>VMOF01000369.1:37487444-38153192 GCA_011764245.1 Trialeurodes vaporariorum | reverse complement strand
CATACAGAAAATTTCGTTGAAGTCTGATCCAAATTAGTAACGTAATTACATTCCCAAAAATGCTTAACCTCAATCTTGGCCAAAAACTCCCGCCACAAAGAAAAAGCGACAAATTGGGAGGACACCGGATTGGCGGAATCACATGGGTCAATCGGTCCTCGAGGACCCGTTCTCGATACTGAAACCAAGCGATCCCCCGAGCGGACCCCCGAACCATGCCGTTCCTATAAGAAAAGCATTATTGACCTTGTAGAAACGATTTCAATAGAGCATGACACTCATGCTCTAATATTTATGAACATCTAATACCTAAATTTAGATAACAAATACTTAAGTGAAATAATTCATGATTAAAAATGAGACTAATTTTATGTATGGTTTTTGCAATAGGGTGTCAACAGTAAAAGTTTAAAGGGAGAGAACGACAAATTTTCTTGTCCAAAAACATGTATCTTTTTATCTTGAGTGCGACGCGACGCTGCGCCGCGGCCGGTGCGCTTGACGGCAGTGGTGACGCTTTTTCAACCTCTTCCGTCGACTACAACTAGAGCCCCTTTGCAGTAAGTTGATCCAAATAATGAAATAAACTTAAAAAAGACTGCAAAACAATAACTCAGTCACGAAAACCAAACAACTAAACATTAGACCACATACTAAGCAATAGAATCCCAAGCTCAGATCGACCATTGTGAAAACTCTTCGACTTTCTGACACCTGAAATTTACCAAATGGGGGTTTGCAACATCTTGGGTACAGCATACGTCGAAAGAAGACTTCTAAATTAATATATTTCTTGTATTTTCCCATTTCTATCTCTCGGAGTATTACATCATTAACTTTGTTCGCAAAGAATGAATACTTCGGAAATTTGAAGAAGAGCGGACAATTTAGGATGCACTCTTGAACTACATGGTACTGATCCCCATTTGACGAAGACAGCAATGAATTCTTCGTGTTTTGGTCTGCATGAAAAGGAAACGTTAGGGTAAAAGCGTCAATTCGAAAAACCTTTCTTAAACTTTCAAGATACAATTTTCCAGACTCGTCCAGTGAGAATTGTTGTTCTCCGAAAATTCGCCACTTGCCTAAAGTGTCATCGTAATAAACACTGTCATCCCATGGCTCAAGTCCCGAAATTTCTTGGAAAGGACATCGCACGTTTCTTATGGCGCGTGGACCCCACTCAAGGTGTACTTTTTTTTGCATAAATCGATTCTAGAGACCATTCTGAGCAAAAGTTCTCACGGGCCCAAAAAATTTCCATGTTAAGTTTAGCCGCTATCAAAGTTTGAAAGTTGGATCAGCACAGTTAGTGCATTCGTTTTTGGGCACACTGTAGCGGAGTGAGAGAACCCTCTAAACGATCGCCCGGCCCCGTCCCTACCTGCTATTTGACCGACGGCGGCGACCCAACCTCAGGTCTCGCCGTCTCCTCTCCCTCTCCTCCTGTCCCTACGAGCGACCGATTCATTCTTTCTTTTGTTGTCATTTCCCTTGTCTTTTTGCACTCTCTTACTCCTATTTAACCCGATTTTATTTTTGTTATGCCAGCCTCGAAACTGGTCGTAAATACTTTCGTGATTATCAATTAAATATTCTAGCTTTCCGGCTTCTACTTCCTCTCCCGTCACCTTCTCGTTCGGGTTATTGTTTAATAACTGAATACTGAAGACTTAGGTTTAATAAGTTGTGATTTCGATTGATCGATGGCATAGTGATCGATTTTTTTATCGGATTTCCACGAGATCTTTATTTGCCCCCCCCCCCTTTAGTGAAATACTATTGTTTTCACGACCCAAATACTTCAGCGGTATCACTGAGCCATTTGAGTGAAACTTGCAATCAAATTAACAATCCATCTTCCAAAGCTGCAATTGCACCCCCCCCCCAACGCACGCGCAGAGAAAAACGCACGATGAGAGGTAGAGAGGAAAGAAAAGGCTTGAAATCCGAGGTTGGGTCGTGTGCGTCGGTCTAGTGGAAGGTAGGGACGGGGCCGGCCGAACGTTCGGTGAGCTCGCTCACTCCGTACAGTGTGCCCAAAAACGAATGCACTAACTGTGCTGATCCAACTTTCAAACTTTGATAGCGGCTAAACTTAACATGGAAATTTTTTGGGCCCGTGAGAACTTTTGCTCAGAATGGTCTCTAGAATCGATTTATGCAAAAAAAAGTACACCTTGAGTGGGGTCCACGCGCCATAAGAAACGTGCGATGTCCTTTTTATAAAAGTGCGTTAAACTGTCTGTCATTTTTTCGCGTATAGATCTATGAATCTTCGAATCACTTTTAAACATTTCCCGATCCATCATCAAGTCAACGGACTGAATGCGGAGATCTGCTTCACTGAGCTCTTTGATTGTATTGATTTCTGCATATCGCACTCTTTCGCTCATTAAAGTTACCATCATACTCTGGAACACGGTTGCTAAGATCATGGTAGAACAAACGAGTGTAATGAAAATGATTTTACAACTAACCAGCCGATCGTACAGCAACCTCGGTTGACCTATGCGTAAGAAATAACGAACGATGCTCATAAAGATCGACAGATTCTCATAAGCAATTTGCTCATTCTGGGTCAGAAAATTCTGAAATGACAATCCAAGTATCACCCCTAGAAAGAGGCGATATACCAAAACGGATATTATACTCACTAGTAGAGTCAAAATTCATACTATGGAAGAAAAACTTCTAAACGGAACCATATATTGCGGTACGAATCCTTTGCGGGGAACGATGAAGCATATCGAACTAGTTTCTATGGCTGGTGAGAATACGTGATTGGCAGGGTCCACATTTCTCACTTCTTGACCAGTAACAATCAAATCGATACCAAATTTTTGGCCGAGAGAGTGACCACGAGCAAATACTTCTCTGGTGTTACTGGAAAATTTTAAATTACCTTCATACATCCTCGCAAAATCTTGGACAATGTCACAGATAAAATATGTAGCCCCATATCTTAAGGAGCTCAAAGGAAATAGACTCATGAATCTAGGTTCATGAACAGCTACAGAAAACATTTTATTGTTCATTGTGGACCATGAGAAGTCAAAATATTTCCCACTCCAGTAAGTGTACTCGATGATCTTTTCAAAAAAAGGATCGTATCTGTAACAAAATCTTCCATGAAGGCAAATGACGGTTCTGAATCCGTGAAAAATCCTCCAAATAAATTTTAACAATTTCTTATAATTGCATTTTTTACCTTCACTCGTCGAAGGAACCAGCGCATTCCAAAACTTAGTCATGGGACTTTTATTCTCAAAAACTTGCAAGCTTGGATTGAAAGGATCATTCTCACGTTCTGACACAACGAATATCAAATAATTCACACCGTTAAAAATTCTATCGTTGAACAAACTGCTGGTCCTCTTGAACCATTCATCGGACAATATCGAGTGCGGTTTGAGTTTTCTGTCGCTTATTTGCTCATCTTTATCATATGAATTGTTTCGATACTTGACACTTAAGACCGGACGACTTACATTCGATTGAGAATTCATACTCCAGTCTTGAAACGATGGGAAATGGTGATTATTACATGTTGGAAAAAATTTATCACGCTGGACATGTTTGTATCCTCCTTCTTTATTTGCCGCGTAGTCCAAAATCAAATCCAATATTTCTTGGCAATCGTTTAGAACGAAAATAATATTTTTTTCATGGTTGCTGGTCACGTACTCGTTGAAACAGTTCCAATGATTTATCAGTATCGTTGGTATTGAATTTTCGTTTAGCTGCTGCGTTAACCATGCCGTCGAAAAATTTTCGTCTAGATCAACGACGTGAAAGAAATGCGAATTTGAAATTTTTATTGTCTCCCTGCATATTTTAGCAATGAATTCCTGATTTGTAATCAGAGATTTACTTTTTCCTCGAGATTTTGAAACACCATTAATAACCAACAAAGTAATGAGAAGTCGGCTGGCCCTAAACATTTCTGTTGGATGCAAATTCTTTGATGAAATTAAATACAAAAAATAACCTCTACTTTGCACAACTTCTTTCTGAAATCATCTGCGCACCAAAGTGTTGATGGATATCATTGGTAGGTACTTTAATAAACCTCCAGGTTGGACGTTTTCCAAAAAAAAGTCATTTCTTACGATCAATAAGTTTTTAAACTTGTTATTCGACTAAAAAAATCATGAACATTAATTATGAATCCTCCAAGAAAATTCTAAAATACGAATTTCCTTGTCGCTGAAATATTTATGAAAACTAACGAGTTTTTGTCTAAAGGTCTTACCTTAATGTGACCCCTAACACTTGAAAAATTCCACATGAAATGACGCCACTGCGCGCGCGTGTTTTGAAGGCTACTTGTGTTTTCTATTTTTTTTTTTTATTGCAAAGTGACATACAATTTCGCTTTGTGAGGTGGAGAAAGCTTAAAATCACGTCTGAGAGCAGGCAAATTTGCAAAATTTTCCGGGAGAACTCTCCCTCCCTCCACACTGGACATGCCCCTTCAAGATCACCCTGTTAAGTTTCCAAACATTGCGCCCTCCAGAACAATTTTCTGGTCCATCGAGAGTCGCAATAATGGGTCTGTTGGACACTTTTGCTACAGCGATATGGAGGGTCGATTCTAGTGTAAAATCGCGTAAAAATCACCTTGGAAGCACCAAACAGTCATAAAATCCACTCATGAACCCGCAAAAGGCGTTTTAAGGAAAGCTTAAGATGGCGGGCGAAGGGGCGAATTAACCCTGCATGCATGCACCACGAACACCAAAAGATGGCCGACGACGGCATTCGACAAAGAAGGTTCTCGCCCGATGTTTCCTTTTCAGAATTCCGGCAAATCGGCAAAGAACGTCATTTAACACCATAGTAATCACAAACAATAACGAGAAAGTCAAATTTACCGGATAAAAACACACAGAATGACAGAAAATGTAACTACTACGAGGAAGTCAGACGTTTGTTTAGATTCTAACCATCATTGTAAATGGCCGTCGTTGGCCATCTTTTGGTGTTCGTGGTACATGCATGCAGGGTTGATTCGCCTCTTTGCCCGCCATCTTAGGCCGTCCTGAAAACGCCTTTTGCGGGTTTATGAGTGGATTTTATGACTGTTTGATGCTTCCAATGTGATTTTTACGCGATTTTACACTTGTATAGACCATTCATATTGCTGTAGCAAAAGTGTGCATCAGACCCATTCTCAACACCCCATTTCTCGAAGTTTTGTGGATTTCGGTGAAGCTGCGGTAGCGCTAATTTATTCTTCACACTGAGAATTTCCCTGTTAATTCAACCAGACGTCTGTGTTTAATATACTGACTTAACCGGAATTATTAACAATACGTTCGTAACAAGACATTTTTCTCAGTGCGTTATCAGTTAATCAAACATCAAACAATTTTCTTCACTTCTCAATAAAACCAACTCGGGCTTCCTTTTTTTCTTTCTTTCTTTCTAGGTACAACTTGTGCGGGGGGAGCGTAGCCGAAACATGGGAGTCCTGTAGGATCCTACTGGACCAGATCTTCGTTCCGAGCTTGTTGAGGCGGGACCCGGATTTTGTCGTCATGTCGCGGGCGCTTATGGAGGGCATGCGCGTTGCAGTTCCCGCCGTTGACAAGCACGCCTTCATGGGATTCACCCACTACATATGCGACCTCGAGTACCGAAGTCTCCTCGTAACGTGGATCAGTAAAGCCATATTCTACTACCACATCTTCAGTCATAAACTTCTCACCACTTCGTATCTCAGGGCCTTCTTTCGGCCCTATTTCAATTTCCTCCTCAAATTCGGCTTCAACATAGTTCAGAAGTTCCCCTCTGTAACGTTCATATTTTTTGGCAAAAGAGTCGATTGGCGCGACGAATTCCTACGGAGAGAAGACTCAACAACGCTTTGTGAGTCTAAATGAAAGTTTGAAGCTTTTAGGATCAAAACTGGATAAATCCTCACTTTCTGACGAATTAGAGGGTATCGCCATTTTTTCTTGCGATAACGGAACGAAAAATTCGCTATCCATCTCTTTTCTCCATTGAAACAAGTATGTTAAACAAGGCATGGGCGGATACAGGGAATTGTCTTTCTGTCTCTCCTCCCATTTGAAAACGTGCGTTAGAAAAGGACAGAAGAGGGAGCCAAAGTCACGTGATTGCCTCCTCTCCTATCCTTTTCTAACACATAAGTTCAAATAGAAGGAAAGAGAGAAAGACAATTCCCTGTATCCGCCAATATTGTTTATAGATAAGGGGACAACCCCCTCTCTTTCTATTTTTTTTCTCCTTATATATTCAAAGTGGAAATGAGAGAAATGGAAGAGATTCTGATTGCGTGACTGATTATCTCTGTCTCTCTTTTTTCTCCATCGAAACATGGATGTTAGACAAGGATAGACAGTGGTGATAAAGCCCCCTCTCTTTCTATCTTTTTCCTACTTATACATTCAAAGGGGAAATGAGAGAGATAGAAGAGATCCAAGTTACGTCATTGCTTCTTGTATTTTCAAAATGAAAAATAATAGCCCCATTCTTTGTTCGGATCAAAAGTAGATGGATCCGTACAAACATGTTTTAAATGGAAAACGTAAACTTAGGACGCAAATTGGATAATTATACTATCCAATGATTTTGGGATTTAAGACAGCTTCTTGAATTTATGAGAAGGGGTATTTTTGGAGATAGGGTTCTTCCTTTTCGTCCTCTTGGAGGGACATACTCGAATTCAGACGTTGCCGTTTTCACTTGACTTTAATATTATTATAAAATTAGACCTAGTGCAAAGTATTTTTCGAAAATTCCAGGAGCTTTTCTTCTCTATGTTAAGTTTTGCCTTGTTCCTAAAAATAACAAATCAATTTTGTCAATCAGATTATTTTTAAGGGCATTAAAAAGTCAAGATTAAATTGCAATGTTGGAATACTATTAGGTCTGTTTAGTAAAAATGTGTCCAACTACAACCTTCCCGCGGAAGTGTCCTCAATAATAAATTAGACTCGGCGTGTCTTAACGTTTTTCGAAGTCCGAAACCCATTCTCAAAAAATCATGATGTTGGAAACTCTTTTTTAGCACCCTGTGAATGTGTATCTGTTGATAATTTACCCCCTAAATAAAGTAGATATGCAATATGCATCAGTAAACGAGTAAAATCGAGACAATCGGCAAGGTCAGGATGGGTTAAATCAGTGGCAAAGCGTGAAATCTGGCAACGTTGCATTTGATTAATTTAAACTCACGAAAAATATCTAGAGATCGGCGATGACCACGGAATTCTAACTTTTTTGCGGAATCAAATGTACTTTAAATGCTACGTTGCCGAATGGCACGTTTCGCCACGGGTGTAAGTGGTGTAAATGGAAGAAAATGGTTCAGCAATTTTTGAAAATAGTTGCTATTTTTATTGTGTTCTTTTCTGTTTAACTCTTCATACTCAGTCACCTTATCATTTTATTCATTATTTTTTTCAAGAACTAATTTTAATAGTAATTTTCATCAGATCAGTAATCTATAAATGTATGAAGATTTATTCGCTCTTATACAAATACAAGGTTTGCCTTTGGTGTAAAAGATGGAGTGAATGAGTATTTTTTATCGCGTATATACATATACTCACACACCAGTAGCGAGGCGTGAAATTTGGCAACGATGTAATCTCTCCATTTAAACTCAATGAAAAAATCGAATGCTTCGGTCATCGGCGATGATCAGATGTTTCGACCTTCCTAATGTGTTTAAAGGGGGGGGGGGGAGAAACGTTGCCAAATGGCACGCCTCGCCACTGTCACACACTGCGCTTACTTTATATTCCTGGGCAACAACAAATATTTTTACCGAAACTAGACTGAACAATGTAGATACCTACTTACAATGATTTACATAAAGAATTCCAATTGACCGAAAGATTGCCAGTCCGTTAAAGTGAGAGGAATACAATTCTCCTCTTAATTCCAACGATACTAACCGTCCTTCAATTTTACGCGTGCCATCTAGCAACGTTGCAATTTTCTTACTGAAATCCATACAAAATAGCGATATTCAAGGGATAGCACTGTGCAGTATGCAGTGGTGCTTCTCCAATAGTTCAACCTTTTATGTGCATTTAAATGGACAAAATGCAGCGTTGCCAGGTTGTACGAATTAAAACAGTTATTCCTAATCACCTGCGCAATTTATAATCAGCAATAAACTCCTTCGGTATACAAAGTAAAGACCAACTGGGTAATTTATAACACCTTAAAAAATAACAACACAAAATTAACAAATAATTTATTTTTGATATCCATGGATTAACTACAAGTATATGTACAAACACAATATGATGCAGGTCAGACTAGAATTAAGAAAATCGAGAAGCTTCCTCATGCAACTAAAAGTTTATTTATTTTTGGAATCCATGGATCAACTATGTACACAAGGTCATTAGCAGACTAGAATTAATAAAATCAAGAAGATTTCTAATGCAATTACATTTTTAACTTTAATTTTTTTTTTTTTTTTTTTTTTTTTAACGATGATATATTTAATTGAAAGGCTGGGAAGAAAAAGCTATGCGTTAAACAGCAATAATACATCATTCCGAGAGATCGACTATTAAGGTTTTCTTAAAGTTTTGAAATTCGTATACTTTTCTTATAAGTTTCATTTTCGATGATACCTATCATGTTTAACTTACGTATGTTTGTTTTATTAGTACGGTTTTAAATTAACATTAGCCCTCAGCAGCGGCTCGTACCAAATGGCAACAATGTATTTCCTCTATTTGATTCCATGCTAAACAATCGATTCGATAGTAAAACGACGCTTCACCTGCAATCGATTGTTGCACATAGATTCAAATGGAGGAAAAACATTGTTGCCAAATAGCACGAGCCGCCGCTGTATAGCCTTTCATACCTTATTTCACCATGTTTTTCTATCGTATAACTCATAATTTACCGAGAAGAAAAAAAATTGCTGATTAACCTCACCGAAAAAAAGGGAATTGCTGGAATAACAAAACATTGTTTGCAAAATTTGCATTTACTTTTTTGGGAAAATTTAGCGTGTACGTAGGTAAATGAACAATTTTATTTTGTTAGAAATGCTAAACACTTAGTCGCTAAATTAGCTGGCTAGAGATTTTGTTGTTTTCGCATTTTGGATTGTTATTTTTGTAAAATAATTTTGCTGAAGTGACATTCTTCACTCCTTGTTATACCCACATTCTAAATGTTTGTAAAAACAGTAATCCAGAATGATAATATATCAATTTTTTGGATTGTAAAACTTCCAAAACCTTGATTTGTAGAATTAACTAAATTTGGCATTATAAAAACTGCAATCCAAAATGAAAAAGCATCAATTTCTTGGATAGTAAAATTTACCAAATCTTGATTGTAGAATTAACTAAATTTGGCATTGTAAAAAGTGCAATTCAGAATGATAAAATATCAATTTTTGGATTATAAAATTTCCAAAATCTTGATTGTAGAATTAACAAAAGCAGGCATTGTAAAAAGTGCTATTCAGGATGAAACATCATCAATTCTCGGATTGTAAAATTTTATATTTAGAACTTAAAATCATTTGATTGCGCTCTCTGGTTGACAAAGTTTGAAGTACTCTTCCGTTTTGTACTCACTCGGCAGTTTACGCTCCTCTGCAAGGAATTGTGCCTTAAGATGCGTATTTTATGCTCTGCATCATTATCCGCTGTGATAGCCTAGTGGTAAAGTGCTGGACAATCACCACGGCTACCTAGAGTCCCTATATACTATGAGAGTTGCGCCATTGCTGAATCCATTTCTGATTGGCTCTCAGATGTAGGCTGTCAAGAAAGCTCCAAGAGGCAAAATGCAAATGGCGGAGGGTTTGTTTACTATTCGCGAACTCGCTTTCATTACACATTTGAAGTAACAGTGAACGCGGTAATTTTTGTGAATTTTTCCTCTGCTTGAATTTTATTTTGGAGAACATTATCTCCTTCAATAACGACCGTTATTGTCGAGAATCTGAACCTAACCTACAAGACATAGTGAAATAGTGGCAACAGCGCAGAGGCAAATGGCCATCCGCCATTTGCAATTTGCCTCTTGGGGGCTCCATTGATCCGCTTCTTCTTCTTCATTTTGAGAGTCTTGTCGCAACTCTCATAGTATATAGGGACTCTACGGCTACCCAGGTTCAAATCCCGGGACATCCGGGGGGGAAAAAAATAATAAAATAAAAAAAAAAACAAAAAACAAAAACAAACAAAAGAAACAAAAAACAAAAACAAACAAAAGAAACAAACAAAAGAAACAAACAAAAGAAACAAACAAAAACAAACAAAAGAAACAAACAAAAGAAACAAACAAAAGAAACAAACAAAAACAAACAAACAAAAACAAACAAACAAAAACAAACAAACAAAAACAAACAAACAAAAACAAACAAACAAAAACAAACAAACAAAAACAAACAAACAAAAACAAACAAACAAAAAAAAACAAACAAAAGAAACAAACAAAAGAAACAAACAAAAGAAACAAACAAAAGAAACAAACAAAAGAAACAAACAAAAGAAACAAACAAAAGAAACAAACAAAAGAAACAAACAAAAGAAACAAACAAAAGAAACAAACAAAAAAAACAAACAAAAGAAACAAACAAAAAACAAACAAAAGAAACAAACAAAACAAACAAAAAAACAAACAAACAAAACAAAAAAAAAAAAAACAAACAAAAAAAACAAAAAACAAAAAAAAACAAAAAAAAAACAAAAAAAAAAAAAAAACAAAAAAAAATACAAAAAAAAAAAAATAAAAAAAAATAAAAAAAATAAAAAAAATAAAAAAAAATAAAAAAAATAAAAAAAAAAAAAAAAAATAAAAAAAAAAATAAAAAAAATAAATAAATAAATAAATGGAAAAAAAAGAAAAAAAAAGATAATTCTAGATAGGTAATTTTACAATCCAAGCAAAATGCCACTCTGAAGATCTGTATCATAAATTTTACAATCCACAAAATTGTTAAGTTTTCATTTTGGATTGAAGTTCCTTCTACCTGTGTATATAATTTAGATATTTTTAGAAAGAAAAACTTATAGCCCCGATTGAACAATCAGCATTTAGACTTGCTATTTCATAACTGCCGTTTTGAAATCTTTGCAATCCAGATTGAAGTGTCAGCCGAATTTTCTGTTAATTCTTCAATACAGCCGTTTTGACAATTTTACAATCCAAGTGTTTCAAAAAATAACAATACATATAGCTGTCACGATTTTTTGCGATACTGGATTGTAAAATTATCAACCCCCATTGTAAATTTAACACTTTTTTTTTTCGGTGCTGCTTCTATCCTGCCCTTCAATTACTTTCATTGTTTCCCGTATTCCCTTTTCCATTATATTCTCACAGTGACAAAAATCTTTAATTTAAACAGGTTTATGATTTCATCATTATGACCACTATCGATTGTTGCTTGAGTAGGGGAGACGCGGGCAAAGTGGAAAGGGTGGGCAAAGTGGAAAACGGCTGAAAATACTGTAAGCGCGTCATATGTGGCGCACTCTATGGGCGAATCGTGAACTAATATGATAGTGAATCTCGAATGACGTATCGGTACTTGAAAACAACGACAATATTATCATGTAAAACATAACCAAACTTTTCACCTGGTGTGGATTGTATAATGCGGTGCTGGTTAAACAAAATTTAAAGTTAATTATTACCAAAAATCTCATTTAACAAAGATGTTTTCTCAATCTATAGTTATCAAAGATTAGTTGAGACTCAACAGATTTGCAAAGTAACTTATCATTATTAAGAAAATTAACGAAAATGTTCAATGAGCCCTTGCGGGCAAAGTGGAAAATGGGTTTCCACTTTGCCCTCCTTTCATGTCTAATAATACATTTCGGTTTTTTGATCAAAGTGATGGTTTATTGAGTACTTCCGTTTACTCAAATTTGAATATAACTGTGTACTTTTGTTTTGGAACGTCAATAAAGAAGTATTCAAGACCGCAAGTCTTACCAACTGTTCAATCCAAAGTTATGGCCGATTGAAATTTAGAGGTAGATGTGTTTCCCAGAGGGCACCCCTAAATTTCAATCGGCCGTAACTTTGGATTGAAAAGTCAGTTTGCTTTGCGGTTTGCGCCATTGTTGTTCTCTATTTAAGATCCTTTCAACTATGTATCACTCGATTTTGGATCTTTTTTCTGACGGCCCACTTAATTTTCATGTTCTTCTTACAGAATTTGAAGTCAAGACATATTCCTTCTATTTGAAAAAAAACGCGATAAACGGGGATTCCCCCTAGATACTTACCGGGGGGGGGGGGCTGAAAATATTTCCATTGCATTCTTTGTGGTCGATATACACTGTAGGTCTTTCACCGAGTTTTCGTATTTGCCTTCGTTGGGTCACAATAAAAGCTTGCCAGGTGGTTTGAGACACCCTGTTATTTAAGCCTATTTTTTATCTCTCATTATTTAAAATTAACTTTTTTTTTTGCTTGATACATTTGTTCTTTCCACGGACAAGTTCATGAAAGTGCAATCAGTGCATTTTAGGCTGTTTTTCCACTTTTTTATCGCCTTTCCACTTTGCCCACCCCCCAGTTTCCACTTTGCCCACTCGTGGGTGGGCAAAGTGGAAAATGACACTTTTTCTTTATATTGATTTTTAGGGTTTTTTAAGCTATATTCTGTCATTTTTCGGGTTGTTTTTTGGTAGTTTAATAATCAAATTTTTACTTTCTTTAATTTTCATCAACATTCATAAAGTTCTGTGAGAGATACAAGCATTCTACGAAACCCTTTCCACTTTGCCCGCCTCTCCCCTACAGTGAAGAACTTGCTTACTTTCCATTAAGTTGTATGCAAAGTAGGTGGGTATATTTTCTTGCCGCGTATAAAAATTACCAAATGTTGAGAGGAAACTCGCCACTTTTCAGTGGGTTCTATCAAAATAATGCGTACCTTTTTTTGACAGAGTGTTGTCAGAACTCGCAGACATTTCACTTCGATCTTCGTAAAGTTGGTTTATAATTTGTCTGTAGTATAACTCCAATGGAGTCGCCAAATTTAAGGAGGAACTCGCCTGCTTTTCGCATTAGTTTCTATGAAATGCAGACATTTTTCTGTATCAGAATCCAAGTTACTAGATTACAGAGAATCGAGTATTATCTTGCTATCTTTGTATCTCCACTATGTATAGTAAACGAAAAAAAAAAAATGATACAACGAAAGATCTTCAGTTGAATGAACTAAATGAGCTTTATTATGGTGCACAATAGGTATGGTATGCTCAACTAAAATGTTCTGCTGGATCATTTTTCTACAAAGAGTTTGGTAGGCTATAACAAAAGTTTTGTCTGTGTAAGTCCTATCTAGCTCATCAGTTCGCCGTTTAGTTCACTCTTTAATTCATCATTTAGTTCACCACTTCGTTCACTCTTTAACCCTTTCAAGTGAAGTGGTACAACTACGTACCATTTTATGTAACATGGGTTTCAGTGGAATTTAAATGGACATTTTTCAAAAACTTGTGTGACCCATCAAAAGTCTTAGAAAATTGTCCTCTTTTGAACGGTCTAAACAAAAAAATCTCTGAAAAAGTCAAATACTAAAATGCATGCTTGAAAGGGTTAATTCACCATTTAGTCCACCATTTATAGTTCTTCATTTAGTTGACCATTTAGTTCACCATTTAGTTCACCATTTATAGTTCACCATTTAGTTCAACATTTAGTTCACTCTTTAATTCATCATTTAGTTCACCCAAATATGAGATTATTCGGATGCATAACTGTAGCTAAACAACCGACATTACGTAGCTTCTTTCTCTCGGCCCATTTGTAGAGCTTCCGCATGTTTCTTGGCTTTCAACCTCAGATCGGCGATACTAGAATTCTTCGATAGAAGTCTGTCCTGATGAAGAGCGGCCAATGCGGCCAAGCTAAATCCAGGATATTGCGAGTGGCAGAAAAGTGAGCTTGCCGTGCTCCCTAACATTGCAGCGTACTGTCAACATTCAAGAAAAAACGTTTGTTATGTTCTAGTAAAAGCAAAGGCATGGCTTTTAGAAGACTTATAACTACCGAGCTTTGTATAGCAATGGCTTCAAAACATGAAATATCATGTTCTTATTTGTTGCTCAAAGTTCTTTCAGCTCTCCTTCAGAAATTATCGATGAAATTCATTTTTATAGTATCGGTGAATGTACCGGCATTTCCTATTGAGATGAGTTGCGTCAAAAAGTGAGCCTTCAATTTTCAGGATAGGCAAACTCTTTACCGGCATGTCAGAACAGTCAACTACTCCATTTTAACTCTGACTTTCTGTCGTGTTTACAACGAAGGTCAATAAATTATGTAAGTACAATTATCGAGACAACATTAATTTTATACAGCAAATTAAGTAAATGGGTTCTGTTGCACACTTTTGCTACAGTGATATGGAGGGTCGATTCTACTGTAAAATCGCGTAAAAATCACATTGGAAGCATCGAACAGTCATAAAATCTACTCATGAACCCGCAAAAGGCGTTTTAAGGAAAGCCTAAGATGGCGGGCGAAGGGGCGAGCCAGCCCCACGACCAACAAAGATGGCCGATGACGGCATTCGACAAAGTAGGTACTTGCCCGGCGTTTCTGTTTCAAGATTCCGGCAAATCGACAAAGAACGTAATATAACACCATAGTAATCACAAACTACAACGAGAAAGTCAAATTTACTGGATAAAACACTCAGAGTTACAGAAAATGTAACTACTACGAGGAAGTATGATATTTGTTTATATTCTAACTAACATTATAAATTGCTGACGTCGGCCATCTTTTGGTGTTCGTGGTGCATGCATGCAGGGTTGATTCGCCCCTTCGCCCGCCATCTCAGGCTTTCCTTAAAATGCCTTTTGCGGGTTTATGAGTGGATTTTATGACTGTTCGATGCTTCCAATGTGATTCTTACGCGATTTTACACTATAGAATCTACCCTCAATATCGTTGTAGCAAAAGTGTACTACAGACCTATTGCGTCTCGACACACTCCATCTTTTTCTGAGATTGGAGAAATAAGAGCATTTACTGTAGCATATAGGATTATACAGCTGACTACTCAATGTGTACGGGGTCGTAATCGTTGTGTAGACAATCTAATGTTCCAGGAATGTAGAATGTCTATATATGATCCTTCAATATTTAGGGTAGGCAAAAACATGTCTGTCGTGTAGGAATAGTTAACTGAACCACTGAACGTCTTCGACAGTGAATATTCATTCGTTTGGTAGCTCTGAAAGCTTTATTGTTGCAATGGGGCTCTTGCAAACTTTTGCTGTAAGCAAACAAATAGTCCAATCTGATATAAAGACCAGCGAAAATCACGAAAATCACTCTGAAAAGGTCTAAAATTTACTAAGCAACTCACAAAACTGCTGTGACGGTAAGATCGTAGTGGCGGTTCAACGCGCATGTATCATGGGAGATTCCTGTCTAATTTGTCTCTTGCTCGTCTCAAATTAGATAGGAATCTCTCATGATACCGGCGCGGCGCGGCGTCCCTCCGACATTAAGCCCAATTCTGAGAGTTAATGAGGTGATTTTTTAGTGTACTCATCATCATTTCTACAGGTTTTTGTGCAAGAATCGACTCTTCAAGCACCAGTAACAAAAATTTGCAAGAGCCTCATTCTTGCATTTGTTACAAAATGACTCACGGGCTGATCAACCTCAAAAAAAAAGGGGGACATTTTCGGACCCAAGTATGTAGGAAGAATAAAAGAATTATTTTTACCTCTAGAACACGCCCTGAAAATAAATGACAAAAGTTTGTAAGAGCCCCATTTTTAGCTATGACAATATACGGTTTTAGCGCGAAGTCAACGCAACGGTTAGCCTCCATCCTATCTCTTTCGCTCTCCCATGACCCTTATGCATAGCTATCTCTCTAGAATGTCAAATTCATACACGGGCCCTTGTTCCACAACATTTTCTGATCAAAATCGCATTAAATAAAATGACTCCAGAAATCGTTTCTGCTATTAAAAAAAGAAAGAAAGAAAAAAAAAGAAAAAAAGGGAAAAAAAAAGGTCTATGTATGTCCGATTTCAGAGATGAGAGTGAAATAACAGTATACAGGGGTCACGTGAAAGTAATAGAGATAACTTGGAACGATTATCGAACTTTTCCATCATCGTCTTCTTGACGTCATCACTAAACCCCTCTGTTATATCGGCGTCAATGAAAATTCCATTTATACCTTGGAATTACTCATGAGCATATATTTTAGTGTGTTTATAGAGGTTCTGTGTATTTGCATACCTGATGCGCAGCGTTGACTATGGCCGGATCGAATGCTGAAAAGGCTGCAGCGGCGGACGCGGCCAGGGGGAGAGGGGGTAGACGGGGCACGTTGACGTAGGGCGCAACGCGGCAAGGCTCCAACGGAGTCGCCACAGGGCTCGAGTTATGAATCTGACTGTTCAACATCATACCTGCAGCTGAAAAATGAAACACGTGTAGATGAGGAAAGACTTGAAGGTAATTCGCCAAGTCCTAGGGAGTCAAACATTTTTCTACATATACAGCAACTCACAAGGGGAGGTCGCCGACATGTCAAACTCAATTTTGTTCAAATTTCGCAGAGAGGTATAGTTCATATGAAACTATTAGACCCGTGTTTCAGCGTTTCTTCCAATGGGCCCTTTAAAGCCCCGAAATTTAAAGTTGAAATGTCGACTTTTTGAGCCGATTTTCGTCTCTTTACCGATTCTCGCTCTTAAATGCGGCTCTTTCCGTCCAAATCATAACGGAACAGGCGTAGCGTACTGGCTACGCGCTCGCCTCTCATCCGCTTAACTCAGGTTAGATTCCTGCTATACCAACCACTATTATTGCACAGTTTTTCTTACCCATTTTATGGGGCAAATTGATCGCGGTTGATACTTTCAATCTTTAAGGTATCGGTTTGCATCGGAACAAACTGAAAGCTCAAAAATTCGAAATTTCAACTTTAAATTTCGGGGCTTTAAAGGGCCCATTGGAAGAAACGCTGAAACGCGGGTCTAATAGTTTCATATGAACTACCTCTCTGCGAAATTTGAACAAAATCGAGGGTGACATGTCGGCGACCTCCCCTTGTCAGTTGTATATGGCTCGTGCAATGTGGCAACGATGTTTATCCTGAATTTTCTGTGTAAAACAATCGATTTGACAGTGAAGCAGTGCTTCACCAGTAATCGACTATTGTACGTGTAATAGATTCAAATAAGGAGGAAGAACATCGTTGTTATCCTAGTAAAAAAGTTCCATGAACTCTGTTCCAATTTTCCACGCGTAGACATTGAAATCATGCGAATTGCATTTAAATAACATTGATTTTCCTTGTAAATTTACATAGAAATCACAATAATTTCCTAGACCCCATGGGAAAAATTTGAACAGAGTAAGCACATGAAAATTTTTTTAACATGGGGGTAAATAACACAAACCGCATTTTTTATTTACATGTTCGGAGAACAATAAGAATTATTGTTAATGCAGTAAAATTGTGAATCGATGTAGGTAGGTACACAGTATGACAGTGAGGGAAAAGAATTTTAACTTGAACAAGGATACTGATTACCTAATTGATCGACAACATTTCTTGTTGCTTTGACAAGCATTTTCTGTTGAATTTACAAGTACGCTTATTCATTTTTGTTGTGCCCTTTTATTTTGGTTGTTTATGCATTTTTGTGCCCTAACCTCCACGAAACATGAATTCCCACGCTATACAAGAAAATCTTTTACGCCTCGTGGATTTTCGTAAATTCTAAAACACATGAAATCTACACATTCGAGTAGGATTTGAAGGATTTCGGCGAAGTTTCCGCTCCACACAAGCAACTCTCACGGTGAGCAAAATAAAATGCCCGATTTTCACTCCTCTCAAATTCAGCTAAAAATTAATATAAAAATCCGAAATTTTCATGAGTTGTTTAAATTTTCATTTACTACAAGGGAATTCGTGCATAATGGAAATTTGGGTACGGAAATGCATGGACCATTGTTACTTATGGGACAGATTAAAATTATGAAGCTTATTCTTGTTCAAATTTAATTTTTTCTTTTTTTTTCTCAATGTAAACTTGCAATAAAATCGATTGGCTATGGAAGGAAATTTAACGTTTTTGGCGGCTTAGCATTCAATTATTTAGGTGAGTTAAATTTTACAGATCTATGCATAATTTATCTCTTTAAACAAACCTATATCACAGAATAATACAATCAGAACGGAAACTCTGTCGGATTTTGAAGCAATTCATTTCGCGTCCGCCATGTTGGGATATAGGATGTTTACATCTGGATTCGCGCGCGAAAAAAAAAATATAGGACATGATCCGCGAAATTTTCATTCTGAAATGCCATTAGAATAAAAGTGAGGCCAGAAACTTAAGATTTCTTTCCAGAATTTACAGAAATAAACGAGTTTCAACACAAATCACACTCGTCCGCCATGTTGGGATATAGGACCACAGCGTTGCCTATTGGTCCCGTTAAACTCCAAACTTGCTTCCATTGGCTCTTATGGGAAGTTTCCGTTCTGATTGTATTATTCTGTGCCTATATACTCACGCGAGTAAAAGCTCGCTCACCAGTCTATTCTACGATTGCGAATAAAATTCGAAATCCATGAGATAAATTTCAGTGAGCCCCCCTCCCTCCCCCTTTCCTTAGCCTAATTGATTTATTCCCTATGTAATAAAATCAAGGTATCTAGGTAACTACAGTATGGGTTCGTAGAACGACCCGCCCAACACCAACTAGTAACACGCGGTAGCAGAAAGAGACTAATTGTAATCAGATTATCCATAACCGCACGAATTGTGTCGCTCCTCGAGATTTCGAAATTCAACCCCCCCTCCCTCTCCCCCTCCCCTTATCCCTTTCCCTTCCTTTCTTGTCATCCCCTTCCCTTCCCCCTCCTCGTTCTCCTCCGTTCATCCAGTAACGAGATGTAAACATCACGGTGGTAAAGTGGAGGTGGTGGGATGGGGGGGAGGAGAAGGGGTAGCGGGTATGGGATGGGGGGTGGTGGATTGGGGGTGGGTGGGGTGGGTGGGGGGGAGGGGGCATAAAGGGAGCAACGGTACATATCCAGACAGTGACGGATCGGGTGGCAGACCGAGCGTGAAATGCGCCAAAGGAGAGGAATTGGGAATGAGAGCGAGAGCCTCTCTGCATCCTGCAGTCAGCATCACAGCTTCCCGGCACAGCGGTGGAGTGTAGCAGGTTGCCGAGGATTAGGGGCTATGTCGGAAATCAGTGCATCTCCCGAGCTGCCAAATTTTCACGGGCTCCTCTCACCTCCTCTGCGTCTTTTCATTTCCTTTACGTGCAAGCAAAATGAATATACTGATTTTTTAACCCTTTCGCTCAATGATCTTATAGAGAGTACGCTCCATACTGGGACTTTTCCGGACATGAGAAGTTGTTGTTTTTTGCTTCGCAAACTTTTTAGCTTTAGTATTTTCTTGCAAAAACCATGTTATTCGACTCATTTTAACCCTTTATGGACCAAGCCCGAGTATACTCGTTTTTCTCCTCCAGTCTATTTCTCATGGTTTCCGTCTTCATTCCGGATAAACGTGATTATCGATAAAAACACCTACAAGATAAGATTTCTTCGGGGGCCTTCAATTTGCCGTATAGGCAATTCCAACTCCTCTGAGTACGAACAGTTAACTCCCTTTCCTACATAAACGGTAGAGAGTGGCTTTCTTTTGAAGTAACCTATGGCCGTTAGAGGGTCAAGCTCTGAAATGAATAATTTTACTCATCTTTAAGCTATCTTGCTAGAGACTATTCTTAATTTGACTTTTATTTGTAAAATTATGTCCGGGGGATTCTATTTTTTGACCCATTGTGCACTCTGGTAAAATGGGCTCTTACGGAATTTCAAGAAAATTGAAATTGGTCTGTTGCAACATTTCGCTGCAGCGTTCAGAAAGGCCGATTCCAGTGTAAAATCGCGTGAAAATCACATTGAAAGCATCGAAAAGTCTTAAAATCCAACTACAAACTCAAAAAATACATTTGAAATAATTTAAATGTGGCGGTCGAAGGAGCGGGTGCCAATGGGATATTCCCATCTACTCGCAACTTTCTATGCGGAGAAAAGTGATTGATTATAGAAAAAGCTGCAATTATAGATGGGATCCCCAGATTGTCACCCACTCATTCGAGTGTGTGTCATCACTGAATTTTGGTAATAAACGCATTTATTGAGGTTGTGAGTGGATAATGAGACTATCGATCGATGCTTGCAATGTAATTTTCATGCGATATTAAGTACACCGAAATAGGCCCCCCTTAACGCTGTAGCAAAACTTTGCGAATGACCCACTATAAGGACATTGATACCGGAAAATCTATAGTAATTATTCTGCGTAATAAACTGAATGAAATTGTTGTTCTACGGTCTGCAGAAGCAATATAATTGCAGTTTGTGATAACTTGACTAGAGTTATTCTATCGTTTAAACCCAAGCAAAAGTATCGATTATTTAGAGGTTCAATTGAACCGCCTTTTCAGGATCGATTCATTTCAATAGGTTTAAATGAAAGAAGTGTCGATCAATCGTGACTCTCGAGCCGCCACTGCAGTGAGGAGTGTATAATATTTATTAAGTACACTGAATAAATCAGATCGTAATCAAATATTATTCACGTCACTCGAAAATAAACCGTTTTTACGCGTTCCTTGGATTGGGGTCGAAGGTTCGTAGGGCAGGGTGGTAGGGGAGAGAAAGAGGGAAGGTAGAGGGAGGACATGGACAAGTATTTTAATTCAATTAAGATGCGAGTAATCACCGTGAATGGGCCGCAAGGGATTTCGAATTTGGCACCCCTAACATCCCCGCCCGGCCCGGCCAGCGCCCACCCTCTTTCTGCCTTGCACCCTTGCGACCCAACATATAGTCATCGCGCTATCCTGTAGGGTAGCAGGGCTTCTTTTCCTTGTTTTTCTTCGCGGGCAAGAAGGGATGCACGGCGAGTCCGCAACGAGAGTCTGTACAACTTTATAAACATATTTTGTTTTAGCTCAATTTGTTGCCCGGTATCGTTTATGCTATTACTTCCACCCCCCCCCCCCCCACTAACGCACACGTATGTCGTTGGCAGATCGTACCTCTAAGCAAATAAAAAGCCAATCATTTTACGCTCGTAAGAAAATCAAACCTATTGTTACTTTGTATAATGTATAGCTCATTTGAGAGCTGAAAAGTTACAGAAATTGTAAAAATTTGTTATGAAACAAGACAATCAAAAAGCCAATGAGAAAACCAAAAACCTATTCATATCGCCACCTTTGCACATACTTTTTAACTTTCGAATGAGCTAAAGTGAACTTTTGAAACGATTATTTTATAGAGCCCATCAGGGATATGTTTATTTTTTGTTAAACGCACAATCGCCGGATTGCTGCAGTATGCCTATATACAGGGTGTTTCACATAACCTGCTCACTATGGTTTTCTTGAACGGGTGACGATAAAAAAATCTGGAAAAATCGGTTTTATAGTAACTCGGACCTGAAGTTTCATTTAAAAATACTGGCACAACCCAAAATTTGGTTTTTGGGGGGTTTTCAGGGGGGGTGCCCCCCTTATCTCGAGATTTTCAAATAGCAACCCCTATCTTGTGATACCTCGTTTGAAAGAAGGTAAAATTCTAAGCATTTTGGCTTAAACTGGAAGTCGATATCTTATTTCGTTTTCGAGATATCGAAGGTCGAAGATCGATATAGGACCCATTTTCGAAAATTCTTAACTCCTACAAAAAAAGTCGTAAAACAAAAAACTGCACATGTAAAATGCTCTACTTGATGAGTACTTTCAAGAAAAAAATACAAATTTACAATCAAATAAACCGGAAGTCGACTTTTAGGCACCTTAACATTTTTGGCGGGAAAACCCCCATTTCTCAAAATTTTCAAATGGCAACCCCTATCTTTTAATACCTCATTCGAAAAGGCGTAAAAAGTTGTGCATTTTGGCGCAATCAAAAGTCCGATATCATTTTTCTAATTCGATATATCGAAACTCGAAGTTCGATTTAGACCATTTTTCGACCCTGCTAAAAAACGGATCCTATCGTGTGATACATCATTCAAAAGCACATAAAAAACCAAGAATTTTAGTGCAAACCGGAAGTCAATACCTTTTTTCGCGGTCGAGATATCGCAAGTCAAAGTTTAAGGTAAGCCCTAACCAAAGACTAAACTTTGACTTGCGATATCTCGACCGCGAAAAAAGGTATTGACTTCCGGTTTGCACTAAAATTCTTGGTTTTTTATGTGCTTTTGAATGATGTATCACACGATAGGATCCGTTTTTTAGCAGGGTCGAAAAATGGTCTAAATCGAACTTCGAGTTTCGATATATCGAATTAGAAAAATGATATCGGACTTTTGATTGCGCCAAAATGCACAACTTTTTACGCCTTTTCGAATGAGGTATTAAAAGATAGGGGTTGCCATTTGAAAATTTTGAGAAATGGGGGTTTTCCCGCCAAAAATGTTAAGGTGCCTAAAAGTCGACTTCCGGTTTATTTGATTGTAAATTTGTATTTTTTTCTTGAAAGTACTCATCAAGTAGAGCATTTTACATGTGCAGTTTTTTGTTTTACGACTTTTTTTTGTAGGAGTTAAGAATTTTCGAAAATGGGTCCTATATCGATCTTCGACCTTCGATATCTCGAAAACGAAATAAGATATCGACTTCCAGTTTAAGCCAAAATGCTTAGAATTTTACCTTCTTTCAAACGAGGTATCACAAGATAGGGGTTGCTATTTGAAAATCTCGAGATAAGGGGGGCACCCCCCCCTGAAAACCCCCCAAAAACCAAATTTTGGGTTGTGCCAGTATTTTTAAATGAAACTTCAGGTCCGAGTTACTATAAAACCGATTTTTCCAGATTTTTTTATCGTCACCCGTTCAAGAAAACCATAGTGAGCAGGTTATGTGAAACACTCTGTATGACGTGTATCATAAACCAATTAATTAAAGAGTCCAGGGGTAAAACGATAAATGTTTCAAAAATCGTAATTAAATTTTTACACTGAGAAAAATTTCCTGTTGATGTAACCGGGCGTCTTGTTAGTACACTTAATCGGTATTCCTGTTATTTTAACAAGAAATTCCTGTTACTTCAACAGGAATCCCGGTTAAGTTAGTATTAAACAGACGTCTGGTTGAATTAACAAGAAAATTTTTCTCACAGTGTAGGGTCATCTAGTGGGATAAAAAAGTACAAACTGAATAGAGATCTACAGAAGCACAAGACAAGCGCAATTTTGGTGGATGGAATTACAATGATTCTTATATGATAAAGAAAAGCCTTTAAACGTCATTTCCCCCTTCCATTCAGTTTGAAAGCAAAATTGGGTTTTTGTGACATGTTTTATTCTTCCTTTACCCCTGGGCTTTTCAATTATCATTATGAAGACGTATCTCAGTAGAGGCATACGTATAGATTATTTTTTAAAACGAAGGATAGGACAGAAATAAAAAGTAAGTAAGGAGGCCGAAGTGAAGATGGAACGATGGCCAATAGGTTAATTTGAATTTATTCGCACATCTTGTTGTCACTTTGAATTACGTGTGATCCATAAAATATGCAAATTAATTAATGACTTTATGCAAATATGCACGTGTGCGCGCAGTGCGTAATTGAGATGCAAACCAGTGTTGCTAGATGGTGGCGATAAATCCCAACGCCCTGCATTTAAATCAAATAGAAAATCTATAACATACATTTTTCTTCAAATCTGGCAACCATGGATGCAACGGTCTTTGACAAAATAGTACGAGATAAATTCACAGTTTTCATGCAATGTTTTCAATTCATTGATGACTGTCACTCAAAATCAATTTTTTTTTTTTTTAGTTATTATGATAAATGATTTACCTTTGTGCATTTGACTCTCGTGTTTTCGGCACTTGGCTCTCCTGTTTTGAAACCAAACCTGCAACAATATTAAATATTTCATCATCAGAGTTTATAATTGAAGGGTTCTGCATGCAAGGAATACAAATACATTTTTCATGATTTTGCGAGACAGTCTGTTGTCAAAGTTCAAGATTTGACTTTACTTGACAAGACCAAGAGCACGCATGGTAGGTACTATACCTAACAATTTTGCAATGTGACAACAACGTATTCTCTCCATTTAAACGTATGCAAGAAAATCGATTTTCAGGAGGTTCAATTGCACTCCCGAGCAATCGATATTTTTGCGTAGGTTGAATAAAGCATATGATTGCCAAATTTCTCGGGCCGCCACCCATGTAGCATGAATTGCAATTTATCGCAAAATAGTCGTCAAATTTTTGCAACTTTATCATCTGACCATATAAATGCAAATGTATGGCGTAAAAGTTGTAACGAAACACATGGCAAAAAAATTGAAAATTTCGGAGCTGCCTTTTTTTTCTGCCCTGCTTTTTACGTATGTGTCATTTCCACCTATGTCTATGTGTCAAAAGTTGCAACTTTCGACTCGATAGCATTGCGATACGACCCGTCAGTACATAATCAGCCTGCATGATTTTTTTCGGGGGAGGCTGCAGCTTTAGAATTTTTTTCGCGGGTTGCTGTAGTACTCCCCTCCCTGCTCCCCCTTCTTTTTCCTTCCTTTTTTTAATTTTCGCTTCTTTTTATCTCCTTTTTCTGAAATTTGGGGGGAGGGACTCCATCGACCCCCCTCGGCTACGGTCATGGTCCTATGGAATTTTGGTCGCTCCAATTCATAGGATTTACGTACCAGGGTTTAAGTGTGCAATCTGACATACTTACTTGAACTCGAGCTTCGCTGAGACCAAGCCTTTGACTAAGTTCCTCTCTCATGAAGGCGTCCGGATAATGAGTTTCGTCGAAAAGTCGCTCGAGCTCGTTGAGTTGTTCCAACGTGAAATTCGTGCGACTCCTCCTCTGCTTGTTCCCCAATTTGCTCCCAGGGGGCGGAGACAGCGCTAATTGTCTTTGATGCTCACCTAGGCGAATCGCCGACGGAGATTTCGAGGCTCGGCATTCGTCTGAAAATTCAATAATCTTTTTTAGATACTTATTGCTTGTTTAGATTTTTTTTTTTTTTTTTTTTTTTTTAGTTTTTTTGCTCTTTAGAGCACTGACCTTTGTGAGCCCGAGCTATTTGACCAACGCGTGGTATCAAAGGGGGAGAGGGGGGCTAAGAGACCGATTGAAATATATACCCTGAAAAGTAGTTAATTTCATCCTACTGAATGTTTCAAGAACATTTTTCATCATAAATTACTAATCTTTGGACATTTATGGCAGTTTTTTTTTTTTTTAATACCGATTCTAGAAAATTGCATCAACTTTGAAGATGATGTCTTAGTTTTCTGTTTGTTTCTGATATTTGCCATTAAAATGAGAAAATGTGAAGGACTGATTTAGAGGGGCTACATACCCAGAATTCTCCTTGATTTCATAAAGGGGAAGATTTATAGGATGAGTAAACTCTGGATTTGAACAATCAGATTTGACGCACAACCAATCACAACTAGCCAGTTGCCAAAGATTGCCGGAAATGCTCTTTTTTCAACATGGCGGACTCGAATATACCCAAAGTAATGCACTAGCGGATCCAAGTTCTTATCCATCTCTCTCTCTTCTCCCATTAGAATGCATGTGTTAGCAAAGGATAGAGGAGGGAGCGAAAATCACGTGACTGCCCCTAATCTGTCCTTTTCTATCATACGCGTTCTGATGGGAGAAGAGAAAGATGGATAGATTCCTGGATCCGCCAGTGAAGTAATGAATGTTTCAAAATTAATTAAAATTTCCGATCTGATTAGTGTATTCTGTGCAACCAGAAAAGATAGAAAGAAAAAACCATTAACCAAAAAAAAAAAAAAAAAAAAAAAAAAATGTGAAGTTTGCATACTTTCAAAGTAGCATTTGTTTTTTTTTTTTTTGTTTTTTTTTTTTGTTTTTTTTTTTTTTTTGTTTTTTTTTTTTTAACTCTCACCCAAGAACTATGCTCCACCTCCGACGGAGAGATGCTAAGGAAATCGGAAAATGCGAAGAAAACGCACGGTTTATTTATCATGTGTTGCTCTGCGGAGATTAGCCGGAACTGACCGCCGCTCTTTTGGCGCCGAAGTTGTTAAGCTGGTGGGGGTCAGAGCGTCAGAGATTACAGTAATAGTGTTAACAAAGATGTTGCGCGGTAAGTTATAGCCAGGTCCGAGCGGTGTGGCAGCTCGTTTATCATTGGCTTCGGCCCTCAATCTTTTTCTACTTACTCCCAGATTTTTCCACCGCGTGCCTTGTTGCCCGATTCAGGAGAGGGACACTAGGGACAGTCAAACCCCTGTACTCCTTGAAAAGTAAAACCTCTCCCGTTAGATATCAATTGAAGAGCTTCACCGAAAAACTTTATGACTACACGGGGGTTACAGCTGCAGATGAGAAAGTGGGGTCGACCTGTAATCTTTGGTATCTCAACATTAAATTTCAATTGGAACTCAATAAATCAGCGCAAATTTGAATATGGAGGTTCTAATATCTGAAGTTGATACGAAAAGATTTGACGATCTCGAATCTAGTAATCTCAGAAGGACATGGATGTTACATAACCTTATTTCTTTCAATATGTCTATAGGTGGCTGTAGCTCCGATATGCAGAAGAATAAAGCCAAATAAATCCGAAAAAAAGGGGGGGGGCAAGTTTATACAAACGTTTTGAAAACGAAAATTTTGTTTTTATTGAAACTTCCGCAATGTTTTTCAGTGGAAAAATGTTTGGACTCCCTTTAAGAGTACAGGTCCAATTTCTAAATTGGCATTTTTCGAATTGTAATTTTTGCAATGTAAAGTTTATTTCCCGTTTTTAGCATTTCTTTGTTCTTTCTTTTTTAATTTTTCCATAATATTTTTTCTGCGCATTTATCGTTTTTCCCCTGGACTCTTCATTCATTGTATAATTTACTTTCTAACGACACCTTTAGTTATAAGGCATTTGGTAATTAACTGGTGGTTTCTTTAATGGGACAGTTGCAAGGGTCTGAAATGTTGTTTACTTTAAAGAAAATGAAAGTACTTGATGAGCTGAGAACAAAATTGTAATTGGTTTTTCATTAAGTCCTATTGTTCCAGAGATGAGACTTTATCCCAAAATACATTGTTTTAAATGAGAATTCAGCGTAGTGGCGTCACTCCGCACACGATTTTTTACAACTTTACACGTGTGTATATCTTCAAAACCGGGACGTTTAGGAAAGAACCAAAGGCACTATTGTTCTCAGCTCATCAAGTACTGTCATTTTCTTCATAAAAAACACAACATTTCAGACCCTTGCAACTGCCCCATTACGGTGCTGAAGATATGGTTTTTCTTCGTATGAATAATTTAAGATTTTTGGCTTTTAATTCGTAAAGTATACATCCTATACGCGCAGAATAAGTTTTGAGTCCATTTATAACAAAATTGACAACACCGTCCGCGCCCGTCCCGGCTCTTTCCTTTTAATGCGCCCCTTTTTATATGTGATGTCTTGAAGGGATGTCCATTGCCCAGCGCATTCGACGTTCCTTTCCTTGCGTGGCTCTCTCCATCTGATCTCGGGTCGGGTCGGGTGTAATGATGCGGAACTGGCATTTGATTTTTGCTAAAAGGCGGAAATATTTATTGGTAAATTAGACCAGGCCCAATGCCCACACTAACTCACCCTCATAACCTAAACGTGCTCATAAATTGATTCGATTCAACGCCTGAAATGAATACTCTAAATCACTGTAAATACAAAACTATATATCACTTATTCCTGGACTAAAGCAATACACATAGATCGCGAAGTTTTTCTCGATTATGACTGATTGGTTTTGTCTGTTGATTGTTTCGGTTTCCTTTCAATGGCGTTGTCGGCTTTTTCGATAAACGATTGGAAGGTCAATGTTTTTGTTGAATCATGTTGGGAAAATGGTCGTAACATTGAAATACGTCATGAAGTTTTGGTCGCTCTTATGACTGATCGGTTTGTCTCTTGATTTTTTTTTATTTGAATTTCAATGGATTTATAAGCTTTTTTAATAAACGATTTTAAGGTAAATGTTTTTCTTGAATCATGCTGAAAAACTGGTCGTTTCATTGAAAAACATCACGAAGCTTTGGTCGCTTATATGACGGATTAATTTGTCTCTTGATTTTGTTATTTTCATTTCAATTTAGTTAGTTATGAACTTTTTCAATGGAATAATTAAAGGCCAATTTTGATGCTGAATCGGGCTGGAAAATGGTCGTAGCAATTGGAAAGTTCTAAAATTTATTTCTTAGCTTGTGAAAAGATTTTTTTAAAAAAAAGTTAGTGATAATGATAGGTTTGTCCGTTGATTATTTTATTTTCCTTCAAGAGAAGACCGATACATAGTTTCTACCTCCTTGTTTTGTTATTGCCTACCATATTTTATTCAGGCGCCCCTTACGTTTTGACATTTTAGACTGGTTTTTTTTCCTCATAACAGCGTTATATAGTCAGACTAGAACGCTCTATGACAAGATTTGTAACACTTACATATGTCAAAAGTCAAAAAGTGGCCAAAAATTAGAAAGTAAATTTCTCATCAATAGTAGTAATACTGGTGGTGCACACCGCCTGTATTACTACCATCAATTTACCATTCATAAACTTTCAAGACCAATTTTATTAACAGAGAACACTTTTAAGTAAAATCTAGATATGTCACTCTAAAGTTTTAAATTAAGCTTAAACGGTTGAAACGGTGATTTTTGATGACTTTTGTTTCCTGATTTTTCACCACTTTTTTCGATCTCATTGTCAGACCATATAGTTGAACTACGGCGTATATTTATAGGTACTGTATACATTTACGCATCCAACGAAATGGGAGTGTAAAAGTGCGATGCTCACAACTCAGTGTGATATACATGCTGTGTAATGTATTGCATAACAATAATATACAGCGCCTAGCAATATTGTCTCAGTCTCAGCGTGAGGTATGGCAATAAATCCATGCGGAGAATTTTCTAATTTGTCCGCATGAGCAGTGCGTTTGTTATTACTCGGTGCTTGGTGCTGAGAGTTCGCTTGTTGGGAGCTTTCACTCCTCGAAATTGTGATTTGATTCAATTTGCATGGAACAATAATCTTCCCCCGTCACCCATCCCCCTCCCCCTCACGTGCTGCCTACTCGCACCCCCCCCTCCACGCTCGCTCGACGCGACGCGACTCCAGGCGTTGAGAACCTATATCATTCTAATGCGCCGACTACATGACAACTTTTTTAATCTTCTTTGTATCAAGTTGTATATACATACATTCAAGAGAGTTCAAAAAACTTATCTTTCCAGAGCGGAACCGGGAAACGCGTCTCTAAAGTGATTCTAAATTGAATTTGAGTAGATTAAACCAAAATTGCAGGTAAGCATGAGTATAAGCACAAGCGCATCCATCAGAGGGTATCTTTATTTTTATGGCTTTAAACCGCGTTTCCGCCCTTTTGAATTTTGTGGGTTTTTATTGAGTTGCCCCAACTTCATCCACCTGGACAACAAATATGGGGGTCCTTGCAAGTTGGTGCGCTAGTACTGGGTAACCTACTTTGCCTTCGAAAAACTGGAAATACCGGTGATCCCAACTCTGAAGTAAGTTTACTAAAATAAGTCAGCTCAAATCAAATCAGGAGACTGGGGAGGGGGGAGCAAAGAATGCCAAACTTAACAAGGGTAGGTGGGTTGAATTTTCCCAAAAATCGATCTGTACATTCAGGGGGGGGGAGGTCGATGCGGGGAGGTGCGGAAAAAGAGTGAGTGGGAGGGGCGGGGGGTTCGGATCCAGAATAATTTTCCCTTGGTTGGGCTATTGCTATTCCCTCAAGAGTGTGCCATGCACGATACACTAGTCATATACTTTTTACTGTATAATGCTCACTACCTCTATTACTAATTTGGTATAACATGCCTGTGGACAACGATGTATCTCCTCAAAAGTCAGGGATTGTATGATTTAAATCTCCCGCTGCCTCCACCACCCTCATTTGATATATCATCCTCTTTACTCCCTTGCATTGTACAGTATGTTTCAGAAGTCCTTACCAGTGACAAGTTAAAACCAAGTACCTCATTTCTATTTACAACAGGTTTGTTCGATGGTTCTTGGTCGGCAGAATCGTCTGTAGATTTAAATGAGAAATTCTACGAAGCACAAGCTAACAAGCAGACAAATTGTTTTTTATCGAAATGAGAGACTTTTTTTCAACTAAACCCTTCCAGTACTAAATTGTGGAAAGTGGTTTTACAAATCTTAAACCTTTATCTACCAGTGAATCGAATTACTTTTTCTCATACAATTTTATGTGCATATCTTTTTTTTTTTTTTTTTTTTTTCTTTTGCAATTTCATAAGAAACCATGTTAACAGAACGTCCTCTATATGAGCCTATGGAGCGAAAGTGTTAAACCTGCTCAGAACTTCTAGAACATGTGTTTATTTGAGCGCGATAATTTTTATTCTTATATATAATTATCATCGTTTCAAGATTCAAAAATAGCTGGAGTGTTTAACTTTAACGGTGCCTTTCCGGAAGAAGAGCGCAGATATAATTTTATTCCCAATAAGTGTAAACGTAAATAGTGGAAGGTGGCCGAGTGTTCGGAAAAAAGCAGCAAACGGGGGAGGGGAGGGGAGAGGAGTATCGTAAGCCGAGAGGGAGGGGGGAAAAAATAAAAAAATAAAAATAAAACCAACAACGAAAATTCACCCGATCCAATTTAGAATTTCAACCACTCTAATGAGATTTGTACTCGTTGCTTGTTCAGTCCCTCTGTATATAATTCCAACGGCGCTCCATCATCCCCTCGACCCTCCAGCCTCGACAGAGTTGCCAAATCGTTGGCAAAAGCCGGGAAATTCCCTGATGTCGGATCTAAAATTCACCCTTTTTGCATTTCAACTTGGCACCACCTCGGCCCTCTCCTCCCCCGCCCTGTTTCTAACTCGGTTGTGCTCCTTTTGAGCGGCGTGATTTGTAACTATAATTTTTTATTACTCCCGCGCTCTTTTTTTTTCTCCTCACACTCTAAACATGGTTGCCAAATAAAGCGCAAAAACAATTAACAACACTCAAGAGAGATATTCTGGCCAAAACGACAATCCTAATGATTAAATAGTCCTCGAACAGAAATTATTATGCCTCTAACCAGAAATTCTGGCGGTGAAGGTAAGACTTTTACGAAGCCAGAAAATCTAATTAAAATTGTCAGAATTTATTTTTGAAATTACCTGAAATTCAGAAAAATATCTTACATACGAATATAGATCGCCAGAAGGAAGTTCTGGTTATTTTAAACATAAATTCTGGCGATTTGAATTGGAATTTTTGGCTTTGTAAAATCCTTGCCTTAGTCGCCAGAATTTCTAATTAGAGGTACAGTCGGTGAATCAAATAATGTCAGTCGATTCCTTAAATTTTAGCGGGGTAGGCCACCTGCAATGCTTCCTTTCATTAAGTCATGGGTATTGCAAGTTGCCTACCTAAACCGAAATCTAAGGAGTCAACTGACATTATTTAATTCGTTGACTGTACATTGTATACGCAATATGTTTTTCCTTTCGGAGACTCTTGATCATTCGGATGGTCGATAAATCAATGTAAAAAGGAAAACAAACTGAAACCCCCATTCAACTTTTTTTCTGTGAAAGGCGGCACAACTAATTTAAACTTCCCTCTCTTCTCGAACCCTGGTTCCAAAAGCCGATATTGATTAAAAAAATGAAAAAAACTGGGGGGGACACCCTGCTAGTTTGGAGTAGTTGAATCAGGTATCGATATTCTCCATAGATTATACTCGATTCATAACTATAATTATTAGTATCAGCACGGAAGAGCCGATCTAATTTTCTTTCAAAAGTTGATTTTAGGAGCATTATAAAATCGGCGCAAACTCTCAAATCAGTCAATATCGTTAACTCAGTTTAAAATGTAACTCTTCCTACACGTGTGAATTGGAGTTGCGTCTTGCGGATTTTGAAGGCGCTTTATTTACATATATTTTTCCCCTTTAACGTCCTCCACATCACTTCCGGGTGATCTATTTTTTCTGTAGAGTTGGCAACAGTGCCTTACAGCCAGTTCACTCGTCTCTACATTATTCTTCTTTTTTTTTTATTTTCTCGCGGCTTCTTTATGTTTATTTGTATTATTAATGTTTCATTTTGGTTTAATTTTTTTCCCTGCCAGATCGCTCTCAAAACTTGCGCGAGCGCAGTCCCCCCCCCCGCCCCTTCTGCTTGTCCACGTTCGTTTGTGCTTGCTTCATTTTGAATCCCCTTCGAAGCTGGGAGAGGAAAAGAAATGGGGGGAGAAACCTATAATCAGATATTTTTACGTTTTTCCTTCATTATTCCACGTTTTCCCCGCGGTCTAGCGATTTGTCCGCCCCGCTCCTGCTGCATGATGCTTGGAGTGAAAATTATTACGCCCCGTCAGTATTATTGACACTTGGTAATTTTATGATGAGCGTCGGTTTTTCGACGGAGACATATCTCTCTAGCGATGAAACCCACAAATTATGCACCACTATCTAGGGCAGGTGGAAATTATTTGCGAAGCAAAGGCGGAGCTATAGGGCTAGGAATTTTTCTTTCTCTCTACACATATTTGTCCATTTAAACGCATGCGTTAGAAAAGGGTAGAGATAGGTGCTATAAAGTCACGTGATGCGTGATGGCTCCGCCTCTTCTTCTATTCTTTTCTGATAAATATTTGATTTAATGAACAAAGAGAGAGAGGTACAAATTCCTGGACACCGCCCCCCCCCCTTTTTGACTCATAAATTGTAACTCTATTTACAGACATGCTTATTAAATTGAAGCAAGATATCCGACTTTATGAGTTGGTTTAGAAGGGTTCTTCGTGTGTGTTGCGTCGTCTTTCCCTCCCCCCTGTCCAAAGGAATGGGGCTCTTGCAAATTGTTGCGACAGTTGATTGAAGTGTTGATTCTTGCATAAAAACCTGTAAAATTGACGATGAGTACACTAAGAAATCATTAAATTCACTCTCAGAATCGGATTTATCGTTAGTGGTGAAGTTGTACGAAGGTACATACACGGATAAAAAAAGACAGGTAGAATTAACCATCTACATAGCTGATTTTGGAGTAAACTAGCAAGGATGGTAAATATCACCAGATTATAGTAAAATGTACCGACATGTTACCTTAATTTACCACAAGGTACGTTGCATTTACCATATTATGGTGAAATTGACCATACTTTTGCTAATTGACTTCAAAATCAGCTATGCAGATGGTAATTTCTACCGCAGTCTTTTTTCCGTTTATCATGGGAGATAGATTCTTACCTTTGAGACATATCTTTGTGTTTCCGTAGATAAAATGACAAATTAGACAGAAATCTCCCATGATACCTGCGTAGCCGCCATTGCGATCTTGCCGTTACCGCAGTTTTCTGAGTATATTCCTGACTTTTAGATTTTTCAGTGGGATTTGCGTGATTTTTGCTGCTTTTTACGTCAGATTTGACTATTCATTTACTTGTAGCAAAATTTTGCAAAAGCCCCATTCCTATGTTCCACATCGCTGCTGTATCGTCTGAGATCGAAAAAAAAAGTGGTTAAAAATCACAGAATAAAAAGTCAAAAATCATCTTTTTCACCTTTTAAGCTTCATTCAAAACTTTCCAGTAACATTTCAAGGTTTACATTATTCGTAAAAAGTGTTCTCTGTGTTTGAAATTGGACTTAAAAGTAAGTACATAAAATGATAAATTGATGAGTTTACTAACTGATTTTTTGTTTCTTTTTAAAGACCTCAGAATCCTCAGACCATAGTTCGCGCAATAGTAAAATGTCTGCATTTGGACTAATTTTATTGTTCCCAATTCGATTCGTTCCCACACGTTCCCGCGATAATAATCTGATACTTATGAAACATTTCACTCTTTTCAAAATATTTTTCTCTGTTCCAAAGTTCCGGCGTTCTGCAGAAATCCCTATGCGTATCGTCCCACAGTGCGGCGTTTTATACGCTGCGACCACGAAAAGCGCAGAAAGCTCTATAAATGCACAGCAATCTTAGAGCACTTTATTTATAAAGTCGAGCTTTCATGCTTCTTTATGATTAATGACCCCGACCGACAGCGAATTTGCAACCGTGCCAGGCTAGAAGACCACGCCCCCTTTTACCCCCTCTTCTGCGCAAAATCTCATCATTATATTTCAAATTATGACTCTTTGATAAATTATTTGTCTCTGATATTTTATCATCCCCGCTTTTTTTTCTTTTATAGTCCGCAGGTGATACTTGCTCGCATAAATTTCAAGGAATTCAAAATGGAAGTGTCGCCTTTCTGAAAAATCTTTCGATTATATGTACACTCTTTCGGAACTAAAGAGCATAGGAAAATATATATATTTTGTTCAACACAGAAAACAATACATTGAACGTGTAGTGTAAAAAGAATCTAGTGCAAATACCTAATGGTGCATAGAAGCAACTTGACCCGATTTTCATTGTAATACATCATGAAAAAAGTCTGAATGTCGATATCGAGTATTCTATATTTAATACAAACGCGAGTCTGTATTTTGCCCCTTTTTTAGAGAGATAATTTAATACTCGGCTCAATTTACATAATGTAGGTATACCTGCAATAATGTCCTGCCACAGACTGATTACCTTTAGTCAAAATATCATTCCGAATAAACGTTTATAAAGTTAATTAATTTCCAAAAAGAAATGTGTTGCTTCAATTTTTGGATACTGAGTGAACGTTTTCTTTTAAATCGGGTTTTACCCGACGATCCCTCAGGAATCTTACACTTCCCACAAAATTTGACGGTAACATATACACAGCGCCCACAGCGGTACCTATCATATTTTTTAGTGATTAATTCCAGTTCCAGCGTCTGCTGTAGATCGATTTAAAATATAGCAAATCATTGATCACCATTAAAGGCTTTTGAAATAATGAAGTGATTTAGTGTTCCAGAAAATTGTCTAATTGTAGTCGTTGTAATTCTATCAATTTTCACACACAAATATTTTGTTTTGTCGGATGCCCTTATTGTTCGCATGCATTTGGGTTCGCAAGTGTTAAATACATTCAAATGTTTTTACTGACTAATATAATATTTTTATCCGCCAATGGAATCATATTTTATTATAATAATTCCCTTTAAGCAGCATGCATAAAGTAAAACGACCATAGGTGTATATTGGCGGATCCATCCCTCGCGAACGGGGGGGGGCGCGAACTTGGGATTTTTGCCCCTCCAGAGACCCCCTTTTCCTTTTTTCTCTCTTCCTTTCCCATTTCCTCCCCCTCTTTTTCCCCCTTTCTCCCTTTCTCCCTTTTTTGGGCTAACGGGGGGGGGGGGGCTAAACGAAGGCCTAAACTGCCCATAGGCAATGTGTGTACAATGGGGCAATGGGGAAGGGGGGTGTCTGACCTACCGGGAAATTCCCAGTGGGCAGGTGTCCATTTTGGGTCAGCCGGCCGTGGAAGAAATAAAAGAGAGGAAACAAGGGGAGAAAGGAAAAATAGGATAGAAATGAAAAATAGAGAGAAAAATGGACGACATTGTACAGGGTGGGGCGTAGAGATCTGACGATTTTCAAAAGGCTATAAATAAAGAACTATTTGACTTAGAGAAAAAAAACTTTTTTTATTGAATTCAGTACAGAATGCCGTTTTCTTACATTAAGTTTTAAAAATTACATCTCGTAGATGTTAACCGTCAGCGTCAATACACTCTTGAAGTCGATTTCGAAAGGAATTCACCACTCTTTCGCACATGTTTATGGGTATATTATCGATTTCCTCTCTGATTCGCACACTTTTAATTCCTCTAAAGTATGGGGGCGACTCCTAAAAACCCTTTCCTTCAACAGGTTCCAACAGAATGGAGCAACAGCTCATACTGCTCGCATTTCCCTTGCCGCTATGCGAGAAACGTTTCCAAATCGGTTGGTCTCTCTCATTGTCAGAGGAGATTTACAGTGGCCTCCGCGATCTCCCGATTTGAGCATTTGTGACTTTTTTTATGGGGCTACCTTAAGGAAAGGGTTTTTAGGAGTCGCCCCCATACTTCAGAGGAATTAAAAGTGCGAATCAGAGAGGAAATCGATAATATACCCATACAAATGTGCGAAAGAGCGGTGAATTCCTTTCGAAATCGACTTCAAGAGTGTATTGACGCTGACTGTCAACATCTACGAGATGTAATTTTTAAAACTTAATGTAAGAAAACGGCATTCTGTACTGAATTCAATAAAAAAAGTTTTTTTTCTCTAAGTCAAATAGTTCTTTATTTATAGCCTTTTGAAAATCGTCAGATCTCTACGCCCCACCCTGTAGAACAGACCAGCTGATTCAATGACCGGGTCGTGTCTAGAAGGGGAAAAAAGGTGGAGAGAGAGGGCTCATACGATGACGTAGTGTCGACGCAAAGCTCGATAAATCTGATTCAAATACTCTCACCGAAAGATCCAGCAATTAGATCGGGAAATTGTGTGTTACTTTTATGGGTGCGCCTTCATTTATTAAGGTAGACTAAAACGGCACACTGAGAAAAAGCTTTGGGCAGAATTATAGTTGCTGAGGCGTCTTTGGGCAGGGGGACTAAAATGTTTGGACAGAGCAACCAAAGTCTTTGGGCGAGGGAAACCAACTTCCAAAGACTTTGGTCCCTTTTTCCAAAGATTTTAGTCCCCCTGCTCAAAGACGTCTCAGTAACTATATAATCACTGCAGACTTTGGTTCCCCTACCCAAAGCTTTTTCTCCGTGCACGGACGCGTACGAATAGTTCACTTTTTTAAAACTCAAAACTAGTAAACGCTACCTGATTCACTCACTCCACCCAAAACTTCCCGGAATTCGACCGATTAGTCTTACTTTTATATGGTGCGCCTTCATTTTTAAAGATAGACTAAAACGGTACAGGTGCGTACGAATAGTTAACTTCTTTCCATGCGATTTTCGGTTTACGTTTCCTTTCATTCCCTTGCCTGAATCAGGTGAGGCAGTGCCTCACTTGCCTCACCCGGCGAGCCGCCGCTGTGTGATGACCTCCTCTGCTACCCTTCTCTTACACGTGTCTTCAAATGGTCGACGAGCGGGAAAGACACTTTTTTGTATCCGCCGCTTGAAAACCTACAAGCGCTGCGAAAATGTGCAACGTCGGAAAAACGAATAACGATGCTGCAGTCTCGCAGTCTCTCTCCATCGATTTTCAAAAAATCCTCCTTACGTATTTATTGTTTCTGACCGCAAAATATCCCTCAGCCCATCTTCGTCAATAGGCACGTGAGTTTGAGTTCTTGTGGGTGCTCAATGCTCAATGCTCATGTCTTATAGTCGGTACTTTCGCCATAAACTGCACGCTCAAGCCGGAATAATCTAATTTTTTATGTATGAGGAAAAACCCCTTATAATACGGGGAAATCAAATTTCATGTAAGCTACCTACCCGCCAGGAATTCTCAAAAGCTATTGGAGGATAATCGAGGGAAACGTTGCCAAATATATAATTTTCATCCTAAATTTTGCAATTAGTTACTGCCTGATTTATAAGACCTAACATCCCTTGATGAAAATCTATTGGCGTAAGCGTAAGCAGATCTGGCAGATACGAATTAAAAAGTTATTTGGTACGAGTATAAAGGTGATAAAATTGAGCATTATAAAAATGGGACTTTGGTGCATCATATCTCATGAATAATCAATATTCTTCTAACCTGCGCTAAATGGGGCAGTTAAGTACAAGGATATGAAATTTTGTGTTTTGTGTAAAGAAAATGATAGTACTTGATAAGCTGAGAACAGTGGTGCCTTTGAATTTTTCATAAGAGTCCCGGTTTCGGAGATACACACGTGTAAAGTTGTAAAAAATCGTGTGAGTAGTGTCGTCACTACACGGAATTCCCATTTAAAACAATGTATTTTAGACCAAAATCCCATCTCTGGAACAAAGGGACCTAATTAGAAACCAAAGGCATCTTTGCTCTCAGCTCACCAAGTACTTTTATTTATTTTTTTATTTATTTTTTTTTTTTTTCATAAAAAACACAACATTTCGGACCCTTGCAACTGCCCCATTCTGTCCATTCAAACCCAAGATAAAGGACGAACTAATGGAGGTGTACAGTGCACTCCCTAGAATCGATATTTTGCGTGGGTTTGAATGGGAATATTCCATCATCGCGCCAAATTGCACGCGACGCCGCGCCACTGGACTCAGTGAGTGACACTATTGGTCGAGAGTCAGTGGTGTCGCTTGCAGTCCAGCAACGCTGTAATATATCCATTTAGATGCGTGAGAAAGGTCGAATTATTGGAGGTGCACAGTACACTCCCTCGATTCGATATTTTTCATTCATTTAAATTGGAAATTACAGCGTTGCCAAATTACTCGCGACGCCACTGTCGAGAGTTGTAAGACTTGATTATTATTTTGATTTGACGTGACTTGGCTATATTTGCTTATTGTATTTGCTATTCATGAGTAGTATTTAGCTATAGCGGGAAATTTATCTAAAGTGAAGATTAGCTACCGTAGCAACAGCCACAAAAACTTACACATTTAATGCTCGAATATACATCAATAGCGCCACTATGGGCAATCTCAACACTCTTAAGGTGCAATTCAGAGAGTCAAAGAAAAAATCTTCTTGAGTTGACCTCGACTTGAGTTATCATAAGATGTCTGAAATGTGTATAACTGTATAAGGAATGAATAGTTCAAAGGAGTGGCGCACATTAGCTAAGTATAGGTTTTAGTGGCTATCACCCAGGGTAGAATCAAATCCCATTTCCTTGAGTTGACCTTGACTTGACCTTCACTTAAGAGCTCTCAAAATTTTTTCGTTCAAAATGTGTATAACTGTGTAAGGAATAAAAATGGGCAAGCGGCCCATTATATCTAAAGATGGTTTTGGAGGGTTTTTTTTTCAAAATAGATGAAAACGCAACTTTAGCGGCTGTGCCACCCCCTCCCCCCTTCAATTCAACGAAAAAGCAAACGATCGGCCCGCTGAGCATATAATGTAGATAAAAATCATCGTCTCTGCGGATTTCATCTATGACCTACTACGCACCAATTGACCATCCGACATCACCGCGATAAAGAAAAACAAAAAAACAAACAAAAAAACGAACATAAGTTACGATTTATTAGGGGGTTGCGAGGTGTCAGAGCGGAGGGGGTTGGGAGGGGTGACAAGGAGCCCATCAGGAAAGTAGGGGAAAAGGGTATAAGGGATGCTGCGTGAAAGGTGGGGGAAAGGAAAGGATGAGAAGAGTTAATATACTTCGGTGTGTTCATCAAGGTAATGGAATTATATTTAAAGGGGTGCACGACACAAGGAGAGGAGAGAAAAGAAGTTTTAAATTACATTAAGGTACGCAGAGAGAAGAGAGAGAGGGGGGGGGGAGAGGGAGAGAGAGAGGGATAGAGCGAGAAGGCTAAGAGAGAGAGAGAGAGGGATAGAGCGAGAAGGCTAAGAGAGAGTGAGAGAGGAGGGGGTTATGTCTGAGAACGTTAATGTCTCCCCGAGGGGCGCTAACCGTCACCGCCTCCCCCCTCACGCCCATTGACAACTCCGCCCCCTCGTGATTTTTCAGCACTTTAGTTTATTAATTAATTGCACTCCCTCCCCCACCCCTCACCCTCTGGCCTCGTTTGTACTCTCGTTGGATAATTCGTAATATCAACTAATAAACTGTGATACTTCCCGCCCGGCACTGCGCGGATCCTTTTACGGTGCTTTACCTCGTTCTTTTTTTTTTTGTTTGCCTCTACACAAGCGCCCTCTACCGTACTTCCCTTGTAACCTCTTGGACGATTAAGTAAAAGGAGGCTTTTAAAGCCTTGCCGCCCCTCTTCTGAATGTGAAAGAAATTCCTGCCGGTTGCTACTTTTATGCTTTTTATAAAGCGCCGGGCTTAATGATGCGTTATTTAAATGGGCTTTCTTCCATTTGTTGGACGTCGATTAATCTGTCTTCGGCTCAACAAATCCACCCCCCTCCCCCGCCATCAAGTCAATTTTCTAATCGAATGGTCTGCTTTCGATTAGATTGATGTAAGAGACGAACTGAGTGACAATAATTCTGTGAAGGATCGTTGATATATCTTTGAGTCTGAAAATAAGAAAAATACTAACTGGTGACGGATAACCCACAATGGTCTGAGATCGAAGAAAGGTTGCAAAAAGTCAGTGAATTAAAGTCATCAAAAATTATCGTTTTCTACCTTTAAAGCTTAATTTTTTAATATGAGGCACTGCCTCGCCTGATAAAATCAGATGAAAAGTAGTTAACTATTTGTACGCACCCGTATCATTTTAGTCTATCTTTAAAAATGAAGGGGCACCATAAAAGTAAGACTAATCGATGAAATCGTGGGAAGTTTCGGGTGGAGTATGTTAGAGTCCTTAAATACTACGAGGATTGCTCCATGGCATCTTCTTCTTCTTCACAATGAAGAAGAAGAAGAAGAAGAAGAAGCGAATCCATGGAGCCATCAAGAGGCAAATTGCAAATATGGTGGCTGGTCATTTGGCTCTGCGCTGTTGCCGCTATTTCACTGTTTCTAATAGGTTAGGTTTCGATTCTTGACAATATAACGGTCGTTATTGAAAGAGATAATGTTTTTCAGAAAAGCAATTAGACAGAGCAAAAATTTACAATAACTACCACGGTTACTGTTACTGTAAATGAGTGATAAAAGCGAGTAAACGAAAAGTAAACAAACCTTCCGCCCTTTGCATTTGTTTCTTGGGGCTTTACTTGACAGTCTAAATCTGAGAGCCAATCAGAAATGGATTCTGACATGGCGGAACTCTCATAGTATAATAGAGGGTCTCTAGGGTATGCGAATCAGATAGCGTTAGTTATGAGTTGTAAAATAGTTGAAACTATTCATACGCGCCTGTGCCGTTTTAGTCTACCTTAATAAACGAAGGCGGCACCCATAAAAGTAAGACAAGATTTCCTGTTCGAATTGCGAGCTATTCTAAGAGTATTTGAATCGGAAACCTGGAGCTGTGCGTCGACATTTTGCCACTCTACATTTTTCCTCTTTCAGACAAAGCCCAGTCTCTGTCGTCCATTTTTCTCTCTATTTCCCATTTCTTTCCTCTTCTTCCTTCCTCCCTTTCTTTCCGCTCTTTTATTATTTTCACGGCCGGCTGACCCAACAAAATTGACAGCAGCCCACCGGGAAATTTCCCAGTTTTCCGGTAGATCAGGCCTCCCCTCCCCCCCCCTCAACGGTACCTATAGGTCTTCGTTTTTGATGCCTTACCAATGGGGCTCTTGCGAACTTTTGCCAGGCGGGATTGAAGCGTCGGTTCTTGCATAAAAAAATTTTAAAAATGACGATGAGTACATTAAATAATCACGAAATTTACTCTCAGAATCGAGCTTAATGGCGGAGAGACGCAGGTTTCATGGGAGATTCCTATCTAAATTGAGACATACCTCTGTGTTTCCAAAGAGAAAGTGGCATATTAGATAGGAATCTCCCATGACACCTGCGTCGAACCGCCATTACGACCTTGCCATTTATGTAGTTATGTAGGTTTATTATTGAATTTTAAACTTTCTCTGTGTGATTTTCGTGATTTTTGCAGGTGTTTACATCAGAATGGACTATTCATTTGCTCAAAGCAAAAGTTTGCAAGAGCCCCATCCTGACATTTACGAGCAGCTACTGCTGACAGAATTAGATGTCTGCGTTAGGGAAGGTCGGGACTCCAGCTGGCTGATCCTTGAAATTCAAAACTTTTGGGTAGATTGAATAAGAATCGAAAACGGTGATTGGTAGAGACGAATCACGTGGTTGCCAAGTATAATCAAAATACGAAATTTATCTAATTGGTTATCAAGACTCCAAGACTGCCCGATAACCAATTAGATAAATTCTGTAGTTTGATTAGACTTGGAAACCACGTGATTCGTCTCTACCAATCACCGTTTTCCATTCTTATCCAGTCCACCCAAAAATTGTGAATGGGGCTCTTGCAAACTTTTGCTGTGAGCAGATGAATAGTTCATTCTGATGTAAAAACCAGCAAAAATCACGAAAATCACACTGAGAAAGTTTAAAATTCAGTAATAAACCTACATAACTACAAAAATGGCAAGATCGTAAAGGCGGTTCGACGCAGGTATCATGGGAGATTCCTATCTAATATGCCACTTTCTCTTTGGAAACACAGAGGTATGTCTCAATTTAGATAGGAATCTCCCATGATACCTGCGTCGAACCGCCATTAAGCTCGATTCTGAGAGTGAATTTTGTGATTTTTTAGTGTACTCATCGTCGTTTTTACAGGTTTTTATGCAAGAATCCACTCTTCAATCCCGTGTAGCAAAAGTTCGCAAGAGCCCCATTTCAAGGATCGATCAGCCCGCAGCTTAGACCACTTTCAGGCAAGATCGCGATCGGTTAGCGAGTGCTGGAAAATGAAAAGAGCCATAATAAGGCTATTGCACACTTTTGCTATAAGCGATTTAACAGTCGATGATGGCGTAAAAACTTCAAAAAATAACGATGGCGGCACTAAAAACTTCCAAAATACACTCCTAAACTCAATAAACGCAGTTATTTGCGCGAGCGTAATGGTGGCCGAAGGCACTAACAATGGGAGATTCCTATCTTAATTTCGTCACTCTTTCTATGTTGACAAGGGTGATTCACAGAGTAATTAGTCATCAGAGTGATGATCCACATCCGATGAATGGTGCCACAACGCCTAGTGACACCGGTGTCAAATGAAAGTAGTCTCTTATTGGTCACTTCTTGATGGAGTTTCAGAATTATTAGATGGGAATCTTCCATTGTTAGTGCCTTCGGTCACCATTACGCTCGCGCAAATAACTGCGTTTATTGATTTTAGGAGTGGATTTTGGAAGTTTTTAGTGCCGCCATCGTTATTTTTAGAGGTTTCTACGCCATAATCGACTCTTAAATCGCTTATAGCAAAAGTGTGCAATAGCCCCATTTGAGAATGGGATTAATGATACTGATCCTTACCCTCTGAGGTATTGCGGTTATTGGGTGAGCTGATTGGCTGAGGTGACCTCGAATCGTAGGAATCAATGACCGGCGAAATGGAGCCGCGACTTGAGGAAACGTCGCTCCACTCATCCTGCTCCTTCTCGAGCTCCACGACCATCCCGACGCCCGCGCCCCCAGCGGATTTGTTCTCACTTTTGTTCTCCTTCTCGTTCTCACTCTCATTCTCTTTCTCTTTCTGGTTCTCCTTTTCTTCTTCCTCTTCTCCTTCCTCCTCCTCCTTCTCCGTTTTCACGCTCGCTTTCGTCCTTCCTTCCTCGAAAGACTTCGAAACAAACTCGGTCAATTGTTCCATCTTTTACCCCTGCAAATAAAATACAACGTATTAAAAAACAAAACAACAAAAGTGTACAAACTTTCATGCTATACATATATCCAAAATGGGGGCTAGACCCAAAAGCGCAAAAACGATACCCCAATAGCGCAAGACCTAGAAGCGCAAAAATTCAGAGGTCAATGACACAAAACCGCAAAATAAAAATTATGTAGTGAAGTGGCAACGCCGAAAATTTAAAGCCAACCTTTCGGAGGGAATCTGTGGCTACGAATGGCCAATCGCTGACCACACAGTGCGCGAGAGAGGGGGGAGAGCTCAGGGGGGCCCAAAGCCAAAGCGGGAAAGGAAGAAGAAGAAGAAGAAGAAGAAAGAAGAAAAAGAAGAAGAAGAAGAAGAAGAAGAAGAAGAAGAAGAAGAAGAAGAAGAAGAAGAAGAAGAAGAAGAAAGAGAACATTTTAAGTCAATTACCTAGCGGAATTAATGGACCTCTGTGTATTCGTTTTGGAAACCAGCGGGCCGATCATTTACTTCATCGTTAAAACGATCGTTAAGACTGTGTATGAGTGATTCTATTGGTCGAATATTTGTAAAACTGAACCGTTGCTATGGTAACCATCTTTATGGTGTCCGTTTTTTAAGGGTTACTCATGAATAGCCTTTATACAACGAGACTCTTTAACGACGGTTACCATAGCAACAGCCAAGTTTTACATTTTTCGACCAATAGCATCACTCTTAGACAATTTTAACGATCGGTTTGACGATAAAGTAAATGATCAGACCGTAGATAAGCAAAGTTTTCAACTAACTAAAATGGTGAGTGACTTTTAAAAAATCAGCCCTGATTTCCGTAAAATCACCCTCCGAAAAAAATGACGATTACGATTACTCGGTAATCGTGTAATCGATTACCACACCCATTTGCCCAACTTCGGTACTTACTCTGTTTCCGGCAATTCAAGTGAGAAATATGTTGACTCCGCAACCGTATACAAGGTCTATCAGTGGCGTAGCGTGCAATTTAGCAATGTTGCAGTTCTTCCATTTGAACCCATGAAAAAGATCAAACTTTTGGGTGTTCGGTGAACACCTTCGCAGTCGACCTTTTATATGAATTTAAATGGACTTAACACAACGTTGCCAAAATGCACGCTACGCCACTGAGGTCTATTAACCATTTTACTACCAGGTTACGAAGGCCAATCAATGTTCCTCCGAATCTAGGAACCTTCTCACTATTCTTCACACTAATAATGAAAATGATAGTTGAAAATTCCTACCCGCTGTGCTGATTTTGCGTACCCAAATGGTTGAAGGCGCTCGGGAAAAAGTGTTTTTTCAAATGTCAATAATTTGGAATTGCATTCAAATTGTGAATAAAAAACTGAAATTATGCGAGGCAGATGTATATTTTATAGTCGCAAAAACGAATATAGTCGGAAGTGATATTGATTGGGTAAGAATGGTTTTTTATTGTTTCAGTGGGAAAAAAATTTCTCATCAACTTAAGCCTGATTTTTCGGAATTCACTCCATCTTCAAACAGGGGCGGATTTACCATTACGCAAAATACGCAACTGCGTAGCCTCAGACCTGAGGGGGCCTCATTTCACGAAAGTAAGAAGAAGAGAAGAAAAAGGGAGAAACAGGCAAAGAAAGTGAAAAAAAGAGAGATATAGAAAGAAGATAGAAGAAGATAGAAGAAGAGAGAAGAAGAGAGAAAGAGTTTTGAGAGAGGAAAAGAGAGAGAAAAGAAAAGGATAGGTTAAAAGATAAAATACTAACAACTTTGCAGGGAAAAAAACCGGTTTGAAACTGAATTTCAATGTTTTCTTATTTCACTAAAAAAATTTAGGGGGAGAACCCCCAAACTCCCCCTTCTTTCTGGTAGATGCCCTCAGACCAGTGGCGTCATTTCGGGTTCGGCTTTGGGGGGGGGGGGCAAAAATGTGATGACCTTTTTTTTTTTTTTTTTTTTTTTTGCTCATCAATGTTATTTTAGACACTCTACAGTCCTGCATATCCTATGTTTACGGCCCTAAATTCCAACGAAACTCGTTACTGACCACCAAATTTTAGCTCAAAACTTTTTTCTTCTCCTAAAAAAAAAAAAAAAAAAAAAAAAAAAAAAGATCATCACTTTTTCACTTTTGGCCGACCCTTGGGGGGGGGGGGGCAATTGCCCCCCCTGCCCCCCCGCAAATGACGCTACTGCCTCAGACTCCCAGGCATTCTACTCTATTCCCCGGGGGTCTCAAATTCAAAATTGCGTACGTCCTCAAGAAATGTAAATCCGCCCCTGCCTTCAAAAAATGAGAATGTACCTTTTTTGTAGGCGCAGATTTACGGCGATACCATTCAAAAAATAAAATAAATAAAAAATAAAAAAAAAAATCCTAAATCCAAGACTTCATTTCAGAAACGCTTTTTAAAAAAAAAAAAAAGTTGTGGTCATGGCCCTGTAATACAGGTGCGATGGGATGACCGATGGGGTAATTTATCTAATTTGTCCCTTTCTCAATGTAGGTGAAGGACATCCATTCAGTATAAGTAAGAAACTAAAATGAACTGGCTCATTGCACAATACTTAGTACTTGTCTAATAGTGTCATTATCTCAGCTCTCTTTTTCCAGAAGCTTTTCATAATTGAAATCAGTGATGGGCAAAAATCATTTTTTGGATAACCATGAAAGATTATAACTAAAATTATTCGCATTATTCTCATGTTATTTCTATCAGTAAATCGAAGTTTTGACACTACCAGCATATTCATCTGTCATAAGATGAATGACTGATAGCGTTCAAACTTTGATTTACTAATAGATAACATGGGAATAATGTGAATAATTTTAATTATAAATATTCGTCGATATTCAAAAAATTATTTTTGCCCATCACTGATTGAAGTGTTATATTTTGGACTTTTCCAACGCTAAATCGGCGTGGTTAAGCTTTTAAGTGACAATAAGGAGCAGTTTTGAATAATACGGAAAAATAAAGATAGTGAACCAAGGTATATGTTTAACGTATGCTATTATTTTAACTTTAAATGAGAAAGCAATGCAGTCTCAACTTAGCTTTCTTCCCTAAACTTTGTGAAGCGTGCATCGTTCCTTTTATGCTGTATAAACTACGTCGCCATTTCATCGGTTTTCTTCCAACATAATATTACCTTATAATCGTCATATTAGTTAACTGTTCTTATTTTCCAATTATTTCAAACGTTCAAATTTTCCAACATGTGCCTGATGGGGGGCACAGATATTCGAGACCGTCTAAATTACCACAGAAGCGCAAGAATTTGGTTTTTGCTGCCTGGATTTATCTATTTAAATGCTGACAGTTACTTGATTTGAAAAATTTTTCACAGAAAAAATACAACAAATCCTGATAGAGCCTCTATCTACTTTATCAATTACACAAACAGATTTTTTTTCACACTAGATTATGTCTTTACTTTATATTCAAGTATACTTCATTAAAATGGTCTCATACTGGATTATACCAACAAATTTCGGATGGGCAATGAGCACCTGCAATATAAATAACGAGGAAGAATGTTCAAGACATTTATTTCTGTTATTTCCTTGGGACATTCCTCTAATCAAACTTGTAGAGTTTGAATTATTTGACTTGCGCACCGCACGCAACATTATGAGGCAATTGGTGATTTAAGAGTCCTTTATGAAAATCATTATAGGGATTGTTGGTACTAGCTATAAAGAAAATCCATCAAGGCATGTACTCAAGGCTATATTGAAATGAGTATCCCACCAATTTGTGACATAGGTAACTTATCAGGCGGCGATGAAATGGAATTGACTGCACCCCGAATTGAAGGCGATACTTCAACTCTTAATTTTGCAATGAGATAACGTTATAGTTTATCCATTGTAAGTCAAGTGAAAGTCAGAAATGAAAATTGAAACAAATTCTCCTCGAAATTTTGTATATCCTCAAGGGTCCTCCTAGCCTTAGCCCCCCCCCCCCCCCCCGACAAAAATATATGAAGACGAGCTCAAAGTTTTGCGCAGGCTGTGCGTTGAATGAAAGAAGGAGTTGAAGTATCGCCTTCAATTTATAGTGCAGGCAATTTCGGTGCATCCCCGCCGGATAAGTTACCTATCTCACAATTCGTGGAGTTCTAATTTCTGATTATCATTCACACTTTAAATCACTAATCCACAATCACTCTTGGAAGATGTTGCGGTGTGCAAGTCAAAAAATTCTAACGCTACGTTGTTGATCGAAAAAGATGAAAAAATTCCTCCTCGTTATTTTTTACCGGTCCAAAAATTACTGATGAACCAAAATGAAATCGCATTAACAAAATTAAATCAGCGATTCATTGCGGGTGTTTTGTTACATCCAAAAATGACTGGTAACCCGATATGAAACCAGATCAATAAAATTAAATCAGGGTGAAATGGCTGTTTCAGTAATTAACTGATGAATTGAATGTGAGGCCCTGTGTCAATGCAATAGTTTAGGTTTTCAAGGGATGTATTGCCACTAAAGAACAGATGTTTGCGAGTTTGACGGTTTCGAAAATCAGTGTGGTAAACTGAATTATAGGTTGCTTAGGTTCTTTTTTTATAAACTATATGAGGCAATATGTACTGGTAGGACTCCTCCTTCAACAAAGCTACGACGTTTTGCAACATTTGCTCTCACTGCAGCAACCACAGAGCTTCTATTTTTAGTGTATTTTATCGACATTTTTTAATTGACTGATGATCCCACCGGCTGACCAAAAGATAATACAATAAATACAGGTTCAGTGCATGACTGAAATTTGCGAAAACACTCTGATCTGTAGTATTTTTTTCAACCAGCGAAGCCGTCGCTCACTTTAAGAAAAAAAAAAAAACTACGAATATTTTGATACTTTAATATAGTGGTCGGTGATTCCACCGATTGAGGAAAGATTACTGGTGTCAGTACTTTTGCGCAGTAGTCATGCACTGAACCGAGCCGTATAATAATCTTTTGGTGAACCAGTAGAACCATCGGTGAATTGAAAAATGACATTCAATAAAATAAATGACATTCCTAGGTACGAACAATCGAAATGTCAACTTATTCAAGAAAAATGATGATACCATTAAAAGTGTCCAAAACGAACTCTTTAATTTGAGAAAAGCTTCCATGAAAATGGGGAGAGGGAGGTATAATGACTCTGTAACGCAGATACAATGGAGTAGCCGGTTTCAATTTGTTTCTTCGTGAATCTCCATCGCCAGCATAGAGAAAGTGACAAATTAGATAGGATTACAGTATCGTTCCTGCATCAGGGCCCTATCATCACCCCTTCTTTTAAAAGCTTTTCTCGAATTAAGATTTGGATTTAGAATATTCTCAATGGTATCATCGTTCAGAAATGGATCCAACGGTGGTGGGGGTTCTAAAACGGGCTTTACTAGCCGCCCCATCCCTTGAGCCAAAATTTCACACTTTCCTGGATGGGATTTTCGGGCACATTTTGGGCTCTTCGTTGATAAAGTAGGTTTTAGCTTTCCTTGGTGGGATCTTAGCCCAAAGCTTTAGCATCTTACATTTTTAGATCCGTCACTAAATACATCATCATCGTTTATGTTGCATGATGAAACAAATGAATCAGCACTTCAATCGTCTATATCAAAAGCTGCCGCCCCGCATATCACTTAAAACGTAAACAGAATTTTGAAAAATGGGGCTCAAAGATACGCGAAAATTGTCAGTTCCCTAAAACACTGAAAACCCCATCTTAAAATACTGTGTACTTTGCTTCCACGCCAAAAATATTCCTCAATTATAAGGTAAAATTGGTTATCATAGGTTTTTAAGTTTGGTTATGAGTAATACCAACTATGCAAAATGTGTTGTATCGGTAAATATGCTGCTATGAAATACCCTATAAAAATTTCTTTAATGAAATTAAAATAAGTCTCAGCTATTTTTGTTTGTAACAATTTTAATCTAATTTATTCCTGAAATATCCCTAATGAGGTAATTTTTTATCCTTAATTAAATAGAACTTTAAATCTCAGACTGTATATAACGCAAAACGCTTGGCATTAATATAAGGGTTGGCCGAGATTAAACATTTTGAATGTCTGGGATTAAAAATGGTGGATCTTGGGTCCATGGGTAATTTTAACGAGAAATTAACAACAGTTCTCATTATTGTAATATCGTTGAATTATGCGTTCAAAAACATTTCAGAGGTCAAAAGTCCAAATTCTGATTGACTTCATTCAACCCCCCCCCCCCTCCGCCCATGGAAGTCCTTAATGTTTTTAGAGTATTTTTGGCATTATTATTTATTTTTCCCTTTCTTTTTGAAATTTTTTGATTGGTGCTCGTAAACTTTCGGGGGGAAAAAAGTAGATAGATAGTAAGGTTAGACAAATAGGATAGATTGATTGATAAGTGGATAATGCAATAAGAAAAGTGGGTTTCAACAAACAAACAAACAAACAAACAAACAAACAAACAAACAAACAAACAATCAAACAAACACAAATAGAAATAGAACTCCGATATTTGATATCTTGAAAACAATAAACGGTACCTAAGTATAGAGACCTCGCGTTTGAGCCTTGGAATTTGTATTTTTTGTTATGTATTCCTGACTATAACACAAATTGGAGATGTATACGTTCACTTTTAAAGTTAAAGATAAAAAATCCCTAAGAGTTCATTCCAGAAGGACTTGAGAAAAAAGGGCCCGCCTTTACAGAAAGTATGCGTCCCACAACTTTTATATAATCATGAACTTTTTATTTGTTCGGAAGCTATCTCCAAATACAGGCTGTTCCCGAAATTTTTACTTGAGGAAGCAAGCCTGCAAAATTTGAAATTGAAAAGCATCACAATAAGCTTTTATGACCTATTTTCACGAATAAAACTGAATGGTAAAATTGATCGAAACGCTTGTTCCATTTGAACCTCGCTAATTTTTGTTAAATTAAACAGAAGTTCTAGTTGAACTAACTGATTACTGAAATTTTATTTGAAAAAAAAAAAACTCTTTGTTGGTTTAAGCAGAATCATTGGAAAATTTAACAAATATCGGTGTGGATCAAATGTGACAAGAGTTCCGCTTAAATTAACAATTAACAATTATTTTTTTTTTTTTCTGCAGAGAGAAAGACGCTTTTTGAGGCTTTTGGGTGGGTGGACATGTGCCCCCTGCCCCCCCCCCCTCCATCCGTAAATCCGCCTAAGTTTCTGATCATTCAGGCTCATACTGAGACATACCGTGTAAATATACAGATGTAGTCAAAGACTCAATGTCACACAAACAAGAGCACGAAGACGAGACGAAATCGTAGCTTTACAGGGTTAAAAAAAAAGCCGATAGAAAACGCAGAATATTGCCACATCTTGATAACTTTACTCACCTCCATTATTTAAATAACATTAGTCGTTAAAACGGAAAAAACCGCGAAAAAACAAATTAAAATGTCTTTTGAAAAGCGCAATCCCGTTTACTAAATTAACATTTCGACTGACTTTTGACACTAAAATAAAAACAAAATAGATCCATAAGCTAACCGACCCGATTTAAATAACATTATCCTTATCACATTAATTTATTCATTGAATAATAAAAACAAAAGAAAAAAAGCACCTAAAATCACTGAGTTGGCTGTGTCATTTGACAAAGCTTTTATTGAAACTGCGTACTCCGTCACTTAATAGAGATGGAAAAAATAACAGAATAAAATAAAATCACAAAAGAATCTTTAGCAAAAAGGAAGAAAGAAACAATAACAAAATTATAAAAGGATCAAGCTCCCCACGGCATTTTTATAAACTTATTCCTGGAAATAATAATAAAAAGAAAACACAAAACACAAAAACGCCGCCAAAAACACAAACTTTCGAAGTCAGTCACCGAAACCTGAATCGCATTTACAAATCGGTAAAAAGGAGCAATTCCGAGGAACGCGGCACTAAAAACACTAATAAAAGAACAAAAGTGGAAGAAAAAGAAGTTGGAAAAAGAGAGCTCATGTTTAGATTTGTAACAAATGAATTGAGATATAAAGTGATACGGTTTAAAGGTGAAGATATAATAATACGATTTGCTGGAGAGGGATTTTCAACCCCCTCTCCCTCCCTTTCATCCTCCACTGAGTCCCTGCGCACGCATTCCGAGGGGTTGAACGCGGGGGTAAACAGAAGAGGACCGCCCCTCTTAACCCCAGATTAAGTGATTTCATTGGCTGTAGCACTCCATTACGGGAGCTCTTTTATCGCGGAGGGGATGGTCCAGGGGCTCCAATATCCTTTCCTTTCCTCCCCCTCCTGCGTGACTTCATGCCAAATTACTCTCTCCGGCAGATTTAAGCGACACAGTTTATTACACGGAACACCCTCCTTCCTATTCCTTATCATTAATATTATTTAGGTTTTATTTTTATAGAGCCCCCCTTCTTTTGCCCGCGCCCCCCTCAAAGGCCATTAGTTTAGTGCTCTTCAAATTAATTGGGACTTCTTCACCGCACGAACGCGAATGGAGAAGTCGTTTTCGCTGTGAGAATAACCTAATGCGAACAAATTACAACTCCTTAAATTCCCGTCCCTTTTATATACGAAACAATTTTCAGCCCCCTTTTCACCCCGGTCCTCAGTCGCCGCTCTTCGACGCACGATATCGTGATTTTTTTATGAATTATTTTTATTTTTATTTAGTTTTTTCGTTCAATCGACGCTTAGTTTTTTTCAGCAACTTGACTCTTTACGCTAGATTGTTGGGCATCTCTACATTAGGACTATTTATGGCCAGTAGTGGATACAAAAAATTTGTCCGGGGAAAATGAGTGGGTGGGCCGCCTTTTTAGTTTATGAAATTTGAAGCAATATGCAGCAAGCAATTTTGGACTATTTTCTGTTGAAAAAACGCAACTTTTAAGGCTTTTAAGGGAGAGGGGGAGGGGCACGTCAATACCGCCTCTACACATACCAAGCTGCTTCTTTGAGGTTAGGGTCATCTTGGTATACAGAGCTTATGGAGAGTGCAATGTTGATGAAATTCAAAATCGTGATTTATCCTCTCTAAATATGATTTTCAAGTCTTTTAATACTTTATGTAAGTATAACTAAGCCCAAAACTTTCATTACTGACGTGCTTTTCCAATTTTGGTTGAACTTCAAAAAACCGACAAAATACTCGATAACTTCATAAGCGAGCCATAAGCTTACGTATACCAAGACGAACATAACCTCCCCAATCTCAAAACAGAGCAGCCGGGTATGAGTAGAGGCGGTATTGGGCACGTGCCCCTTGGCTCCACTGGTATACATATATAGGTAAGGGCGCGTTCTAGAATTCTCCAATCCGGTATAACCCGAGGAAATGCATCAGAATTTCCGGGAAGTGTTTATACGATAAAGCCGATAGTGTTTTGATGAAGCTCATCGGTCCTCCGATGAATTTCCGAACGAACATAGGTGCAGCGTGTTCATGCGCTAAAAATGTCCGTTTTCAATAACCTCCCAGTAGCGCACCGAGAGTTTCTTCATCTCTCTCTTTTCTCCATTAAGAAACGTATGTTAGACAAGGATGGACAAAGGGATAAAACCCCCTCCTTCTGTCCTTTTCCTACTCATACATTCAAATGGGAAGTGAGAGAGATGGAAGATATCCTGGTTGCGCCAGTGTAACCTCCAAAACACCCATAAGGATAAGAACACACGGAAATACGTTGTTTACTTTTTTGAGGTTAGTCTTCATCGATTCGTACTTCGGGGAAGAGTTCTGATGAATTTCATCGGAGTTCAAGAACGACTCGGGGCTTCACCGGGTACCCGGAGTAGCTCACCGGTGAATTCTAGAACGCTCCCGAACGCTCCCTAACCATTCAAGGTCACCCATACAGGTGCTCTCCACTTCAGGGGCGGATTCCGGGGGGAGGGGGGCTAAAGGATATTTTAGCCTCCCCTCCCCTTTAAGCCAAAAATGTACTCCATCCATGGGAGGAATTCTTGGAAATATTTTGTGCGTATCGTTTCAGAAGCCGGTTTTCAAATTACACCTCCTAAAATTCCCATCCCTTTCCTGAATAAAATTTTGATAAAATTGTGGTTTTTACTTAAGTTAGAGGGCAGAGGTTTCAAGAATTAACCTAGAAAAAGTTGAAGTTTGGAATTGTGGTTTAACTGGATCAGGGGTTTCAAGCATTCAGCTAGAAATATTAGAGGTTTATTTCGATAAAATCGTGGTTTGACTAAACCAGAGGTTTCAAAAATTCAACTAGAAAGAATGGGCCATTCCACGGTAACGGATGCTACAGTCGCACGCACATAAATGCATTTTTTTGTAGTTTTATTATTTTTGGGCTTGATAAAAGTTGTGCAAAGAGATGCCATTCACTTTGTAGAACATTTTCATATGCAGGTTTTTAAGGTTTCAACCATATTTCACCAAGTTATTGTCGATACAATGAGCGTAACGGATGCTACGCCATTTGAGCCTCAGTTTTGTCGCATGATAATCAAAGTCAAAACTCTGTGAATTGGACTGATCAAAAAATCTGAAAAAAATCTGAGTGATAGCCAAGGGTATGTGGGACAATATTCTGGGCAGACATTTTCATGTTCATCAAAATTAAGCTTTAAAAAAAGTAAAGTCCATGTAACGGATGCTACAGCCATTTGTAACGGATGCTACGCGTGCAAAATCATTATGCACAAGTGGGTATAAATAAGGTTTTTCATTGATTTTTTAAGTAAATTATATGTTTTAAGATTAGTTTTTAATGGATGAGAGGGAGAATAAATGAATAATTGGAATATTAAGGGATAAAAGGCTTACACTAGACCCTTTTTTTCTTATGATGGCCAAAGCTGATATTTTGGGAATTCAAAGTGTGTTCCAAACCATTTGAATGAAGTATGTTCTACAGAGGATGTTGTTTTCCCTTCTCCAAGAGAAATTTCTGATTAGGATCAAAATTAAACAAAAAAAATGAAATTTTTAATAATCCAACATTTATAGCAGCTTTGATTGGTTATATTCCCTCCATAAAAAATTATAGATTAGGTTTCAGTGTAAACAATAACAACCCACGAAGAAGTCAGGAAAGTTGAAACACTCAGCGGTAAGTGCTTTATTTCTTTTTATTCTTTCTAACATTAAATAAGTCACCTAAGGCTGTAGCATCCGTTACAAATTAGAGGGTTTTTTCTCTCTCAGCACTCAGGAAATGTATATTTTAGTTTAAATTTTTTATTTCAATACATTTACATGCTTCTATATGCCCTATTATTTTTTTTCAAATTTTTTTCTGAAATAATTAAGTAAAAAATTGAACTACAAATTTTGTAGCATCCGTTACGTAACGGATGCTACATACCCCTCTATTTAAAGATTCAACCTTTTGAAGAAAAAATTACCACTCAATACTTACAGGACTAAATGTAGATGGGTAACTTGTTTTCTAGGAACAAAACAAGCCTTAGCTGCACAATTTTGAAAGCGTAAACTCAAAATGAGTCATCGCTCAGCTCTAAATGTTGATCAAGAAAAATTGTAACTGATGAATACCGAAGAAAACTTCAATTTCACCTCCCTGAGTTTAAAAATTGTTCCTAGAATACAAGTTACCTACTCTACATTTAGTCCTGTAAGTATTGAGTAGTAATTTTTTGTTCAAAAGGTTGAATCTTTAAATAGAGGGGTGTGGGTGTGTAGCATCCGTTACGTAACGGATGCTACACTATTTGCAGTTCAATTTTTCATTTAATTATTTCAGATAAAAATTTGAAAAAAATACTGGGGCATACAGAAGCATGTAAATGTCATGAAATAAAAATGTGAAACTAAAATTTACATTTCCTGAGTACTGAGAGAGAAAAAACCCTCTTTTTTGTAACGGATGCTACATCTGTAGGTGACTTATTTGATATTAGTATAAAAAGAAAAGTACTTATCGCAGAGAGTTGAAACTTTCCAGACTTCTGCTTGGGTTGTTATTGTTTACCCTGAAACCTAACCGATAATTTTTTTATGGAGGGAAAATCACTAATCATAGCTGCCAACTTGGAGTAAAAAACACAGCACAGGTTACCAATGTGATGAGCATTTTTAAAAATCAAAAAATACACCGAAAAATGAAAAATAAATAAATAAATGAACCAGGATCATAAACTAGAGACATTTCTAGACACAATTATCTACTTCATTTATTTTTTTCGCCTTTTTAAAATTTGATGCCCAGGCTCAATTTGATATGGAATGGCCCGAATAGAAATTTAATTCGATGGAATTGTGGTCTAACTGCATCAGAGGTTTCAAGAATGAGGCAGCTGCAAGGGTCTAAAATATTGTGTTTTTTATAGAGAAAATGAAAGTACTTGATGAGCTGAGAACAAAGATGCCTTTTGGTTTCTACTTAAGTAAGTCTCATTGGGGCGGAGATGAGATTTTGGCCCAAAATACATTGTTTTAACTTTTAAATGGGAGTTCCGCTTAGTGACGTCACTACGCACACGATTTCTTACAACTTTACAAGGGTGCACCTACAAAACCGGGACAGTAAGGAAAAAACCAAAGGCTCCATTGTTCTTAGCTCATCGAGTCTGTTCATTGTCTTTATAAAAAACACAACATTTCAGACCCTTTCAACTGCCCCATTCAACCAGAAAGAATAGACTTTTATTTTGATAGAAAATTGTGGATGCGGGAAAGATGGTGGCGATGGTGATGGAACCAGTGGCGTAGCGTGCGATTTGGCAACGATACAGCTCGTCCATTGAAAGCCATGAAAAAGATCGAACTATCGGGTGTTCGGTGAACACCTTCGCATTCGACCTTTTACCTGGGTTTAAATGGACACAATACAACGTTGCCAAATTGCACGCTACGCCACTGGATGGAGCCCATCAAGGGACTCTAGGTACAAATCATATGTATATTATATTTGCTGTGTCTCTTTTTGTCTCAGCTGGAATGCCCCTTGGGAGGCTTGGGCCCTTGGCCTTAAGATATAAAGAAGGTCTAAACACCAATGAGCCTCAATGAGCTACAGCCGCCTCAATTTTTTTGGTTTTTTGTTTTGTTTTGTCTTTTTAAAAAATCATTCCCATAACTTTTAATTCAAACAAGTTTTCTATAGTCAAGAGTTCTGATATTACCTGTTTGTTTGATAAATTTAGATCCACAACCTGACAATTGATTGTTATCCCTCGTCGAGAACTAATTGTAAGAATATCACTTTGTAAAAGTCAACGATCACACCAATTCAGAGACTTCAAGCGCTTTATAATCCGTAATTTAATTTCAGTCGTGTATCTGCGTCGCACTTTCATAAACTAGTCTGTTTCAGACACGAGTTTGCCCATTGAGGAAAGAAAGAAAATAACAACAAAATGTATCATTGATAGCATTTCACGGCTAATTAACGGGATTAATTAATTGCGACCCCCCGGAGTTTGCTCAACTGGTCCTCTCAGTTTACCGAAAGAGTTCTATTTGACGAAATGGCATAGTTGTTAATGCCCTTTGTATAACCATCATATATGCATCACGTGTATTTGACAATGACAAATAATATCGATTCCCACAGGTATTGCCATAAGTACTCCCACTCATTCCATAGTCGTATCCAGTCGTCCTTCTCTCTCTTTGATCATTTAATCACAAGTGTTAGAAAAGGACAGATATATGGACCGAAGTCACTTGATAGCCTCTCCCTGCATCTTCTTCTAACACATGTGTTTTAATGGGCGGAAAAGGGAGAAAGACGAATTCCTGACTACGGCTCTGAATCATTCCCTATTCGAGTCAATACAAAATCGATGGATTAAAATCCGAAAATCTGACAACGCTGCTAGCCACGAGTTGGGTGATAAGTCCAATCACCCTCTAATTGATCCTAAGTTACGTCGACGCGCAAGATTTCCTCATTGAAACTATTTTAAAACCGAATTCAATCGATTTTTGTATTTTTTCTTTCTTTTTATTTGTATTTTTTGAAGTATGACGGTTAAGGATGCGCATGGAAATTCCCTCGGTAAAGGACCTACGACATAATACGCTAAAACAAACCGGGAAAAAAGAGTATGACGGAAATGTCTAACGTAAGAGATGTCTTTGAACGATACTATGATTGACATGCACGTGTAATCGTGCGTATTTCGCATCGATAAAATGTGGATTTTTTTTTTTTTTTTTTTTTTTTTTTTTTTTTTTTTTTTTTTTTATGTAGCCCAGAGACAACAGAGACCGCACGCACTACGTACGTCGCCCATAGTGGCTAAAAGAGGCACTTCTCCCCCCCCCCCCCTGCACCCCCGAGTCGCAGTAAAACGACATCCGAATGCTCGTTAAAGTCCTTTTTGTTTGTTTTGTCCGGAAAAACTGCAACACAACGCGTGTTATGACCTGATCCTTGCATGCCTATTGCCTATATGGCAGTGGCGAGGCGTGCCATTTGGCAAATTACCTTTTTCCCATTGAAACGCTTTAGAAAAGTCGAAATGCCTGGTCATCGTCGATGACTGAAGCGTTCGACTTTTTTGGTGTATTTAAATGAAGAAAATACATTGTTGCCAAATTTCACGCTTCACCACTGCTATATGGGTGAAAGTTAAAACAATAAGTCTTCAAGTTGTTTTAGGAACTTCGTATTCACACTGGGAAAAAAAGATTACCATCAGGAGCACGACGATATACCAACCAATGTAAGGTCTGGTAATGTTACCAGAGTTTTCTGGTAACGTAAAAGCACAAGGCTCTCCTCGCTTCGGTGGACATGTCGTTTTATTTCTGAAAATATTAATTGAAATTCTATAGGAATTACTTTTTTCAGTGCAGAGATAAGATTGTTATGAGTTAACCCTTTACGGACCAGGTTAGTTCAAGAGAACACCTCTCCTCCGTTTCTACAGGGAAGGTAGTTAACTGTTCGTACTTGGTGGAGTTGGAATTGCCTATACGACAAATTGAAGGCGCTCGACGAGACCTTATCCATTGCAGTGTTTTCATCTATTTTTGCGTTTATCCAAAATGAAAACTGAATCAATGTTAAACAGACGAGAAGAGAAAAACGAGTATCGGGCTTGGCTCATAGGGGGTTAATAGGGGTCTTGAAAACTTGTGCTACAGGTATAATTGAAGAGTTCATTATTGCAAACCTGTAAAAATCACTATGGGCACACTAAAAAATCACGAAATTCACACTCAGAATCGCGCTTAAAGGCGGAGCTACGCAGGTATCATAGGGGAGATTCCTATCTAATTTGAGACTTATGTCTGTATTTCCGTAGAGAAAGTGTCAAAATTATACAGGACTCTCCCATGATACCTGCATAGCTCGCCATTGCGACTTAGCCATTACAGCTGTTTTCTGAGTTTAATACCTACTGACTTTTAGACTTTGATATTGTGATTTTCGTGATTTTCGCTGATTTTTACATCAGGTTTATAACTATTCATCTGCTTACAGCAAAATTTAGCAAGAGCCCTATTGTGGAATTTGTTTCAAGTTAATCTCTCATATATATGCCTATGAAGTAAGCAAGGGTTGCCAAGACTCCCCCCCCCCAAATAGGGTTAATTTGACATTGAAACGAAGGCATAACGAATGAAAATTAAATTGATAATTGAAGAAATAAATAAAGAAACGAAGAAGAGGAAATACAATTTTTCCATAGTAATATCTTCCCGTATGAAATTGTTAAACAGATTTAGTTACACTTATTTGTCGACTGAAGATAGTTTTTAATGAATTAAAAAAGTACAAATTCCATTTAAAAATGCATATGTATAGGAACTTTAATCATCACAACGCCCCGCCGCACTATGGTCTAGAAGTCCGGTTTAGGAGGACATTAGTTTGCATTAACATCGCCCAATATCTTGAAAATGGATCATCTGACACCAAAACCGGTAGTTACAAAAAAGGTAGAACGTAAACCGTTTTGACTTTTTTGTGATAACCATTTGTGATGTCAGATGAGCCGTTTTCAAGATATTGGGCGATTTTAATGAAAACGAATGTCTTCCTAAAACGGACTTTTGGACCATAGTGCGCCGCGCCGATGCACTATGGTCTGAGATCAGAAAAAAGTTGCCAAAACTCGGTGAAAAAAAGGCATCAAAAATAATCTTTTTCTAGTTTTTACGCTTACTCTTAAAACCTGTCTATGTCATTTCTAAGTTTAAATTACGTGTTCAAAGTGTTCTCTGTGCATAAAATTGAAGCTGAAAGTTTATAAGTGACGAATTTATGAAAAATTTACTTTCTGACTTTTGGCCAATTTTTGATGATTTCAAACCATAGTGCGATGAGTCGATTCTTGAAAAGTATGCAGAAATTATTGAAAATAAAAACGTAAGTTCATTATATTAATGTGACGGAACTCGTTTTAATGAGAACCCTCTTTCGCAAGAATAAAGGCAAACAAAGAGAGAAAATCAAGGGCGTTACTTTGAACAGATTCTTATGTAAATTGTATAAATGATTAAAACCAAACGGTCCGAGTAAATCAGAAATGTTAATATGTAGGTATTGCTTCAAGAGGGGACAAGGTAGAATCGAAAGAGAGGGTTGGAAAATGTCGACGCATGTTGTTTTCGTTTTTTGTTCGATGCTGATGATTTAATTTAAAGGGTTGATCCCCCCTCCCTCCCCCGTGTATTCATTCATTAATTTTTCTTCGAAAGGATGTGGCTCTCATATTTGGTCGTAGCTGAAAAAGTCCGCGACACGCCTTCATGGACCAATACCAATCGAGCATTTTTCGCTCATATAATTTTTAGCTGGTCCGCTTGGAAAGCGAATAGAAGCCAAGTTTCAATTATTAAAGAATATGCGCAGGGGTGATTCAATGGAAATAGAACTTTTCGCTGTTACGGAAGAATTCCATAGAAATGTCATAAGTATAAAATTAATTGGTTCAATCAAGTTATTGAAAATTTTCAGGCAAACAAACAAATTAATAAATTTTGGTGGAAGACATTAGTCTCTTCAAATTATGAAAGATGTTTCCAGAAGGTTGCTCCCGAGTGAGGGTGGCAATGCTGCAATGGTGGCTCGAGCATTTTGGCAACAATGTTTTTCCTCCCTTTTATTTCTATGAAAAACAATCGATTCGACGTTGAAGCAGCGCTTCACCAGCATTCGATTATTGTGCATAGATTCAAATGGAGGGAAACATTGTTGCCTAATTACACGAGCCGCCACTGGAGGGGGGAGGTAGGAGGTTCCCTCGCTTATTTCTAAAACTGCGAAATTCGAGGAACACCACTGTTCAAAATGTTCGTTATGGTTAAGAGAATTTTTTGGGAGTTTGATATGTAGGTACTTACTGTACATCAATCCAGTGAGAACTTGCTGAGTTTTGACCATAAAAGCCGGAAGTTTTGTCAGTTAAATTATTTCGAAAAAAAAAGACAACTCATAAGGAAGCTATTTTTGAGCGGCTGCAACCAAGTTGACAAGACAATTGTATTTCGTCGCTAAAATATGGCCTAACAAGGTGTGAACGTCTGAACGAATATAAACTAACAATAAGCAAAACGGACAAAATTTTCTGACCTTTCGTGGCCATTCCTTTAAAAGAAATTATTAAAACTATAACCCTCCGCTTGCATTGTAAAAAAAAAGAAACAAAAAAACAAAACAAAAAACAAAACAAAAAAAACAAACATCTGTATAGTTTTCAGCGAATCAGAGCATTAAAGGGAGATTGGCTTCAACTGTAAAGTTAAATCAGGCTTGAAAAAAATGAGCGTGGTCAAATAAAGAATCCAAACAAAATTTAAACAAATTCTCTGATTGTGAGGCTTCAGTATCTTGAGCGCCCCCCCCCCTCTTCTGCTACTATTCCTGCTGACCTAGCAACACTGGAGAAAAACGCATGCGTAAAATGGGCCGAAAAATTAACCTGCTCCGTGAGTGCGCAATCAATGAGCTATAACTTTAGAGTGGCACATCAAGCAACGTTCCGCTGGTTCATTGTTGTCACCTAGGGCGCCGCCATCTTGCCGTAAAAATCTATTTTGAGGTTGAATTTTGTTGGTCGTTTCCGGTCGTTTCGTAAACAAACTCAGACATCGCCGGAAACGACCTGCAAAAATTAACCTCAAACCTTGGAATCTGCCGTCCGAATTCCCGCCAAATTCTGAACGACCTACGAAATTTAACCTCAAACCTTGGAATCTGCCGTCCAAATTCCCCTTTTTCCCGGGATTCCTTCTACCCTGTGTGGCGCAAGGTGGACCAGCCCACTGCCACTCTAAAGTTATAGCTCATTGTGCGCAATAGGTAATTACGCAGCCGTTCACAGCCGTTCACTCGTCCAAAGCTGCTTATTTCACTGCTTGCTTGTTCACTTTGACTGATATTAATAGGTAAATTAGGAGATGCATAGAACAAGCATCCATCGGCAGAGACGGTATTGCCGAGTACCCAACTTTTAGAGACTCGTTTTCGCAAGGGTCCTAATCTAATTTCATGATGAGCACATGCTTGAATCTTGTCTTGTTCAAACATTCGTCCCATCCTCCCCACATCCTCACCCCTCTCCTAAATTATTTTTCTCCTCCACGACCTTTCGTTCATGTCCTTTTATCGCACTCATCTTCCTCTTTTATTCGCCCATAACGGCATACACCTCTCTTTTACGTAATTCCTACGTTGTCTCCCGTTTGTTCACTATTTTCCTCTCCCTCGCGGTCGTTTTTACTTTTCGATAACTAAGCTATATAATAAAGGAGAAATTAAAGCTGTCACAAAGAATACATTTTCATGAGAAAAAAAATCCCCACTCTGCCTCTGCTCGCAAATTATGAAACCTCGCTCAAGAAAAATTAAGTTATAGACAGAGGCGGATCCAGCCCTCCCGAACCGTGGAGGATTTGGTATTTCCTCCCCACCTTTTTTCTCTCTTCTTTTCCCTCTCCCTTCCCACTATTTCTCTTTTTTTGGCAAAAGACACAACTCCAATGGGTCTGTTGCATACTTTTGCTACAACAATATAGAACCTTGTTTCTTATGTAAAATTTGGCGAAAATAACGATGTGCACATTAAAAACGTTCAAAATCCACTAATTAACTCAGGAAATCACTTCAATTTCAAACAGCCCGCGCTACACTAGACCCTATTTGCACGGAAATACTACTACATAGACGGAACCATTGTGAATAAGTAAACAACATCGTAACTACAAAATGATGGAATTCCCATCTATATAAGTACATGAACTATTGGCTGCAATTGGTGTCTGGTCTTTTCGGTTTATCAAAGATTACAAAATAACATAAGAGATGTACGCATCTAAACGAAACATTCCAATGTTTGTAAGTTCTGTTGATGTTTACATAAACGAGATGGTTTCATCTATGTAGTTATAAGTCGGTGATATAGTGTCTAGTGTAGCGCGGGTTGTTTGAAATGGAAGGTATTTTCTGAGTTAGTGAGTAGATTTTGAAAGTTTTAAATATGCACATCGTTATTTTCGCAGACTTTTACGTTAGAAACAATGAGTTATATTGATGTAGCAAAAGTGCGCAACACAGACCCATTTAACATTTTAAAATAGAAGAGGTGTCGTTATTGCACCATTTCCTTTTAAAATTCCTTCAATTCATGAGGTAGGCAACAACACTACATCAATCGAAAAACTAAATCTATCGGAGCACCTTCAATAAATTGTTATCAGTAACCGCATGTCGCACCAGCATACATAAAACTTATCTTCGAAGTTATTAATTTTACTCAAGATTTACATTTTATATTTAGTTTTAGTGTATTTAAAGTTTCAAAAAGATTTTAATCAAATTATTTTTGTGGAAATAGTTGCTTTATAACTCAAAATTTGAAAACCTCTTCTCGTTAGTTTCACCGTCTAATGTTTTAAATAAACCATTTAAAAATTTAGATACTTATTCATGAGATCATGGTATTTAGGGTGACCAGATAAAGTGAATTAAAGTGACCAGCAACGAAAATGTTGACCCGCTGCGCCCTGATGATCTCGAAATGGCATCGAATTTTTAATTTTACTTGGGAAATTAACCTCAATGCGGCCCTTGCAAACTTTTGCTAAAGGTTATTGAAGAAACGATTTTTGCATAGAGGTACACTAAAAAATCACGAAATTCGCTCACGGAATCGGACTTAATGGCGGAAGGACGCAGGCAGGACGCAGGTATCATGGGAGATTCCTATCTAAATTGAGACGTATCTCTGTGTTTGTTTCCGTAAAGAAAGTGACATATTAGACAGGAATCTCCCATGATAGGTACTTGCGTTGAACCGCCATCATGAGCTTGCCATTATTGCAGTTTATTACTGAATTATATAGACTTTATCAATGTGATTTTCCTGATTTTCGTAGGTTTTTACGTCAGATTGGACGATTCATGTGCTCACAACAAAAGTTTGCAAGAGCCCCATTACATTTTCAAAATCGACTGTGTCTTAGAATTTTAAAATAAAAATCGTTTTTTACGGCAGGGAATTAAATTACTTACTCGCGCACGAACTATCCTTCGAGTCGCACACCACACTGGATCGAAACATTGATTTTGCCCGTTTTCCGGACATGAAAAGTTGTTCTTTCGGTTTAAAAACCATTTTTGTGTTGGTATAATCTTGCAAAATTCATGTTATTGTGCCCACTTTAAGCTCTTAAATGAATTATTTGACACTTTCTCAATTATTTTTGTCTTGCTATTTATAATTCATTACCTTGATTTTTATTCATAAAATTATAGGTGGGGAATTCCCCAGCAATTGCGTATTTTGATCCACTGGTGTGTAGAGGTAATGCAATGTGGATGCTTCATGAAACCCCTGCCTTTAGACCAAATTATTCTAAATCGAATTATAGCCGGCCTTATATATGTACGTTAACTCAAATAACTATAAAGTAATAGTGTGACAGGAGACTTCCTATCTCTTTCCTTCCTCATTGAACCATGATTGTATATATGTTCGACAAGGATAGACGAGGGGACGGCACCCCCTCCCCCCCTTATCCTTTTTCAACTAATAAATTCAACGAGGCAATGAGGGATGGAATAACAGATCCTGGTTGAGCTTTGCCATTATTCAGGTTTTATGAAAAGTGATCTACCTGAATGAGTTGCTCAAAATGAAAAATGGCTGAGGACCAAAAAATTAATTCAGAGTAAATCTTTCTTAAAACAGTCTATTCTATATCCATATAGATCGATTCACTTAACCCGTCGTTTGAGGTAAGAAAATCCAGACAGTACAATAAATACGAGCAGACCTGATCTTATTTGGGACATTTCAAAAGACAGGAAAGGATGAGGACTCAAGAAACGTCATTGGTGCTCCACACGGACATCGCGGATGGTATCTTATATTGAAATATTTGCGTACGAGCAGACCTGTTCTTCATCTGAGTCTTTAAACGCTTGAAACTGTGCATGGAAGAGGCTCTTAAAACATCACGGGTGCTCTTTATGGCTCAACTAATACTATTTTAAATGGAAAAAATTGACTAACAAGCATACTGTCTCAACTCTTTGAATCTTTCAAAAGCCAAAACTATAAAGAAAAACCCTCCCATGAAGTCCCTGACGCTTTTACTGGCCCTTTCTATAATCGCAACTTGCGGAAAACAAGTCATTTACGCCATTCGCTGATCAATAAAAGGCTGCGGAGTAATGTTAGTCTATATGAAGGGTGCATTTACAGCTCGAACGGAATTGTTATTTTTATGAGCTCCTCCTTCTATAAGGGGGCGATTATATCCTCAGACCTCGTCTTTTTTCACCCTCAATCGAGTCAGGGAATTTAGTAAACAGCCGTACATCCAAGAATTTGTCTTTCTCTCTCTTCACCTTTTTCACTGAATGTGTTAGAAAGGGACAGAAACAGGAGCTGGAATCACGTGACAGCCTCTATCTCCATCCTTTCCTAACATATGCGTTCAAAAAAGCATAGAGAGAGAGAGAGAGAGAGTCAGAGAGAGAGATAGAGAGAGAGTCAGAGAGAGAGTCAGAGAGAGATAGAGGGAGAGTCAGAGAGGGTCAGAGAGAGTCAGAGAGAGAGAGAGAGAGTCAGGGAGAGAGAGAGAGAGTCAGAGAAAGAGAGAGAGAGAGAGAGAGAAAGAGAGAGAGAGAGAGAGAGAGAGAGAGAGAGAGAGAGAGAGAGAGAGAGAGAGAGAGAGACGAATTCCTGGTTATACGGCTATGGAATGAGTATCATCACACTCGTGCCAAAACTATCGCGACAAAACGGATACCTATATATACCCTCAATCGACTCCGGACGACCGATCCGGTTATTAGACGCGGTCATTACATTGAAAGCTTCGTGGCCTATTCGTAACAGATTTCGGATGCTGTTCGATTGGAAATTGGGTAATAAAACCGAGCCACTTTTTATGGCACGAGAACAGTTTTGACCCCTCACCCCTCTGTAACCCCCACCCCTCGGTGCCTGTACATATACTCTGACTGAGTGAATCACTTAACGCATATCAATCTGCGATACCTTTAGTTTGTTTTTTTAGTGTTTTTAAAGTGAAGGGTCAAGTGGCATGAAGAGGTTTAAGGCTACTCGCAGAAAAGTACGTTAGTTCAATTGAAAGAAGAGATAGTGCAGGCGCATAGGCATAAGTTAATAGAGATAACCCCTCTTGCCACCTGTTTAGGAATCCTTTAGGTGTGTGATCGAAAAACATATGTTTAGTTTAGATGTTACCTATATATTCCAATTGCAATTTCACTGCTGCATTACCGATTAGTATAGTCTGTGTGTACCTACCTCTACCTTTACCCTACGAACAAATTAATTTTCCGTAAAAAGATCCACTTACAATTAGTTAAGTAATTATTATAAATCCGAACTCATCAACTTGAATCTATGATAAATTGATCCTCCTCCTTCAATGCGGGGTTGCCAGACTATCTAAAAATGTCAGGCAAAACGCGAATCAATTTTTGCATAGCATATACTTCAATGTTTAAACGTACTTATATACCTACCCAGTGGCGGATCCAGGAAAATTGTCGGGGGGGGGGGGGGGCACACCTGTGAAATTTTAAATTTGAAGCGTCGGTGGAAGCAATTTTGGGTTATTTTCTATTGAAAAAAGACAAAATTTGAGGCTTTTGCAGGGGCGTGCCCTCGTGCCCCCTACCCCCCCCCCCCGTGGTGGATCCGCCACTGAATCAACCTTATACTTATGGGAATGTCCGCAGAATCTGGCAACTCTAGTTCAAAAGACAAATTAAGGACCTCCGTCAAATAAATAACTGTAACCAGATTTTGCTGCATATACAGGGTGTTTCACATAACCTGCTCACTATGGTTTTCTTGAACACATGACGATAAAAAAATCGAGAAAAATCGGTTTTATACTAATTCGGACCTGAAGTTTCATTTAAAAATACTGTCACAACCCAAAATTTGGTTTTTGGGGGGTTTTCAGGGGGGCACCCCCCGAATCTCGAAAATTTCAAATAGCAACCCCCATCTTGTGATACCTCCTTTGAAAGGGCGTAAAATTCTAAGCATTTTGGCTTAAACCGGAAGTCAATATCTTTTTTCGTGTTCGAGATATCGAAGGTCGAAGTTCGATTTTGGACCAATTTTCGAAAATTCGTAACTCCTACGAAAAGAGTCGTAAAACAAAAAACTGCACATGCAAAATACTCTACTTGATGAGTACTTTCAAGAAAAAAATACGAATTTAGAATCAAACAAATCGTAAGCCAACTTTTAGGCACCTTAAAAATTTTGGCGGGAAAACCCCGATACATCAAAATTTTCAAATGGCAACCCCTATCATTGAACGTCTCATGCGAAAAGGCGTAAAAAGTCGTGCATTTTGGCGCAATCAAAAGTTCAATATCGTTTTTCTTATTCGATATATCGAAAATCGAAGTTCGATTAGGACCGTTTTTCGACCCTGTAAAAAATGGATCCTATCGTGTGATACATCATTCGAAAGCGCCTAAAAAATCAAGAATTCTAGCGCAAACCGGAAGTCAATACCTTTTTTTGCGGTCGAGATATCGCAAGTCAAAATTTAGTCTCCGCTTAGGGCCCACCTTAAATTTTGACTTGCGATATCTCGACCGCAAAAAAAGGTATTGACTTCCGGTTTGCGCTAGAATTCTTGATTTTTTAGGCGCTTTCGAATGATGTATCACACGATAGGATCCATTTTTTACAGGGTCGAAAAACGGTCCTAATCGAACTTCGATTTTCGATATATCGAATAAGAAAAACGATATTGAACTTTTGATTGCGCCAAAATGCACGACTTTTTACGCCTTTTCGCATGAGACGTTCAATGATAGGGGTTGCCATTTGAAAATTTTGATGTATCGGGGTTTTCCCGCCAAAATTTTTAAGGTGCCTAAAAGTTGGCTTACGATTTGTTTGATTCTAAATTCGTATTTTTTTCTTGAAAGTACTCATCAAGTAGAGTATTTTGCATGTGCAGTTTTTTGTTTTACGACTCTTTTCGTAGGAGTTACGAATTTTCGAAAATTGGTCCAAAATCGAACTTCGACCTTCGATATCTCGAACACGAAAAAAGATATTGACTTCCGGTTTAAGCCAAAATGCTTAGAATTTTACGCCCTTTCAAAGGAGGTATCACAAGATGGGGGTTGCTATTTGAAATTTTCGAGATTCGGGGGGTGCCCCCCTGAAAACCCCCCAAAAACCAAATTTTGGGTTGTGACAGTATTTTTAAATGAAACTTCAGGTCCGAATTAGTATAAAACCGATTTTTCTCGATTTTTTTATCGTCATGTGTTCAAGAAAACCATAGTGAGCAGGTTATGTGAAACACCCTGTATTATGCGCAGCAAAAAGTGTCCAACATTTTTGCAGGCATTTAAGCAAATTATACCAAAAGAAGTCTTTGATGACTGTCGAAAAATCGCCAAACTGACCGGTCCTGGGAATGTACGTCTCATGTTTTATTGGTTATTTTATAGATTGATTGAAGGAATAGTTAGTTCTGTAAACTAATTTCAAAAATTCGGATCGTCAGAAACAATCGCCAAATCTATGCTCTCACATTTATAACCCTTTTATAACCAGGTTACGAACAGAAATCAACGTTAGCTCACCCAAATTTTGTGGATACAGTAAAATATTCCTACTCCACGGTGTGATTTTGCCTACACCTCTAGTTGAAGGCGCTTGACGAAACATTATTTTCCAAATCTTAATAATTTGGAATCGCTTTTGCCATCATTGAAAGTGAAATTTGAAAAATTAAAATTGTGGTGTGACGAGGATTGATTTTATTGGTAATGAACTGTGGTAATGAAAGGGTTAAATATTAATCCTCAAAGGGCCAGGATTTTTCAAAAGGACGCCACTCTTCCGTTTAGAAAGGGAAGGTAGTTAACTGTTCGTACTTGGGGGAGTTGAAATTGCCTATACGATTTATTGAAGGCGCCCGAAGACATCTTCTCTTGTACTTGTTTTCATCAATAGTCGCGTTTATCCGGAATGAAGACTGAGACTATGTAAAGTAGACTAGAGAAGAAAAACTAGTATACTCGGGCTTGGCCCTTAAAGGGTTAAACATTTCATACTCACATTTTTCTCGAGTTCAATTTTACCCCTTTCTCTCACCATGCCCCATAATCCATATGAGTGAGTACATTTTTAATGGGATCTTGTGGAAATTCAAAAAAGATTGACTCCCCCCATGAATTCATACGCAGGGAAAGTTCGTTCAATTTAACGGCACATATCAGATTACAGTGACGAATATTTCCTAATTCTTGCATTAACCCTTTCAACCCTGAAAATACTTTTTGTTCAGGAACGGACTTTTGAGCTGATCTGGGCACAATTTTCTCAAATTAAACGATAAGCATATTATAGTTTCATTTTCACTATAAAATTCTACATAAATATTAAATGTTATTCAATGTACTTACATTAAAATGTACTCCAGGTATGAAAGGGTTAAATGGTTAAAATGTTGGCGATACAAACTGATAAAAAAATTCACAGAAACTTTACGTTGATTCCTAATCGATGTATCTAAATGGAGCGACTTGAACCATAAATATTGATGATTCCATGAAAAGGCAACACCGACTTTCAAAAGATTATCCGTTTAAACTAAGCTACCTAATAATCCTCCGATTCTTTTTAAATGTAAATGCTCAATTAATTGAAATCATCGAGGATTTAAAAACAGTATTTATTCTAAAAAGGGTCGTGACAAGGTAAAGCACACTGTTAGTCTAACACGGATTATTCTGAACTAGAAATAAGTGTACAGGGTGTTTCAGCTTTAACGGTGCGCAACTCAAAACAACGTTTTGATTTATCGCAATATAAAAAATCGACAAGTCAAATTGATCAAAATCAAAATTTCATGCGAATCCGATAACGAAAGCTCAATGAGGTGGTGGCGGCTTGTGCAATGGAGCTTTTGCAAACTTTTGCTACATGCTTAGTAATAGTTGATTCGGATTTCAATGGGGTTGTTGTAGAGGTCGGAATTTTATGTTTTTGATTACAGATTCTGAAAACGTTCGCCGAGTAGAGCATTTTCAATTTTTTGTTTTTTTCCTACGACCAATAGAAGCCGAGATAATCGACTTTGAAACATCGCCAATTATTGCATCATATATACTAATTATTGCGCAATCCAGTGCACTACGGTTCTCATATCTCTTAAACTTCCAAAAATAACTCTATCGACCTATACCTCATTTTGAAGCAGAAGTCAAACGGAATCGTTCTGTGCAAATCTCAGGTCTCTAACTGCTGTCGTTCCAAAATGGCGGGTTTTTTTATTTTAATATTCTGGCGCCATCTTAATATTTGGATCGGCGCCATTTTGGAACGACAGCAGTTAGTGACCTAAAATTTGCACAGACCGATTCCGTTTGACTTCTGCTTCAAAATGAGGTATAGGTCGATAGGGTTATTTTTGGAAGTTTAAGAGATATGAGAACCGTAGTGCACTGGATTGCGCAATAATTAGTATATATGATGCAATAATTGGCGATGCTTCAAAGTCGATTATCTCGGCTTCTATTGGTCGTAGGAAAAAAACAAAAAAACGAAAATGCTCTACTCGGCGAACGTTTTCAGAATCTGTAATCAAAAACATAGAATTCCGACCTTTACAACAACCCCATTCCAGCAAAAATTACGAGATCCACTCCGAAGCGCATTTAATGCTTTCAACCGCCTTTTACATTGGGTTTCCATTTCTTACTAAGCTCCATCCTCACGCAGTGTCCTCGCGACACCACACAAGAAGATGAAAAAGAAAAAGCATACAATGGTGAATGGGGCTCTTGCAAACTTTTGCTGTGAGCAAATGAATAATCCATTCTGCAGTAGAAACCAGCCAAAATCACGAAAATCACACTGAGAAAGTCTAAAATTCAGTAATAAACCTACATAACTACTTTAATGGCAAGATCGTAATGGCTTTTCGACGCCGGTATTATGGGCGATTCCTGTCTATTATGTCACTTCCTCTACAGAAACACAGAGATATGTCTCAATTTAGATAGGAATCTCCCTTGATACCTGCGTCGAACCGCCATTAAGCTCGATTCTAAGAGTGAATTTCGTGATTTTTTAGTGCACTCATCGTCATTTTTTACAGGTTTCTATGCAAGAATCAACTCTTTAATCCCGTGTAGCAAAAGTTTGCAAGAGCACCATTGCTATTTTCACGACCATCACCGCCATGCGCCATTCCGATCTCGCGTTTGGAAGCATTTCATGAGTTTGGGAGTGGATTTCGTGTTTTTTTAGTGAGCTTATTGCCTTGTTTGCAGGGGTTTACAATCGAATTGGACTGTTAAAAGCCTGCTGCAAAAGTTTGCAATAGCTCCATTCGGCAAAATCGTTTTTCTTACGCTTGATTCAACGCAAAACAAAAGATTTGATAGTGAAGCAACGACAATCACCAAAAACAGATTGCTTCACATACTTACATCGAAACGTGGGAATAACATGTTGGTCAAATTGCATATCACAAACCGCCATTGCAATGGAGCTGTTTCTTCAGTTTTGGATATGAACGATTGAAATGTTGCGGTTGTTTTGTAAAACCATGCTAGAAAAACAATGATCACATCAGTGGCGGCTCGTGCTATTCGGCAACAGCTTTTTCCTCCATTTAAATTAATGTAAAACAATCGATTCTGAAGGAGGCTGACAATACGTTTAAATTAAAAAATTGCCCGGTTGCCAAATCGCACTATTGCCGCCACTGGATCACATTAAAAAGTTGCAAACAAACTCTTCAATTTGAGAATTGCTTTTGAAACAAGGGGCACGATAATAGCGCTGCTGTGACGCAGGTAGGGTTGGGAGGGGCTATAGGATAGTCCTATCTAATTTGTCTCTTTCTTCAAAGGCCCTCGTTTGCAAACGCATACAGAGCGTGACAAATTAGAAGGGACTACTCTATCGGTACCTTTGCGTAACAGCACCATTATCGACCTTTTTTTTAAAAAGCTTTTATCAAAATTGAGGAGAGGATTTAGAAACTTTCTAATGCTTATATCAATGCAATAAAATCGTTTTTCTAGCATAGCATTACTTACATAAAAACCAACATCTCAATCGTCTATAAAGCAGAAACTTACATCAGCATTCAGCACCATTAGGGCACAATTAATTGACTCAACTGAAAAACCTACTTAAATCTCGAGAAATTCTCAAGCCATAAGGCCAACTCAGGCCTTCACTTGAGAAGTTCTTGAGGTTTCCTCATTTAACCTTGTGTTTAAGGAAGGGGTGAAGAGTAGGAGCACATTGACATAATTGATGAGTTTTGGTGCCAATTTCGTTGGTAGCTGATCGACTGATATGTTTTTCCCTTTCCTTCCAACTTCCTCATTCCTTATACACAAGGTTAATTAGGGGAAATCTCAAGGAATTCTCAAGTCAAGGCCGTCTCAAGGAGGTTTTTTCGTTGCGTCTCTAAATTGCGCCCTTATTGTACTGATTATTACTTTGATTACTGAACAATTTAGCCTGTCCCTATATGAGATAGGAATAGACACGGTTATATTTATGGCTGTAAGTGTTGAGAGAACCCCCAGTGTTGGTTGCCAAGGAGAGGATGCACATTGCACAAAGGGCAAAAATTATCTATTTTGGTGGTTAAAAATCAGAAAGTTAGAATTTCCTAAACTTATCGTTTAAAAGCTATCAGGCACTGGCGGATCCAGGGGATTTTCCTCCCCCCTCCCCCTCTCTCTCTCTCTCTCTGTTTATCTCTCTCTCTCTCTCTCTCTCTCTCTCTCTCTCTCTCTCTCTCTCTCTCTCTCTCTCTCTCTCTCTCTCTCTCTCTCTCTCTCTCTCTCTCTCTCTCTATCTCTCTCTCTCTCCCTCTCTCTCTGCCCATTTGAACTCGTATATGTTGGAGAAGGATAGAGAAGGGGTGGAAGTAAAGTGACTGCCTCTGATCTGTCCTATTCTAACCCACTCGATCAAATGGGCATAGAGAGAGAAGGAAACATTTCTTGGTCCACTGATGTTTATAGGTTTAAATTTGACTCAATTGAACTCCTGCTAATTCATGAGTCTAGCTCAAAGATTACTTATACTCCAGATATGGCACTATCTAAAATCTTGTTGAGCGCCTTCATTGCTAAAACACATACACTGGCCCACGGTTTGTTTACGTTTCGGCAAGCGAGAGACGTGCGGGCGGGGTGGGGCCAGTTGACTGGCCCACGACCCCCACCCCGCCCGCAAGTCTCTCACTTGCCGAAACGTAAACAAACCGTGGGCCAGTGTATGTGTTTTAGCTCGGTTTTAGAAATGAAGGCGCTCAACGAAATTTAACATTGGCAAGATAGCTAGTGCCATATCTGGAGTATAAGTAATCTATGGTCTAGCTAGATAATGTACAAACGGAGACAAAGATACCTAGCCAGGGTATGCAATAAGCAATACACAGCGTCCAATTCAACACGTGTATTAGATGTGTTGCGTGTTGCATATTCTGGCCAGGTATTTTTGTCCCCGCTAGTACAGTCAGCGAATTGAGGAATGTGAGACAACGTCAAGTTTTGCCTCAGGTAGGCCACCTGCAATGCTTACTAGGGCTCTTGCAAACTTTTGCTATATGTATAAATAAATAGTCCAATCTGATGGAACGACCAGCGGAAATCACGAAAATTACACTAAAAAATTCTAAAATTCAGTAATAGACTCACATAACTGCAATAACGGCAAGATCGTAATGGCGGTTCAACGCAGGTATCATGGGAGATTCCTGTCTATTATGTCACTTTCTCTGCGGAAACACAGAGATATGTCTCAATTTAGATAGGAATCTCCCATGATACCTGCGTCTCTCCACCATTAAGCCCGATTCTGAGAGTGAATTTCGTGATTTTTTAGTGTACCTATACTCATCGTCATTTTTACTGGTTTTTATGCAAGCATCAACACTTCAATCCCCTATACAGCAAAAGTTTGCAAAAGCCCCATTTCATTGTGATAAGTATTGCAGATTGCCTACCTGAACGTAAATCTAAGGCGTCATCTGACATTTTCGATCAGATCTAATTCTTCGGCAACTAATTTGATGGGTGGCTTGTAAAAAATCAGCCTCGATTACCATAAAATCACCCTCCGAAAAAACGACGATTACGATTACTCGATAGTGGTGTAATCGATTACCGGCCCCCACTTGCCCAACTCTGCTTCCACTTGCTAATTTTTGGCCGCCAAATTAAAAATTTCCGCCCACTGTAGGGCGCCGAAAGAAGGGGAGGGCGAGGTAGAGTTAGATCTGAGAGAGTGTTTTGAACTATAAGTGGGAAAGGCAAGCCAATTATCTGGATTGAATCTCTTTTCGGAAACAAACGAACTTGTTGTCAAGCAGTTTAAGGGTGGGCGAGAGAGGGACCGGAGGGTTAATCGGTCCGTTAAAACGACGGCGCAAAAGGAATGGCCGATCATTTAAAACAAATTAAATAAACACCTAACTGAAAAGTATCGCTTTAAACTTGACCCGCCGTCCCGGGTCAGTTCTATTCGTTTCCCGTTTCTTGTAAATATTTGATCAAAAGTTGCGAGCGTTTGTCCTTTTCCGAAATCCGAGCGAAGCGATGAGGATTTATATCTCTCGCTCTAAAACAGGACGGATGAGATGTGTGTGACCTCTCGAACTCTCAAAGAGCGGTTCATTTGCCCCCCCCCCCTTTAGCAGGCTTACTAGCAGAATTACTTTAATCGATTGTCGTGTCGATCGATACGAGGTAAGAATTCTGTGCTTCAGTTTTTCCGTCTTCCTCTCCTCCAACTCCTCCTCCACTGCACTGCTGAGGCCGTCCGCTGTTTGCAAACTCAAACGAGATTAAAAAGCCTTCAATTTTTGTTATAGGCAAAATCGATGCCGTTGCGTAGGAATAGTTAGCGATCAAATTTTATTTGAAAAAGCGTTGTCTTCGGAAACCGATTTAAGATGATTCCAGGGTCGATTAGTTCCAACCGTGGACACCTCGTCGCGCTGCTCAAAAATTCAACAGTTTTTTGTTAAATTTGACGAATTCACGCTAAAAACACAAATTTGAGAAACGTCAGCACCTGCGAGCATACTTCAGGAAGATACCCTGAAAGTTTCAGACTGAAACACTCAAAATTAAAGCCGGAAATTATGAAAAACGAAACTTCCCGTAAGTCGCAATGAGTGCGAGTGAGGCAGATATACGTATCATCACTCGCGCTCACTCTCACTCACTAAGCTTATGGCGAAACGAATTTCATAATTTACGGCTTTAATTTTAAACCAATTTTGCTCATTTAAGGCTCAAAAAATCCATAAAAAATTTTGCAGGTGCTGACGTTATTGGATTTTGCGTTTTATCTATGGTTTCAGTTTAAAACGCCAAAAACACGACTTTTCCAAAAAGCGACTAATGGCGCTATCCATCGGATTGAAATCTGGAAAAGTTTCGCCTGGAATCACCTTAACACTTATGACTTAGCCCTTCACTGCCATGCGGTTTCCCTCAATTAACAAATTGTATCTTTTCGATTTCTTCTAATTATGTCTCAAACGCATGAAGTTCCAGCTCAGGAATAAAACAATTTTTCCTATACATTGATATTTTATTTCATGTTTTTTTTTTTTTTTTTTTTTTTTTTTTTTTTTTTTTCTGAAAAACTATTAATCGGTCACAAAAAAAAAAAAAAACAAAACAAAACAAACAAAAAAAAACAAACAACGAACAAACAAAAATCATGCAGTGAAAGGTTAAAGGTGATACCAGAGGCTCGGCTATTTCGATTATATGTATTGTCACTCGATGTAAAGCTGTATGAAAGGCAGCTTCGTTCGAAAAATCATTAGCCTATAGTCACTAGACCCGATATGTATGTTACCATACATAATAAAGTCGGACAAAAAGGCGTTCCGCGCCGATAGATTTGATGGATCGTTCAGCGATAGGTACTCCTTGAGTCCTGCCGTGATAGAAGTTCTTCATGAGGAGTACTTAAACATGAGCACAATTCTGAGCGGCGAGGAGACATTTTTAAAGGTTCGACTATAACGAGCGCAATATTGGTTTTTGGTCTTTTTTCGTGTTTTATTTTTATTTTTCCCGCGTCCAAAAATTGATACATGCTAACGTTTTGCGCAGTATAATGGAAAATGAACGTATAAAAAAATCTTGTGGGGGGGGGGGGGTGATGGATATAAAAGTACAGTTTCTAAGGTACAGGAAATTCTTTGAGGCGTTACATTTGTACGGGGGCGGTCTAGCGGGGGGGGGGGGGAGCTTGAGTTCGATTTTACGTTTGGAATCACCTGAAAACGTTAATCGATTTCTGAATAGTGATGTGCCGCCGGAAATATTCCCGGTCAAATAAATTCCCGAAATCGGGAATATTCCCCAATATCATAAATTCCGCTAAAATTCAATGGACCTATTTCACCCTCTTTTTTAATTAATTTTAAGAAAGTAGGCGAAAAATTAAAGACCCCGTATTTTTTCCTTTTTGAATTTGAGCACTGGAAAACCGAGAAAAATTGGTTTGAAGTTCCGAAAATGAGGTGTGTTATGACGTCATAAGACACCAATCCCCATTTAAATACGTGCATTATTACTGATTTGAATAAAGCGGAGTTTCTCAGCAACCGCTTTTCCAAAATGAAAAACAAAAACATCTCTGGCATCATCTCACTGAGCACTTTCATTTTTCGAACAAATTCATTCAATTTTCAGACCCATGAAATAGGTCCATTGAATCGTACAGAATTTGTACGTTAGTTCGAATACCTACCTACTTCAAATTTTTCACAACTCTGAACCCTGACCATGCATCTACTCCTGCGCCTTAATCTATAGATTAGGATCTCAGTGGCCAATTTTGAAATGCTTGTAAGAGCAGAGCTAGACGGTGGACAGTAAAAGAGGTCGAGCGGTCCAGCTTCTTTAGTCAATTTTATAAGTGCATAAATAAGAGGGTGTTCAAGATTTTTTTTTTTTTTGTTCAATTATTCACTGTTTTTTCCCCCCACCTACGTTTTTTTTTATATTGTCTTACTGCTATATTAATGGCCAAAGAAACCCGAGAAAACTGTTATAAGTACAACATCCAAAAACCACAAAGAAACAGTTTTAATTAGCTAACAAGGGGAGGCTCAGAAGTCGCCGCCTCCGATTTTGAAAACAATTGCACGAAAATGTAGCTAAAGTAAAACTATTAGACCCGTGTTTCTCACTTTTTGCCAATGGACCTTCCTAAAACGTCAGGAATTTTGTGAACGTTGCCGAAATTCACGTCAAAACCCGAGCGGAGAGCGTTCCGCATATTCATGTGAATTTCCACAACTTTCAAAAAATTTCTGACGCTTTAGGAAGGCCCATTGGCAAAAAGTGAGAAACACGGGTCTAATAATTTTACTTTAGCTACATTTTCGTGTAATTGTTTTCAAAATCGGAGGCGGCGACTTCTGAGCCTCCCCTTGTAAGATTAATATTTTTTAAAAAGTTGGATATATTCCCGAGAATTTTCCATCACTATTTCCGAAGACATCGATTCTCAGAAGAAATTCGGCAGATAACTATTCCTACGCAACGGTATTGATTTTGCCTACATGAAAAATTGAAGGCCAATTAATTAATCTCATTTGTGTTTTTTGGTGTTTTTGCGATGGAAGAGCGTCAGCGGTGATTGGTGAGCGAAGATGGTGAGTGTCGGAATTTTGGAAATCTCGGAAACAAGAATGGCCAATAGCAACACTGCTATTTGCTGTGGTGTTTATAACCTAACCCGATGAACCACATGGGCGAAAATTAGAAAAATCTATCGCGGAAATGGCAAAATTAAGTACGCGTTTTGATCTTTGTCGTTTAATCGATCTGAAAAGTTTATTAGGAGTGTCAGAAGATCATGAAACAGGCTGTGTCATCGTGACTCTTGGAAAAAATATCGTCATTCGGTTCAAAGTAAGTGTTTGATCAATTTGAGGTTATGAATAAGTACTTTGCGGCTCATAAATGGTGCTCTGAAACCTGAATGTTAAATCTTTACTCTAAATCCCAGTTTATCGTATGCCTATGAGTCTTGTCACCTGCTCTTTACTTTCTATAAACCCCACACACCAACTCAATTGGTGCTGACGTAAAGTGTTTTCTGACATATTCTATGGCATGCACTCATTCAACGCCCATCACTCCTCAAGCTTACTCAACACCTTACCCTTCCCGCCTGCACTCATCCCAGTCCATTCCACACTTAAGCAAACCTGACCCAAGGTTCTAAAGCTCATATGAACCTATCCAATCATACGATAGGGTAATCAATGATAGTTAGAGCTCATTTCAGGAAAGACGGCAGATGATAGCTCCGATTGTATACGTTGGAATGAGTGAGTTCGTGTTTCTACACGGTGACTTTTATGTGTGGACACATGTATATACATACAATGCAGCAAACTGGATTTGTTGTCTTCAGCCATCTTTAGTGAAACGAGCCTTAAATTATATATTTAGTGCTAATATCTTCGAGGACGGTGGCATTGACTACAATAGACAGATGTCACAAGTTAGGTGAACCATCTAAATTGCAAAGTGTCACTAGCTTGCTCATCTGGAACACCTTATCAATTCTTACCACTGCTCGTTCATCCTTACACTATGATTGAAGCAGATACATTTTGCACATTGCGATTTGACAAGTAGTGAAGTCTACATTCCCGTTCGGAGTGCCAAGGTAGATACAACTAGGTTCGTGCAATTTGAGATGTTTGCTGATAATTGCTAGCCCGCGACGATGCGTCAATGTTAATTAAATGGGAGTAAATTGGCTATGTAAGGTGGTCAAGGAGTTTGTCCGCTACGCTCCCTTGCAGCAGCCAGACTCAACACCAAAGTGCACATACCTTGTTTCATCTACCTTGAAAGGGTAAAAAATGTTTCAAAACAAAGGAAATTTCACGCACTTTGAGATATTTTCCGCACTGGTTTCCCGCAAAATTTCCTCACGCTTGAAAATTTTTCCTTTTACTTTTCCCTTTTCGGAAATTTCCACCTGACACGATATTTCACAAGATTGAGTAAATTTTGCACCCTGCTCAAGCAGCCCTAAATTGACCATGTGCAGTTTTAAAATGATGGTATTTTCCTGGAAGTTTTCGGCTTCTACATTTTCGGGCTAATTCCTTCACATAATCCCAAAATTTCCTTGCGGATCGCTAGATTGGGCATTTTTGAACCCCTGATTTACAAACGCAGCAGGGCATATCAGTGCATTCGGTTTGCATCAAGCTTAAACTCTTAGCTGACTACCTACTCACTGATGTATTTTTAGTAGCTCAACGCTAGTTGTGAAATCCTGATGCCTAAAATGCTCCTGCGCTGGTCTATGCTGCACCTCTTACCAACCAACTTAGTACCATACCAACCATACCAACTTAGTAAACTTGGCGATAAAACATCCTTTAAGAATTAGATTGATGCTTAAACTTGGTAGTTTTAAAATGAGTCTTAATAAATCTGACCTCTTGCCCAGATAGCAGACGGATATCTATAGGATATCCTGAGAATATCCAAACAAATATTTAAGATATCCTATGCATATCCTATGGATATTCGGCGATATCCATAGGATATCCCACGGATATTCATTTGGCACACCTCTGATATCCGTGGAATATCCTATGGATATCCTAACACCCGCGGATATCCAGCGGATATCTCACGAAGATTTTAAAAATTCGGTTAGTTATCCTCAGAATATTCTGAGGATATCTGTAGGATAGTCGAATATCCTGCAGATATCCTTACGATATTTGCAAATCCTCATGATATTTTCCGGGTATCAACAATCAACGCCGAGAGCAATTCAAGCAATATTTTTACCCGATTAGTCATTAGTTATCAGTGGTTCTATCCCAATGGATTCTGAAATCCGAGAATGGAACTTCTATTTACTGCAGGAGGTCAACTTCGCCTCGAATTGATGCCTATAGATTACATGTAGAAGTTTCATATCCCCCATTAGGTAAATCCGTGCAGATTTTACTTCAGGTTAACTGATCTTAATCACGAGACGTGTAACTCGCTCAGAGGAGTAGTAGAGAGTAACAAAACAGACTAACAATAAGAGTCGTAATCATATTGAATGAAGAGAAAGAAGGCGCGGACGCACTTAAATCAATTCAGTTCCAAACTTTGAGAATTTGAAGTTCAAATGAAAATTTACATTACAAATCTGAAGATTATCGAAACCCGATTTCTTGACATTATAGGAAACAATTAAACGCACCTTGTAATAGAATTGATTTAAAGAAAAATATTGAAAGAGAAATTAGAAAAGTCAAAAAGGAAAAGATATTAGATTGAAAGGAGGCGAGCGCTATCTAGTGGTAGCGCTTGGAAGTAGAATCATTGAGAGCGTTCTCTGCGGAATAATCGGAGAATATCCCCAAGATATCCTAGTGTGTTTTCAGATTTTTTTCCCCATAAAATTGTCTTCGAAGGTAAATATACCTACCTACTGTAAAGAATATTCTGAGAATATTCTGGCTGGAATATTCTGAGAATATTCTCATTCTGAGTTTGCCTGCAGGGTTACCACAGAACACACATTACCATAATGAATATTGGCTGAAGTAATCTTTGGGCCAGTACCGCAACAGCAGCGCTCACGGTGAGCTGCGGCTTTATCACGAAACGATTCTCCATTCTGATTACAGTCGCCCCCCCCCCTCACCCACCCACTGATGATGACGTGAGATGCCACAAAAAAAAAAAAACAAACAGAAAAAAAAATCTGTAAATTATTCGAAGACTTTACATTTTACCGAATCATCCCAAGATATTCTGAGGATATCCTGGCATTATCCGAAATAGTCTGATTTTGTGAGGATATCCACAGAATATTCTGACAATACCCGACGATGTTGGATTTTGTCCGGACATTGTCAGGAGATTGAATGCTATCTGGGTGTTACTTTCCTTTTTTTCTTTCTATCTTTAGGTCAGTGATCAGAAACAAGAAAGCAGTTGGAGTAGCAAAGATAAACTTTCAGCCCCTGTAGTCTTTGACCATAATCAAGAACATTATGTCGGAGTTTTCAATGGGAATCGAATTAGACTATGGACAAAATCTGCTGATCAGTTAGATAAAATTAAGAAGTATAAGGTAAGTGCCATTTTTCTTCATGATCAATTTTAATTCAATTTGTTTTCTTTTTTTTTTCTTTTGCAACCAGATGTCCAGTAAATGTCCAGTTTATGAACCTTTGGAAAAATGTACATAATTTTTTGGGGAACGCTACTGCACCATTTTTCCTTTCCCAGGAGTGCACTAATTAATCAGCAGATTGTGGGGTGACGAAATCAATTTAGATGCAATGATTTGCATGTGCTAAACCTAACATTAACAATGGCCGTATTGGATTCCAATTGTATTTATTTGGGTGCAAAACTGTCTTCTGGTTATTAAAGATTGCACTACGTTCAGTCTTGTGAAAGAATTCTACTCCAGTCTTATGAGCACGGGCGAATTTATAACTAAAAATTTCTGACTCTTGTTAAGCGTGATACTCAGATTTAATTCTTTATGAACTAATTTGAGTGAAAATAAAAAATAGTAATCAGATAAGCATCATTAGAAGCCTGGCAAAACAAATCGTGATTTGGACTTAAAATCCATAAATATTTTTTTTTTTTGCCAATCATCTTTTTAGGTCAAGAGATGGCATTTCACAACAATTCAATACTTTTTTTCAAAATTTCGTTTGAGTGTCCTGTGGACATTCCAGGCCCCTCTTCTTTTTTTTTTTTTTTTTTTGCTAGGAGGCTTTAGACTCCTGTATACTTAAGGACACCGCTTTACTATGTATTTTTTGAGCTATAGTTTAAAAATCTTCTCTCTGGCCAACTTTTTCAGTTTGTTAAGTGATTGTTCGAATATCGGCCTTCTCCCTTTAAGAAATGCATATTCAGCTCTTGAGACTATCCTATCCTTGTTTATGATGTCACAGTTATGTGCACAGGTTTGTTGCATTCAGCTTTAACGTAATACTTGATTGTATGATTGGTCTGTTTCACTCTATAAAACAACCATCCTGGTAAATGGTTCTGATTTCCTAACCTCTACAAACAGTTGCATGAAAAACTGTCATAAATATTTTTGCCTTGTTTTTTTTCCATAGTTACAACTAAATGTAAGAGAAGAAAATTATTGAAAAATGGTGAGAAATAATGGAAGATCAAGGATGTTTAGTCAATGCTGAATAGATTCCCAAACTTATCTTGGCATCGCCTTAACTGAATAACGCTGATCACACAATCAAAAGGAAGCTGAAAAAGGAGGTCATCAATTACTATTGATGTGTCCTTTGATTTAAATGTAAGAGTACTTAAAAACCTCTATTTTGAGCTTTGTTCTGATCGTGTTATCAATGCTTTAAATCTAGGAACTGGAAGAACACAACATAAAATGTATTCGTCAATTTTTGTTTCCAGTTCAGTAAAGAAATTCATAGTGTGATTACCCGGAGTGAATCGAAGCGCAGCAGCACGGTAGTCGTCTTCCGCGATGGGTCTGTCTTACCGCTCAGTGTTGCTTTGGAGGACAGGAAAAACCCAGTGGACTTTGTTTCGTTTTTAACACCTAACCAAGTCATTGACCATGCTCAACTTCTAACTGTATGGAATCATGAACTGGTTGTCTTGCATACCACTAAAGATCAGGTGAGACAAGATTTTATTCTTCTCTCTGTCTGCAAGTGTTTTTATCGGATGGTGGTTAAGTAGGTACTTGTGATGTCGTCTAGGAAAAGAATCAGTAACTTCACTCAGAAGCGTGCCGAGGGGAGGGGGTACCCTTGCCCCCGGCGGCACTATCCGAGGGCGGCAAAATCAGCATGAATAACCAAAAAAAAAAAAAAAAAAGGGAATCAAATTTCAAAATGAATTTTAGAGGGCGGCAAAATCAGTGTGTAACAAGCGGGGAAAAAAAAAAAAACAAAAAAAAATTGTCAAATTTATAATTTTGTTCGCGGAGGGCGGCAAGATTGCATTCTTGCCCCCCTCCCCTCTCTCTCTCTCTCTCTGGAAACCACGGCACGCCCCTGACTTCACCAAAGATCAAATCATGGCCCTTCGATATATCAAACACGGAAAACGATTTTGACCTGCCCTTTGTACGAAACATGTCAAAATTGTTTGTTCTTTCCAAATAGATAATACAAACAGGGCTCACCATTCAAAATCTGAGAAAGTTCCCATTCCTATGGTAGGTACTGATCCCCCTAAAACCACCGGAAAAAATTTTGGGGAGCTTGGAAACCCCAAATTCCAAATATTTTTCAAGTCAAAATACTGACAGAATCCATGTTTCAACTTTTTATGACCAAGAAAAATACCTGGCTTTGTAGGTCTAGTACAAGGTTATAAATTAAAGAGGTATGCTCATCTGACTTCGCGCCACAAATCCAGTAGTGCGCTGTTCAAAATCACTGCAGGCAAGATGGCCGACAAAAGCAGAAAACATTGGGCTGCGCACTCTGCAGGAAAGCAGAAAACAATCCAATGTTTACTGCAAAGAGTATTCGTTTTCTGCTTTTGTCAGCCATCTTGCCTGCAGTGATTTTGAACTGCGCGCTACTGAATTTGTGGCGCCAAGTCAGATGAGCATACCTCTTTAATCTATAACCTTGGGTCTAGTACACCCTGTTTTGCACTACTCCGCCCCAATTAATTTGAATCAGTTACAATCTTCAGCAGTGGCCGATCCTAAGGGGGCTATGCGAACCCTCCTTGGGAAGTTGTGCCTCCGTCAAACGAATTTTCAGATCCGCCACTGATCCGCTGAAAAAAAATATCAACATTTTTCTTGCTCTTTTGGAATATAGTTTCTTTTAATGGAAAAAAGGGAAAGGAATCAACAAGTTTCATGAAGGTAACTTCTTTCAACCTCAATGCCAGTTTCTTCCTCCATGCTAAAGAAATACTTGATGATTAAAGTTGAATTTTTCTCTCAAATTTCAGCAAGTTACGTGTTTGGAGCTTGTACCTCTATCGCCTGAGACACTGTCTCATGTGAGTCTAGAGCTAACGTATCCTGATGATGAAGATATCAAATTGGTCGGCCATTGTGTTCATGTTTCTGATACTTGTCAACTTATTACGCTGTGTAAGTCCATCCTGTCTTTTTCATTCGTTCATTAATTTATTTAATCACTCATTATGTTAGAGCTAAAGATACTTGAGGATAGCTGATAATTATTATTTTTTTTTTATTTTAGTCTACTACCTATCTTCAATTTATAGAATACCTGATGCTCATTAAATATTTCATCTAGTACTAAACACTAGATTGTTATCTAATCTCTGGTTTGAGTATTCAAACGGAACACCAAATTATTATTTGAGTACCGAATATATTTGAATACTCAATGAATACGAGAAATTTGATGATAACATTGAATGTATCATCATCATTGGAAAGCCAAATTAGCCAAAAAACCAAAGATTAAATCTGGGAGATGATTATGAACAGTCGCATCGTAATCCTATTGAGTTTCTGATCGAGTATCTATGTGTTATCTTTGGAGAAGCATTTCGATGAAAATCCTTTTATCTCTGCAATGTGTGCTTGATAGTTGAGGAGTAATCGATTACCGTTAAATCTTTGGATGGTAATTAAAAGCAGTCTTTACCAATTTTAATTGAACTTCAGGGTCATTTCCATTAGATCTAATTATTTTGAAGCTAATAAGATGGATGAATTGTAAAACATCCCAAAAAATTACGATTATGATTACGATTACTCGGTCATCAGCAATTTTTTGTTGAGCCGTACTGATTTCTATAAGAAAGACTAGAACGTTCCATAATGCTGTTGCAAAAGTTTTTATTAGGCTCTTTTACAAAAATCTTCCTTAACCCAGTTATTCATTTCATTTCCTGTTTCTGTTGCAGGGTCAAATGGCAAATTATACTCTATGGAACTACTGTCAAGTGTTACACAATCCTTTCCTGGCCGTTGTCTGTCTACGCTCACCGTCTTCAATCGAAATCACCCTGTTAAAATTATCTCTATTGGTGCTCACCACATAGCCATTTATGGAGCAGACCCCTCGGAAGAAGGTAATCACATGTTTTCTTCTTTTTTGTAACATCTACAAAGCACAATTTTCAGTTGCCTTTAGACAGTGGCTTTCTCAGAGACAATATTTACTCAAGACCACGCAATATCTATTTGTTAAAACTTTCTTTTGGGGGTCTCAACAAAACTACATCCAACTGGACCATTTGGTGGATGATGAGCAAAGATGTTAAGGTCAATAGCCAATGAGAGCGAATCATTGAAGTTTTGTCTTTGGTCATCAGTCAATGTATGCACCTGCTGGTTGTTGCTCCCTTCGTTAATTTGTCGAGTCTAGCCAACGCGCGATCGGCTAGTGCATGGTCTCCAGGCTTCTTGGTAAATTGACTTAACCCTTTTGATCGTACGCCCCACTTCAGTTGCCATGCAAAATTGTCTCTCCAGCAGGCCAGTCATTTACTTTTCCGTTGAACTATTTGTGAACCCTTTCCAGTCTGAAACTTTCTTTACCTGTCAACGCCCCCTCCCCCTCAAGATTGTAATTTATGTGTTTTTTATACCAATCAGAGATATATGGAACAAAATTTTCTGAAAATTGGTTTGATTGTGTGCCACCCAACAGACTATGTTAATAGACGTCTAAATCTTGTCGAATTAGCTCCGACTTTCCTTCGGCTTCGGAATGCAATTTTTGAAATAGGCGTCTAAATATTGTCAGTCAGGCCAGCCCTGACTTACGACCAGAATGTGATATTTTGAAAGTCATGTCTCCGGACACGACCAAAAAAAGTGAAGACCGTCTATGAGTTGCGCTATTGATTGAGCATTGTGAGCCCTGGCTGTTACTATGGTAACTAAGTACTACTAAGTTCCTCATTAGATGTAACTTTATAAAGACTGCTTATGAATAGCTATTAAAAACAGGCAATTTAACAATGGTTTCTACAGCGACAGTCTTCTTTCAATTCTTGTCCGTTAACTTCACTCTTAGACAGTCTTTATGATCAATTGGCTGATGGTGATGGCCTAACAGCAGCCCAACGAACATTTGAAAGTCAGTTTTTATCATTTACTTTTGTCTACATTCCAGGTGCGGTCTTAATTGTTTTCAATTTACAATTCAGCCTTGCACAGTGTAGACAACTCTTCAAATTATACTCGAACCCTCCTCGATTATGGGCCATTGGATCCAATCTCATTCTAGCAGAACAACAACACCTCAAAGTGATTCCATTCAGGTGCGTATCTTTATTTCTCATAAGCTCAACTCTTTTTGTTTTTTGTTTTACCTCCTTGAGTGCTCTAAGTACTTCCTTCCCAATTTGAGAGTCCCTGGCAGGTCGCCGTTACTGTCCTCTTTCCTATCCTTTGTTTCGAGCATACTGTGATTGTCTTTCCTACCGCTTCTTTTTTTATGGAGTCCAGTCGTTTGCTGTGAAATATCAGTATAACAAACCACGTGTTTGGGCGGCTGGACTTTACTACTGTAGCTACTACTTTTTTTTCTGCTCTTTCATTTGGAGGGACTGGCAGGTCACCATATCACTGAATGAATACTTAAATCAGAACGGAAACTCTCTCAAGAACCAATAGAAAACAGATCACAGATGTGTCTCTTTCCCCATCTGCACTACATCTAGATCGGGCACAGATTTGATCCATCTGTCTATTGGACCAGGGAAGCGATGTGTCAGTGTCAATATCCGATTGCACAATTTCTAGGAAGAGGTTGGGAAATTTGCCATTTGTAAACACAAATGTAAACAAAGAAGGCTTATCCATCTGTTCCAGCGGTCTCCTGAGGCTGCCAGATCGATGGACAGTGGATGGAATCCATCGGACTCCATCGGACTTTAGGAAAACGGTTTGAAGGACTGTTCCCGCTGGATCGATGGGTATCAGATGGGAAAAGAAAAGGGTCTTAAGAATTTATCAGCAGAAACTGGCAACCGTACCTGCTCACTTCTCAATACGGGGGATGTACTTTTCAAGGTTATGTTTACAATCAGGGTTTCCGCACAACCAATCACAAAATGATGAATGAATTAATGAATTCGGCTGGTCGCCGAAGATTGCCGGAAATGCTCACTTTCCAACAAAGCGGACCCGAAGATACCTGCAGTAAAAAACGTTTCAAAATGAATGAAGTTTCTGTTATGACCGCAGTATCTGTGCCTGTATCTCTCTTTTCACATCCTCACGTGAGAGAACCTTAGTACCTATTTACTTCCTGTCTCTGCCCTTTTTTTTTACTCAGTCCAGTCGAGCACTGTGAAGTACCAGCCGGACAAACCACCGTTTTTAGGCGGCTGGACTTAACTACTACTATCATTTTTTTTTTTACTGCTCTAAATCTAGTTTTTTTCCTTTCTATGTTGAGATTCAGCTCTACTATTTTGCAAAGCAACTGATGTATCTTTATTTAAATTTTGATGCGTTACAGATTATCTGCACAAAAGTTATCAGCTTTAATAGGATCTCACCAGCCCTCTCAGCAAGAGGGTGTCACGGTTGCTGAATGGAAAGGACAATCTACTAAAGGAATATCTCTCAAACCGCTACCCTCATCAGACACCTTTCCCGCGAATGTTTTAGGAATTATAAAAAAATCAACGCTGGCAGGGTTGTCAGAAGCATTGTGAGTATTTCTTGTTTTTATTTCCTCCTAAGTCTGATGGTTAATAAAATTTTTGGTCTTCTCTATTCTCTTTTGAGACTTTAAAGACCCAAATTTTATCATTCACTGTAATCAGTCACCTGTTGGAAGGGTTACTGTTTCCCTTTCTTTCTGTTTAATCCCTCTTTTTGTTGATTCATTAATGTCTGTTGCTGAGCTTTGGCAACATTTGCTCTTACCTAGTAAAGTAACCTATAATTTTATTGAGACTTTCAAGTTCTTTTTCAGATGATATCAATGACCTTTACTTACTGATTTTGAATATTTCCAATTACATTTTCAAGTGCTGAGAATCCCTTTCTTTTCCAAGACATTTTTGAGAAATAATAATTATATGTTACAAAATATAAGAAAAAAAAAACATATCAAAAACAAGACATGCAAAATTGAGAAATCTGTTCTGCACATTCAAAACTGGTGACGCTAAAGATGAATGCTTGCCGTAAAATAAGGAATCACAATAAGGGTGTGGCGAGGATTTATTGTAACATTTAAACTGTGCAGACTTTATTACCAGACATATTAAATACAAGTCAGTACATTGATCCATTCTAGTTTGGACCTTTCATCTTTATTCTTGCTATGAAACTTGCTAATTTAGCTTGATTGTCTAATTTTCTGTTTGTTTGTCCCGAGTATATAAATAAATCCTATTTCTAATGAATTTTCTGTTTTTTGTTTGTTTTTTTTTCAGAATTTGTGATGAAATCGTACCTATTCTAATTGAGAAGAACTGTCTAAGTGGCATTGCTTGGACTCTAGAATCTTTTACTGATATTTCTGACGTTTGTCTATTAAAAATATTAGTTCACTGTTTGAAAAATATCAATGATGTTGAGCATAAACAAATCCTAAGCACCATATTACAAAGGAACGTTGTGCAAAACGTTAAACTATTCCGAAACCATAGTTCGTTTCAGTGCACTGTCAATTTGATGACGGTGATCAATGAGTCCCTGAACGAGTCTGTAGGTGAAGCCAACATCTTGAACTGGGCCTCGCTATGTTTAGATGCTTACTATCAACGGTTCTTACTCATCAAAGATACCTCAACTCTGGAGCTATTGAAATCAATCAGAACAGCTGTATCGTTAGAGGTAAATCTACTCACTTTATCTTTTTGTCTCTTGTTTTTTTTTCTGCGGAAAGATCTTGAGTTTTATCATGAGCTCCCTAATAGCTTGTTTTTCCCAGAGACAATATTTAATAGAGACCTTGCACTAGTCGTTCGCACGGTGGCTGACTTTATTTCTGGAGCTCAACAAGTATTAACATTAGGAGCATGAGGGAGCACCATCCCATCATGGTCCATTCGTTGGCTGATGCAATTTTGGTGCTTTGATCTCATTAGGCAATAACCCAATACCGTCTCTACTCATACCAAATTGCTTATTTGAGGTTAGGGTTGTCTTGGTATACATACGCTTATAGGGAGTGTAATGTTGGTGAAGTGCAAAACCGTGATTCATCCTCTCAAATTACGATTTTTAACTCTTTTACTGCTTTGGGGAAGTGACTAAGCCCAAAACTTTCATTACTGACGTACTCTTCCAATTTTGGTTGAGCTTCAAAAACCAACCAAATACTCGATAACCGCCATAAGCATTCCATAAGCTTGCATATACCAAGACAAACCCTGACCCCACTTTTTTCGAAGAAGCAGCCTGGTATGAGTAGAGACGGTATCGAATAACCTCAACAACTTTGCTCATCAGTCAACGTATGAGCCATGTTTGCGGCGCTCTGTTGAGACCCCTATATAAAAATTTGCCACCGGGGCGGAAAAATGGGCAAGATAGATAGTGTGTGGCCTCTATTATGCAATGTCTCTAGTTTTTCCAAAAAATACATCAAATCTATTGATGTCTCTATAATATTGATTTTTTAAATTTTAAAATTTCTACTGGGTAAAAGTTGTTACTTATGTTCCTCTATGTAGATGATTTTTAACGCAAATGTGAACCAAGTCCAGTCTCATGAGCATTATTGGAGTTGTGTTCTGCGTGGCTCTGGACTTGGTGACTAGAAGTTGCAACCCTGCTGTTTAAATTTCCAGTTTTTAAAAAGGCAATGACTTAATGTTCATTTTTTGTTTGGGTTAAAATTCCTAGGAATTCATACTTCCATGTTGCCAGAACAAAGCTTTGTTAACCCATTGCCATGCCTTGAAGAAACGTTTCGTCAAGCACGCCCCGGGCAACGGCAGCGTTGACGAGCGGGCTCGTCGGCACAGTCGCTGTACTGTTCTACTGTGTTTCCGCTAATTCTGGATAGGTAGCGCCACGTGTATTGGATGAGAATATCCTTGGCAACTGACGCTACCAACCTATGAATAATTTTACAGGTTGCATGAAGTTAAAAAAATAAAATAATAAAAATGGCATGGCAATGGGTTAAAGAACCATTGTTACTTGCGCAAGTAGCATTACTGATCAGCAAGCTGATTCTCTTTTGAACGAGATAGCCGCAATCGATTGATCCGATTGGTTTAAACGGCATCATGTGACATGTTATCAAGACTCAAGAGTTGTTCAATCTGTAATGAAGGACTTGGAGTAGTGCTTACATAGTCACATAATGCTGTTTAAACCAATGGGATCAATCCATTCCGGCTATCTTGCCTCGTCTTGTCCAAGAGAGCGGAATCAGCGTGCAAGTGGTGCAAAGAGATAGGGAACTCTACTTGACGAGCCCATTCATCATAATTTTGTTTTTTCAAACGGTGGTATCCTGGTTAGTGCTGAACAGACCGCAGTGATATTTTGACAAATGTAATTTTCTCAGCATTTTACACGTTACATTTAACCCTTTATTGCCTAAGAGCACTTCTCAGTCTCATCAGGTTTTTGTACTGCTATGGGTGATCAAGTCGCGGATTTCTAATGTAAATTAATGTGTTTATTGATTTTTTGCATCTTCCATTCAATTCTGTGTAAAATTGGTGGTACTTGTGAATACCGTAGGTCAACAGAGGGTTAAGCTGACTTATGAGAGGCTATTGGTTCCTCTTAGTTGAACTTATTCAATCTTGATTAGACTAGTGTGATTTGCTCCTGAAGTCAGCGTTGACTAGTGTGGACTCAATTCTAAGGTTTGTAATTTCATCTGCTAATCTCGTTTTTGTTTAGCTATTTTGTTTTTTGAACTTTCTACTTCAGTCCTTAATATTTCTGGTTTCCTTTTTTCCAGTCTGAATACACGGAATCTCTCAAACAGCTAGCTGCCACCATCAGAGTTCTGAGTAGCGGTCAACAAGGACTGAACAGGAAGGGACTTACTTTGAATAAAAAATACGCCATTCACTATGTAAATTTTTATAATTCTGTATGACACTCAAAAAGATTGAGTGTTTGCAATTATTTTAGTCCTATAAGTATTTTGTAAATGTGTAATTATCTTTTTAATAAATAATTCAAATTCAAAGAACCAGTTTCTGGGTTGCTAGTGAAATAATATTTGTTTCTTTCCGAAGGAAGAGTGGGTGGCTTTCTCTTTACCTCCAAGAGGCACTCATGAAGGTACAAGCGGAGCCATAAGTGCTACGTCGACGATTCGACGCAACCCCCATTACATGTACAATTAATGCTCTCTTATCTTTCTTTTCTTTTGTTCTCTCAAGACCGAGAGAGTTTCGGGCTACGTGTAATGCGGGTTGCGTCGAATCGTCGACGCAAGACAAATGGCTCTGCTTGTACCACAGTTGAAAAAAAAGAGCTTCCGACAAACAAGTCATCACTGAGAAAATTTTCTTGTTGCCACAACCGGACGTCTGTTTAATACTTACTTAACCGTAGCTCCTGTCATTTCAGCAAGAAATTCCTGTTACATCAACAAGAATTCCGGTCAAGTAACAGGAATTCCGGTTAAGTAAGTATTAAACAGACGTCCGGTTGAATTAACGGGAAAATTTTTCTTCGTGATCCTTCCCCAAAAGTAATTATGAAATTTTTAGAGTAAAAAAGTTATATTTTATTTATTTTATTTAATAGAAAATAAGACACTAGGATAAATCAACTGATATCAGACATTCATCAGTTTGATTTCTCTAAGCTAATCAAATTTTAGGGACTGGTAAGAAATCCATACAATTTTTTCTTTACATGATTTTTAAAATAAAATTCAATTTATTCTTAAAAAATATAGAAACCTGATTGGACAGACCAAAGAATTCTTCCATTTATCAACTCTCTAAAAATGATGCCAATCAGAATAACACGCAAGGTTGCACTAAAAAGGGCAATTCAACGATTTTTGCTAATCTCAAAGCATATTTTCTACAACTTCCAAATGCAATCAGTGGGAGCTTGAAAGAACTCTCAAAACAAAAGTAACAGTCCAATGCGGTTAAAAAAAATAGCTGATAGTGCTAGAAACTGAACAATAAGTATACCTGTTAACTTTTCTCACTCGTAAAACTTACAGGCCTTTTTACAGGCTCATTTTTTATTGTCCAGCGCTTTAGGCTCTAAAATTGATCATTAAAGCAAATTTTCTTCTGAGACCAGATTACAAAAATTGTGACTAAGTCAAAAAATACAAATGGTGACTGGACTTTGATTTTTTATGTCATGTTAATAGAGGGCAGAGCTTCAAAACTAAGATACCACCCTGTGAAAGAGACAAGTCGTAGAGTTATTATGAATTCAAAGACCAATCTCTGAAAGTGGGTTATGGGGACTCTTAACCAGTGCTTGTGTGCAGTCATTTTAGATTACTGAGATTGCTGTCACTGGCCGTCTTAATCACCAGCTTGTGTTTTTCTCAGAGATTCACCTTAACGTATTCAGCTGGTACAAACAGTCGCACAAGTCCTATGTTAATGATTCTATGTAACCCGCCTTTCACGTCACCTGAACCTTTCTCGTTTTTGAGAGAACAGAAGAAGGATAGGATTGAGTGTGTTAGTTTTACGTGTAATGCAGATTGTGTCGATACAGCCAGAAAAATTTTAAAAAAAGGGTTTTTCATTGCTTTGTATTTATCGCCTTATTTTTGACTTTCGGAAGATATCTGACTTAGTAAATTTTTCGGTACGTACTCCACTGGAGCAGAATCATTTCGAGTATCAGGTTCTGACAAGTAGCCAAGTGTCTGCTTCCAAACTGCATCAAAATGCATAGAAGAGTGGTTATTTAGCCCAGAGTTTCTCAACTCGTTGATAATCAGCCCCTCATTGATGTGCTTTGATGCAGTTAGGAGCAGGCACCACTATTTGTCAGAACCCGATACTCAAAATGGTTCTACTCTAATATCTGACATTCTTAAAATAATTTTAATCTGTTATTTATCAATTTATTAGTAAAAGTGTGGAGAGATTTTTGTACAGTCCGGCCTGGTAACTGGATATCTATTCATCCATTGAGAATTCAAGTCCAGAGTAACCATAAATTCACTCTAAAAACTAATAACAAATCAATTGGCAGTTTGAACTTGTAAACAAGTCACCATCTTTTTGAGTAAACTTTGATCATCAATTTAAAAGTGTTGACTATAAATTAAAGACTATTCCAAATCAGTCAAGAGGAAGTAATTAAATGCGTTTATCGTCCATTGATCCTCAACGCCTTGCGTGTACTCTCTAACGAACCGACAGTTGATAACGTAAACTTTATCGCTATCGGGAAATTTGACATTTACATTGAAAGGATTGTTTGATGCTGACTCTTGTAACTTGGCCACAGCCTCCGCATAACCTTTCAAAATGTGATAGCACATGGTGATTTCAACAAAACGTTTTGGCTCCTCTGAAACAAATTAAAACAGAATTCAAAATAAATTGTGGGTAGTCTAATAAGAGTGCTCATCTGTTGTTTAAACAAAAGAGAAAAAAACTGAGTTGGCAAATTTGTGACGAAGGCAAGTTTTATTTTAAAACCCCTACCTTGGATGAAAAGGGCAAATAATTAAAATTTAGACTGCAAGGCAATTATTTCCGAGCAATATTCTGAGCTTAGGAATACTATGCCAAGCAAATGCGCTTCTCCCTATGGATCTGTTGCAAACTTTTGCTAAAGGCTTATTAATAGTTGATACTGGGGTGAAACCCTGTGAAAATGACCATAAGCACACCAAAAATCACGGAATTCACTCCCAAACTCATAAAATACTTTCAAACACGAGACCGTAATGGCGGTGGTTATTGCCTAAATCTTATGGCAATTGTATGCTTCTTCTTCTTTTTCTTGTGTGGTGTCACGAGAACACCTCATGAGGATGGAGCTTATTGAGCTAAGGGAACCCAATGTAAAAGGCAGTAATCACGGTCTCTCGTTGGAAAGCATTTCATAAGTTTCAGAATGGATTCCATGATTTATTAGTGCACTCATCATCATTTTTACAGGGTTTCACCCCAGAATCAACTACGAACAAGCCTGTAGCAAAAGTTTGCAACAGCTCCATTAATATAGGTTTTGGCACCTGATACATTTAACTAATAGATTAGTAACGGGAAAATAAATTGAATAATAAATCAGTATTACGAGGGATTTCTCCTTAAGTACTTATTTAATGTAATTGTATGCGATTCTTACCTTCATCTTTATCATTATTTTCATCAAATATGATTCCTATTTCGTAAGGATACTGAAGTACAACGTCATTGAGATCCAATGCTAACTCTTGGCGCTGTCTTACGGAACAACTGCTCAACTTGGACTTTATTTTTGTTAGTAAACTATCGCTCAAGAGCCCCTCAAGGTTTCCATAGTCGCTTTCACTCAGTCTTATAGTTACCAGTTCAACGGCCTGCAACACAAAGCAAAGAATAAACATTTGTAACATGTAGTGCTCCCATCACATTCTTTTTCATCAAGCATTTAAGTACATGTGATGCCATTCTAATAGACATGGCTTTGGTGAACCCAGGGAGCATTATGTGATGATAGCTTTCGAAGTTTTAACAAGATTAGATAAAAAAAGCTTAGTGACTGTAAGAAAAACTTTTCGCAAACTAGAGGTCGCTACAATTACTTGTTAAAAATTCCAAGTAGATTGTGGGTCAATAATCAAGAAATTCGACCCTCAGCTTGAAGATTTCTTAACTTTCAACCTTTGAACCTTCTTTCAAACAGATGACTGAACCAAACATTTTATTCGTATCGTTTAACTGAAAGATTAACATTTAGCCTCTTTAAGTGTATTCAATGATCAATTTATCATCATCAATTTTTGGTACACTATGTCCACAATAAAGTTGGACCGTGTCGGAACGTCCGCTAAAAACGTGACTAACACTGACTAATCATCATAAAATATGCATTTACATCGGATCCATTAGGTAGCCGGCAAAATTTATTCAGCTTAAAGTCAAGTTCAGACTTTGCTACGCCAAGCTCTAGAAGAACTTGAACCATTTTCTTTCAGAAAGAGTTTCAGAAGAAAGAAAAGTTGTACAGATTTAGATGGCGGAAAGGAAAACAAATTGAAGATGTCATATGATTACCCTCGAAGCAGCTTTCGCAAACTCGGCAAGTTGAAATTCTTTGTCTAGATGCATTCTAATTATGAAAGTGCTTAAAACCCAATTGCGAATACTATTGAATATAGTAGGACCGATAATCGACGGTAGGTCAGACAACCCGATCATGGATGGAAAATTCGACGATTTGTTACTGGTACAATATGTGCGGGTGGGATTGCATGAAAATGGCGACTGTCTCTGCGGACGATGAACATAATCCTTCATAAATGAACTAGGAAAAGTGGATAGAAGAGGTGCTGAATGACTTGAAACACTCCTGCAGAAAGAGAGGCGTTTGTAGGTTATAATTTCTTTAAGCACATTGCGTATATTTAAATGAGGGTTCCTGAGTAATACATCCTTTCCAGGATTGACTTTAGAAACACACTTCTGCCGCACATTGTGATAGTTTAGATAATACTTTAACGGGGCACCGATGAAATAAGATTTCACAAAACTACATACTGATGCCATAACTGGGGTTTGTTTATGTTGAAATGTGAGATAAAAGATAAGGGTGAACGGCTGAATAATGTTGTGGTGTTCTTAGGAAAAAATTTTTGGCTTTTTTCAACAGGTAGCGCTGACGATCAGATTTAGCGCAACCTGTCGGAAGATCTTAAAACTTGTTTAGAATGATGACCTCACCTCACCGCGATGATTCATCGTGGCCTGCAACGGTGAATTTTATGACGTACGGAATTGTTTACAAATATCATGACGCCCATTGGATTCTAGGGAAACTTGCATTCTTTCATCCTTAGCTCATGTAATTAAAATGGGTGTCTAGTTCCTCTTTCTTTTCTCTGTGAGTCATTATCATTAAACCTACATTGTGATTAATTTTCCAAAATTGTGCTCTTCATCTCTAAAAAGGTATCGTACTTTTCTGTATAACTAATATTTTGTACCATCTTTGATTCGCCTGCTCGGCTGTCTCGTTCTATTATGATGGACTGGATTCATAGGCGTTCATTCTCTGGAACCCAATTCATGTCTCATCTCAATCCTCAGTCGCTTCTACCGTGTCTCTCGACTTGAGCAGTCCATCCTTAGAATTCTTTTTTCTGAAACTCATCCTGTTTCAAAAGTTTTAGGGCCAAGGCGAAAGGTGATAGAAGGAAATAGTCTATTCTGACTGCCAGGTTAGGAACTGTAATTACTGGGCTCTGGAAGTTCCAAATGATGATTAAGTGTGGTGAATTTACAGTCGATGAATCAGGAGCGAATCCCAGCTGCTGATTAGGTTCGGCTTGGATTCACTATTTTCTTGTCAGTTAGCTGGCCATGTAGCATCAAATTTTCATGACCGGTGGTTGGAGCAGGCGGAAGTTGAGTTTTGAGACTTGTCAAGTAGCATTAGTCACATAAGGGATTGCATCAAGATGTATTGCTGAGCGAATGGTATGGCGTAAGTTTTTTGTTAGTTTGATGGTCAACCTAAATTAAGAATGTAACTAGTCTATTGGCTAGTTCACTGACTACGAGACCCCGTTTTAATCAAGCAAAGCCTACCTTAATCCGGAGTCTCACGGAACACTCTTCATTTATGTGAGACTGCTCACCCTACTTTCAGAATCTGTTTCCCTGCGGTGTAAGCTAGCACCCAAGTTCCAATTAGTGGCCTCCAAAGAAGATCCAGTTGGGTCCCCCGGGAGGCAGCTTTCTTGATTGACTAACATCAATTGAAGACTTTTCTGGATGTGCTTTTCCTACATAAAACAATGAGTGTGCTTTTCCTGAGAAAAGTGCATTGTGAGCAATTAGAGGGTTTTTTCTGAAAAGCCCCCTTTGGTTTTTTGGACCTGTCTTCTGGAAATGTCCATAATTGTCCGTAGAGCAGATGCATTTTTAGTAAGAAATCTGAACAAGGAGCACGAAAATGCACCAGTGAACTGTCAATGAGCATGAAGCATCAACTCTGCGCTAACCAATCGCTCACTGATGAGTTTTTATGCATTTTTGGCACCTTATTGCTATTTGTCAGAACGAAATATTCAATATGCGCTTGCTCTATTTAGGCAAATGTTAAACGTGCATTAAAGCCAGCAGCTGTAACTCAATAGAAGTTACTGCAGTGGTGCGCAGGCTGAGAAATGAACAAAAGACAACACAGGATGCACTCTATCTCTTGACCGACCCACTTCGCTGATGAATTTTGAGTGTTGGGAATTTGTCTTTCTTTCTCATTCCCCACTTGATCACATGTGTTAGTTAAGGATAGAGAGAGGGGCTTTCTAGTGACTTCAGCCTGTATATTTGTCCTTTTCTATCAAATGTGATCAAATGGACAAGGAGAGACAAAGATAGGCTTGTGCGATGTCCAGTTGTATACATCAAAGTTTGATGTCCCAAAAACATCGAGATTTTATCGATGCATTGAAATAAATTTTAACAAGTCAAAAATGAGGAAACACTGGAAATCATGATACTTTGTTATGCTCCTGAGATGGGTATAGACAAAAAAATGACTCATAGGTCTATTTTTAGTCAAAATATTGATAAATAACAAGTTTAGATGCATTGATTGACATCAACATTAGTATCAAACTCATTCGATGACAGGAAAACATCAAAACTTTGATCGATGCATCGAACATCACACAGACAAAGACAAATTCCCGACTACAGCTATGCTTGTATTGCTTCCGATGTTCACAGTCTGAAAACATCAGATTAAAGAGGGGTATTGATGGAAAATCATGAAAGAATCATACTATGGCATTTTGTGTTCTCAACGATATTTTTTAACTTAGTTACCCTTTGAGTACTGATCAGCAAGTTGTAATTATCTTTTTCATCACTTTTGATTCCAGGCTCTGTTAAAACAAGGTTGATTACATGTCAAAGATGGACCACTTTGGACCCATTGCCCTTAAATGGGATCCAAAAAATCTAGAGATAAGGACGATGTCTGTTGAAAAAACTTTGGAGCCTCTTGTTCTTCAGGTAAGAATTGTTTTTCCTCCCCTTGTAGTCCTCATGATGCACCTGTTGGAATCATCAAACTCTGTTTGTATATGACAATCTGTCATTCCATCCTCAAAACTGAGAAATATCAGTCAAAGATGAATTGGTTTTCACAAAACTTTGCTGAGTTGCCGTACCCCAGAATTATCCTTATCAAATGGGAAAATATTCAATCAAGAAATCCCGTAGTTTTTATTTTCTTTTCTGTGTACTCACAATCCCACGTTGAATATTTTTGGCGCTGAGTGAAAGTATTGTCATGAAATGAGCAGTAGATCTGTCATTTTGGGAAAGCAAGAGATGCGTTTTTTTCCCATCTACTGCACTGATCCAACAAGAATTTAGCTGGGACTGCACTGATCCATCGGTCCAGCGAACCGTTTCTGTCAATTCGCTGGATTTTGCTTGAAGAGGTTAGGTTCGCCTGGTTCGCCCATTTGTAAACACAGATGTAAACAAAAAAGGCCTCTCCAGCGGACGCCCAGCGGCCTCAGGAGACCGCTGGGACCGCTTCCAGCTGCTGGCAGCGAATTGAATCCAGCGGAATTGAGAGAAACGGTTTGCTGGATGCCCGCCGCTGCAGCGGATGGGAAAAAAACGGGTCTAAGCTTTCGGATTTTGAATCGTGCGGGTGAAAAGAAGCCTTTTTTTCAGGAAGCGCGGTCATAGAATCTTGTTTACGTTTCTCGCAGCCATTAGCTTTGATGCACGGAGGTTAGGTTTTGGCATCTCTTCTGCCCTCTCCTCTCATTTTATTAATAGCCTGTCTTGCTTTTACCATTTCCAGGTCACCACCCTTGTCAATACCAAAGGACCTTCAAAGAAGAAGAAGGGTCGATCCAAGAGGGCTCATGTTCTTGTTGCTGCTGTGGAAAAAGCAACAGAAAACTTCATAGAAAAAGGAGAACAGATAGCTTATGAAAACCCAGATATCAAGCAAGAAATGCTGGCAGCAGTTGAAGAAGTTCGCAAAACAGGTATAGTCACATGCCAGTCCTAATTATGTATACTTCTGACGAGGGAGGAACTGTGTAAATTTTTTTTAACGGGGCTGCACTGCAAACTTTTGCTACTGACGATTTAAGGATTGACAGTCGAATGCAGGCATAAAAACCTGCAAAAATAACGCCGGTTTTACCTAAAACTTAAAAAAGTGACACCTTAACTAATATAAGGCTTTTATTTGCGTGTTCGTTATGGCAGCGTTGAGTACTAATCATGGGAGATCCCTATCTTAAATTTGTCACTCTTTCATTTGTTGAAAAGGAAGATTCACAGAGTAACTAGCCACCTGAGTAGTGATTCAAAGTCAATCAATGGTATTGTAATAAAAGTTCTGAAGCAAAGTCGTCTCTCATTGGCCACTGCTTGATGGAGTGACAATATTTTCAGGTAGGAACTCTCTTGATCAGTGAACAACGTTGCCATTACGATTATGTAAGTAAAAGCCTTTTATGAGTTTTGAAATGGATTTCATCAATTTGTAGTGCTAAATGCAACAAAAGTTTGTAACTGCCCCATTTAGCTGAAAATGAGCTAGATATTAATCACAGTCAATCCTGACTAATCAAGTAATCACTGTTTCCTTGATCATTCCTGGTCTGAAAAACACATGCTTTTTTGAAAGTTATCTAGTTCCTCTTTATTGTTTGCACATCCAAAGAGCTCTCACTCTTTGGTAGCCTTTTGCATCAACCGAGGTCGACTTTACATTGAATTATAGAAAAGTGAATCCTTGAGTTGTGCTATTTTAAAAATTTGGACATAATAAATCAATTCCTATGTTTAAAAGACACTGCACGTTTCTTATAGCGTGTAAGTCACAGTCAAGGTGTACCTTTTTTTTTTTTTTTTTTTTTTTTTTTTTTTTTTTTTTTGCAGACACCAAAACTAGAGACCAATCTGAGCTAAAGTTCTTGCTGGCCTAAAAAATTTCTTTGTCAAGTCTAGCCGCTCTTAAAGTTAGAAAGTTGGATCTGAACACTCTGTGAACTCATTTCTGAGCATACCGTATCAAAGTGAGCTTGCTCACAAAACGGTCGCTCCGCCCTGTCTCTGCTTGCTGTAGGATCTGAGGTTGAGTCGACAGTTTGGACAACGCAGAGAGAAAAACGGTGGAAGTGCAAGTAGAGACAGGGTGCAACAAAGTTATCAATTTGTTTGATGTTTTTTGGTCTTATTCAAAAACAATACAATGTTGTCACTTTGTTACTAAACATGCATCACTCTTTTAATCAAATCTCTGTCATCAGGTGAAGCAATGAGCATAGCAGCGAGAGAATTTGCCGATGATCCTTGTTCTTCAGTGAAAAGAGGTAACATGGTTCGTGCAGCCAGGAATCTTCTGTCTGCAGTCACTCGTCTTTTGATTTTGGCAGATATGGTCGACGTCCATCTATTGCTGAAATCTTTGAGAGTGGTAAGTGTTTTTCACTGGTAACGTTCTGTAGAGTGTAATATATCAGTGTAGTCTTTGAAAAACTCTTTCAGGTCAGCAACTAAACTACCCTCTACAGAATTGTCTCGTTATTCTTCTATATAAGAGCCTTCTGTTCTCATAATTCATGCTTAACTCTGCCTTAAGCCTGGCTATTTAAGTTTGGAAAATGTCATGAGACTTCAACTTTTGTTGTTTTTATCTAACACCTGTTACTCAAAAAACAGTTTTTGAGTGTTTTCTAAATGTCTTGGTTAGAAATGAAGACAACAAGGAATTTTACAGTAAACAATCCTGAGATGCCTGAAGTTTTGTGGTTTTTTCAAAATTAGTTTGTTTTCCATCATCGATAACAAATGTAAAACCAATTTTTCCCTCAAACTCACTTTACCATAAGATGATCTTTATTGCAAAACGGAGGAATTTTTTCAAGCGTTAATTCCAAGTTTGATGAAAATAAGTACTTTGAATTCCCTGAAAACAACAAGGCAACCTTGATTGTACTTTTTTCAGTTAAATGTTTCAATAGAAAATGATAAAAGAAGGTCGTCTCTGATAACATTGTATGTATCATCGTCGTTGATGAAGACATATTATTGTCCTTCCATGCATGTAAGTAAAAAACTCTCAGAATCATCCTCATCTGAAACAACCACACTAGTTGTCTCCAAGAACAAGTGAGGCTACCTAACTCTAGACATGTCCCATGTTTGAACTTTTAAATTTTTGCCCTAGGTGGAGGATGCTCTCGAAAAAGTGAAGAAAGCAGAAAGTCACCCTGAGCTGCTGAACAACATTAACGCTTTTGGTTGCAAAGCCTCTGAACTCATGGCTCAAGCGGCCAAACGCCAACAAGAATTAAAAGATCCACAATTGCGTGATGATTTGGCTGCAGCTCGCGCTGTGTTGAAGAAACACTCAACCATGCTATTGACTGCTTCAAAGGCAAGTGTCCAGTCTCATTTATATCAATTTGTGATTTATTTTATCCTTTGTTTTGAGAATATGTACTTGATTGTATTTCCTCCTTCTTTTTTTTGACCAGTCTAGTCATTCGCTGTGAAATATCAGCATAAAAAATCGCGGTGTTTGGGTAGCTAAACTGTACGACTATTAATAATTATAATAATCATTTATTCATACATCCAACCTGCTGTACAAAGCTACGATGCCTACAAGTCATAGTCTTAACTATAGCGATAATAACAATAGTAAATACTTGAGTTTGACAACAGCTTGTAGCTGACTACACTAAAGCTAGACAGGAGCATCTTGGAACTCCTTGATAGAACAGTAGGGGTTAACAAGTAGGCTTTTTTTAAGAATAAAACTACCATCGAACCAAAGCTCTTAACGGAATTTTTCAATGTATCCGACAAAGTATTGAAGAATTGAACTGCAATAAATTCGAAAGTATTTCTTGAACCACTTGTCTTACCATTAACATTATGAATAAACTATTACTACTTATTTGTTGATAATGCACGGACAACGATTTCCAAAAATAACAGAAATATAAGAAAAAATAAGAAGATAAGAAAAAGTAAAATAACAGGAACTTTGCAGAATCTTTAGAAATAAAAGCATACAAAACATCACAGTTTAATTAGATCCCAGTAAATTGTAAATCCTAGTAAAAGAGCCTGTAAAAAAAAAGAAAAGAAAAAAAAAAAAGCAGCAAATGTGGTATAACTTTACAGTGTGATTTTGACCATGTACTTTAAACAATCTAATGCATCATAGCAGCTCAGAGGGAAGGGAATTAAAATAGTGAACAGATCTGATAAAAACCGAATTGAACTTAAGGTTTGAGGATGATGAGCACTCATGAAACGGGCGTGAATCCGTAAGGGGAAAAACTGCATCTCTAACTAAAAAGTGAGGTGTAACGTCCTGAGATAAAATGAGATGACATAAATAAATCTAACCCGTTGACATCATTGGACGAGTCAGACTCGTCTAGATTTTGAATATCAATCTGCCTGTAACTCAGCAACAGAACGATCTTGATGTGACGGTGCTCAAGAGATTGCGGCATTTTCCGATAGATAACGTTACTTGCATCACTCAACTTCCGCAGTTCTGCTGCTAAGAGCGCTACTTGCGCAGAATGAGTGCACAAGCACTGTTGCCAAGCAACTTTTATTAAATTAATAATAATATGTAAGGGTTAATTCAATGTTTTCTTTATTTTTATTTTAATTTTAAACTGTTGACTAAACAATGTTTTGTAGGTGTATGTTCGTCATCCTGAATTGGCAGCTGCCAAGGCAAATCGAGATTACGTTTTGAAGCAAGTGTGTGAAGCGGTGAATACTATCAGTGATGTTGCACAAGGCCGTGCCCAAGGAGGAGATCATCCATACGATGGCCCAGGAGAACTAGCAGCGGCTCTGGACGACTTTGATGTAAGTCATGACTTTCCATATCATTCAATAAAAGTTATTCCGTTCCGAATTTTTCCATCATCTTTTTAATTTGACATAAAAGTGGTGATGTGGTGATACATGACTTCTTTTTTGTGTTCTTATGCTTCATCCTGGATTCTTCTTGTGTCGAACAGCCAGTCATGTACTGGGAGGTGATCAGGGGTGCAAAATATGCCTGATCTAACGATCCGCGGATCGCATGAAAGTGAGGAAATTTCAAGGAAAGTGAGGAAATTTGTCCAATTTTTTTTTTTTTTTTTTTTTAAATAATGGCAATAAGGATTTTCCAGGAAAATAGTGTAAAAAATGGGAAAATATTGGTCATTTTGCGAACATACGGTGTTGAAATAACCAAAAATAAGTCATCACTTTCAAAATTTTGTGAGGAAATTTTTTAAAATCCTGTGAGGAAATAAGTCATAGATCGCTTGAAACTTCCGAAGTTTTGGAACATTTTGCACCCCTGGAGGTGATTACGGAGGATCGGATTGTTATCGTAATCGTTATTGTAATCAGATTGAATGCATTAAATCAAATTGGCTTGCTATTGCTCAACTCAATCGCGTAGGTAATAAAAAATTTAAAAAAATCAAGATCTTTTATGAAGAATGTAATTTTAAAATGTTGCGGGTGGGACAGCTATGATGAAATGATCCAGTAGTTGCCAATTCTAATAGATTGAATTTCAATATCAAGGCGAAAATTATAACATTTCTGGATTTCTGGAACTTTGACTATAATTACCTCAAATTCAGGAAAAAGTATTCAGTTACAAGTATCCTCAGAGATATTATAACCTGCTCAATTTATTTTGGTTTTTTATTAAAATAGGAGCGAATGGTCATGGATCCTTTGGCGTACAATGAAGTTCGTACGCGACCATCACTTGAAGAGAGGCTGGAAAGTATCATTAGCGGTGCTGCTTTGATGGCTGATTCCTCATGCACAAGAGATGAGAGGCGGGAAAGAATCGTGGCAGAATGCAATGCTGTTCGTCAGGCTCTCCAAGATCTCCTTTCTGAATATGTGGCCAATGTAAGTTTAGAATTACTCTTGCTTTTCTTTTTACAGCTCAAGCTCTCTGAGTACATGTTACCTCAGCTCTTTTGTGTGAATAGAGAACTCTGAACGGATCTTTATGAGATCGGCTCCCTGTCATTTTTTATGAGACTTTAGCATGTTTTTCTTGAGATTACGCTGAACAAAAGTCCTCACGGGTACATCGTGGCTTCATGTGCTCATTTTCAAAATATCTAAGTTCAAAGTTGCGGGATGATGCAGTTTCATGTTTGACTTTGTGCTGAAAGATGCTTTCGATAATGAAATTGAGTTTGGTATACTTAGAGTCCCTATATACTATGAGAGTTGCGCCATGTCGAAATGCCCCAAGAGGCAAATGATGGAAGGTTTGTTTTCTTTTCGCATACTCCCTTTTATTACACATTTACAGAAACAGTAACTGCACGGAGAAAAAAACTTCGGTTCATATGAAACACCGAGGGTGTTTGGTTTCAGTAACCGAAGTTTTCAGTTAAGGAACCGAACTTCAGTTAGGAGTACCGAAGTGGTTCAGTAGGAACGAAATGTGAGTCATAGTAGTAGTCACACTTACCGAAACCTTCGTTACTCCTAACTGAAGTTTGGTACTCCCAACCGAAAACTTTGGTTACTGTAACCGAACACCTCGGTGTTCCACTTGAGCCGAAGTTCAGTTCTCATAACCGAATTTTTTTTCTCTGTGTGCGGTAATTATTGTTACTTTTTGCTATGAAAATAACGATACGCACATTAAAAATTTTCAAAATCCACTCTATTTTAGAAAATCACTTCCATTCCAAACAATCGGTGCTACATTAGACTTTATTATTACCGACATACAACTACACAGATGGAATCATCGTGTTTTTGTAAACATCAACAGAACTTACAAACATTTGAATGTTTGGTTTACATGCGTACATATCTTGTATTATTTTGTAAATTTGTAATCTTTGATAAGCCAGAAAAAACCAGACTGCAAATGCGGCCAATAATTATTTCAAGTAATTAGAAGGAAATTCTATAATTTTATGGTTACGATGTCGTTTACATATATGCACATGCGTTGGTTCCATCTATGTAGTAGTATGCTGGTGCGCGTTATGTAATACGGGCTGTTTGAAATTGAAGTGATTCCCTGAGTTTAATGAGTGGATTTTGAACGTTTTTAATGAGCACATCGTCATTTAAGCCACATTTTATTGAAGAATCGAGGAGTCTTATTGTTGTAGCAAAAGTATGCTACAGCATTAGAAAAGGTTGTTGCTTGAGTGATTGAAGCGTTTACCTCAATATTGGTTTGTTATTAAAGGATTCGATCAACTGTCCACCATTCAGTGGACCTTCAAAGTTCAGCTGACAGATAGGTTGACGTCACTCTCGTTTAAAAATTACTTCTTTTCTAACCTCTATAATCCATATCAATTTTTTTTTTTTTCTGCTCCAAACAAAGAATAAAGTCTTATACACGTTTTTTTGACTTTGAATTAATATTTCTTATTCTCTTATCATATGCAGCAACTTTCAATTCAGAGAGGACCCAAAAGAGTAAGCCAAGTTACTTATAACTTTCTTTCATTCATTATTTAACTGACATCATTGCTTTTAAAAATGTAATTAATGTTCTTTCGAGTTGCTAGAACTCAATATAAATGTTCATGTTTTCCCTTCTCATTTGGTAAAGTCTTTCATTTATCACTAGTAAGTGGAAGTGAAAGTGAGAGTTCACCTTGGAATTCAAACGTTCGTTATATTTTTTAAAAAAATCACCTCTCTTAGCTCTTTGCAGACATAAATCTACATCCAAATGCCTCCTGCCTGAGCGGAAAGTACCATGTGAGTTGCTAATACAGCTTCATTTTAAAGTCTGTTTTAGTCTACGCATTTTGGAAGCTATGATTTGATAAAAAAAAAAATAATAACTTAAGGTGTAACGACAGATGGAATTTTGTTGAGAGTTGTCAGTTGTTAACTGTTTATTGTCTGTATCCAAAAAAATTTCCGAAGAAGTAGTAGTTTAGCAAATTTTTCTTGATTTTTTTTTTATTAAGAAAGGTTCCCATTAAAGGTTTTTAATTTTTTCTGCCGCAGATGAGCGTGAAAGAGACAAGTGAAGGTCTTGAACGGGCCATCGATCACATGTGTCGCAAAACAAGGGATCTACGGCGACAGTTGAGGAAAGCAGTCGTCGACCATGTATCTGACAGGTAAATTTTGTTCTCAAGTGTTACTTTATTTATTATGACTCTACTTAAGAGACTTTATCATGATAAATAAATAAATAAATGTTCTAAGTTTTGTAAAAATGCTCTCTCGTAAGGAAAAAAATTGAAAGACGAGATAAATATAATCCATCGAACTGTCAGTTTCTACTTTTCTTTGACTAATTTCAAACTGCTTTTTGCTTTGTTTTTCAGTTTCCTTGAAACGAGCGTTCCATTACTTGTTTTAATCGAAGCTGCTCGCGCAGGAAATGAGAAAGAAGTGGAAGATTACGCACTTGTCTTCACTGAACACGCTAACAAATTGGTTGAAGTAAGTATGACAAAATTCACAAAATATTGTACTTTTTTCACCAATTACAATTACAATTTATTTGCATAACTAGCTGAGTATGATTCAACCCCTTTTAAATCAAATGGTTGAATCAGGAACAGTAACCTTGACAGATTGGCTGCTAATTTTAAGCCCTAACGGAGGCTCTGGTTTTTTTTTTCTTGAATAGCCCCTTCTAGTAACTGTGTTGAAGTTCTTTTGAAAATTAAAAAAAACCATTGAAGCTTTTAAATGGAGATTCAAACATATTTATTAGACTAGTTTTTTGCTCTAACGTTGAATTTTTACGGAGAAATAAGGAACCCTTCCTTTCCATTAGACTACTTCTTCTTCATGTGCTGAAATAGTAAGACACTAAATAATTCAACGTAGCAATTCCTGCTTATTGCACTATTTTATCATTACTATTGGGTCTAAATAAATTAAATATAGCTTGATAGAAGTTTTTGATTAGAGCTGATTCTCTGAATGTGTCAGAGTTACACATTCCAGTTCTATTCAACAACAATTGAAACAATTTTTCTAGGTAGACAAAGATTGAATTTCCATCTCAGGAATGCGGGGTATTAAATCTTCTTTAATGTTTCTTACTCGTTGCTAATTTTAACTGACTTTCAATTGATTTTAGGTGGCAAACCTTGCATGCAGCATGTCAAACAACGAAGATGGCGTCAAAATGGTTAGGTATGCTGCGGCACAGATCGACAATCTCTGCCCGCAAGTAATAAACGCTGCAAGGATCTTGGCCGCACGCCCTCGTTCAAAAGTGGCTCAAGAGAATATGGATGTCTTCCGTGATGCCTGGGAAGCTCAAGTCCGCGTCTTAACAGAAGCAGTCGATGACATCACGACAATTGATGATTTTCTTGCTGTATCAGGTATGTGTTTCAAGTTTTTTGCTAGGCATTAGTTTCTTAAAGACACCTTCACCTTGTTAGAAGAAACGAAATCCACCTATGAAGTTGCTTTATCCTGTGATGACTCTTAAAAACGTAACACAAAGTCGTTACTTGAAATGATTCGATTTAATCACTTCCAATGCACTGAGATCTTCCATCAAAGTTTTTTGAAGACAGGGCTGATTATCAAATAAAGTACTTTTCTGTGAAAGGTAGATGTGCTAATCTCTTGATAGTTTTGATAATCCATTGGATTAGTAGCTTTAAAATGTGTTTAAATGTTGATTGATGTTTCACTCAATTTTAGAAAATCACATTTTGGAGGATGTGAATAAGTGTGTGCTAGCACTTCAAGAAGGAGATGCTGATACTTTGGACAGGACAGCAGGTGCTATTAGAGGCCGCTCGGCTCGTGTGTGCAATGTCGTGACTGCAGAAATGGACAATTACGAACCTGGTATTTACACAGAGCGTGTACTAGAAGCTATCAAAGTCCTCAGGGATCAAGGTGAGTGAAAACATAAAACTCATTAAAATACTGTGGTGGCATCTTACAAAATTTGGCAACATAAGATTTTCACCATTTAAACCCATGTAAAAAATTGATTCTTTGCTCCACCTACAATCAATTTTTTACATGAGTTTAAATAGATAGTTTTAGTGATGGCATCATCCAGTGATGAGCATTCCAAACAAAGACAAACTGTCTCTCTTGCTCTCAGGCAAGCACAAAGCACAGACTTACGGCGAATACAGATGTTAAATTAAGAAGTTTATTGCATATATCGTAAAATGAAGGGGCACCAACACGCGAAACAGAAAATTTCAAGTTTTTTCGTTTCTACAAGTTGAAAAATGGGTTTTTCCGTGAAATTCTCGTTTTCGAATTTGCCAATTAACGAATGGTTTTTCCGGTCCGCTGAGATTCGTTAACTAGAGGTTTTACTGTACTTTTCCCTTTTATCTTCTGTTATTTTGTTTGGTTACCATTTGTGTTCAAAGATGACTGATTTTATCAGAGACAAATAGAGACGGAGCACTACGCTAAAATACATTGGGAAGATTTGAGGCACTCTAAATTTTTGGGGATTCAACAGAATAACATGTAAAACAACAGTCAATACCTTGCGATGTTGCATGGTGTTGAACGGTGACATTCGGAAAACACGGGGGGGATAGGCGGGAAGTGAAGAGGAGGGTGCTCACCATTCAACACCATGTGACGTTAACTGTTGTTTTGTTGAATCCGCGAGAATTCAGAGTGCCTCTGCGGCAACCAGTTAGTGCTCCGTCTCTATTTGTCTCTGGATTTTATTGATTTTGAGCCTTGAGTATCCAATGACTTGTATTTGTTATGTGTTACAGTAATGCCAAACTTTGCACAAAGGGTGGAAGTTGCGGTCGATGCGCTGTCATCAAATCCTGCCAAAGATGTAGATGAAAATGAATTTATCGATGCCTCCAGACTGGTTTATGATGGAGTTCGAGAGATCAGAAGAGCAGTTCTAATGAATAGGGTATGTTTTGTGTTTGCTCTTTCTTATCACAGAATCAAGAGGCCTTAAAACCTGTGTATGGTTTATTGCTAACCTTCGCTTAGTTGATTTCTTTACAAAAAATGACCATAAATTCAAAGTTACCTTCTTCCTTCACTTCACAAAATATGAAAGTATATTTTTTTTGTCTACCTTGTCAAATATCTTTACACGTCTAGTATATTTGTGTACAGCAGAATCCCCTTAACTCGAACCGTCAAGGACCCTCGAAAAAATTCGTGTTAACGCAATTTTCGTGTTAGCCGATTCTTATGGAAGTTTCACGGGGCCGCAAAAGAATTCGAGTTAACGCGATTTTCGAGTTATCCGAGTTCGAGTTAAGGGGATTCTACTGTATTTTACTTTATGAAGTCTGGTTGTTTTTTGTTATCTGGTTCTAAATTTTATCATTCTAATTTTTCATTTTATGTTACCAAGTTGTCTCTTTGTAATTTGTCCTGAAAATTTTTGCCCATCGTTTTCTTATTAATTAAATGTATTAATTAAGACATGACCGCACAACCAATAGGGATAAACCTACTGTTGCGTCATAACTAATAAGTATAACTTAAGTATGATCAGGGCTTTTGACCTGAGCCTTTGAACATCAAGTCTGGGTCCAAAAGAAAGTGAAACCTGAGGGTCCAGGTCCACCAAAATGCTCCGGACCCGGCTCAGGTTCCGGATCCGGTACGTGGAGGGTCCAAGTAATTAGTCATTAAATTTTGGCTTCATTGTTGAACTGTTTTATGCAGAAGGGAACCAATTTTTCTTTTTGTGCAGAAGTGAACCAACAAGACAGGAAACTCAGAGCAGTTGCCTACCGTATTTACCCACAGATAGTGCGCCCCCGCGTATAGTGCGCACCCTAAATTTTGGAGCTAAAAAAAAAAAAAAACCATAACCCACGTATAGTGCGCACTAATACAGCCCACCAGAGCAATAAATCAAACACCTGTCAATCAAAACATAACCCTAATTTGCGTAACAATACGAATAGATGGCCGATAAGATAGGTAACCCTCCCCTCTCTGATAAGAAACCGGTTGACCTCGACTTCCGCATGTGACATGTGGTGCGTGCAAGCGCTTGCAGGCAGAGCACGCATCATAATGCACGGCACCCTGTTATCTCTTTTGTTGCGAGGGGAAGACATTCTGATTTCGTACGGGCCTACCGGGAGCGGAAATAAATAAAACAACTTGTATATGCGCATGCGCGCATTTAAAACGCGATCTCGCGATCTAGTTCCCGATAAGAAACTAGTTTTTCGTCGCGATAACGGGAGTGCTCCGCTATAGTTGAACAGAGGAAAGCATTGGTATTTGTATTCATGCGTCACCGACTGTTTACGGGGCTGATTTTGCGAAGACCCCGCGTATAGTGCGCACCCCGATTTTTCGGCAAAAAATTGATTTTTAGGTGCGCACTATCTGTGGGTAAATACGGTACCTTCTGCATGAAGCCATCCAAACAATGATCTGGCAATTAGAAAAGGACAAAGCTAATGAAATGATAAAATAGCAACCCTTTTTTGTCATCTTTGTTTTCTTTTTTCTTCTTTTTTACTTCTTATTTTTCTTTCTTTTTTTTCATATACGGGCTGAACTCGTTGAGGACCAGTCCCGACGGGTTCTGAATGAACCTGTCTGAAGGGTCCGGTTCCGGGTCCAGAAAAGAGAAGACATTTTCAGTCCGGACCCAGGTCCAAGGGAAAAAAGGGGTCCGGACCTGTTCTGGGTCCAGGATCCGAAGCCCTGAGAATGATAGCTTTCTGGGTTTCTGTATCAATGAAAATGATTTTTGTTATTATTATTATTATCATAAGTAATATTTTCAATTTTTTTCTTCTTAATGTTCCAGACGGACGAAGAACTTGACCCTGAAGATGTTGAACTGGATGAGCATTACACAGTGGAAACGCACAGCCGCTGTTAGTATTTTATTTCTCATCAACTTGCTCATCTGTTGAATTATTGGTTTTTTACTAACAAGGGGACGGTACGACATGTCCGCGGCCAATCCAAAAAAATTTTACGGGAAAATGTGGCCTAGGTGATACCTTTTGACGGCCCATAGTCCGTTTTTGCGAATGGGCCCTTTTAAAAGTTGCAAATTAGCGCACGCCTTTATACTTGTAATTCCGTCATGTGATGCTATGTAGCGCCGGTAGCTCAAGCGGCTACGGCGCCAGGTTGGAAACTCTTACTTTCCGAGTTCGATTCACGGTCTCGCTGCTTACTTTTTGCACTCGAATATTTCACAGTTACTGCGTCTGCATGCTTCTCCCTGTAATATCATGTCCATATCACGGTAAATTATATGTTTTTACCCGTAAAATTTTACAAAATGCATGCAAATGTTAACAAAATGCACAGATAGGTGTACGTAAAAAGAATAAGGAAGAGATTACATCACATATAAGGAGATGATTCAAAAAAAAAAAAAGAAGGATGGAATTCCTTTCCATTTGAATCGATTGTTTTACATGCTCTCAAATCGTACACTTCGTTTTGAGCCTCGAGTGTTCATTTAATGTGGTTTTTTTCTTTTTTTTTATTTATTTATTTATTTTATTTTATTTTATTTTATTTTTTCATTTTTTTAAAATGTCAGTGCATTTTGTTAACATTTGCATGCATTTCGTAAAATACGTGTAAAAAACATATAATTAACCGTGATATGTAAGTACACAATATTACAGGGAGAAGCATGCAGACGCAGTAACTGTGAAATATCCGAGTGCAAAAAGTAAGCAACGAGACCGTGAATTGAACTCGGAAAGTATAAAATTCCAACCTGGCGCCGTAGCCGTTTGAGCTACCGGCGCTACTTATAGATAAACGACGAAATTACGAGTATATACGCGTGCGCTAATTTGCGACTTTTAAAAGGGCCCATTCGCAAAAACGGACTATGGGCCGTCAAATGGTATCACCACATCTAGGCCACATTTTCCCGTAAAAATTTGTTGGATTGGCCGCGGACATGTCGTACCGTCCCCTTGTAAAATAGAAGTATACAGTAACAAAAAAAAAATTAATTCAGCCATAGTCAATATTTTTGAACAGAATGAGATAAGACACATTACTTTTTTACTGCGGTTAGCCATTGCGGTTTGAGCATTCAAAGCATAAATCAGCAAAACGCAATTCTGGTCCAGCAGCTCATTTGTTAACAAAACACCAACTACAAAATTAACTTGAAAAGCCAATCAAACCTTTTTCTTTACCTTAACATTTATTGATTTAGAATCTTTAGCTCAAATAATTTTACTCTGCAATCTGACCCCTGTAAATATCTCTGTTTGGTTTTTCCTTTTCAGCGAGCGCTCGTACTGGAGAACACGGTGTTGATGAATATCCAGATATCAGTGGTATTACCACAGCAAGAGTAAGTTTTAGTTTTGACAAATTATTTATAAAGTATGAATGGTTTAATTTTGAAATCCCACCGGTGATAGCTTTGGCATAAGGTAGCACAATTACCTCAGATTTGTGCCAAAATGTTTCATTGTTCTCTCCCCAACTCTGTATCACAACCTGCTAGTCTGTTGTTACAACTATCAAAGGGAACGTCTCAAATTTCCGCCTCCGATTTTGATGAAATATAGCTCAAAATCTTCCCTGTGTGGCGCTGATTGACACCCTGTATTTACTTTTTGCGAATTCACCTTTAAAGTTGGTGAAAAAAAAGTTCAAAGTTCGCAGCTGAACTGCGTGAAATCATCGGAGCTTGCCAAGGGTAGAGAAATTGTACTTGATTTCTAAATTGATTCTGTGGTGTAGTGGCGCAGGCGCTGGTTCGAATCTTGATTAATTCTACATAATTTTGCCCATACTTTTCCACCCTTTTTCGAGTGTTTCTCGCCGTAATATTCTTTAATGACTTTCTCAAAATTATTTTTACATTACTTTTGCGTCATTCCTGTGGATGGAAGATTTATTGTAAGTATGTACTTGAAATCAATTCAATGTACATTGAAATCAATATTTCGATGGCACTGGAGTGGGTGTTTGCAATGAATGTTTCACAAGGAAAGAATAACATACAAATAATTTCGGAAGGGTTTTTCACGAACCACCTCTGACACTCACATGCATACACTGAAAATATCATCCAAAAATAATCTAAAAAAGGGGGCAGTAAAAAAAAAAATTTAAAGTGATATCTTGCAAATCATAGTTATTTGAGAAGGGATTCTTCCTAATTCGCGTCCTAATTCATAGTTCCAAAATTATTTGCAAGTTTCTTTTTTCCCTGTGTAACATTTATCGCGAATACACCATGGGGATGTTAGGATTAGCCAGTGGCGTAGCTTGCAATTTGGCAACGTTGCAAGTCACCCATTTCAATCCATGGAAAAGATCGAACTATTGGGTGTTCAGTGAACACCTTCATTTCGACCTTTCATATGGGTTTAAATGGAACCAATACAACGTTGCCACATTGCATACTACGCCACTTGGACTAGCCTATCATTAGGTCAAATACTTGCGGTTTGTTTACCATGCATTGTGAAAAAAACAGAAAAGCAAAGGAACTTTGATGAAGTAGGTGTTATTATTCCCTTTTCTAGAAAATTTATACTTAGATGATAAGACAACGTTCCTTAAATACCACTTATTAAATCGTTTTTGTCATATTTGTGTGTAGGAAGCAATGCGAAAGATGACGGAAGAAGACAAACAGAAAATTGCACAGCAGGTGGAATTCTTCCGCAGTGAGAAACTCAAGTTTGATCGAGAAGTGGCCAAGTGGGACGACACTGGCAATGATATTATTGTCCTTGCGAAACATATGTGCATGATTATGATGGAAATGACAGATTTCACTCGGTAATAATTTCACTCTTATTTTTTTTTAATCCAATTCTTAGTTCAAATTATTCTTGAATTTGCAGGGTAGAAACCCTGAACAAAATAAAATTGAGCTAATTTGGAAATCAAACTTCTGTCTTCTTCTACAAAAACTCAATGGTACAGCTCACATTTAATTTTAATTATTTTTAGGGGTGTGCGAATCCGCGTATTTCGAATCCGAATCCGACGGGATTCGGATTCGGGATTCGAAATTTTTTTTCGGATTCGAAATTTTCGATTTTTTTTTTTTTTTTTTTTTTTCACATACATTTATAATTTTTTTTGTTTTTCTAACTTTTCTTTTCCTTCCATATGTTTTTTTTTCCTCTTCCCCTCTATACATTAGCGCCTGCTAAAACGACGGAAACTACTATCATCACGATTTGGTACGAATGCGGCGCCGGCGCGTCTTCCGAATATCGATGAACCTAAACGGGGATAACGGGCGGTAATCGATCAACACCAAAAGTGCGCGCGACCAGCGAAATAGAATAGTAAAGATAAATCAGAAAACAAATATTTTCTTCTCATTTTTCATTACATCGTAAGGAAAAATAAAAGCGCCGCACTTTAAAACAATTTTTTTCGAACTTTTACGGCACGGATTCGGATTCGGTTCGGATTCGGGAAAATTTGATTTTAAGATTCGGATTCGGATTCGGAATGAAAAAACTGGATTCGCACACCCCTAATTATTTTTAGATGTTCCTAAACGCGTTTTATGTATATCTGATGACATTTTTCAGTGTATGAAGAGCATATCTGTACAAAGCCAAAAGTAGTGTTTAGAGATACCAGAATTTTTATTTGTTCAGTTAGCTTACTAGAAAGTCAGGGCTCAGGTAGTTGTATCTAAGTGTGACATCCTGTATCCTCCAAAAATAGAACACCATTAAAAGTGAAATTGGGCATTTTCGAGTATAACCGCAAAACTCGTAATGTAGAAAGACCATAGGGGCTAAATTGCCTAAAATTCTGCACAAACAAGTCCAAATACCCTTAGTGACATTTCACTCTTCACTGGAGTTAAAAAAAAGAATTGTTAAACGAGACTGAGAAGTAAAAAACATTGATCTGTCGCCTTTTCTATTTACTCAAAATTAACTTTTTTTTTGTTTCTTTCCGTTACTTTTGTCATGTAATTAGGACTTGTCTTACTTAAATTAATTAAATAAATAAATAAATAAATAAATAAATAAATAAATAAAACCCATTGATTCACTTTGACATGATATCACGTCATGCATGCACTGGACCAAATCTACTTTGACTTGATATTGTGTTGAACCGGAAGCGCTGAAAAAAATTATTAAAAAAAATAAAAGAAAAATAATATTGATAATTATAATAATAAAAAAATGGTAGGTCATTGGATTAAATTTCAGTTACACTTTAATTGTTTTACGATCTTAACTTATTCCTCTCATTCTTTTTTACTTGATCTGAACTCAGATAAGTTGTAATCTTTTCATTCGTTTCTTTAATTTTTTCTATTTTATTATCATTTATTCAGAGGTCGCGGTCCGCTAAAAACAACCATGGATGTCATCAATGCTGCCAAAAAAATATCCGAAGCTGGAACCAAACTTGATAAATTGACAAGTCAAATTGCAGATCAGTGTCCAGAATCATCGACAAAGAATGATTTGAAGGCGTACCTACAGCGTATTGCACTATACTGTCATCAGTTAAACATAACTTCCAAAGTAAAGGCCGACGTTCAAAATATCAGTGGAGAGCTGATCGTATCAGGAGTAAGTCTAATTAATATTTCTATCACTTCAACCTGTTCTAGTGATTTGCGATTATTTTTGGAAATGGGGGCTTTATCTTTTAGAAATTTGATGGAGAGTTATCAGTGATATGGAGACCTTTACATTGAAGAGTAAATTACAAATATTTTAGCGCCAAATATATTGCAAAATTTTAAAAATTCTGGGAATTTTAACGTTTTGAAGTCCAAGGTAAATAACCCAAGTTTGAAAAAAGCTATTGAAAATTTTGCAATTTACTTTATTATCTGTGTATAGCGTGCAACTTTTCACCTAAAAAAATATGTTCCGCAAAATGAGGTTATGTCCTTGACGCAACCTACAACACATCATTTTATGAGATACGTAAGGAGAGTGTTTGTGCCCTGAATTAATATTCTGGCGCCAAGAGGGGGTTGTCAATACCCTTCTGTCGCACTGGATCACAAAAACTGAAATGATGCTATCAACAAAATCATAAAAACAATTTGTTGACTTGATGCAAATGTTGTTGTTTTAACATTTGTTTGATTTCTTTAATTATGATTTTATTTTCAGTTGGACAGTGCAACCTCACTTATTCAAGCAGCCAAAAACTTGATGAATGCAGTGGTGCTAACCGTGAAATCATCATATGTAGCTAGTACAAAGTATCCAAGACAAGCTGGAACTGTCTCGGTAAGTCTAACTATCATAATTACTCTTTAACTTATCAAAGGTTTTTTTCAACCCTAAGTATGAGTTAATTTTACCATTACTCTCAGGTTTGAAAAAAATGTCATTTTTGTCTCTTTTGAAAGTTTCTCAGCTTTTAAAATGGTCATAATCACAGAGGTTTTACAAATTGACTATCAGTATGACAGGTAATTAGCAGCAGGGTCAGCCTCAGTGGTGTAGTGGTTAAGGCAGTTTGCTGCCAGTACTGAGGTCCTGGGTTTGATCCCCGGAGATGACTAATATTTGAGGACACTCAAATGTCAGTCATTGTGATTGTGGATGGCCATGCCACTCCAATACTCTGGCCCTTCCAGGATGCAGGGTCCGGGGGTGACATGGCCACCCAGTAAGTAACGTGTCCGCATTGTTCGGCTGTGTTGTGATTAAATCATGGATCACTCATAGTGTGCGCTACTGCCAGCGCCACCTATCAGTGGGAGATTGAAACAACAGAGCCCAACTCAGTGGGGACATGACCGTGCTCCGAAAAATTCCATGCTCGGTAGCGTCTGCCACTGTCGTTGATACGACCTTCCGTTGGATTCTAAGACAGCCGCCGAGCCTTGTGGAAAAAATATGATAAGTATCATTACCGTTGAAGTTAAGGAGCACAGTCCAAATCTTGAGGTTCAAGGCGGCTTGCAGCCTTTGCCTAGGCCCCATGAGGGCGCCTCTGCCGATGAGCCTGAGCCCGGCCCTTACTTACTTACTTAATTAGCAGCACTTGCAAACTTTTTGAAAACTACATAAAATCACGCACGAATAGTATAGAGAGCATTAGATTCTTTGTGGGTGAAAAGAACTCTGATGCATTAGAGTGTGGTTTTTTTCCCCTTTCTACATTTAAGCCCTTAAGTGGTCTACTATGACCACTGGACCTTTTGAGGTACCGTATTTACCCACAGATAGTGCGCCCCCGCGTATAGTGTGCACCCTAAATTTTGGAGCTTAAAAAAAAAAAACCATAACCCACTTATAGTGCGCACTAATACAGCCCACCAGAGCAATAAATCAAACACCTGTCAATCAAAACATAACCCTAATTTGCGTAACAATACGAATAGATGGCAGATAAGAGAGGTAACCCTCCCCTCTCTGATAAGAAACCGGTTGACCTCGACTTCCGCAACCCGTGACATGTGGCGCGTGCAAGCGCTTGCAGGCAGAGCACGCATCATAATGCACGGCACCCTGTTATCTCTGTTGTAGCCACGCCTACACCCTCACGATGCGCCACCCGTCTCGGGCGAGGGGAAGACATTCTGATTTCGTACGGGCCTACGGGGAGCAGAAATAAACAAAACAAGTTGTATACGCGCATTTGAAATGCGATCTCGCGATCTAGTTCGCGATAAGAAATTAGTTTTTCGTCGCGATAACGGTAAGGCTCCGCTATAGTTGAACAGAGGAAAGCATTGGTGTTTGTATTCATGCACCACAGACTGTTTACGGGGCTGATTTCGGGAAGACCCCGCGTATAGTGCGCACCCCGATTTTTCGGCAAAAAATTGATTTTTAGGTGCGCACTATCTGTGGGTAAATACTTTATCCATGGAGAAGAAAGTGTTCACTGCAGCTCTATTCCTGTAGGTAAAAATTGTTGAAGAGACAGAGCTCCATTTTATTGCCAAATGTTTTAATTCTTGATATCGTTTTTGTTTTAGTCTCCAATTGTTGTTTGGAAGATGAAAGCTCCAGAAAAGAAACCTCTCGTCAGACCAGAAAAGCCTGAAGAGGTCAGAGCCAAAGTACGAAAAGGATCTCAGAAGAAGACGCAAAACCCAATTAAAGCCTTAAGTGAATTCCAGAGTCCAACGGAGTCAGTTTAATGTTCATAAATTGTAAAGTGTTGCAGGGTATTCATTTTGTATACATATTTTACATTTAGGTAGATAAACGTGTTTTTTTAACACCGTGCAACGGCTCACCATATGAAACCTATCTCCGCTCTCCGTACCTCTTTTGTACAAATATCAAAGCTCGTTTCATTTGGTTTGAAGAAAAGCCGTCAATTCTCTTTGAAGATCATTTCATCCTATATGGACGTTGACTTCTCCATTGTAGAACTTCGTTAATTCTCTGCAATAATCATCTTATTCTGGATGGCCTTTCATTAAGCTATTGTGAAAAAGATGTCAAATCCCTGTAAAGATTATTTCATTCCTTATTATTTTTTCTTTATTAGTAGAAATTTGCTGTAAGGAACATTTCATTCCATGATAAATCAATAATGATGATAGCTAAAGAACTGTAAATTCATTATGAAGATGATTTCTTTCCTCCTTAACGTTTATTTATTTATCGGAAGCAGAAACACTGCAAACTTGCTACAATGTTGTAGTTTCAGGGGCGTACTAAATTTAAAAAGAGAGGAAGAAAAAAAAAAGATGATTCATCAAGGAGGGTTTTGTAAATTCAGAATCAGCAAGGGGGCTACTTGCATCATTTACTCTTCTGCTTTGCAAAGATCAGTTTTTATGCAACATTCGTTAAGTAAATTCAATATTTCTAGCTACACTTTTTTCTTTCTTTCTTTTTCTTCAAGAGTGTCAGTAAAAAATCGTTTTCTTTATCACTATTGGTCAGGCAAAGATAAATTGGGAAATTGAAGCTGACTGTTATTAGAGAAATAAATTTGGTAGATGATGATTCATTTGAAATGCCCTTTGATTTACTTAGCTCTTTTGGTCACAGCGCACTGTTTACAGTACATAGTTTTGAACGCACAGAATAGGCATAGAAATGAGAATATGATCACATCATTTAATTATTTTGTAAACTGGTATTTTGATCTATAATGATACCTAGCTCTAATTTGATATTATGTAAACAATTAAATCAAAATTGCAATAGAATAAAAATATAAAGTATGCTGTGACTGGAAGAGTCAGTTATTCTTGTGATCTCTTGCTAAAACTAGTTAGAAACTAAAATCACGGCAAATTTGACCATCTATCTTACATATCTCTTCACTAGATTTGGTATTGTATTTCCTCATCAATGACAATCAATTCATTTTTTTTATTTTTTTAGTTTCGAAGTGTTTTGCAGTTTGAGAATCAAGTCTGGTTTTCATTTGCTTGTTCACTTGCTCCTTAATTTCAGCAACAAGCTCTCCACTTTGGAGTACAGCCAGGCTCTCTTTTGCTTAGTGCACCCCAATATTATTTCTGAGATTCTTGGTTAGGTTGAGAGAATGACTTCTAGCATTGCTCCCTTTAAAATCCTCTCAAAATCAATTGACTCCTTGCTTTTTGTAAAGTAAATTTTGTAGGACCAATTTTTGTTCCCTTGAATTCTACATTCTAATTTTTTTTTACTCAGTCAAGTTGTTTCCTGTGGAATACCACCGTAACGAACCACTATGTTTGAACAGCTAGACTTTACTGCAACATACTACTATTTCTTTGACTTTTTTGTAATGTCGACTGGATTATTTGGAACAAAGAGAAACTTCTCTGGATGTAACTTAAATTGCAATTTCTTTTAGTATTTAATCTGTGATGATAGGGCTGCGGTTTTTACCTCAGGGCTGCGGTTTTTTATTCTTTTCATTCCAGTGGTCTGATTCAGTGATCACACAGTTAGATTTATCTTTTAGTTCCAACCTAATCATTATTGCCTCTTTTGTGGAGTCATCAAAGGTGCAATTTTAAATAAATTTTACTCATAAAAAAGTACTATTGTGAAATTTGGTGTTTGCAAATTTTACTTTTTCTATTTTAAATCCAGATTCTCGCTACTCAGCCATAATTTTCTGTGGTTTCCAAGTACCACAATGATGAATAGGCTTTAAAATTGCTGAAAACTCTACAAAAATACTCGTTTCTTGTTGTTGTAGAATCAACCACAGTGATAGTTTGTTGTGTGGAACGTCCTCTAAGTGGAATTTTTTTCCAGCATCGTAAAACCTCCCATTTTCTGACCGCAATTTCCCAAGTGGAATTTTTTTGGGGGCAAGGCGGAGGTTCAAACCTTCACTGTTATTAGATCACTCACACAAATCTGACTATTCTAGGCATCAAAGAGCCGTTAATAAAGGTCGCATTTTTTCTCAACTAAAGAGGGTTTTTGTATTTGATGCAATTATTTCGTTTCTGAAGCTTGAAGGAGCAAAAGAGGATTTGCTCACTTCTATTCTTAGTGAGACTATTTTAAAATTTGCCTCTTGGCTCTTAGAAAATCTTCTATGAGATCTTTTTATAAGTGAATAGGTACATAACTTTTTGCTCAGGACTTCCTTCATCTTTTTCACATCCTATAGTTTAACAGTTTTTGAAAACGTTCAAACTTTTCTATGCTTTTTTTATTGAACAATGTAATAGTAGATACTCAAAGTTTATAAGTCTTACAATCCTTTCCTGCCCTTAAAAAATTTTTCTTCCGGAGAACTTTGGTTGATGAAAGCTTTTAGAGATTCGATACTGGTTGTTTAGGTTTAAGGTTTGCTCTGAGCTATTCGGTTCAAATTTTCCTCGTCCCTGCCCTGATTCTAAGTGTTTTAGTTCTCACGTTGCGTTTCGAAAGTATTCTATTCTTTTTGGCTTTTAGTCGTGTTCTGACTAATTTGCTGAGCATAGCCTCTTTGACTACTCATCGATGAAGACTGAGGATTGATTTTGGCTTTTACTCTGCTCATTTCTTCTCCTTCCTTTACTCTCTCCCTCTTTTTTGATTCCAAGTCTACCTATCTAGTGATATTATTGATCATTGTGTATGTACTTATTATTTATGTTAATCTTATTATTTTTATTTTATATTTTATACGTTTATACCTATCTATTTTTCTCAGAATGTATGGCATTCCACAACCATAATGATCCACTCATTTATGTCATTGCACTTTTCTTTTCCTCGTAATAATTTTCTTTTGTTGAAAAAATTGATCAGTCTTGTGCTTGTCTGTTAATTTTTAGCAGATTAAAATTTTATAATATTAATGAAGTTTTTCTAAATAGTTTACTTTCTAAATCCAACCCATTTGCTGTCTTTCAGCAATCAAATATTGAAGAACATTTGATTTCTGATTTTTTTCAATCAAGCTTTCTTTTGAAAAAAATGAAATATCTTTGCACAAGTAATTGAGCAGTCTCATGCAAAAATGTGCCATGACTTTCGAAAGAAAGTCCTCTCATCAAATCTGTTCTTGATAAATGTTTCTTTTATTTTCCATTTTTTTAAATGTTTTGAGGCATAATGTTACAAGTGGCTACAGTGTGGGGTTCTGTAATACCTAAAAACCGTAAAAATTCGCAAATTGGTTGAGAAATGAAATAATGAAAATTTCTATGTGGGTATGTTCTTTTGAAAGCCTTAGTACTTTGTCCAAAATATCTACTATGAACAGAACACAAAATCATGACCTTCAAATAAATAATGAAACCTTTTAGTACTAGTCGGATCGGATTGGACCTTAAAATATCTACTATCGAGGGAACAAACAAAAAAATAATTAAAGAAAGCAAATAAACTAAAAAAGGGTTAGGCTAAGGAAATAGTGGTGAGAAACCGTAGAACAAGTATGATCAGTATTTCCATGGACACAGTTTCTTATTAAGAGTAATTTACACTCACTAAGTTAAAAATAAAAATTATTGACTTTGGGCGTTTTGGCATGAGGTCGTTCAATCCTTTTCTCGGGTAAAATTTGTTTTCAAAAGTGGAGCATAGTGATTCGTGAACTGTAAATTGCTGAATCAAATATATCATTGGGGGGGGGGGGGGGCAATTTTTCCCTTTTCGCTCTCAATCTTTATTTTCGATGAGTCGCCTTCAAGCCGGCTATTTATTGTTTACTTTTACTCCTCCATAAAATGTTCACCAACATTTGGTGGCTCATTGGGGAAAAATAAGAAGGTTTACTTGGAAATTACGTTCTTCTGCCTCATTACAAATTATGAAGAGAGATAAAGAAAAGGCTGCAAAGGTCGCTCATCATAATAAAGTTTTAATGTCAAGAGTGTCACATGCAATGGACAATCTCTTGAAATTGATTGAAATTGAATTTTTCAGCGAAGTAGATGATGAAGATGAACTGTTCCATGTAAAAGTGGTGCAAGTCAATTTTTCGCAAAATCGAAGTAATGGTTTGATCCCAGAGGTTTTATTCCGTGCTTTATTTGAAACAAATTTATGTCATATTTTGATCTGGTCTCCATTAATGATAGTATTTATGAAAGAGAATTCATTGATACACATATGGACTATTAGTATAGCTTTAAATTGATTTTTCTCTTAATCAATGCTTTTTATTTACAACCCTTTTTTAACACAATCGATTGGAAATCTTCTGAAGACTAACCCTCTCTGGTGTTCAAGAGGAGTGTAGGAGTCACCCCTTATTAGGGCCTTGAACCGAACCGAACCATGGACAAGCCACTGGCTGACGAACCTAAACCGGAATTGAACCGAAATGGACGAGTGGCACATGAACCGGTTCAAAAATTAATTTCGGTTCAAGGCCCTACCCCTTATCAGGGGCGCACCCATTAAAAACCACCGCCTTTTTCCAACTAGACCGGAACTATTGTCAAGTATGACTTCGGTCTAGAGGTACTCATGTAGTTGCACCTCTTGTGATCTAGGCTATAGATCACTCTTGCTTCGAACAGCTCATATTTCTAATTTATATACCCCCCCCCCCTTTTCTAAACAGTTGCAATAATTAATTGATTAATGAAAGAGAGGAAATTAAATCAAGAAACAGGAAAAGGAAACTGATAAGTAAACTTACTAGCCGCTTTTTAAAAAAGTTCAACTTACGTTGCGTTGAGTTGGAAGGTTTTTTTTATTGAAAGGAAATGCATACCATGGAACATTGCCATTTTTCTTGTTTTATTTGTCATTTTCTTCAGGGTGTTACGCTTGGTGCGGTTTCCCTCTTGTCCTCTTCTGTTACCGTGAGGTACTATGACCCCCAAAAGAAAGTACCGTGGTTGAAGTTTTTACTCTTTTAAATCTTGTCAATATTTAAACAACTGTCCGGCTTTCAAGTGTTTAATTACTAATTAAAATCCCCTTATTAAAGTTTGTCATGAAAAAATTGAAAATTTCATTGAAAATAACAGAAAAAAATTAACAGTAAGAATTTTGACCGGGGTACTTTCTTTTGAAATTCATAGTACCTTGGTAGGTACCACCATTCCTTCTTTTTCCCTTTTTGCATTCTCAGTCCGCAGTTGTTTGTTGAGAAATACCAGCATAACGAACACAAGGTTTGGGCGGCTGGTCTTTACTACTACTACTACAACAACTAAAATTGGTTTGGTAATTATCCCTAAAAAATCTTATCGGGCACACGTAAATGGTTTTGAAATGATTAATTCTCGATGATGAATGGGTCCGATTCTGAAATTCTTGTGTGAATGTGTACATTTGAAGGTGTCTCTGGACAATGGGCCTACAGCTCCATAGGCCCTTTATTCAGAGATGCAATTTTTGGACCTTTTTTAGTCAAAATTTTTATTTTTTAAGTTTCACATCTATTGGAATATCCAAGGAGTTGTAGAATATTTCTGGAAATAGGACCTATGGATCTCTATAGATGAACCACTTTTTTATAAGATGCTCTTGGCTGTTTTGTATTTTCTCCGCTGCTGTGAAGAAAATCTTTTATTGCGTTTTCCGCGAAATAGCAAGTTGGCTTATTTGCCTTTATGAAAATGTCTGGAAAAAAAAGCAAGGACAGAAGTTGTATTGGTTCTTATTGTATAAAGCTATCCTTGGGTTCAAAATAGTCTGAAAATTACGTGATGCACTAAAACCCATTAACCCTTTCCAGTCCAGTGTCTAGCTGTGCTGGACAACACAATTTGCCCTTTGTGGTCTAGTGTCAAGCACAGCTAGGCAACATTTTTACAAGAGGTAGCTTCAGAAATGAAGTCGCACCTAGACCGATTATCCTTGGAATTTGTCAACATTATTTCTGGCATTACTGGATGAAAATGAGGAACACTTGAATTGCAAGAGCTTAAAGTCAGTGGTAAGTTCGGTTTTAAAGTCGAATCTTTAAGTTGAAAATTCACCAAAGATTATGGTTTAGATGCACCCACGCTTCTAAAAAGAGCTCTAACAGCCAGCTTCAGTTAGTGTCACTCGGCGGATCTTTTAAATTTATTATTTTTTTTTTTTATTTTTCTTATTTTTTTGAATTTTCAAAGTTTCTCCGACAAAAATTTTGAGTCTGATCTAGTCATTTTTTGCTTCCTATTTGCAGGAGCTAATTTAAGCTTAACCTTCCTTAAAATCAAACCAAGCTTGAAAAGTTAAAAAAAAAAAAAAAAAAAAAAAATTAACCGAAAACGGTTAATCTAGACTAAATAATAGACTAGGTACCCTTGATCCTTTTTTTCAATTTTTCCAACTCCGGGGACTTGCACATGAAGATTTTTTAATCAGAAATTTGGCATCATATCTTACTTTGTCCTTTTTTTTTGCTTCAAGTACTGTCAGTTTTTGAAAGCTTCATGCACAGGAAAGTAGGTACTTAGCCCTGCAAAACAATCGTGTGTAATCTTGTCGTTGAAGTTAAAAATACTTGTCAGCAATTGACTTCCGTGTCATGACTCATCGAGCGATCTTTGTTCTAACGTTCTTTATTCCTTGAATTGAATAATTTTTGAAGTGAAGTGATCGAATGAATCAGAGACTAGTCGGTTCCGGTCGCTTGAATCTTTGCTCTCGTCACACTCTCACACTTGACTCACCTTTATTTTTGATAACTCAAGATCTTTAACAAGTCAAAAGACTTGTTTTTTTTTAGTATTTGTGATGAATATAAGGAATTAATTCCTTTTACTCAGCCTCAATAATCCAAGTGAACAAGTCGTCAGAGTGTCCTTTGAATAGTGATTTACTCAAAGAGACTTTAGTGTTTTGTTGCAGGTAAGCAAATAAGTTTACTCACTCATCTATCTATATCCATTCAATACTTTTTTATTTATTTTTTATTTACTTATTTATTTATTTTTTATTTACTTATTTATTTATGTAATCAAATAAACGGGCAAACAGCCTAAATACAAAACAAATGATAACAATAAGAAAATGTGACCAATTTAAACATGCAAAAAAAAAAAAAAAAAAAAAATTAATAAATAAATAAATAAAAAACTTATATAGAACTAATAAAACTAATACATAAAACTCAAGAAATGGCATGTGGCATTAGACTTGAAATGAGACAAAACACCAAAATTGCAGATAACAAACTTTTGTTTATTTTTATTTATTCATAGATTTCTACTTTGAAGATTGTTTGGTGTTATGGTATAGGTATGTCGTAACATAGTTCGAGTTAGGGATTACTCTGAAAAAAAAAGTAGTTGATTTGTCAATTCCAATGTTAACCCTTTAAACCCGGGTTTATTACAAACCCTTCTCACAAATTTTTTATCAATCCCCATGAATCAAATGAACTTTTCTTGTTTAGTTTGATGTGCATAGTGATTTTTTTAAAATTACATTTAAAACCATGTTAATTTGGTGGTACAAATTTGTACCGCCAGTAGACAAAGGGTTAAAAGTTGTGACTACAAAAATGGTTCTGTTTATTCAATAAAACGGAATGCTGAATCAACATAACAGTACTATTCAACTAATTACACAAGTTGTTGAAGCAACAAAATTTGTGTAAATTTCACACGCCAGTTTGTCACCAATTTGTTTTAACAATCTACTTTGACACTTAAACAATAATATTTTGTTAAAGTAACAAAAAGTTTCTGTGGTCACAACTTTTAATAGTACCATTGTTCAATCAATTATTTATTTATTTATTTATTTATTTCACTTTATTATATTATTAATAAATGAATCACAAAAATGATAGTATAATTCTGGTTTCTACCAATTGCAATCAAATTATTCACTAATTGAATAAAAGGAAAAGGTTTTATTCAGTAATAGTTCATCAACCTTTCTAGAGGTCGTTTCAGAAGTGTAGGGGCACTTAGACCAATAATCTTTGAAATTTCCCAACCTTGCCTGTTGTCTCATACTACACAAGAATAATGAATTCTAACTCTGGTTTTTACTTGAGAAACGTTTAAAAATCAATAGGTTTAAGTCACAGGCAAGTTTCGTTTTGATCTGAAAGAATGATTATTGAAACTTCGCCAAAGATTAGTGATGAATTGTACCTACACTTCTAAATGAAACTCTAAAGAAGATTACATTTTTTTTTTATATTACTAGGAAGCTCATTGAATAGTTTAGCTGTTAACTTACCTGTTTGATTCATCAAAGTTAGACAATGATGCACGTGAGTTTGAGGCGTCAAAATTTTGAACGCTTCTTCCACCCGACCTACTGAGAAATACATTAATTATTACAACTTTGATTTTTTATATTTTAGTTTTCTTGATTTTGCCAATTTAAAATGGTTTACTGCAGTGGCGTAGCGTGCAATTTGACCACGTTACAATTCGTCCATTTGAACCCATGGAAAATATCGAACTACTGGGTGTTCGGTGAACACCTTCGCATTCGACCTTTCACATGGTTTTAAATGGACACATTACAGCGTTGCCAAATTACCCGGTATGCCACTGGTTTACTGATGCTCTCCTCAATTTATCATGATTATTCCATTCCATTTTTCAGCAGTCTCAGGAGATTTACCGCTTTTCAAAATGTTCTTCAAATCAACTCTTTTCCTCATCCCACTCCTTGGCTCAGTCTTCGCGGCATCATATTTCCAGAATGATCAAATGGCCAAATATCAAGTTGGTCAAAATGGCATGGCGATGGGCAAACTTCCTATCCAGTTAAACCAAGTTACTGCCGGAAAAAATCATTCGTTGATTTTGGGTAGACGTGTCTATGGAGACAGGTCAGGAATATTCTTTGAATTTAATTAAACTTAAAAGGTCAATTCTCAAACTAAATTCCTTACTTTCAGTTGACTAGAAACTTTGAACTTTTAGCGTTTCAATTTTCTGTCCCTCTTTAACCGCATCCCACTGATAAAAATTACTTTATAATTGCTAAAAACCAGGAATAATTTTTCAATTATTGTGAAAATTGCAATTTATGAATTGTTAATTTAGCCCGCAATACTGCTCGTTTAGCAATAAAATTCCAAATAAATACGATCAATAAGTAAAAAAATGTCGCTAAATCAGCAATATTTTTTGCTAAATTGATAATTTCATAGAGTGCAATTTTTGCAATTTAAAGTGTATTCCCAGTTTAAAGCATTTTTTTGCAATTTTACCAATAATATTTTTTTTTTGTGTACTTATATTTGACAGCTTTTATTTCAGAGAGGTATTTTTTTCTTACGTTGTTTTCCATATTCATAAATTCTCTCTCTTTTTCTGTGAAATTAAGTAGCACTTGTCAGTTCAAAAAATGAGGCAAAGTGACAACTTTAAATAGTTTCAATTTTCAACATTTTTCGAATATCTACCTAATGGGGCAGTTGCAAGGGTCTGAAATTTTGTGTTTTTTACCAAGAAAATGATAGTACTCGATGAGCTGAGAACAATGGTCCCTTTGGCATTTTCCTAAGTGTTCCGGTTTTGGAGGTACACAAGCGTAAAGTTGTAAAAAATTGAGTGCGTAGTGATGTCACTACGCGGGATTCCCATTTAAAACAATGTATTTTGGGTCAAAATCTCATCTTTGAAACGTCGGAACTTGATTAGAAACCAAAGGCATCTTTATCCTCAGCTCATCAAGTACTTTCATTTTCTTTATAAAAACCACAACATTTTAGATCCTAGCAACTGCATCATTGTCCTTATCGATACACTCACTGTATTCTTCTTCTGCTTTTATTTTTCAGGTTGTTGCGTATGGATGTTGCCAAGATGTCAAGCAGTCTTTTCCGTATTGTAGAAACTGACCTTTATTTCCCCAACAGCAAAACTGGAAGGAATGACAGACCAATCAACTTCATCTCAGTCATCGACAGGAAAGCGAATGGGAACGGAGGATGGCCCTACCTCACCTCAGGAGGTATCGGAGCTAAAAATGTCAGCTTACACTTCAAATCTCAAAGAAGTCATGGTTTCGATTTCCTTGTTTCCATCTATGGAAATTAAGTTTTAAATCTGTAACAAGTTTTTTTTTTTTTTTTTATTTTCTTTACTTTTTTCAACTTATTCAAAATTTTACATGATTTGTGAAATATGAACAACAATTTTTGAAAGAAAAAGTTTTGTCTTTTTTTTATTATATTTTCTTTTAAAGGAAAATCCCTCTCCCTGTCCTTCCTAAAACTGTAGTACATTAGAGCTTGTTTCAGAAAAATAGTCGCACCTAGACAATAATCTTTGGAGAATTTTCAATTTTTATTCCTTCAAATCAAAAGGAAACTTGCCTCCGACTTTAAACTTTTGATTTTGAGGCGTTCTTAGATAGAAGGCCAACGCTCAAATTCATTTCTAAAAATTTTCATTTTGTAAAATGAGAAATAATGGTAAAAAATTCTAAAGGTTATATGTAAGTCTAGGTGCACCTACACTTCTGAAACAACCTCTCGCACGTCTTTCGAATTGAAGGGGGGGGGGGTTAGGTTGCCTTACTGATCAATGCCCTCCCCATCTTTTAGGTATATTCACATGTTACCTTGAGGGAAAGAAAGCTCATGGGAAAGTTTGAAAATCGGAAACTTCCAGTTACAACTCAGAAGACTCAAAAACTAAAAATTTGTTAAGAAGTCATAGGGACTAAAGTGTAGAAACCATTCCATCAAAATATTTGATACCTAACTTTCAAAAAATCGTTCGACTCTGCAAAATTTCAACAATTTTAGCAAACGTAACAAATGAATTGCCTGATGAAACCTCTTCATTGATCCGTTTTTAGTTCTCAAAGAAGACAAATAAACAGTAAGATGCCTGTACCATGATGTAAGTCTGAATAAAAGTTGCATCCAACTTATGATAAAATTCAAAATGTTCAATGAAAATAGACATCTGAAAGTTAGGAACTATTTTCTATAATCCCTGGTGTTACACACTAACGGAATTCGCAACTCAAAAAAAAGAGGAAGAAATGATTTCGAAGGAGAAATCGGACGACAGAATAACAGAGAAAATGCGGCGCCACTTCTTTTCCCGCTTACTTTTCATAATTTCAATCCTGTCGCTCTCTGTCGGCACATTTTGAAAGCTCGTATCGCTTCCGGAATGCAGTAAATCAGTAAATAACCGACATTTTTGAAATAGCATGTGTTCGTCTTTTATAATCAATTTGAAGTAGAATTGTTTTGCTTTATCTCATTAGATTAATTATCGACGGGCAATTTCCTCGTGTGCACACGACTTTGAGCACCGCTGAAGAGTGTTTTCTTTTACAGACGCAAAGACAGTTGCGCTTTTGTTCGAGTCGGCTCTTCCCTCCCTCCTCTTTGATTTTTTTATAACGTACAAATTCGGTTCTCAAGTCAAATGATGCCAACTTTGACAGCCGGATTGTGTTCGAAAGTTTGACCGTCAGACGTCTTTATCAAGAAAACTTTCAGTTTCCTTCGTTTTATCTCAAATCGATTACGATTGTTTTCACAGTTGAGCGTCCATCTAATTTTTTCGAAGCTTCGGAAAATGCCCCACGGGAGGAGCATTCCGAGGAAGAAATCTTTTTGTCTCTTTTGAAGCGCCAAACGACAGCTGATTGTCAGTGCGGGGGGTGGAAGCTCGAAAACAAAACTGATAAATTGCCATTTTGCTCGCTTTCCACTGTGTGTGTGTGCGTGTTTACAGTTCGAATAATAAGCTCATTGTTATGATCGCGAAGAAATTTATTTATTTCACACCGGATCCAATGAAAACTTGCATTTCTCGATTAATTCATTTCAATGCTGGATAAATTTACTTGTGCGCGTGAGTGTTGGTTACTTAAGATTGTGCTCAAATATGTGATCGCAAGGACACGAAAGTTCTCTAATTCGTTGGCCTAAGCCTCTTAGGTGTCACAGCCAGATCCCGAATATCACGAACTTTGCCTAAATGTCTTCACAGTACATGATAAAATACCAAAACAGGTATGTAAGCTTTTCATTATTTGGTTTCCAAGTGTCATTGTTGTCTTGGGGGAGGCCTGTTCTCAGTTCCTGTCCTTTGGCTTGACTTTACAGGAATAGTTTTCTCTTTATTCCATGCTGCTTTGTTGTGCTTGGAAAGTTTCGAGATTTACCCTTCTTCAATTGATAGTTCTTGCATAACAGGCAGCTCAATTGTTATTGTTGTGTAAGCTCCTTGTCAATTAAGCCCATCAGATCATAATCACTTAAAGATGAAGCTTGGACTGCTGATCTGTCTGTCAATTGGCACTTTGCTCTCACTCAATCTGAGTGTTGACTAATGATCCAATCCACGTAGGGTCTGTTTTCCAAGATAACCTCTTGAAAGTACTTATCTTGTAACTTGAAACGTTTGAAATCTTTGAACGCATTGCAGTACCAATTGCACATTGTTTCTAACAGAGTGAGCAATGTAAAAGCCATACCAAAATCAATCATTGGTATTGTACACATCTCCCGTTGATAATGATTTTGCTTGAAAATGATCCCAATCAAACATGCTAACAATGAGTTGCTGTATAAGAGGATATTATTCGCTGGAATGGAGGTATTCCACTAAACTTAACGCAACTTATTCGATGGTCACAGTGCTATAATCTTGGACGAATGAACTATCTTGAAGCAAAGATGATCTGATACTGTAATGACCAATCTCTCGTCTGAGTCGTTTGTAGTGTAGCTAAACGTAACATGTCTGTGCGGTTTCCTTAGTTTTGAGCATTATTTCGGGCACTTCAGGTTGAATGGGGGGGGCAGCTACAAGACCTGACTTGTTTCCTACCTAATGCCCATCCATTGATCGGGGATTGGCAATCCTTCTGTTAATCTGAATTCTGATGGAGCCGGATAGATTCCATCCAATCCTCATATTTGTCCCCGGATACCGATAGAACAGACTGCTGGATAGGCCTTCTTTATTTACATCAGCATTAGCAAGTGGAGAATCTATTCACTTCAATTTAAATCTCAGATTCGGGAATTGTTAGAAACGCTTTGATAAACCGAAGAACAGATGGATCCAATCTGTGCTCAATCTAAAGTCCCAATGGATCAGGTCCGCGGATGGGAAAAAAGATGCATTTTTAGTTACCTGCTACTTACTAATCTGTTGTTAAGTACGTACTTTATCATTTGATGCCAACGGGAACTCTGTTGAATGTTACTATTGTTACGGCGATCAGCTAGTGCGTTTCAAGTGTGAAATGGAACTGAAAAAGCGTCAGGAATGGGGCTCTTGCAAACTTTTGCTTCAGGTGATTGAAGAGTTGATTCTTGCATGCAAACCTGTATGAATGATGAAGAGTCCATCAAAATATCACGAAACTCACTCCCCGAATCAGGCTTATTGGCAGAGCTATGCAGGTATCCTAGGAGATTCCCGCCTAGTTTGAGAGATATCGCCGTGTTTTTGTGGAGAAAGTGACAAATTAGACGGGAATCCCCATGATACCTGCGTAGCTCTGCCATTTTACGACCTTGTTGTTACAGCTGTTTTCTGAGTTTATTACTGAGATTTTGACTTTATCATTGTGAGTTTGGTACTTGTGCTGGGTTTTACGTTAGATTTAACAACTCATTTTCTTACATCAAAAGTTTACGAGAGCCCCATTCCTAAGTGGAATTAAAAGAAGCGTTGCCTTTACAATCTGTTCCAACTGCATCGATCAATCAGGAATTTCTTTGATTTTGCACTGATTATCCATTGTACTTAGCGTTTCTGTCAATTCCCAATTCTACATATTGTTACTTTGATTCATTATTCCTTGCCGATGGATCTTAAAAGTTTGATGGTAAGGCCATTTATTTTCAGCAAAGCGCAAGACCTGAAATACCTATCATTATTCTTTGTGACAGGCAAATACACCATAATTTCTTGAGCTTTTCAAGCAGAAATGTTGTTCTTTTCAAACTCCCTGAAATGCTCTTTCAAATTCTATCTCTAAAATTGATGACCTTACTTTTTCCATCTGTTTGACATTCTTTTATTAAGAATTAATTTTTCAAAATTCCTGAGCCCCTAGAGCAATTAAACCTTTTTAAAGTGAGTGAGATAAATCAATAACAGCTTTAAGTTATTGCTTTCAAGCAAATTTTACCTAGTTCACTAAAGTTTTCCCTAACTTAAGCACATTATTGAACAGAAATTTCGGCCGCTAAACCAAGAAATTAATGAAACATTTTTGCGATTTTTAACTCTACAACTGAAACTGCGGAAATCAACAAGATATTACAGATTTAACAATGCATTTGTAGGTTGGAATCACTCATTTGTTATTGTTTTTTTTTTTTTTGTGGATTTCAGGCGATTCTAAAGTGCAAATGCGTGTGAAAATCAGAAATATTTTATCGATACCCAGTTTTTTGCTGTGGAGCCATACTGCATTTGGCAGGATGTAGGATTCACACTGACAGAAAGGTTCCATTAGTGATCCAGTAGCCAAAATTTTAGTTTTAAAATGAGCTTTTGGAAAAATGACATACGTCTTAGAACCTGAGTTTGCTAGATGGAACATGATCTCGCCAGACCTGACGCAAGGACCAGTTGTCAGAACTTTGCTGAACATGGCTGGGTTTTGGCTTGATTTTTTCAAATTTATAAAGTGTCCGGCTTCTTGGAACTTTATAACATCCAGCTTAAAACCTTTATGGTCATAAATCATGAAGAAGTTGTCACTGTAACAATGACGAGTAGGTACATAAAGTGAGGAAACTTTTCTCCTTTTTAGGTGCTGGCGCGAATATGATTTCTTGTAGGACTTAACTTTTTTGGATTTCCGAAAGACTGCGTAAATGGTGCCCCTTACATGGAGCATGGTGAGCAAATGAGTGATCAAGGGTCAAGGATGTCTGAAGGAGACAAAAAAGGGGAAAAGTGAAAAAAATCGGAAAGTGTGGGCTTTTAAGATATTTGACAGTGAAGGTAGGTACTCATACGTTTCTCGAAAATTAGCTTTGTCTAAAGGGCTCTACACCTACCAGCTCAATTTCAACTCCCCCCCCCCCTTCTCTAATCTTTTTACTCAAGTCTCGATTTGAAGGCTAAAACCTATTGAGTTGTTTGCAATCGCGTAGATCCTGTCTACAGAACTAGAATAGAAAAAAAAGTTGATCGTTCTATCTCTTCCTTTCAGAGCAGCAATTTGCCACATTCGCTCAAAAGTTACTCAAAATTCTAGAAACTTAAACATTCAGTTGTCAGTTTTTCACCAAGCTGAATCTCTTTATCATTGAATTCATTGAAACGAATCAACACGTTAACGTAATTTACTCCTAAGAACGTCGAAATAGTTTTGTAAAGGCGGGAATCTCGGCGAAATTATCGCTATTCAAACTGTCCGATTCTTTGGTGGAAAGTCGGGCTTTTGAAAATTATGAGTCAATACCCCAAACCTATCGCCAAACCATACGATTTATTGTTTAAGACAATTCTATTGGCGAAATTTTTCCAGATTTTAATCCGTTAGATCGCGTCACTATAGTCTCTTTTGGAACTGTCCCAATTTCGGCATTTAACTTAAAATAGAAGAAAAAATTGCAACATTTAAGACTGTCGGCATTCGCGGAATTTTACTATGGATTTCTTGAGTGTTAAATTTTGATGGGAATTTCGCCGTAAGCTGAATAAGTGTGAGTGAAACTAACCATAGGTCTCACTCGCACTCATTGGAATTTTCCATTTCCAATATCCCGGCTTTATTTTTGAGAGTTTCAGCTTGGAAAGTTCAGGGAATCTTCCGGAAGTATGTACGCTAAATGCTTTTTGCGTACATCCATCAATTTTGACCCAAAACTGTTGACTTTTTTTGATCAGTGCAACTTGGTGCCAGTATTTAGAACTAATCAACCCTTGAATCGTCTTGTGAAACATGCAGAAAGTGCAAAATCGACTTCTATGAAAACAGAGCTTTATGAAAAGTGTCAAACGTGGAGAAAAATGCTTCACGTAAAATGGCTAGAATTATAATAAAGAAGTTCTCTGAAATAAATTTTGGCTGCTTTCAGGAGAATTCTATGATCATTTTAAGTAGAATTCCTGACTACTGTCTTTTTAAGTAGAATTCTGGCTATTTTTAGCTGTGGCGTTTTTGTCCAGAATAATCTGGTGACAGATGCCGAAATTTCTTGCGAATATACGGTTTTAGTGCGAAGTCAGCGGTTAGCCAACAACCACAACAATGCGCTCATTCGGTCGCAATCGGTTGTGAGTAAACTCGCGTAGCGTTCCAAACTATCCCACTCACTCTCCCGTGATCCCCATGTATATCCATCTCTTTCTAGTTTCGAAATTCGTATACAGGGCCTTGTTTTACGACACGGACACATTATTATTAAAATCGCATGAAAATGCCTCGATGAATTCATCTCTGTCATTAAATTTCACAAAATAAGTCTCTAGATCCGATTTTTGAAATGAGAGTGAGATAGCAGTAGGTACTTACATGGGGGTCGCGAGACAGACAACCCGGCTTTGTTTGGAACGCTCATCACCGGCAGTCGCCATTACTAAAACCCTCTATATGACTTAAATTTTGCTGAAAACTGCCACTCTGCCAGCCAGCATTTCTTGACGCGAACTTTTTATAAGCACTCTCGCAATTTTTCCTCGTGACAGGGCTGCCGTTTTGCGTAGAATCAATGCTATTTTTCAATTCACCGATGATTCCACCGGTTAAGAAAAGATTACACAGTTCAGTTCAGTGCATGACTATGATAAACTGAAAAACTCGCATCTGTAATCTTTTCTCAACCGGTGAAGTCGTCGGTGATTTTAAAAAACTTGCGGATATTTTAATTAATCAACGGAGTTTCCACTGATTAAGGAAAGATTACAGATCAGAGTATTTTCGTGCATTACAGTCATACCCTGAACTGAACTCTGTAATCTTTTCTCAACCGGTGGAATCATCGGTGACTAGAAAAATAGCATTGATTCTACGCAAAACGGCAGCCCTGCCTCGTGAATGTATGAATGTATACGAGATAACGAGCGCTCTACAAAGTGTCAAATGTATCAATGTATACAGTAAACGAAGTTGTAATAATTGGTAGTCATTATTTTTGATGAGTAACCAATGCATGCACTACGCTTGCGGCGGCAGTCGCTTGGCCCCCTCCCCCCGTCCTCCCCGACTCCACGAGGCGAGGCGAGGGCCCAGAAGGAGGGTGGCCCGTTTTCATTTCTTCTCCTTACCATTTTAATTAAGATTCGCATCTTATAATCAGACTCGTAAGGAAGAAGTTATGGAAGAAGAAGGAGAAGAGGAAAAATGGGACAATCGTTTGATTTCGGGCACGTGCCTCTCTCACCTCCTTGCTGCCGGTGAAATGGAGGAGGGGGGGGGAAGACAGCTGCTCGCTCCAGGCCAGGCTCTGGTAGCGCGTTGCGTTGCGTTGGGCGATGCAGCTCGCGATCGGGCTATAACGCGCCTCGCGGCTCACTCAACTCACAATCAGCTTTCCTTCTAGTCTCACCTCACGTGTCTTGAGAATTGAGATCAAAGATATTAGGATGGGGTCCTAGGTCGCCGGGTTATCAGAAACGACGTATATAAACCCCAAGTAAAATATTGTTGATTTGTGAGTTATGATGCTTCTCTCAGTCTCTGCTTATACATAGATTCAGGATGCTGAAGGGTTACATGTTTGGTCGTTCTAGAATTCATCGGTTTACTGCATCCGAGCAGAAAATATTACATTATCCTGCGATGTTGTATATCTGTGTATATTGAAAAGTACTGGTGTTCATAATCCTTTTTGCGCCGAGGCAATAAAGTGATGAATTATAGAACGCTACCGTAGTGTTCACTGTCCATTTTTACTCCAGTGGCGTAGCGTGCAATTTGGCAACCTTGCTGTTCGTCCATTTAAACCCATGAAAAAGATCGGCCTTTTGGGTGTTCGGTGAACACCTTCGCATTCGACCTTTTCATATGTTTAAATGGACTTTATGCAATGTTGCCAAATCGCACGCTATACGCCACTATTTTACTCCTCCGTTGGACTAATCGCAGGGCTAATTACATTAGTTGCAAAAAAATTAGATCTAATCGAAAATACCATAAAGTTTACTATTTACTTATCTGTGAAGAATACATTTAATTACTATCCTTAGGTTTGACAATTACCGATTACCCAGTAATCGTGTAATCTCGATTACACTCCTATTTGCCCAACTCTGAACTCTGCTGACCACCAACTTGTGTAAGTGGTTTGGCATCACTGGAATGATTTAGACCCGCCCCTCTCGGTGGTGTTCCGTGGCACTCGGCAGGTGATAGTGAATATATGTATGAAAAATGTAGAGTATAGTGCGAAGTTAGTATATATGTATACTATATAATATGTATGTAAAATGCAGAGTAGTGAAGGTACTAGAGTAGAGAGTGGTAAGTAATTAATGGTTTTAGCTGACTAGTGACTATAGGAGCGGAGCATGCGATGAAGAAGAGGCCCACGATGATTGCGACTAGCGAGTGACGACTTCCATTCGGAAAAAGCTAGGGGATGTAAGGGAACATAAGGGATGCTCGTTCAACGCAGGAGCTCACATCTTCGGCATTCTTCGTCCCTTTTTTCTTCTGTCTTCTTTTCTACCATGCCTTTCTTCCGTCCCTTCATATCTTTCTTTCGTCCTCCTTGCTGAAGGGTTGAGAAATGTTGAAAAATTTCTCAGAATCTATACATAAATCCTAAAGTTGCCCCACGTGGCTGTCGAGATCTTTGGATAGCACGCTCTAGCGTGTTTTGCGCACCTGCATATTTCGACTTATTCCCCCCCCCCCCCCACCTTTTTTTTCATTTTTTCTTTATTCTTCTACGAGGCTCTCGCAACCCCCTCCCCCCGAGGGCTATATTTCTTGAAATTATCGCCGAATCTTCGCCTAGCGAAATAGAAATATGGAAAGTTAACTTCGGAAGTATGTGAGGGTAGCAAGTAGCAACTACTGAACGTCAATAAAGTTATAGTCATTCTTTGCGTTTCTGTAACCTCAATTTAATTCGTCTGTTGCAAAAATGTTGCTTCAGCGCAGCGCGTTAAGGATGGTTGATTATTGTATAAAGTTGCATATAACTCACATTAATAGCTTCAAAAAGTCTCAAAATCCACTCGCGAACTCATTAAATGCCAGAAGCGGCTCGTGTGATGCGGCAACGGTCTGTTTTACCATTTAAAACTACGCCAAAGTATCGATTTCTAGGGGTGCAATGCACCTCCTAAATGTCGATTATTTTATGTAGGTTTAAATGGAGAGGATCCGTTGTTTCCAAAGTTCACGAGCCGCTACTGATAAATGCGTTTAACTAACTTTAAAGATGGTGGTCGAATAAGCAGGTCACAATAGGGAAGGTCCATCTAATCGTAGCTTTCTATATGCTGAGAAAAATGAGTTGACTCATTTTTCTCAAGTATATATGCTTAAGTATATGATGACCTTCATATGCTTAAGTATATGATGACCTTCATATGCTTAAGTGTATGATGACCTTCATGCAGCGTCGGATTTAGGCACGGGCAACATGGGCCGTGGCCCAGGGCGGCAGATTTCTAGGGGCGGCAAATTTTTCACGGCAATTTTTTTTTTGTTTTTTTGTTTTTTGTTTTCTTTTTTAATGGGTGCTGTCGCAAGTGGACACGATAGTAGACGAGTAAAGAATATGCAAAGACTCAGAATTTTAAATTGCACTGTGACGGTGCCAGCGGCCGGCGCATCATTTCGTAGCCTTGCGTTTCATCTGAATTCAGACTTGTTGCTGATTTTCTTGCCGAAAACAACTGCATTGTTATCACCACTAAAATCCAAGTCATTTCGGGTAAAAAATATTGGGAAATCTCTCTAAAAATCACGTAATTTTGCACCATAAGAAGGTGAAAAGCACGAAAATTTCCAGTAGGCTGATTCTCCCTGTCTATATCGTACGAGACTACGCGTGATAGACGAGATAAACAACTCTATCTCATGCAAAGAGATAGGGCGAGACGACTCGGAGCAATACCATCTAAACATACCGTAGCTCAGGGGTTTGAGGTTATGTGATTAGGTTGCCAACTTTTACACAGGCTCTTGTGGGGGAAAGATGAATTTTAGCGGTTTTTTTCTAGTTTTTACTAATGTTTCGGCTGTAATAACCAGATTTACTTGGTCAGGGCACTTCCCTGGATGTTCCAGAGCGTTTTCGCGAAAAAAAAACTTTTTTCACAAAATTTCGCGAAACACCAAGGGTCCCCCCTTTCGCATCGACCCAAAGTAAGCAAGGGTCCCCCCTTTGGTGTTACATATTTTGGTGTGTAATTTTGCGGAAAAAGTGGTTTTTCACAGAAACGTTCTATAACATCCAAGGAAGTGCCCTGACCAAGTGTATATGGTTTTTACAGCCGAAAAATTAGTAAAAATTAGAAAAAAACGCAAAAATTCCTCTTTCCCCCATACGATCCTGTGTAAAAGTTGGCCACCTAATCACATAACCTCAAACCCCCGGGCTACGGTATGTTTAGATGGTATTGCTCGGAGTCATCTCGTCTCGTCTCGCAAAATGGGCAGAATCAACCCTCAGACCCCCTCTTAGCTGGGCAGGGTTGCAAAATTTCCCGATTGAGCAATCCGTGGATCGCGTGAAAATATAGGGAAATTTCTCTAAAAATCACGAAATTTTGCACCTTTAAGAGGTAAAAATCACACAAATATCTTTTGGTGGTGGACCTCCAGACCCTCCCCAGCTGGGCAGGGTTACAAAATTGCTCGATCGAGCAATACGTGGATCCCGTAAAAGTGAGGAAATTTGTCAATATATTTTTTTTTTTTTTTTTTTTTTTTTTTTTTTTTTTTTTTTTAATGGCTACCTACAAGTTTTTTTTCCAGGAAATGTCTCAAATTTTCAAAAATATCGGTAAATTTGCGTAACCACAGTGTTTAAATGTTAAAATAAGAAAACAAAAAAAAAGTTATCACTCCCCAAATTTTTGTGAGGAAATTTTTCGAAAATCCTGTGAGGAAATAGTCCCGAATCGCTTGAAACCCCCGGCGTTTTGGAAAATTTTGCACCCCTGTAGCTGCGGGGGCGACCTCGACCTTCTTTCGGGCGTGGGCTTGGATGGGGGCGGCAAATAGTCAAATGGCCCATGGGCGGCAAATGTGTAAATCCGGCGCTGCCTTCATGTACTTAAGCTACAATTAGATGGGACTACCTCATTGTGACCTTGTGACCTGCTCATTCGACCGTCATCCTTAAAGTTTGTTAAACGCATTTATTAAATTGACGAGTATATTTTGAGACTTTTTGATGCTATCAATGAGATTTTCACGCTATTTAAAACGCAGCAATCAATCCTTCTTTACACTGTAGCAGAAGTTTGCAACAGACGCATTGACCCAGAGGCAAATATACTTAACGGTGAGACAGACTTCATGAAGTCTTGCGAAGCTAGATTTGTGTGCTTTTTCCATTTTCCGATTCAATGGGGCAGTTGCAAGGGTCTGAAATGTTGTGTTTTTTATAAAGAAAATGATAGTACTTATTGAGCTGAGAACAATATGGTGCCTTTGGTTTTTTTCGGTGAATGCCCAAATGCGCAAAATACTCTTTTGCGCATATGGGTATGTTCTGGGCAAGGAAAATTTGCGCAAATGGGTGCATTTTACTGAAGACACTTTCAGTCACAATGCTATTAAAAAATAATGTTTGATTTGGCAACCATGCTAACTCTAGTGAGTAAATGTGGAATGCAAAATCGGAGAATTTTAGTGGAAAATTTTAGTTTCATGGACACTTTAGAAAAAATTTTGCTCCATCTCATCCAAAAATTCACTCCTTCATCGCTGTTCTTCAAGCAGAAACGTATATCAAGCTAAAGTCTGCTTTTAACTCATATATTCCCAACTTTATTTGAACATATTGGGTGTTTTTCTCAAAAAACACCATCTTAGAGTTAAAAAAAAAATTAAATTTAAAAATTGTGAAATTTTCTGGTCCAGCTAAATTACAGGTGCTGAAAGATCACAACATTGAGTTTTGAGTAAAATTTGCCTAAATTTACTGTAATTTGGTAAAAAAAAAACCATTATTTGTGGGTCGTTAACGACCCAATGCATGGGCATATATGGGTCAAACCGCCAAAATCAAATTCCAAGGAAGAGAGCAAATTTAAGCAACTACTTTTTTCGCACTCTCAGGTGTTAAGCAATCAACTCACGCTCAAAAGTTATCTGAAAGAAGTGGGTTGCAAATATACAGCGTTGCCAGTGCCTTAGGTAAGAATTAGCAATTTAATTATCTTTGCGGTTTTGGGTCACATCTTTTTACATTAGCATTTGCGCTTTTAGGCATATTTCTCGAGATCCTTTTTGCGCTCTTGGAACATCGTTTTTGCGCTTTTGGGTTCTAGTTTTCGGATTTTTGCGCTTATGGGTGCTGTCCGTTTTTTTTCGTAAGTGTCCCGGTTTTGGAGATTCTCACGTTCAAAGTTGTAGAAAATCGTAGGCGTAGTGACGTCACTACGCGGAATTCCCTTTTAAAACAATGTATTTTGGGCCAAAATCTCATCTCCGGAATAATGGGACTTAACTAGAAACCAAAGGCATTTTTGTTCTCAGCTCACCAAGGACTTTCATTTTCTATGTAAAAAACGCAACATTTCAGACCCTTGCAACTGCCCCATTTTGGTTGAAAGTTAATTGAAACTCGCCGAGTCAATCAATTAAGAGTCATCACAGGGTGATCAAGAACAATCGTATCGGAAGTATGCAGGTAAATGTCATTCTTATGATGGGTGGTTTATCTTTCGAGTTGTCATTCCGGATATTCACCGATGACTCCTCACAGCTACCCAGCGCATCACATCTTTGAGATTACGTGGTTTCTCCCAATCTGAGCGATTGTTCATTATCACCCCCCCCCTCTTCAGGCTCGGTATTAATCGTTATTTAATCATCTAAACAGATTAAACAGAACTAATCTGTACACAGAGTGGCTATTTTGGATTCTGTATTTCGAACTCTCATTTCTGACTACGCAAGTTGTAATTTGAACTCGGAATGGCTGATTCGTTACTCATCATTTGACTATTGAGTCCATCGAATCTGGAGTGGTTCTGTTGCAAAATTTTGCTACATCTTTTGAAGGGGTGTTTACTGGTTTATCATCGCTTATAAATATCTTTGGGAGCAGTAGAAAGTTCCAAAATCCACTCTCAAACTCAAGAAATGCGTTTTAACAAACTTCCAAGATGACTCAAATGAGCAGGATACATTTTTGACGAGTCTCTCTTAATTGCAACTGTCTATGTTGAGAAAAGTGTTCCTTCTTAGAGGAAGCTGCAATTACGTGGGACTCCTCCTTCAATTGACTCGCTTATTTGACCGCCATATTGGATTTATCTTTAAACGCCATTTGAGGGTTCGTGAGTAGATTTTGAGACTTGTTGATGCTTTTAATGTAATTTCCACGCGATTTTGTTTATGTTTAATTTTGTATCGAACCTCCTTTACGATATAGCCAAATTTTGCAGCCAGTGGCGAGGCGTGCGATTCGGCAACGTTCCTTTCCCTCCATTTAAACACATTAGAAAGGTCGAAATGCGTGGTCATCGCCGATGACTGGAGCGTTCGACTTTTTTGGTGAATTTAAATGGAAAAAATACATTGTTGCCAAAGTTTACGCTTCGCCACTGTTTGCAACCCCATAACCCTTTTCATACTACGCCCGCGATTATATTCGTTTCTGTGACTAAATCTGCCTCCCACAACTTTAGTTTTTTATTCACAATACTTGCTATACTCCAAATTGTTAATTTTTGAAAAATAATGTTTCCTCGAGCGCCTCCAATCTTTTGTGTTTGCAAAATCAGCACCCTGGTGTAGGAAAATTTAACTACTCGCTGAATTTGAGCTAATAAACATTGATTTGACTTCGTAACCTGATCGTAAAATGGCTGATCAGCTTTATCGAATTTCGAACTAAGTGGAGTCCATCGATCGATACCCCATCAAGAGTTTAAACGATGACCTCATGCATTTTACTCGGAATGGAGCTGTTGCAAACTTTTGCGACAGGCGTATTTAATTAATAGTAGATAATGGGGTAAAACCCTGTAAAAGTAACGATTAGCGCACTAAAAAATCACGAAATGCACTCCTAAACTGATAAAATGCTTTTAAACGAGAGACCGTAATGGCGGCCGGGGCCGCGGTTCGCATTGGGTTTCCCTATCTTCAATCAGCGCCATCTACACGAGGTGTTCGCGTAACACCACACAAGAAGAAGAAGAAGAAGAAGCATACAATTGCCATTAGATTTGGGCGGCCTCGGCCGCCATGAAGGTCTCGCGTTTAAAAGCATTTTTGAGTTTATGAGCAGTGGATTTCGTGATTTTTTAGTGCGCTTATCGTTATTTTGACAGGGTCTTACACCCCATCATCAACTATCAGTAAGCCTGTAGCAAAAGTTTGCAACAGCTCCATTTGTTCGACATTTGATCGTGCAAACAGTGCTTATCAAAAGCATCAATCTCATTGGAGCACACCAAGTCACCGTTTACTTCGCAAGGGGACTTGGTGCTCCCAATGGATGTCCATTGTCCAGAATCTGGACTCCAGATCTACTCACGAAAATGCTACTTCTAGAGCGTTTGATGAGGGGCTACTGGTACTGGTACTTACTGGTACTGCTACTGCTACTGCTACTCATCAGTCATCGAATCCTTCGTTTCCGCGCTCAGGACTCTAACCAATTTAACAAGAACTGCGTGATCGCAGCTGCAGGTGTTAGCAGTTTCCTCGCGGCCGCGTCCCGTCCTAGCCCTAGCACTGTCGCACACTAGCGGATACAAGATATTGCCCTTCTCTCTCTTATCCCTTTAGAATGCATGAGTTAGCAAAGGATAGGAGAGGGGGCGAAAATCACGTGATTGCCCCTGATCTGTCCTTTTCTAACATACGCGTTCTAATGGGTGAAGAGAGAGAAAGATAGATTCCTGGATCCGTCAGTGCTGTCGCAGCCTCGCAGCGGTCTCAGATGCCTTGTTTTTGCTTACGCGAGTCAAAGCGCAGCCGGACTATCACTTGAGACGCGAACTCGAGACTTGACGAGAGATGAGAGGAGAGTAAAGAGACCCCACCGCAGGGTTATTCCTCAGCAAGGGCCTTAACAGAGCCAGGGGGTAGAGCAAGGGGGGGGCGACCGACGGCGCGACGCGACGCACAGAACGCAGACGGCCTTTCAGTTTTGGTCTCACGCAGTCCCTCCCTTCTCCTCCTCCCCCACCTATTGACTTCTCTATTTTCTCTACCCCCGCCTCTCGAAGCTCTATTTTTATTTGATCTTTTGTGAATCTGAAGTGACATTCTCGGAAGTACACTACCTTGTACTCACTGTGAAAATTGGAACTGATTCCGGCAGAGCTGCCGTTGTGTGTATGTTGAATGTTTAATGACATTTTTTAATTCACCGATGGTTACCACCAATTAATCGATAGATTACACAGTTTAGTTCAGTTTGTCACTGATAATTCACGAAAATGCTAAATTTGAACTGATTCCGGCAGAGCTGCCGTTGTGTGTATGTTGTATGTTTAATGACATTTTTCAACTCACCGATGGTTCCACCGATTGATCGATAGATTACTTACACAATTTAGTTCAGTTTGTAACTGATAATTAACGAAAATGCTCGCATCCATAATGGATCTGTTGCAAATTTTTGCTTCATCATTATGGAGGTTTCATGCCTTTGTAAAATCACTTGGAAATAACGTTGAGAACATCAACAAGATCCGAAATCCCTAAACGAACACAGTAAATGCGTTCAACACAGTTACAAGATGGCGGCTCGGCTGCAAGAGTGGGTCTCAATGGAAGAGTCCTATCCAATCTCAACTTTCTATGCTGAGAAAAGTGAAAATTCATCAAAGAGAAAGCTTCAAGTAGACGGGACTCACCCACTCATTCGATTGCCATCTTGTAATTTTATTAAACGTGTTTATTGAATTAGTGAGTGGACTTTGGAACTTTCTATGATGTTATCATATTTTACAGAAGGGTCAATCCCTCATAGCGCTCTAGCAAAATTTTGCAACAGACCCATTGTATCTCAATCGTTGGAATCACCTTTGAATCAAAATATCCGTAACTTTTAAAGTCAGTGATGGATATTTTACCGGCTGAGAAAAGATTACAGATTGGAGAATTTTTGTGCACTTACAATAACACGCTAAACTGAATTGTGTAATCTTTTGGTCAACCGGTGGAATTATCTGTGAATTTAAAAATGCCATTAAATATACACAAAGCGGCAGCTCTGGATTCTGAAGCCGTGTGTTTGCTGTCTGATGTATGCTCACACGAAAAGCACGTGTTTTACATGATGTCACACCAACTATTGTGTCAATTCAAATCTATGCGCGATAGTACGTATCGTGTTCCATTCCGTGTGAACCGAAAGGCGAGAAGGGATCAGATTTACTCGTACCTTGCTCCTGACGCTGCGTTGTGATTCAGAATCGCTGATTTTTGGTTAAAACTTAAAAATTTGATTCCCTTATTGCTGTACTGTATTTTACTGAACACCGCAATTTTTGGTCTCTTTTTTGAAGTGTAAGGGGCAGTGTGTTTAGCATCAGAGGAAACCTGGAAGTTTCAATGACTTCAATTTCATGTGGGGAAAACGATGGAAATGATGAGTCGCATGTCTAACATAAGATTAATGTTGGAGCACGTAGAGGAAAGTGGCGAAAATTGGACATCATCGATGACCCTCAATGTTTCGGTAGCCGCAGAACACTGTGGCGTCGTTGTTCATCGCAACCTTACCATTATGTCACTTCATGAGCTGTTTTTTTGAGTTTGACCAGGCATTTACTTATTGTTAAAAAAAATCCTGACTTGAAAAGAGCGCTAAGGAAATCGAGGTCCTTTGATTCGCCTTCAATTTCGAATGATGCAACACCAACTCATGCGAGTAGGAATAGTTATCGCACAAGCGTACTCTTCTTGTAATTCTCGTCCTGTCTTTAAAGGCCAGCGCAAAGCCGGCATGACATGGCATAGCGTAGTCTGTAGTGTCCATGCTAGCAGTGATGGAAGTGCCAACACTTTGTTAAATTCAGTGGTGATATAATAATAATAAATAATAAAAGTTTTATTTCATCATAAAAAACTGAACATAAGGAAAAAGGAATAGAAAAAACAATAGAACTGATGGGGTTTACCCTAAAAGAAAAAATCTTGTGGCGGGTACACCCAAAAAATTATTAAAAAATTAAAAAAATAATAATAAAGTAAGATAAAGTAAGATAAAAGATGTTAAAAAACAATTCAGACGTAAAATATATGCAAAAAATAAATAAATAAATAAATAAATAAATAAATAAATAAATAAATAAATAAATAATCAAGAAGAAAAAAAAAAAAAAAAAAAAAAAAAAAAAATGAAAAAAAAAATAAAAAAATAAAAATAAAAAAATATGAAAAATATAAAAAAAATATAAAAAAATATGATATGAATCATAAACCAGTGTGAGCAAAATTTTAAAAAGTACTGCGAAACACTAAAATCTTCGCTGAATAAATTTACCAAAATACAGGTGCGATGTATGAATTCAAATCTGTCGATTTTTCTCCCGAATTAAATGATTTCACATAATTTTCGGTTATATTCCTATTCATTGCAGTGGCTTAGCGTGCAATTTGTCAATGCTGTAATGTGACCATTTCATTTAAATCCATTTAAGCCTTAAACCATTTAATCCATTTTAATCCATTTTTTTTAAAAGATCGAACTATTGGGTGTTCGGTGAACACCTTCGCATTCGACCTTTTACATGGGTTTTAATGGACGCAATGCATCGTTGCCAAATTGCACGCTACGCCACTGATTCATTGCTTATTATCTTGATTTATATTCGTTTCGGTCCAGTGAGCGGAGCAGTGTTGCCAGATAGGGATGAAAAAGCCGTACGTTTTACATTGATTTAAATGGAGACGATACGGCTTTTTACCCTCGATCTGGCAACACTGGAGCGGAGGTTACATTTTCTGGGCGATTTACGTATGTATACGTTTCAACGATCAAAAGTGGAATCTCTTGATAATGCAAGTAATGCAACCAGCCCTGTTAAATATTATAAACAGCTCAATTTATACCTAGAGCAGATAACGGTGCAATGACAGTGACGTTATCTCGAGCTGCAGAATGTCTCTTTATTCTGTTCATACATTGTGGTGCACTTTCACTCGCCGATTTATCTGCCTCTTTACGTCTTATACTCTTGATTTCCTTCCTGATAGCGAATGCGAATGTCACCGATCAATAACCGGAACATTTTTTATGATACCAGTCGAAATTCCTGTTCGATAGAATTTCATTCAAAAATAGACAAGTCTCATAATAGATTCGGATTTGTGATATCTACTAATTTTTCTCAGCGGAGAAGCTTTGACACTTTATTCTTTTTGTTACACTGACGGATCCAGTGGATTGTTTTTCTCTCTCTTTATTTTCCAATTAGAACGCGTATGTTAGAAGAGGATAAAAGAAGGGACGGGAATCACGTGACTGTCCCTGATCTGTCCTTTTCTAACACACGCGATCAAAGGGCCATAGAGAGAGAAGGAAGAATTCCTGGTTGTATAGTCGGGCCAATATAAGTTGACACCTGAACCAAAGAGAAAATTATCAATAAAAATGGAGAAATGCAACAATGCACTGAATGGGGCACCCCCTGTCAAGACGGAGCACGCCGCTTCACAAGGGTCAGCTCCACGCTGCGTTGTCACCTAGTGCAAACCTGCCTGATTCTTCTGGTGTCAACTTATATTGGCCCGACTATAGTAATCGCTCGTAAACAATGTATGGATTCGAGTGACCGTTTCTTGCCTGTTTCATTTATGTGTGTGTTGTTTCCTCCTCTTTGACTTTTTTCCACGTGATGTGTGATGTTCAATAGAATGTTTTCATTAACGATTTACGAGTTAGCGCGATCGTCATGGAAACTGTGAGGAACTTTTCTTGTCGGAAAACATTGTGGTGGGGAGGGGGGGGGATGTTTTAACCCATATTATATGCCCATTGGCTCGTTAACGACCCACTTATAATGGTTTTTTTTGGACCAAGTTACTGTAAATTTAGGCCAATTTTACTCAAAAATCAATGTTGTGATCTTCCAGCACCTATAATTTAGCTGGTCCAGAAAATTTCACAATAAATTTTTAAATTTAAATTTTTTTTTAACTCTAAGATGGTGTTTTTTGAGAAAAACACCTAAAACACCCAACATTTTCAAGTAAAGTTGGGCATATTTAAAAAGTAAAAAAACGAATTCGGGGGACGGGGGTTATTTGAAGACTTCTGTGGATTTTTTTCGTTTTTTAATATTTGCCGAAGAATGTGAAACTTAGAACTCTCTCGAGTACACTTATTTCATGTTGGCTCATTTTTACGCACTATTTGATTTTCTGGGGAAAAAAGGTCACCTTTTTTTGAAAAATTCGTAAGGAAAATTTCCAGCCGATCGATCCCGTGAAACTTTTTTGACAAGAAATGTCTGCACCCCTTTGATAAAGTGTAGAAGTGTTTTATGTTGAAAGGATAGCCTCGGCCTGATTTAGCCTCATTCGGGTTGACTTTTCAGCGGAGAAGAAAGAACAAATGACTCCTAAGAAAATCGGATTAACTGTTCGAAATGCTTGCTATTAGACCGCAGTCCGCTTTAGGAGAGAGGCCGTATAACCGGTCTAACTAGCTTCGCTTGACGTTATAAAAGAAGACGCTCTTTAGCATGTGCTTTTTCCGAAAGATAGAACATCTTCTTTTTGCCGGACCCTAAAAGAAAAGAAAAATTGAGATGAGTAACAGAACGATGTCTAAAATTAATCTGAAGACGCACGCTTAGCAAAAATAAAAATAAAAAAAAAAAAAAAAAAAAAAAAAAAAAAAAAAAAAAACCAACAAAATTATAATAGTAAAAACGCGCACATTATGTGCTTACTCTCAAAAATTTCGACGAAATCACAAAGCTGAACTCCAGTTGAACCATGGGCGGATACGGGGGGAGCAATCACCCCCCCCCTCCCGTTCGGCCGAAAAAGGGGGAAAAGGGGGAAAAAGAGGGGGAGGAAAGGAGAAAGGAAGAGAGAAAAAAGGGGTCTCTGGGGGGGGGGGCAAAAATCTCAAATTTGCCCCCCCCCCCCGTTCGTGAGGGCTGGATCCGCCAATGAATTAAACCTGCCTATGCACGGTTTGCGGAGAAACCTTATTTACGCATCATCTATAAAAGTTGATTGGACCTCCAAGTGATTTGATATGAGCTCGGAAATGTTTTAACTTGAAACCTTTCCCCATTTTCATCTGCTTTCAGAACTCGTAAAAACGATTCTCCTAGAATTTTGAACTCTCCTTTCTTACGTGAACCTTCGGTTAGTATTATCTTCTGAAAATATTGCCAAATTTTAAATTGATCAAGCGTTCTGACCGAGGCCGGAGCCACAATTTTTCTGGGGGGGGGGGGGCTGCCGATCTAGATTGTTTTGTTTTTTGTTTTTTTGGGGGTGGCTGTAGAGTGTAGGTCTTCCCCCCGTTTCATCCTTCCTTATACTTCCTTTTTCCTTTCATTCTTCATTTTCTCCCTCCCCCTTTTTCTGACATTTTGGGAAGGACTGTAGGCCCCACCACCATCCACCACGACTACGTCCATGTAATCTGACCATTCAATTCAATCGCGTCACATTTTGGAGGTGGGACATCCTTCCCATTGGTAATCTGGTATAATGGCACTTTGAAGGGGTACGGAGGCCAGGGTTATCCTTAAAAAAAAAAAAAAAAAAAAGGAAAAGGCGGCAAATTTCGATTGACCAGGGAAGGAAAAAAGAAACCGAGAAGGATTCATCACCGAGCATAAAAAGTCAAAACCTCGCCACCTCTCCTCGGAAAGCTAGTTCCGGCCTCACTTTTCAAGGCTACTCCGCGGTCCTGCAGACCTCGGATTGACCGCCTCGGGATCCGGCCAGGGAGGACCAGAAAACTTTAAAGCGGATACGAGCATTTTTCTTTCCTTCCGTCCGTCCGTCCGTCCCCTTCTTCTTCCTTCCATCCTCCCTTTCCGGTTGTGGAGGGGGGAGGGGAGTGGGAGATTAAGAGAGATGGAGGGAGGGAAGTGGGAGAGAAAGAGAGATAGAGAGAGAGGAGGGATGATTAAGAAATTACTTTGTAATTAAATAGTATTGTAATCCTTGGCATATCGAGGGGGCAGGAACTCAGGAAGATCAGTGAAGGTCATAGAATGATGATTACTTGCCAAGGAGAAAGAGGACGAGTGAGGTGTTCTGGAGGAGGGGAAGAGAGTCGAGTGGAGGGGGCTAGTTGTGGAGGATTTAAGGGGAAATGGTGTTTGTTATCCTTATGGTGCTTTTGAGTGGAGCTGCGTGAGATCGACAAGTCGATTCAAAATTCACGGAACGATTCTTTGAAATCGATGGGCAGCATCTGAAATACACAATACACATGCAGAGTAGCTAAAAATCTGACAAAAATTGGAGAAATCGTCAACAAATTTCTACGCTGTAAAAGAAGGTCAGAAAAAACCATCCTAAAAATCTCAGATACAGTTAATACTAGTACATACTATTTCGATTTATCGAAAACGAAAAACGATATCGACCTCCGGTTTGCGCCATAAGTCTTAGAATTTTATGTTCTTTTGAATGAGCTATCTCAAAGTAGGGGTTGCCATTGGAAATTTTGAGTTGGGGACCGTACCCCCGCCCCTCTAAGGGGAGCGATTTTGAAAATTTTGACCCCTTCACGCGAAAGCTCTCAAAAAGTTACTTAAGACCCTTCAGTTTCAATTTTTTATCTTCAGCCGTTCAAAAAATAAAAGGGGGTCAATGGACTTTTACGCCACCCTGCATAGATAACCCAAGCCAAAAAACACATTTCTCATTTTTTATGATGAACAGGTCTAATTGTTTGCTATAGGTATAGAGCTAGGCAGAATTTTTCACATGAATCAAATGATAGTTCTCTTAACCAAGAATGTGAAAAATGAACGAGCAGACCTGTTATTTATGAAAGTGCTATGTGTGCGGTTTTTCGACTCCGCCCCACCGACATGCTCAAATGTCGAGCTCTTTCTCTCCGGATCGGATCCGGTCGAATGTCACCATAAAGTAATTTTGTGTCGTGAGTAGTGACTTTTATCGACTCGACAATATGGATGGATTCTGCCGATGCTGATCGGTTCCTTTTGAAGACGATCCTATGAATCGGGTCGATTATTCCGTGAAGACTCGGCATCTGCATCCCATGGGCCATTGGGCCATGACTACGACTCCACCCCGCAGTCGCAGTCCTACTACCTCTGTTGCTACCTATCCACCACCTCCATCCTCTACCCCCCCTCCTACTCTAATCCTAATCCCAAGCACCCCCTGATCTCTTTGCTCTTTAGTTTACAGTGTTGCCGCGCAGAAATTTTAGGAACAGAAAATGTGCGAAATTTCGCGTGATTTTAATAATCTTACATTATGACGATAAACTGTGATAAATCCATATCCACTGCCCGGTAATAGCTTATCAGACAGCAGCACAAACAAAAAATCTATGGGGCGACTCAATCCTTATATGTAGCGCTCGTTTCAGAAGGGCGCACCTAAACCATAATCTTTGGCGAATTTTCAACTTTAATTCCTTCAAATCAAAACCGAACTTGCCTCTGACTTTACTCTTTGGCTTTTAAAGTGTTCCTCATTGAAAAGTGAACTTTCAATTTCATTTTCATTGAGTAATATCAGAAATAATGTTGACAAATTCCAAAGATCATCGGTCCAGGTGCGCCTACACCTCTGAAACTACCTCTAACAGTGGCGACTCTTACTATCTGGCAACCATGTTTAGTGCCATCTTCTGAACCTATGCATGAGTATCGATTTCTCAGAGATTCGGCGAATACACTGCAGATCGATTATTTTACATGTGTTAAAATGGAGAGAATCCGTTGTTGTCACTTTGCACGAGCCGCCACTGACCCACTTTACTATAGTCACGGGATATTTATAGAGGGTTTTAGTAATGGGGACTGCCGGCGATGAGCGTTCCAAACAAAGCCAGTTTGTCTCTCTCGCTCTCACGTGACCCCTATGTACTGCCATCTCACTCTAATTTCAAAAATCGTATATAGAGACTTGTTTTGTGAAATTTTATGGCAGAAATGAATTTTTCGAGGCATTTGAATGCGATTTTGATAATAATATGTCGTAAAACAAGGCCCTGTATACGAATTTCGATACTAGAAAGAGATGGATATACATGGGGGTCACGGGAGAGTGAGTGAGATAGTTTGGAACGCTACGCGAGTTTTATCACAACCGATTGCGACCGATGAGTGCATTGTTGTGGTTGTTGGCTAACCGTTGACTTCGCACTAAAACCGTCTATTGCCAAAAATAAAGTTGATCTATTCATTAATCCATATTTTTTGGGGAATGGAGTGAACATAGGCGGGTCCAGCAGTCTGGTAACAGTGTTTTCTTCTCATTTGATTGCACGAAAAATGATCGATTAATCACGTTGCTTTAGCCCCGTCAAGAATCGATTGTTTATCCTACATTCTATTAGAAAGAATGTGCAGTCACCAGATTGCTGGATCCGCTAATGGGAGTGATTGATAAATTCAAAATGCAGAAATATTAGATGCTCCAGTGCAGATTAAGTTCGGGCCCAATGTAGATGCTGTAACTTTCAGAATCGTTAAAGAATAGGATATCCTGGATTTAACTCTTCAATTTTCATTAAGTGATGGTAAAAGAGACAAACTTTTTGCTGCTCGCGACTTTTTTCAATCGAACAAATCTGACTCAGGCAGAAACAAATAGGGACTTACAATTAGTGTTAGCACAAGGCTATAGGACTCCGCTTTTTTTTTTTTTTTTTTTTTTTTTTTTTTTCAAAAATTCACCAGAAACAGCAGGTGACCTACTTTTTCACATTGGAGCTGAAAATATTCCACATCAGTGTTTGTCAAGCAAAAGCTTTTTTTTGATGGCCCATTAATCAAATCCCCCAAATAATATCAATTTCATCCTCAGCTAACCACAAACAACTCATTTTGTCATTTTGCTTTTCCTGCCTGTATCCTCCATTTCATCAAACTGTTTGACCCTGTACGGATCGGCCTCTTGCCTAGAGTGTTCGCAATTTTAGGCTCGAAAATTGGCTGAAAAATTTACTTTGGCTCAGACGGCAAACGATCTTGCGACCCTGCGTAAGTCCTACTGACCAATCGATAGTTTAAACCTGCACTCTGCACCTGTGTCGCTTGACAACAGGGACAAGCAGAAACGAGTGCATTTTCTTTCTTTACTTTCATCCAGTGGCGGCTCGTGCAGGCTGGCAACCATGCTTTTTCCATTTAGAAGTAAGCAAAAGTATCGATTTATTGGGGGGGGGCTGCAGTGAACATCCTAAAAATCGATTATTTTACATAGATTTGAATGAAGAGAGGATCCGTTGTTGTCAGATTACTCAAATCACCACTGCGTTATAAATTGGGAGACCGCCCGCGTCCGTTTCCGCACCACTATGGTCTGAGATCGCCATAACGTGGCCAAAAATCAAAAAAACGACTTTGGAATTGAGGAAAATGAGGTATCTAGCTGCATTCTAAACCTTTTGAAGGGTCTAGAATGGCCAGACCTAGCCTCATCTGATAGCGGAAAGTATCTGATATCACCAGTTAAATCTTATCAAATTGGAAAAAAGTAAACTTGTTCCAAATCTTGGCTCAACGGAGTTAATGTAAAAATAGTGCTCAAAGATGTAATTTTGTTCTTTTGGCGAAACTGCGGCATGGAAAAGAATCATTAAGGTATAATTAATCGCCTTCTACCCTCATATATTTAAAATTTAACCCTTTATGCCCCATTTTTGAACTTACAAGAATAGCAGTTTAGTACACGAAAATCTGAACAAAAAAATTTTAAACATGGACTTTTAAATACTTTCCCGAAGTTTCCCGAAAAAAAGCGACACGGGAAAATGTTCCTCGTGTTTTTCTGAACAAGCTCCATTCAACAGACTTGTCCTATTTTGTCCTTTTTTGAAGTTTTATTAGTTTCTTTAAAGACATTATCCGTTTCATAGGAGTATTATTTTGGTCTGAGATTGCCAAAAAGTGGCTAAAAGCCGGAAATTCGACTCTGAAATTAAGGAAATTATGGACGAGCCGGCATTCTATGGCCTTTGAAGGCTCTAGAATGACTAGTTAGCTTCATTGATAGCTGCAAACATCTGACATTACGTATTAAACATCTTCAATTTGAAGATAAATAAACATGCCTCGAATCTTGGCTCAGCTACATTCTCGCTAACATAGTTTTCAGTGATGAAATTTCGTTCTTTTAGCAACACTTTAGCTGGAACGGAATCACCAAGACAAGTTTCATCACCCTCTATCCTCGTATACTTAAAATATACAACCATTAAATGCCTCATTTACCTCATACCTATAACTAGACTTTTAAATACCGAAGACACGTGCAGGCTTTTGAAATGGTTGCAAATGATTGTTCCAGTGACTAAAAGCTGTAAAATACAGTTTTTTTTTTACTTTTATCCCTTCTTCAAAACTGTTTATCTTGCAAGGTTGCAGATTTCGCGGAAACAGCATTTCAATTCCATCTGAGTTTATTGTGAATATTTATCAGTCAAATTTAGCAAGTGGGATGAAATTTCGAGTGTGGTAGGGGGAGAGGATTTAGACGGAAGGGGATGGACTGAGGGGGGACCCGGTCTCTAGGTCTGTTCAAAATCTATCTTATCACGATCAACCAGTCTTGTAAAAGTCAGGATTTAAAGGTGGCTTGTAAAGGATATTTAAATAAGTAATCAATTAAAATAAAATTATAAAATAAAAAAATAAAAAATTAGTTGGGCGCCATTTTGAATCACAAAATTATAAAAAAATCCATCAAATTCGAGTTTTAGGTACTTAAAACATCGGGAAACTGAGTTTCAGGTGAATCGGACTGTAGGCTGTAAGACACTTTTTTTACCGACTAAAAATAGCAAAAACTAAGCGGGCGCCATCTTGGATTTGAATTATTTTGAATAACACTATCAGATTCAAGTTTAGCACTCTTAAAAACACCGATAAAACAAATTTCATTAAAATCGGATCTTACGCTGAGTTTTAATCGCAAAACATTAGAAAATTTTGAGCGGCCGCCATCCTGGATTTCAAAATTTTTGAAAAATTCCCTCGGATTCGAGTTCAGCGTACTTAAAAACATGGGGAAACTAAGTTTCAAGCCATTTGGCTCGTTAGCTGATTTATGGCCACGTTTTGGTGATCTCAGACCATAGTGCGCACGTTGGATGTTCCAGGGATGCGAACCGTTCCGGACTTTGGAGCCGGTTGCGGTTGCGGTTCCAAATCATCTGATAAATTTAGAACCTGTCTAAATTTAGAACCTGTCGGACCCGGTTCCGGTTCTGGAACCTGGTTCCGATTCCCGGTTCTTTCTTTTCTTTATTTTTTCCTACAGAACTGCTTTCAAGCAGGTATAAATTTTAGGGCTTTTGCAGTGAATAAGATTTATTGTTTTCTATCATTCCGCATGAAAATAACATGAGAAAAGTGTTGATTCTTGCAATTTGAAGATAAAGTTCAGGCGAAAATACTTACTTCAAAATGTATCCCAAGCATGTTTCCAAAATTCTTTTTGAAAAAGTAAGGTTCATGAAAAATGAAAATCATGCAAAACGGCAATTTCGGATCACAGTGAACTTTTTTTTTTTTTTTTTTTTTTTTTTTTTTTTTTTTTTTTTTTTTTTTATTTAATCATATGATTTACCTAACATGGTCACTACTGTAAATATACAAACTTACATCTATCGACACCTTTATAGGAAATTAATACAGTGAACATAAGAGTTTTAAGTGAATCGAGTTCTAGGAATCTCTGTCGAACCGGTTCCTTTTGCGGTTCTCAGATTTTAAATTCGGGTTCCGGTTCTGACGTAACCGAAGATCCAGGCTCCGGTTCTGGTTCCGGTTCCGTCAAAAAAAAGGGTTCACCCGGTTCTCGGGTTCCGGTTCGCATCCTTGTTTCCAAAGTTTGAGCCGAGGTGAGGGTCTCTTTATGCCTCTCTACACTCAAAATCAGACCATTTCCAACTTTGGTCCCGCTCAAAAAAAAAACAATCCTCAATTTTCCATCGTGTCATAACTACGTGCAGGCGAAATTCGGCAACACGGCTAGTTTCACCCTGTGCGCTTTCAATTTCATTTCATCCCTTCTTTCGATGAGTAGTGCAGAGATGAGAGGAGAGGAGAGGAGAACGAGAGATCCCCTCTCTCGGTTTCTGAAGAGTCTCTCACTCCCCCTCCCCTATCCGCTCTCTCTCCCTCTCTCTCTCTCTCTCTCTCTCTCTCTCTCTCTCTCTCTCTCTCTCTCTCTCTCTCGTTCTCTCTCGGCCTCTTCATCCGCAGCAATGTCCCTGTGTCGAATTACAATGGTGTCTTTATAGTATTTTCCTGCTCCGTCCGTATGTGCCCTTGTGCCCTCAGTGCTCGGATTGCAACACTCCACTTCCACTAGTCACCAGTCGGTTCTTTTTCACTTATTCGTGTATCATCGTGCATCATCGTGTGTACTCGTGCATTCTCGCGGCTCGCCACTTGCGTTTTTTTTTCTTTTTCTTTTTCCCTAGTCCGTGAGATGCCATTACCCTCAACTACCCCTTAGACATCAGTGTATGAGTGTGAGTGTGTGTTGGTGCTCTATTCTCTTTTTCACTGCCATGTGCGCTCTATTCATACATTTGCATTTCGTTCTCACTTGCATAGTTGCATAGTTCTCGCTTATGGCTTATCGGCTCCTTGCATCCAAGAGCGAATCCGATTCTTTATTAATTGTTCGCGAGTCTCTTTTTACCTCCCTGGGAACTAGTAATATGGTCTACGGCCCTGCCATCCTTTCTAAAAGCCGGCTTCAACTTTGATACTCTCGCAATAGCCCGCAGACAAATCTATAAGCATATATCTCTTGCGTTATTGTTGTTTTTTTGTTGTTGTTAGTGTTTGTTATTTTTTTCTCAGTTGTTAAGTCTATTTGCTAATTGTTTGAGATTTATTTATTTTATTTTTATATTATTTTATTTTAAAAAAAGAAACCCTTTGTTCGGTCTGTGTTTGTTTTATTCGCGTGGAAGTTTGTCCTGGTGTTTTTCCGTCAGAAATCTAGTTTTGAGCTTTTGATTGTCGATCGGTAATTTTGGTTTCGGTCAAACTTTTAACTTTTGCGAGTGGTTTTTTGTTTTCTTTTATAAGAATTATTTGGTCTTTTCCTCGTCATGTTAATCGCGTGAAAGTTTATCCACGGTGCTGTCCCGTGTGTGTGTGTTTTTGTTTTTTTTTTTTCAAACACGTTTGATTCGCGCATCGATCTTTGGTGACTTTAATTAATTCGATATATACCGACGATGAGTCGGACGACAAATTTTGTCGATAGTGGCCAGTGAAAGGCGCTCCTTTGTGAGCGTCGGTGTGTGTGTGTGTCTATTTCTTGGTGTCATGGCCAACTACTATTACTCGGATAGAGTCCCTGCTTATAATCTGGATACCTGTGATTACTCGAATGAAGTGTGAGTAGCTTGGACATCATCAATTATTCTTTGCATGCCTTTTACCTTTTAGTATACCTAAACAAGTGATAACGCACGTGTTCACTGTGCAATAAAGGGCTGAATTTGTATTTACCAACAAATACACCGAAATTTGTGAAATGGCAACAATTTCCGCTTCCTTAGAGTCGTACAACATCGGTAAATTGCGCCCCTTCGCGGCGGTAGACCGCATACGAGAAGATAACCTTTTTTTTGTTGTGTGGTTATTTTCTATCGTCGGCTCGTTTATTGTGATGGGTAAAGATATTTCCACCTCATAAACCATACTGAGGAAAAATCACTACTTAAGGCAGCCAGAGTTCCAATAAAAAGTCCCTGAAAAGAAACAGTGGCATGATAGGCGAGAATTTATGGTATTACAAACCGGAATCCTAGCCTGTTTGGCCGTAGAATATCTGACCTTTTTCATCAGATCTACCGGTAAAAATCAGATTATTCTAGTCAATTTTGTCAAAATTCTGGTTTCAAGCAATCTGGAATCTTGTCGGACGGATTAAAATTTATTTTCAAGGAATCTTTAGTATAATACTAACCATATTATGGATGGTTGTTTTCTGCGTGAAAGGGGCGTTCCTATTCTAATATACCTCTGAATAGTACCCAGTTGATTTATTTTCAGAAAAATTACAATCGCTTGCTCGCTAACCTTCACTAATAATTTCACAAGTTGTGTATTTGCTCTGAGGAAAATGTCTTGTTATAACGACCAGAAGTCTAACCTAAAGTTCCCCTGAACGAAAGAAACTCTGGTATTTTTAACCGGAACTTTGGCCTCCATGACGGAATTACAAGATGGCTGTCGTATAGCGAGTCACAGTTGGAGGGGGATTCCCATCTAATTCCAGCTTTTTCTATGCTGGGTAAAGCAATTTATCACAGAGAATCGACAGATTAGATGGAACTGCCTGACTGTGGCTCGCTGTGCGATGGCCATCTTGAAATATTGTTCGAATGTATTTATCGATTTTTTTGTGAATGTTTATCTTTTTGAATGCTCTAAACATTATTTCCAAGTAAATTTATATCATGCTATATCAAAAGGTTGCTACAGCTCCTTGCATATCTACTTTTTAGATACGACTGACTTGCTCATGAACTTTCTCACTTTCCATAGAAAAGGAAACCAAACGTATCCTCCTCGCCCTTAAACATATGACTGTATCGTATGTAAGTCCGATGAAATGCAAAAGAACTTGTTTTATATTGAAATGTTATGGATACATTGGGATTGGAAAGCTCAACGATTCTGTTGAGTGATGTTGAGATTGTGAGAGACTTGAACGCACGGGAAGGAATCAAATCAAAGGTGGATCCAGCAAACGGTGCATTCTTTCCATTTGAATAAATGAGGAACAATCGATCAGTTGAAGGGCCATGGCTTACGCAAGAATCGATTGTTTCTCATACCTTCAAATAGGAAGAATCATGGTTGCCAAATTGATGGATCCGCCTATGGCAGTCAATCGTATTCCAATTCGTTTCGTGGCAGTCAGTGATCGGAAGCAGGGGTGCAAAATGTTCCAAAACTTCGGAAGTTTCACGCGATCCATGACTTATTTCCTCACAGGATTTTAAAAAATTTCCTCACAAAAATTTGAAAGTGATGACTTTTTTTTTTATTATTTTAACATTTCAACACTGTATGTTCGCAAAATGACCGATATTTCCCTATGTTTTACACTATTTTCCTGGGAAATCCTTATTGTCATTATTAAAAAAAAAAAAAAAAAAAAAAAAAATTGACAAATTTCCTCACTTTCCCTGAAATTTCCTCACTTTCACACGATCCGCGGATCGCTAGATCGGGCACATTTTGCACCCCTGAATTGGAAGCATAAACTATGAAGCTCAACGATTTGAAGCTTCAATCGGTGAAGTATAAAAGAGTCTTAATTTTGCGCTTATAAATGGCAGTGGCTTTTGTAAGTATACCTGTCGTTGGTCGACGAAGAAGTTTCGGAAACCAGTTGACTCTCAAACGAAGATTGGGACACTTTTGAATATATTTTGAAACCACTAAAGCTTCTTGATCAGAAAGTGTGTAAAATTTAATCATTTAAAAATCGACACCCTGGGATTCTGGGTTCGGAACTCGGCCTGGGAACATGTGGTGGCCTCAGAAAATGTCCTATATGCACATAGATATGAATATTTGTTTCTTCTCGCTTCCATTTCGGCTAATGCAACGCGTAGCATGCAATTTGGCAACGTTATATTTAGTCCATTTAAACCAATGTAAATGATCGAATGTGAAGTTGTTCACCGAACACCCAATAGCTTGATCTTTTTCATGGGTTCAAATGGACGAACTGCAACGTTGCCGAATCGCACGCTACATCACTGGGCTGTACAGGCAAAATATGACTCTTGGACATCCCATAAACCAAGAAAAAAATCTCTAAATTTTGTTTGTTCTTCGAAATTAGACCTATTTGAGTTGTTATCAAATCATTGGTTGCACTGGGCGGGGCTGATAAGATTTGTCGTGGCAGTAACTATACGCGCGCCTTTAAAACCTCTTTGCGTTTTATACCATTTTCTAGCGCGCGCCGCAGTGATAAAAAGAGCCCATAACTTCTGTGGGGAAGTTTGCCCCTCAACCCCCAGGGAACCAATGGGGGGCGCAGATCCCGTTTTTTCAAAAAATGAGTTTGAACGTAAAGTTTGTTAAATTTTTTATTTTCGCCGATCACCTTTTAAAGGTCAAAAGAAGGCATTTTTAATCGATTCAAAACTTTTTCAAAATTTCTTCCTGACGCCCTGGGGACTTTGAACGCCCATTTTTTTTTCGCCGGGTGTTGTTTCGCGAATTCAACTTTAACGATTAAAGAAACAAAGTCTATAACTGGGAATTTAGTCTCTTTATTGGGCGGCAAGGCCGCCGCAGGCTGCGCGCTGCCAAATCTTTGTTAAACCTCACCGCTATGTACCATTCATAGTTAACGCACTTGACCGTCGCATCAGAAGGTGGTCTATCTATAAGACAAACGTATCTCGTCCAAGTCGTTGTTTAATTTTATAGTAACCGTTTCAAATATTCTTATGATGACTTGTGAATTGACCGTCCTATTTGAAGAACTACTTATGGTTGCAAAAGGGTTGCATTCCGAAAAATTAACATCGATTAGATAGAAAATATTCGGATCCTCCCTCTTATCTGGCAACGCTGTTTTTCAGCTATTGTCCACCCCCCTCCTCTTCCCGTCCCGTCTGGTCCTCTCCAGGCCTCGGGGTCCCTGCGGCCTGTCCTCTATCCCTTCGCCCCTCCCCCCGCGCCTCTACCGCGGCATCTGATGGAACTTAACAGATGGTAACTTGGACACGATCCGATGTCAGCTGCAAGAGAATTTATACTCTTTTCCTCGCACTCACTCTCTCTCACTCCCGCAGCTTATTGACTACTGTCACTCTCTCTCTCTCTCTCTCTCTCGCTCTCGCTCTCACTCTATCACTCACACTCCCTTACACACACATACTTGTAGATAATGCTGCACTAAACTCACATATGCTCATGCGCCGACTTGTGTGTACTATGTATATGTATATAGTTTTATGTATATACGCTCATGAATTAAGCTCATTATTGCTGCTTTAGGGTGGCGCTTTTTACTTTATCGATTAGCCGGGACTTTATCGTTTGTGTAAGCGTTGCAGTGAGTGTGAACGATTGTACTAACTTATGAGTCATCGATCTACATAGCTAAGGTGGTGGAACAGACGACCCGCTTGATTTATATGACCTCGCTGAATGCGAGATTTTCTTTTTCTGTGTGTGAAGTGGAGATGGGGGAACTATGGTCTGAGGTAGTCAAAAAGTTGCCAAGAATCCAAAAGTAAATTGCTCATAAACTTATTATTTAAGTATGAACGATCAAGACCAATTTTAGTGACAGAAAACGCTTTTCTCGAGTAATTTAAACCTAAAAATGTCACTCTAAAGTTTTAAATTAAGCTGTAATGGTCCAAAACGATGATTTTTATTATTTATTTCCACTGTTTTTGGCCCCTTTTTCTCGATCTCAGACCAGTTGGGGGGGGGGGGGGTGCAAGACCTTCCAGCCAAAATGCCTTGTTTTAGGCCGTTTATTCTTGGGTCGTATTTTTCGTAGTATCTGTCAAAATTGGAAAGGAAGTTGCGAAGTATTAGTTAATTGAAGACTTTGATATGGGCTTATTAGAAAATTTATACTTCTGCAGAGAAAAACGTGTTTGAAAGTTTCAAAGTGGTTTATTGCATACTTATTTCACATTAGAAAATAGATAAAGCCTAGTCTTAGTTTTATTTATATTTCTTACGTTAAAGTGTTGAAAATCCATTTTGAAACTTTCAAATGCGTTTTTCTCAGAAATATAAATTTTCTTTTCATCCCTTCTCCGGGCGAGGTCTTCAATATAGGTCTGACTTGTGAGAATGAGAATAGAGAGACTGGATAAATCAGATCTGTTTCGTAAAAGGGTATGACGCATATACTAGAAGGGTTATTTATTAATTTCTTTAAACCACGATGGACATGCCAACACATGTATCTTTCTTGATTGTGTGATGGTCGAAGGCTTAAACTTTTGACTTAGAAGATTTTCTATTTCCAAGTCGCGACGTCCAACAGGTATGCTCGCTAATTAAAATCACCATTGAAACATAGATTTGCCCCGAAAGTGAGCTTGTAAGATGCGCCTTCAATTTCAAGGATATGCAAATTCCTTGCTGGTACGTAGGAATAGTTAACTATCTAATTTCGAATAATGGTCGTTGGTGTTAATCGATTAGAAGTTAAGTGCGTTCATTGTCATGTTTGTATTCATTATTCATTCATTATTTTTTACAAGATGTGAAAGAAGTGACGAGACCATAAAACCAAGGTTTGAAAATGCTCGAACGAAAAATTCCAGAACTTTAAATAAAAGATTGTACCGCCATTAATTTTCTTCCGCTAATAAAACAAAAAAAATGATATCTGAAGGAAATGGATTGAATTTTAAGCGCAAGATGTCCTGAAATAAAAAACGATACTTACAGGTCAAATTATATTCAAACGTCTTATCTTGTGGACGTGTATTTAGTTGTTTAGCGTTTTTCTAAACGAACTAGTAATTCACGACAGGCATACATCGGTTTTAAATCATAATACCGCATAAACTCAAAAATCATCATGAAGCTGTATGACACCCCCCCCCCCATCAGGTCGCAGGCTTTTTTGGGAGGGGATTCAGGACTTTATTGCTTACTTTACATCGGTATCATATTGAACAATCTAATACCCCCCCCCCCCCCCTATACTTTTGATGAAAATTTTTGAAAAATAACCCAAGGTTCGCGAAAAAAAAAAGAGTCAACCGAAAAGGATTAATTTTGCATCCGTAGACGGTAAACCTGCATTTATTATCGCGATACATCGATCGAAATCGATGTTCAGAAAATACGCGCAGGTGTGGAATAATAAACATCCATTTATAATGTTAATCCTATACACTCATGCACTGTATCGAGACGACGCACAGTATCTTGAAACGCAGGATTATCTGGACATCATCACAGGATCAAAAATTTGAGGGAACTCACCTGTAATCTTTGGCGAACTCTAAATTTTCATTCCTTCAGATCAAAACAACATTTGCCTGAAACTTTGTCAGTTTGATTTTAAAGTGTATTTCAACGAAAAGCCACGACTCAAATTAATTTTCATTAATTTCCATCGTGAAACATGGGAAATAACGTCGGTAAAATTCCAAAGATTATCGATTGAGCTACGCCTCCTTTTCTGAAACGAGCTCTACCTTACAAATCGAGTGAAAATATTATCATTTCACACTCACGAATTCACGATATCTGAAAACCGAGTGAAAATATGTGAAAATGAAACGAGTGTAAAGGACATCAAGTAAGTCAATCTGCTGGCCGATCATTTACTTTTCGGTAAACCGATAGTTAAGACTCTGTACAAGCGACGTGATTGATTGAGCATTTTAAGACTATGGCCGTTGCTATGGTAACCATCATTAAATTTCCCATTAGCTATCGCTTTATGAAGGCCACCCATGTTTTAGCTGTTTAAACGGGCGATTTAAGCATGTTTATCATATAAACAGTCACTTTTTCCAATTTCTAGACCTATAGCGTTTTTCAAAGATATTCTTGATGATCATATTAACGAGAAAGAAAATTATTGACCCGCAGCTTTTTTCTAACTGGTACTATGACTTTCAAAGAAAGTTCCCTGGTCGAAATTGTGACCATTTTTGATCTCGGCATTCTGTAAACAATGTTGCGGCTTTCAGGTGTTTAAGAACTAAACAAAATGACTCTTTTCAGTACGTCATGAAAAATCGAAAATTCTATTGAAAACAACAAAACACTTTAACAATAAGAATTTCCATCAGGAGGCTTTTTTTTGAAAGTCATAGTACATAGGTATAATTTTCTGAAGTTGGTCTACTCAACAAGAAAAGTCGAAATCGATGGATTCCGAAAAAATCTTTGTTTTGTAAGTTTTTTCATAGTTTTTTACCAGTGTGCGGTATACGCTGCTCCCTTCGAGCCCTGAAACACCAGACCCTCTCTTGCAATCCCCCTCGCCCACGGGTCTCGGCTTCGAATTAGACCGATCGATATCGAACAAACTTGTGCCTTGTCTTTCCCGCCAAAACTTTAAGCGCGCTTTTTGAAAGTTTGTATCAGCGGGGAGTAAGATCAATCGATACCGACGAACTCGCCGGGCCGCGCGCCGCGGCGGCGTCTTTCCCGCCAAAACTTTTGGCGCCGCTTTATTATATAGCAAGCTTAGCGACAACGAGTTATGTAAAATAGAGGGGATTATAGGGGAAGTGTTTTGCTTTGAACTTTATCCAGGAAACAAACAAGTGATTTTACCATGGTGCCAGCCTTTATTATGAGACGCTTTTAAGCTGACGAAAGTTCTACTGATGGGTTTTGTTCTTATGATGTTTTATTATTATATCAATCCCCCCCCCCCCATGAAGTATTTATCAAGCCGTTTTCGTTGAGCTCATTTTAGATGTGGGGCCGGTTCGTACCATAATCTTTAGCCGCAAATACGATTCGTTTTAATGGAAATAAACTTCCGACGGATGTGCAAAAGGCTGCCTTGGATTTTGCCTGAAAGTAACTGCACAGTTATGTTAACTAAACAGTACATTTAAGCCAATGAACTAAATTGGGATGCATAAAGTCGCCTTGAATCGATAGTTTACATCGGTTTAAACGGACAAAATGCAGCGTTGCTAGAATGTACGTGACGTGTCTGGTCCGATTGTGTGTCTCGACTTCTTGGAGCATTGGCGCATGCAGTCCTTTTAATGGCTGGTGCTGGCACAGATCAGCGTGTGGCTGAAAATTATACCCTCTCCCCCTCTAGTTTAGAAAGCATAGATCTGGAGGGGGTGCGAGCCCCCTGAGCCCCCATCCCCTTGCGTATGCGCCACCATCTTGAGGTCCGCTAAGTCCAGTGTTAAAATTTGATGACCAAGGGGAACGAACAAGATTTGTCATTTGCCGTGTTGCGATAGTTCTGCAAGTTTTCTGCCGTGCAGAAGGAACTAAAAGCAAACGTTTTCCTTGATTTTTCGTCGTAAAAATTCCTCGCACTGTCGAATACTTTACTAGTTGAAAATTCCGATTTCGTTCAATATTATCTGTAAAAAAAAGAATAAACGAATGCTCGAAAAATGAGTGGAACGTGGCATAAGTGATCTTCTTTCCGTGTCGTCTTCATTTGCATCACAAAAGCCTGGATCATTTCCTGTTCTTTCCGCAGTTCATCCTAAGTCTATCCTCCATAGCTCTCAAATTCTTTGGAAGAGAAGTTGTCGCAGGAAGTATTTCTCTTCTGGCATACTTAGGTCTAGAGCTGCCGTTATGTGTATGACATTTTTCAATTCATACAGGATTCCACCGGTTGAGCAGAAGATTACACAGCTCAGTTCAGTGTATGACTGTAATGCACGACAATGCTCTCGTATTTAATCATTTCTCGACCGTCGAAGTCGCCGTCCCTGTCTTTAAAAAAATTGCAATTATTTTGATAATTTAACTGTGATTCCGCCGATTGATAAACGATTACAGCAGTGGCGGAGCGTGCAATGTGACAATGTTGCAGTTCTTCCATTTCAACCCGTGAAAGAGATCGAACTGTAGGGTGTTCGGCGAACACCTTCGCATTCGACCTTTTACATGAGTTTAAGTGGACACAGTACAACGTTGCCTAATTACACGCTACGCCACTGGATTACAGATGTGAGTATATTCGTGCATTACAGTCATACACTTAGCTAATAAGCTGTGTAATCTTTTGGTCAGAAGATGAAATCATTAGTGAACTGAAGAATGTCTCTAAATTTATACAAATCGGTAGCTTTACTTTAGTCGGTCAGATTTAATATGCCTTGCTGTATTGCTAAGAATATTGAAAGTAAAATACTTCGTACCTACCGTCTACACATACGGACTGAGGTCGGAAAAAAGTGGCCAAAAATCATTGAAAAAAAATCAACAAAAATCGTCGTTTTCGACCTTCTAAGCTTAATTTAAAACTTGCCAGTGACATTAAAAGGTTTAGATTACGCGCTTAATGTGTTCTTCGTGGTTAAAATTGGTCAGCGGGCCAATCATTTACTTCATCGTTAGAGCGATCGTTAAGACTGTGTATGAGTGATGCTATTGGTCGAGTATTGTAAAACTTGGCTGTTGCTATGGTAACCATCGATATAGTGTCTGTTTTTTAAAGGTTACTCGTGAATAGCCTTTATAAAACGAGACTCTTAACTATGGTTACCATAGCGACAGCCAAGTTTTACAATATTCGACCAATAGCATCACTCGTAGACAGTTTTGACGATCGGTTTAACGATAAAGTAAATGATCGGCCCGCTGGAAAATAAATTGATAAAATTGTTAATGAATTTACTCTCTGACTTTTGGCCGTACCTTTTGACAATCTCAGACCATAGTGCTACAGCTAACACGATTCTTCTTCATTTTATAGTCTTAGTCCTTAGAGGGATAAAATAGGGATGTTTGCTTTGCAAATGACCGTCGCACTGTGATCTGAAATTGTCAAAAAGTGGCCAAAAGTCCGAAAGTAAATTTCTCATCAATTTATCATTTATTAATTTTCAAGACCCGTGTTATAATCATTGAGACCACTTTGACCAAGTAATTTAAACCCAGAAATGTCCCTGGAAAGTTTTAATTTAGCTTTAATGGTGGAAAACTATGGTTTTTGAGGAATTTGTTTACCAATTTGTTGCCAGTTTCTTTCGCACCTTAGTGCGTCGCTTTGAGGTCGCAGAACTAGAAAATATATGTTGTAGTTCAGCTCACTGCTCAGGTAGCAATTGATCCGTGCCATTTTTGTCATCATTTGTATTTGAATCATATTATTTCCGGCTTTTCCTTCAAACCTGATTTCTTTTTCAATGGGATTCTTGGTCTATAGCGGGCTATAGTGTCCCTTTTACCTTTGGCGTTGCCGTTGCCAGGGTCCCGACCGAAGATTTCTGGCAAGCGTGCGGCCCAATTCATCCGTTTTACCTGCCCGGTGCATTTTTACTCTCACTCTTTATTGGGCCACAAGAAGGGGTAGAGGGGAGGGGGGGTCTGTTATTTCTCGAGATTTCTTTTGTTGCGTTTTGCTATAGCCTGAGAACTTGCTTCTTTGTGACCTCTCCTGTTGCCAAATTGACGGTAAAATTCGCACCAAATATCCTCACTCGTGCACACGGAGAAAAATTTATATTAGGGGCTACCATAATTACTTCTACGGAATAGTTAAATGTAAATTCTGGTATCTGTGAAGATTTTGCTGGTTTCAACAAAAAATGTATTTTGAATGTTATACCAGAAATCTAGTTAAGGATACGCGAATGAACATTTAAATATTACGTAGAAGTAATTCTGGTAGCCCCAAATATAAATTTGCTCCGTGATGTATACTTTACGCCTTGATAATTAATTTGATATGATCAGGTTGATCGTAAAAATTTGGTCAACGAAATGTTTGTGGACCAGTGATGACTTGTTTTATTTGACGATACTGTATCTTCTCCATTTAAACATATTTGTAAATAAATTTGTAATTAATTCAATACGCTCGTTGAACCCCGGAATTATCGATACTTCTGAATAGATTTAACTGGAAAAAGGATATTTGCCACATTGTAAGAGCCGCCCTCTCCTTTTGTGTAAACCAGTGATGGGCAAAAATCATTTTTTGAATAATCATGAATAATTAACTAAAATTATTTGCATTATTCTTATGTTTTTTTTTTTTTTTTTTTTTTTTTTTTTTTTTGGGGGGGGGGGGGTTGTCAGTCTTTCGACTGGTTTGTCGCACTTCTCTATCTCTTCCTATCTTGAGCTAGTTGTTTCATTTGTATGTACCTATCTCTCACATCCTACGTCCTGAATTATTTGCTCTGTATACCTAGTCTAATATCTGGCGCCCCCTACAGTTTTTTCTTCCTACCCGCCCTTCTATTGCTAAGCTAACTATTCCTTTGTGTCTTAGGAAGTGCCCTATAAGTCTAGTTCTTCTCCTCACTAAAAGTTTCCATTTGTTTCTTTCCTCCCGTACTAATAAATCGAAGTTATGACACTACCAGCGTATTCATCTGTCATAAGATGAATGACTTGTAGTGTTAAAATTTTGATTTACTAATGGGAATAATATGAGAATAATGCAAACAATTTTATTTAATTATTCATGGTTATTCAAATAATGATTTTTGCCCATCACTGCTGTAAACTTTACTTGAGATGCTCTCATGTATACATATTTTCATTTAATTCAAAGAAACGTGGACATTTCACTTGCTCTGGGAGACGAAAGACGGCCTAACCTAGAAATCGTTCGGAAAAGTTATACTTCTTGTTGATCTAATTTATTTTTATTTGGTCACTTCTCCCATCCCTGATGCTTTGCATAGGAAGGCTTTTCACATGCATATCCTCCATTATCGCAAAAATGTTAATTTAGTTTTTCGTGCAACTGCCGAAATTTCTATCATTGAAAAGTTCTAGATGGAATCTCTCAGAAAGTTTGCTTCATCCACAGTGGCGTAGCGTGCAATTTGGCAACGTTGTATTGTATCCATTTAAACCTATACAAAAAGTTGAATGCGAAGGTGTTCATCGAACACCCAATACCTCGATTATTTTCATGGGTTTAAATGGACGAGCTGCAACGTTGCCAAATTGCACGCTACGCTACTGTTCATCCAATTTATTTTGATAGCTGCTGATCGGGATTTTGTTCTAAAAAGTAGTTTTGAAAACTTCAAATCCACTATCGCAGATTAAACGCAGGACTTTTCCCGTGCTGTAGCCGACATTTTTGTTTGAAAAAACAGTTTTGAGGAATCTATACACAAAGCATGAGCTGCGAGCTCTTTGGAGGTGTGACTTGTGTTGCGAATCAGTGGCGGCTCGTGCGATTTGGCAACACTGTTATATTTATATTTGATTGTGTGTAAAACAATCGATTCGTAAGTAAAGCAGCGCCTCACCAGCAATCGATTGTGGAACATAGATTCAAATGGAGCGAATACATTGTTGCCAAATAGCACGAGCCGCCTCTGTTGCGAATATTATATTTTGCGGCTTTAGTTTATTCTATGATTGTGTTGTCGGGTGTGGCCTCGAAAGCTCCGAAATTTACCGGTTGGGGGGGGGGGGCTAGCATCCAGCCCGCGACGCTATAAGTGACGAGACGTAACGTAACCCCTGACCCCTCTCGTCCTTCTTGGCCCTTGTGTCTCGTGTCCCTCATCTTATATGTTCGCAGTTCTCCGGCTGCTCCTTATCCTGTCCCTCGAGCAGTCGAGTCTAGGAGGAAGGAGAAGGAAAAAGGAAGGAACTCGGAACACAAACTCTTGTCTGTCTCTGTCTCGACTCTCGGAGCTAGGATAGAGAGAGAGAGAGAGGAGCCAGCAGCTGTTTCCTCGATTGACTCCTGGTGTCCTGGTCTCCTGCCTGAGCCACGAGCTTATTGCACCTTGTCTGCGGTATTTATAGCGCAGGAGCAGGATAGACTGAGAGAGTGAGAGCCAGTCAAGGGCATTCTTTGGGTTATGAGATGGGCAGTGTATGGAGAGTTCAGTGAATTCTATTTGTTTCCCTCGCTGTACATGCTACCCTATGTTGAAGGGCATTCCCGAGGGGGGGGGGGGGGGGGGGCAGGTTAAGTTTCAGGCGATTGAGTGGACAGCTCAGCTGGGCCTGAGAATTATGTACGATCGATTTCTATTTGAAACAATGGCGTAGCTTGCAAGCTGGCAACGATACATTTTGTGTCCATTTTTCCCCTATATGCTAATGATCGAAATTGCGAAAGGTTTCTCTGCATATCCTATGGATCGATACTTTTCGTGGGTTTAATGGGACAGTTGCAAGGGTCTGAAATGTTGTGTTTTTTATAAAGAAAATTAAAGTACTTAATGGGCTGAGAATAAAGATGCCTTTGGTTTCTAATTAAGTCCCATTGTTCCGGAAATGAAATTTTGGCCCAAAATACGTTGTTTTTTTAAATGGGAATTCCGCGTACGCACTCGATTTGTTACAAATTTACACGTGTGTACCTCCAAAACCGGAACACTTAGGAAAAAACCAAAGGTACTATTGTTCTTAGCTCATCAAGTACTATAATTTTCTTTGTAAAAAACACACAATTTCAGACCCTTGCTATTGCCCCGTTGTGCCACCATTGTGCCAAAAATACCACGCTAGTAACTCTGATAGTGGTGGCGCGTGCAATCTGGCAACGTTGCTCTCGGTCCATTTTAAAGTCATGGGAAAGGTCGAAATAGTGGAGGTGCTTAGTACACTTCCTCAAATCTATATTTTACACACTCTTTTCTATTCGTCCTTTCTACCCGTAGTTGAAGTTTGACCAAATTCTGACCTTGATTTTACCAATCCATCGCTGCCAAATTTCGGATTAAACTTCTCCGTTTATTTCGTATTGATTGCAGTCTAGAGCCGTAACATCTGGCAACATTGCGACAATCTTATAAGATTTGCTTTGTTTTTGTTGGATCGCAAATTGCCTCTTTCTTTCGTTCTTCCCCAATCCGTAGCCAGTGCATAGCATGAAGGGTGCAAGTTGGCAGCATTGCATCTTGTCTATTTAAACTCATGAAAATTATCTACTGTTTGACTGTACGAAAAACAACTTCGAATTCGATCTTTTACGTGGGTTTAAATGGACCAACTGCAACAATGCCCAAGTGCACGTCTCACCACTGTCCGTAGTTCACCAGCAACTTCAAACTCTCAGAGGTCTCGGGTTCGAATCCCGACCGAAGTGATAAGATTTGCAGATCTCGTATCTAGTCATCTTTGGAGGACATGGATGGAACTCCTGTATCTTTCATATTTCCTTCTTCTTATTCTCTATGTCATTGTGTCTGTTGGGCTGTAGTCGACGAAAGAGGACACAAAAACTTCCGGGGGGTCTCGAACTTTCAAAGATTGTTCTATATTAATTAGTAAAGAGCTTTTGCACTTTATTAATCGGCTATTTAGATGGCAATTCAGCTGCAGGGACTTTAAAGCTACTAATAGTACGCCGTTTCAGATGCCGTAATCGTTAAAGGGGTGTCTCTACCTGCGAATTTAAAAGCGCGAATAAACTTATTGAGCCAATGAGCGATGTTCCCCTATTTATTTAAATAATCTATCTATCCTTGTTTCCATGGAAATAGTTTCAGTTTTCCAGTTGTCTTCTGCATGTCTAAAAATAGAGTTTCTTATTACAATCTGATATTATTCCTGAAGGTTGGTTTTATTATTTTATTAGTATTTATATTAACGATTGTTGATTAATAGATCAACAAATGGTGACCTCGACGTCTTTGCTGTCGATACATGGGACTCGACCTATCGACTTCAAGGCAGCTCATTGGCTCAATCAGTTGCTGTCTTTGTCTTTGTCTTTGCTGTCGATACATGGTACTCGACCTATCGACTTCAAGGCAGCTCATTGGCTCAATCAGTTTATTCGCGCTTTTAAATTCGCAGGTGGAGACACCCCTTAAGGCAGTGCCAGTATTTTACACCTTTTTCCTGCTCTAAAAAATGCTCTTTTGGTCAACCCTAGTTTTTCATCCAGCCGCAGCAGCTTCGGCTTGGATTATGTAACTATGAGCACAGAATAATACAAGCAGAATGGAATGGACACGTCAGTTCATTTTAATGCATTATTTTCTGGTCCACCATCTTGAGAAGATAAAAACTATCCCCATTCAAAGTAATGCGAAAGTAAGATATATTATGGCCACCATCTTGAAAAATCACCAAACTAGACCGAAAAAAATGTTTCCACTGGCTCTAATGGGAGTTTCCATTCTGTTCGTATTTTTCTGTGCTTCGAGTGTTTCTTCTCAAGAATAATGGGTATATGTTGCAAACTCTTGCTACAGCGTTATACAAGGTCGATTTCTGTGTTAACCCACGTGAAAATCACACTGAAAGTATTGTTTCAAAATACAGTCACGAACTTAATTAGTGCGTCTAACAAAATTTAAAGATGGCGGTCGAATAGGTGGGTCTTATTGCGGAAGAGTTCCATCTAATCGAAACTTTTTTCGCTTAAAAAAAAAAAAAAAAAAAAAAAATGCAATTAAATGCGACTTTTAAATTCTCTCGCGCTCATTCGACCGCCAATCTTATAATTTTGTTGAACGCATTTATTGTTTGTGAGTGAATTTTGGAAATTTCTTTTGCTCTCAAATGTTATTTTCAAGTGATTTTTTTTTATTTTTCTTATTGGAATGATTCCTCTCTATAAAAATATAGCAGAGTTTGCAGCAGACCCATTACGTGACAGTTTTATTGTCGGACCAATTACCGCACTCAAATCTTGTATAGAAATTGGAAGAAACTGGATGATTGTACAACGAAGTGCCTGGAAATAATAAAATTCTCAAAACTCGGAATAAGTATCGAAGGATTCCAAATTATTTTTGTTGCTGGGTTTGATTCAGCTTACTGCCATAATTCGAGGTATATCTATTTATTCCGGCTTGAAATATTTTAAACAATAAGGGTTGAAAAATAAAAGTAAACCCTCTTCAATTTAGATCAGGCCTTTTCTCTTGTTTACTCAAGTTCATGAGAGGGTCCAGAAATCACGGCTGTCGAAGGCTTCTCTTCCGCGTTTGAACCCAGTGCAAAAAAAATATATCGATTTTTTTGGGGGTTTCATTTAAACTGTCTTAGAATAGATTTTTTTTTTTTTTTTTTTTTTTTTTTTTTTTTTTTACATGAGTTCGTACGAATGGAGGAGATTTGAACACATTGCAATTCACAGTAGCTCTGGACGGCTAATAACATCGCATGCATGGCTGCAAGCTCACGCCAAGTCGAGCAACATAATAGCGCGGGGTTATTGTCTCCATTCTCCAACAAACAAATGTTTTTCCCCTATTGCGCCTGAAGTTAAAGTGTAAACCAATGTTATGGAATAAAAAAATACGATACTTTTTACCCCGCAGTCGGACCATTTCTGTGAAAAGAAACACTTTCAGTGTTGCCTAAGGTTAAATGTGGAAACGTCCAATTTTCTAAAGTGTCCAATAATCTAACCCTTATATGTGCCCAGTGGGTCGTTAGCGATCCACTTGCTGTGTTATTTTTGGACCAAGTTTCAGTCAATTCGGACCAATATTACTCAAAATCCAATATAGGGCAGTTTGTAGCTCGTAGCTGCTCCACAAAATTTACATTTTCTTAATTTTTTCGTGGTTTTAGTTCTCATGATTGTACAAAAATTTAAATAATTCTGGGGATATATGGGTTAGCGTCCAATACAGAAATGTCCTAACTGCAAAATTTTAGTACATAGTGTCCAATACCATTCTTGTCCAATGATACAAAAAGTCCGTAACTTGATTTTTCTGTGTCTATAGAGCGCGAGCGCTTATCAGGCAATAATGCAAAAGCCAGCGTGACAGGTGTTGCGTTTTTCTTTTTTGAAGGCGCACAGCACTCGACGACAGTCTTAATTTTCTCTTTTCTGTTCCATTCGATCAACAATGCGTGGAGGTGGGATACCTTTTCTTCTGAGATACCTTACCGCCCCTAGAGTCCCTTGATGGAAATATTGTATAGGGAGTACCGACACGACGCTTTATGCATTTTGACAGGAGTCGATTTAGTCGACTGCCTGAACGAATTCGAAGGTTAAGTTCATCAGTGGACTGGCGGATTTGCCGGCATTTCGGTCCGTTCCCATACGTTCCTCTACGAATCGACTCCTTTCGTGTGGAGCCTTCGATGTCGTCGACTTCTGCTCGACTCCGTGAGAGCCTAAAAGCAACGACCAATCACAACTCGTTGAGCTCGTGTCGGTACTCCCTATACAATATTTCCATCAAGGGACTCTAACCGCCCTCTCCTTCTCCGAGCACCGTGAGATCCTGAATTTCAGAGTTAATCAAAAATAGGCCTTGCATCCGCACCGCGCGCTGATCGGAACTCTTTCCTAGCCCGTACTTGGAATGCGCGATGTGTCGATAGATATATTTTAAGAATCCAAGGGGAACACGACAAATCTCACGAAAATGAAAATTTAAGTTTTCTTGGCCATTTTACGGGATCTCATATAGTACAAATTAATTCATAGGTCCAAAACGATGCTTTTTGATAAATTCTTTCCAGTGGCGAGGCGTGCGATTTGGCAACGTTCCTTTTGCCCATTTAAACATATTAAAAAGGTCGTTCGACATTTTTGGTGAATTTAAATGGAGAAAATACATTTTTGCCAAATTTCACTGATTCTTTCTCTGATTTTTTGCCACTTTTCGATCGAAGACCAAGCTTATTAGTTCCGCTGCACTTTTGATGAGGTATCAAATTCACCATTTTGTCATCTGAACCTCTATTTGCCCTCATTTCGCGAAAAGGGTATAAAGGGTAGCAAACGGTGAGACAGAAAAAATCACCAATGCATTGTAAGTGGTCAAAAAAATTATGGCTGTTGTTCCCCATACAGTCCCGAGCCCAATAATCAACCATGCTTTATCTATAGTTCGAGTACACTGAGAGGAATAACCTTTTTTTTTTTTAAAAACAAGGAACTACGTTTACTTGTGACAGTTTTCCTTGCGCGAAGTAAATTCCGAATGCATGAAGGAGAATCACTTTCACAACAAGGAATATTTTACTTGTAGCAGCAGAAATTTACCTTGGGTTAAAGGAATAATCCCTTTAGTCAATATTTCACTCTGCAGTTTTTTTGACACAAACAAAATACACCTCGGATTAAAAAAAGAATTCTCTCAGTGTAGCTAACCTAATTGGTGAACGGTGGATGGTGCGCACCAGTCATCAAAATCCCGAATTCGAGCTAGTCTGTATATCCAATTTGAGCATCTGTAAAGAGGGTGCTCCTCTCTTTAGTTCATTTGAAGCTCTTCATTCTGATCATGTCATTCTTAACTGGGATTCTTGTTAATCTTTGGTTCGGGGTTAGTGACCGAGGCAAGGCCCGGTGCTTGGTTTTGGGGGGCAGTGGGACCCAGGACTCAGGACATCCTCCGCCTTCTCTTTTTCCTCTTCCTTGTCAAGTCAAAACTAACTAAGCCGTATACGATGGCGCACGGAGAGAATGACATTGATGAAGAGGGTGGGTTCCTTGTTGTTTGTGTTGCTGACTTCCTATGTACGTATACTCACTCACCATTAACATGGGAAACGAAGGAAATAAAATATGCATGCATTGTCAATTTCCTTGCATATTCGGATGGGGAATACGAGAAAAATTGATCCTTGGTATGTGTTTGTGGTACACAGGTATACGGGCGAAGAGGGTCTGCAAAGCGGTGAGTGGTATGTTGATGTTGAGTTGAGTCACCGAAAGAGAAGCAAGAGGAAGCTTCATCAGGGAGGGCGAAGAGGGTTCTCCCAGGGAGACGCGTGTTTCTGTTTCTCCCCCAATTACGAATTACCATCTTCGTATTCTGATGCCTTCCCACGGGGGAAAGGAATATTGCTCTCTCACAACTCGTGGGGCTCGAAAGGGACCTTCCTTCGCCATATTGCACAATTCACGTTGCGCAATGCAATTTAATGCATTCAACACCAGTATATATATGTATAGGCGCGATGCATGCTAGGAATACTGCTTGCTCACCAATCACCGCTTATACACCGTACACAATGCACCGTACACCAGTCGCCGAAATTAATCTCACTTTAATCCGGGACAAAAGGTAGAAAGAAAGTTTATATGGAAAAAAAAAGGTTGAGTTGGGACCCGAGGGCTGAGTTCCGAGACGTGCTGAGCCCGAACTGTTGTGAGATCTATGCATTATGCAAGGACTAAGAGGGTCGCCTACACTATAATCTATGATTGGCTCAATGACCTAATTAGAGATGTATAAAAAAAAAAAAAAAAAAAAAAAAAAAAAAAAAAAAATTGTACTCGGACTCGGAATACTCTATCTAGGTCTACCCGTCATATCGAAATTGCGATTATTTCGATCGATTGAAAAATGTCGAAATTTTACTTAAAGAATCAAAATTTGAGAAAGTTAACAAAGTTTCGATCAAAGTTTCAACATTTTCGAGAAATTTCGTTTCGATTGATTGCTCAGGCCGAAAGACATAATAGAAGGAGCCTAGGGGCTGCTATTTCATAACACGAAGGAATTAAGTGCCCAGTCTACTTCTAGTTGTGTTTAATGTCTTTTCGCAATTCGCAGACCTAATTCGATCTAGCGTGGGCAATTATTATTTGTCCATAAAAATCATGGAATTCCGTGGGCAGTTCATGAGATTTCATAAGATTTTCCTTGTGACATGGAAAAATAATAACTGCCCACGGAATTTCGGTCATGGAAAGTCATGGAAAACTTTTATAAGGTATATGGCTCTGCGTATTCTTGTCCAGGCCTTATTTGACCCTTGGGACTGACAGAATGATATTAGCCCTTAACCCGTTCGTAAATCGCGCACAAGTTGCCTTGTCAGCCATAGTTGCTGCAACCAGTCAGAAGCGAGGATTCTCAACTTGTGCTCAACTTATGGTCAACATTACCCGGGCCCTGAACCGTGACTTGTGAGCGTGGAGTGAGGGTTTAAACTCTGCTGAGAGTCTCACCGCGACTCAAACGCTGTAATCATTCATCATTAAGGGCTGGACTCCTCAGTGGAGGGCTCGCCGCTCGAGTAAAGAACTAAAGGATGAGCCCATATTGCGTCAAAAATATATACATACGCACGAAGCACTGAAGCAGTCATCGGTCAATTGCACTGTTGCCAGATGTGCGGCTTCAGGCTACATTTATTTGATGAGTCAAGGGGGAAAACGATAAAAATGTCACAATCAACATAAACGTTCTCATGGTCATCCAACGGGATACAAAAGTGATAAATGATAAATGATAAATGATTCATTTTCAGTTTTTAGATAAAAGCCAATAACAAAAAAAAAATACAAAAATGTTAAATTACTCAAATTACACGTAAACTATACTAGACAAATTAAATAAACTAACGTAACTAATTAAACAAAAATTAAATTGAATTTAAATTAATTTAAATTAATTAAAAATTAAATAGAGATCTATACAAAAGCGCAATAAGACAATCAATTTTCGTGGATGGAAATACACATCCATATTCATTATTATGAGAGAGAATAACCTCTAAACGTCATATCCCTCTTTCCTTCAGCTTAACAACAAAAATAGGGTTTTGTGACATTTATCGTTCTTCCCCTGGCCCCTGGGGCCGAAAAATGTTGGTCCGAAATACTTCTCCTCCTAGATGCATGGTGAGGCTGTAAACTATCTACTAGCATGCTCGAATCCTCTCCATCCACCAATGTAGTTTGACCATTTCGGACCAACATTTTTCGGCCCCTGCAAGCTGATCATGAATGATCGTATCGTAATGCCATTGGAGTTGATGCTCGTTTACGTGTTATCTTTATGAATGGTGTCATTCCGATAGGTTCCATTCCGATAGAACCACTTCCATCTCCGCGGTTATTCACCGATGACTCTTGAGATTGAATGGTTTCTATCGGAGTGGAACCTATCGTAATGACACCACCACACCACTCATAAGAATAACACGCACTCGATAGCGACTTGACACGATTACGATACGACCCTTCGTGATTAACCCGCTGGACTCTTCGTTTCTCATTAGAATCGATGTAAATATATTTCTCATCAGAATTCAATGTAAAGATATTTCTCATAAGAATCATTGTTATAAGACATTTCTCATTAGAATCAATGTAGAGATATTTCTCATTAGAATTCAATGTACAGACATTTCTTATCTCATTGAGATCAATGTAAAGATATTTTTCATTAGAATTCAATGTAAAGATATTTTTTATTAGAATTCAATGTAAAGATATTTTTCCTTAGAATTCAACGTAAAGATATTTTTCATTAGAATTCAATGTAAAGATATTTTTCCTTAGAATTCAATGTAGAGATATTTTTCCTTAGAATGCCATGTAAAGATATTTCTCATTAGAATTCAATGTGCAGACATTTCTCATTAGAATCAATGTTAAGATATATCTCATTAGAACTAATGTAAATATATTTTTCATTAGAATTCAATGTAAAGATATTTCTCATTAGAATTCAATGTAAAGAAATTTCTCATTAGAATTCAATGTTAAGACATTTCTCATTAGAATCAATGTTATAAGACATTTCTCTTTAGAATCAATGTTAAGATATTTCTCATTAGAAGCAATGTAAATATATTTTCTTAATTCAATGTAAAGTACACGGCTTTTGACACGAGCTCTGGCAACACAGATCGATTGAAGACTCACGGAGGATACTATAGATACTATAGATACTATCATCCTAGCATCATTCATATTGAGCTATGTATGTGTGAATGAGGATGCGCCGTACAGTTTATGCAGATTACTCTTGGTCTAGTGAGTTTCGGCCACCGGACGCTAGACGAGAGTGGAGTGGAGTATGCGGTCCATTGCTCCTTGCATCAACCCTCTCCCTCTCCTTCGCGTAGCAACTTTTATATCTTCATTCGGGGTAGAATGAATATGCACACGCGATCCAAGCAACCAACTGGTGCTCTGTTTATCTTACTCTATTGTTCTTGATGTTGATTTTACCGCCACGCCACGCTTCGGAAGATTTTTCCGGGGACCCAGATAAGGGACTCACTGGACCGTCCGGACGGGATGAAAATAATTTAAGGTATTTGCGGCGATCTGTACCACCCCCTCATTACATGGTCTCTGGTGGGAATAACCCCCCCCCCTCCCCCCTCGTGAAGCAAATTGCCTCACATTTATGCAGTCGGGGGCTTCTCTTTATTTCGTTGGCCCCACAGAAATAAACAATCAGTCGTTGGGTCAAAGAAAGTTTAAATGAGTTGAACTTAATTCTTGCGGTATTCACAAAAAAAAAAACAGAATAAACGCTTTGGTAGCGCTGACAAAACCTTTCGTAAAAAAAAAAAAAAAAAATATACCCTGCAGCAAAAGACCTCAGTAGAGCTGACCCAAAGGTTTTGTATGTCTAACTAAAGATATTTTGCTAAGTGAACCAAAGATTTGGTTGGATCAACTAAAGTCTTTTGCTGGGTCATTTTTCTGCCAAAGGTTTTGTCAGTGTGTTTCTCTTCTTCTGTTTTTTTCTGTGTTCTTAGTCCTGACCAAACACTCAGTATACTTCAGACTTTACGAACTGTAGCTGCTGCTAATTTGACGCGCAGTTATTGAGGGTCGATAAGAATGTCAAACGAAACGACTCCTGAAAGTAGGCTACCCGGAAACAGTCTTCTCAGCTTGAATTTAAGCTTTGCAGGTGGCCTATCTAAGCCCAAATCAAAGCAATCGTCTTGACATTTTTGTTTTGGTCTCCGACTGTATACATGTTCAAAGTTCCGACTTGGAATCGTCAATTCAAGGTTTCTGTACGTGTACTTAAGAGCGCATCCTATTCCCACCTCTATATTAACCCAGCGGACAATCAGCCAACCACACGCTTTCATTTTGAATATTGGAGCTGCCACGTGGTGCTTCCCGGACATCCCGTTGCATCGACTAAAATTGAAGGAGTTCCAAAACTCCTTTTTTTTTGGTGCCCTAATACGTGGGAGCCTTTATATTATGTAAACAATGGTCGGTTCTCAGGTCTGGTTCAACCAATCAGCAAACAAGATGCGAGGTATACGACCTTGTATAGGAAGAATCAATGACTCAGGTTGGTTCAGTGACCCCTCCACTCTCCCTGAATTCGTCCACCCCATTACAATGCATGCAAGAAAGTATATATACCTGTGCGGATCTACCTTGTCAACCACCGAACGAACTGGCAGTGTTCGGGTGTTGGTATAACTTGTACATTATTTTAGTAGCAGGTATGTGCAGGTGGAATCTAATGAGACAAGAATAAGGATAGGAAGAAGAAAGCCGTTACAATTTGAGAATGAACCAACACAAAAATACAGCCCCAATGGAAATTAAATTGATTTTGAAAAAGAGAGCGAGGGGCACACCGGTGGACTTTCGGGGGGGGGGGGGGGGGGGGGGGGGAGAAAATGAGTGAAAGAGAGAGAGAAGCATCTTTATATCCGGTCGTTGTCAAGGTAATCGTTCAACATCCTGCGTCGAAAAGCGATGACAACAAGAAGGATACTACATCGTAGAAAGCATTAACCTCGTATCTGCTGGGGAATCCTTATGCGGTTACGGTGTTTTTACTTTGTACGGCAGGATATGTAATATAGGTGAGTTCGGGACACGGGAGACGCGGGAGCCACAGGAACAGCGAAGCAAAGCAAGAGGAACCAAGCTCGGTTCCCTCTTATTCATACTCTCTTTCTCGCTCTCTCACTCTCTCCTTCTTTCTCACTCTCTCCTTCTCTCTCACTCTCTCCTTCTCTCTCACTCTCTCCTTCTCTCTCACTCTCTCCATCTCTCGGGGTGTTTCCGGTTTCCTGAGCAGGGGCTCCACTCTACTCTACTCTCCAAGTTGGATGCCACGCTCAAGGGAGTATTGTAATTACCGCGAGCACCGACAAACAAATTGTAAGACTTTCCTTCCTACTTGGGTTCGTACCACGCAATGGGGGAAGCTACCACCTCTCCCCGCCAGTGCATCCCTCCCCCGCAGCCCGCTCTCTCCGTGTGTACGCATTTGCCAATGCCCTCGCCATCATGGTTTGAAATGGATCGCTCGCACCATAGGGGATAAAGATACTTCGGCCAGGGTATGCAATACGCAACACACGTACTACGAATATTTAATGTGAGCTTGTGTTTTGCGTAATGCATACCCTGGTCAGGCACAGCCTATGTCCCCACTAGCACCTAAACTGATTATTTTTGCCAGGGGGGTGTTGTCCCTGTAACCAACGAGATTCAAACTGAAGGGTTTATTTGTTTGTTTTTTATTGTTTATTCTTGGTATTGACACATGCTTGGAAAAAATCCAAGAGTGGCAGATCCAAGAGGGTGACTATAAGTTGGCTTAACCCCATTTTGAGCCAGCTTTTTATTGTACGAAGGAATTTTTTGGGACAATTTTGGCTTTTTGCAGATAAAGATGGTTTTAGCTGCCCCTCCCTCTTTCGGACTTAAGGCCCTCCGTAACGATTTCTAAATCCGCTACTGATGATCGGTAAGATTTACCTTCTCGATGAAACGGAGATGGTAAACTTGACGAGACATCGCGTTGATTGGAACAGGTGAATAGTTGCCTGAAAGCTGTTCCTTTCAGCCCAGTGTCTATTGCCGGTAGTCAAGTTTATACCGTCTGGAGTAGGCGCTAAAATCATGTTTCATGGTGGTAAATCTTACTGATAGCAAGTATTTTTTCCTTGTCTGCGATAATTTTTTTTTTTTTTTTTTTTTTTTTTTTTTTTTTTTTTTTTTTTTCAAATTAACGGCATCGATGAAGCTCCCCACTGTCGGTGTTACGCAGCCCCTCCCACAAATCACAGTTTTTTATTTTCCACCTTAAAATAGAATGTGTTGCGTAAACGCCAAGAGAGTTTGCATTCTTATGTTCTATCGCTCTATAAAAGTCATCACGACGACACCGAGTATCGAGCACGCTACTATTCTTTTCTCGTCGTGTGGTCCTCACTCCTCCCTCCTATAACTCCCATCTCCTCACTTTATTCCCTTTATTTTCCCCTTGCTTCCTTTTCCTGTTTCCTTTTCTCATCTCATCCTGGTATCTAAAGACTCCCTTTGTTGCGGGACTCGGCCATCAATCCACGGCCTTCTCCACAAGAGTGAGTGAAATTGAGGCCGTATCCGGAAAAAAGGGCCCATTAAACATCGGGTGTGCTCTTTCTGTAAAATCTAGATCGGGATTGAATAGAGACTTTCGTGTAAAGAGCACATATTTTGTTATATGGCCCCTTTTTTCCGTAGACGGCCTCAATTGAAGGGGAAAGCTAGGTGGGGGTGGGCGAAAGGAGACACTAAGCACACACCCGGGATGAGAATCGAAAATATTGTCTCCGTTCTTCTTTTAGCTCATGGCAGCTCATATTTTTTTTATCAGCAGGGATCGCGTGATTTTCTGAAATCGTGATCAGGGTCATCAACTAGACCGCAAACTGACGTGAATCAATAGTGTCTGTAAAGAATGACTCATAAATTATTCGTTTTAGAAAAGGGCCCACCTGTGGTTTTATGGGTCTTTCCTCTAAAGATTGCATAAATTTCGGTTTGATTTTGAGTGAAAGTCGTGATTATTAGTCAATATAATCTTTTCATATGGGTCTTTTCGAAAGAGCAGACCTGATATTTTACGCGCACTTATTTTTAAATGTCAAAGCTTGGCTTTAAACAAACTGCACGCGTCATGACAAGTGTGTCCTATAAGATAAACTGAATCACCAAGTACTAAAATCAAAGGATACTACAAACAGAACGGAAACTTCGGTTTATTTTGAAGCATTTTTTTCTTGTCCGCCATCTTGAAAAGTTAAAAACAATCCTCTTGCGAAAGACAGACAGAGATATGTCCGCGCCATCTTGAAAATTCACATAAGTAGATCAAAAAATGTTTTCATTGGCTCGTATGGGAGTTTCCATTCTGAGAGCATTATTTTGTGCTATTAGGGGACTCGTCCGTAAAACCAAATTTCACTGGAGCGACATAAAGCTTTGTATCTTTTCAAAAAACTATTTCAAAATCTGCAGGAGTACAGTTCAAGTCCAAGTCATGCCAAGGAGATGTCGAGTAAAGTCTCTGAATTGCACCCATAATCTCGAAACCACGCGCTTCTGTTCCTACCCGAGTGTTAAAGTCTTTTATCGAAGTTCTTCAGTGAGAGACTTTAACGAGTGGATAGGAAAACCTCGAGGTGAATTTCTGGATCCAAACTATAGCAACTTTTGCTGTTCTTTTCATTTCATTGTGTATAGAAATTGGATCATTTGCTATCAAGCTTGAAACAAGTTATGATCCGCCCACCCGAATTCCCTTCTTCTTTTGAACTACCGATCGAGTTTAAAACATATTAATATAACTTGGAATAGTTTGACGGAACTTGCCATCGCTAACTTTGACCTGTCGGCGGAATTCACACTTCCGGTGGAGGGAAAATCGGTAGAATCCTCCGCTTTTCGGTGGAATTTATAAGCGTATCCAATATCCATTGATACAGTTCGTTTGTTTTATTTTATCAACCCTGTTGAATGTTGACGTTCTTTTTCTTTCATGTTTATTGATCGGTTCGTTTGTTTGTTTGTTGTGATCAGGTCGAGATCAGGCTACAGCAGCTCAACGGAAGATGAATCTGATGGATGCGGCTCGTTACAGTCGGGGTCAGATCGGGAGGCGGATGCGTCCGAATACCAACAGTCATCGAGTAGTCATCTACACGGCAGCGGAGTTGGCAACGATGAGGTCTCGTCCTCGGAAATGTCCAGGAACGGCCGGGTGATGATCGTCAACCGGGGAAGATGGTCTAAATCAGAGGTAACATCCTTTTTTCCTTATCACAATTGTTTGATTAAAAAAGTAGTCAGGGGTAATTTCAAACGAGAAATTCGATATTTTTTCATTGAAATTAAGGATTTGTCAAATCCATGATAGTTAGGTCCGGCAGTCATCTGACGTAGTTTCTCTTGATTCCTTGTGTAAATAATTAATGGGTTTGCTGCAAAATTTTGCTGTAGCAATATAAAGGGTCAAGTTCTGAGTAAAATAACGTCGAGAGCCTCAAAAACTTTCAAAATTGACTCACAAACTGAATAAATACGTTTCAACAAAATTTCCAAGATCCTGAAACAAGTGATTCATCTTAGAGAAATTTGCAATTAGATTAGACTCCCCCATTATAACCCACTCATTTGACCGCCATCTTGGATTTTTCTGAACCCGTTCGGTCATCACGGGTCTTTCAAGACCCATTAAATGCCGACAAGTTCAACAATTCAAATTATTAACTGAAAGAACGCTTCGATTACCGGTTTTATTGTTCCTTTTAAGACCCATTCACTATCTTAAAAGCCAAATGATGGACCAACCCATCTTTTCTTTTTAAAAAATTTCAAAAAATAGCCAATGGATTGATTGATTACGTTTTATTTTTAGTGGTAAAAGTTTGAGCGTGTAGGAACTATCCTACGCTTAACTAAAGGTTGTTTCAGATGTGTTGGCGCACCTAGACCTATAATCTTTGGAAGTTTCCTACGTTATTTGTCATATTACATGGCATATAAACGAACGAAAATGCATTTTCAGCGTTGGATTTTCACTGAGGAATGCTCTGAAATCAACAAGTAAAATCGGAGGCAAATTTTGTTTTGATTTAAAGGAATGAAAATTGAGAAGTCGCCGAAGATTATCGGTCTAGGTGCGTCTACACTTCTGACGCGAACTCTACTACAATTGTAAGTATTTATTAATCAGCCGAGAGAGACGATGAGTTTAGAATAATATTTCTTCCCCCCCCCCCCCCCCCCCTCAAAATGTCAACATTATTGACTGCACGGGTTAAAACGTCTGTATTGGATTTATTAGCGGATTTTGCAACTTTTTGATGCTTTTAATGTGATTTTCATGGAATCGACCCTCCGTTCAGTAACAAAGCTACATAAAAAGTTTGCACCAGTGCAGTTACCAGACCCATTATTTATAGCAGAAGTTCAGATCGGAACTATTTTATCGCGGACTTTCTAAAGGCGGATCCAGCTATCTGGCCACTGTGTATTATTCCCATTTGAATGCATGAGAAATAATCGATTAGTAGAAGGGCCATGGCCCCCTCAAGAATCGATTGTTTCTCATGCATTCAAATGAGAACACAGTTGCCAGATTGCTGGATCCACCCATGGACTTTCAGAATCAAACCGCGGCATCGCACGAGTTCACCACTCATGAGGCTCGTCGAATTCATCCCCTGCTGATCCCTCCCCTCTCCCTCCCTCCATCCCTTTCACTTCACCTTCTCCCTCTCCCTCTCCTCGCTCTCACTACATCGTCGGCACTGTTGCTATTGCTGATGTATGTCTACCTATCCTCGCATTATTCCTTTCGCCTCTCTTGAGTCTTGCTTAATCTCCTCGCTCTCTCTTCTCTTCTCATTTCTCAACCCCTGCGTTTTTGTGCCTCTTATACATGCTCTCCTTTCAACCCTCTTCCTCCTCTGTTCCCTTGAAACGAGTTAAGAGGAAATAGAAACTGGTTTCATCATCACATTCACAACTTCCGAGCTACCCCACCAAGGAACCCCCCCCCCTCCCGTCTTTCTCATAACCTTTAATTTTTATCCAACCTATTCATCCCCTTTCTCCTCTTTATCTATCGCACCTTACCATTTTTTTTTTCTCTCTCTATCTTTCTTTTTCGTATCTCCCCTCTCCCTTTCTTTCGCAACATGTCTCATCTCGTATCATATAATCTCCACGATTATTCAGATCAATGGGGGCTGTTGCAAGCTTTTGCAAGTCATTACCATAAAATCTCGTAGAATTATCGTTTTAAAACTTTCAAGGAATAATTTTACCGGATCAAACCACAGATAAGAATAAAAGTCTGCTGCAAGTGTATACTTGTGAGCTCGAGCCATTTGACCAACGCGCAACGTATGGTACCGGGAGGGTGGGAGGTGGCTGAAAAGACCCCAAACGGGTTTTCAGCGTAGAAGCTTGGACACATTTTTTTTTTTTTTTTTTAAAGTTTAAGTACCTGGCTCGAGTCATTGAGTAGTGCATCATCTTGAACATATTTCTTTTGATTTTTCTTTACTTATTTATTTTATTATTATTATTATTATTTTTTTTTTTTTAAAGATCCTTTTCCATCATATACTACCAATTTTTTGAGTTTTAAATATTTAATGCTACGTTTCGAAGAGGGGCCGATTCCAAAAGTAACAACAAATTTGATTTTTTTTTTTTTCAGTTTTTTGCTGTTTTCTGTTATCTTCCGTTATAATATAAAAAATTGAACTACTGAAAAACTACCACTATCGAAAATGGCTTACTGAACTTGTTTCCATCCATAACCTAAAAGCTAACCTAAATTTTAATAAGCCTAAAAAGCCTATGAAAAGAACAAAAAGCCCAGTAACATTTACTACTGTAGTCCAAAAAACATGAAAAATGACATGATCGTTGGTCAAATTAGCACCCTGAATACCTTGAAGTCCCAAAATTTACTTTAAAAAATTACAGTTTTACACACACAAAATTTGCTAGGAGTCGTCTCAGATTTCCTTTTGGGCTCTCGAGGGTTAACATTTTTTCTGGGATATTTTTTATGAACTTGTTTGATCTGTTTTCTAGGACTTGCGGCTGAAACAGCTTGTGGAGGATCTTGGTGAAAGATGGGATTTAATAGCTGATAATATGCAAGACCGCTCTGACATTCAATGTCAGCAGAGGTGGAATAAAGTTGTTAATCCGGAATTGGTGAAAGGACCCTGGACCAAAGAGGTGAGTCAAGTCGAGCGAGATCCTACACTTTGCGCCTCTCCCTAAGACAGTATAAATTACTGCTTTGTTCTACATGAATTACTCGAGGATTCCAAACTGACAGACCTGCAGGCTGATTCTGCTCATTTGGACGAGACGAGACGAGATAGCAAGAAACGATCAATCCCATTGGTTTAAATGGCGTCACATGACAGATTTGAAGTCATTGGAGTGCTAGTACGACGAGCCCCGAGTCATTTATTTCAAAATCATGACTCGGAGCTTGTTGTTCTTGCTCCTCAATGACTTCCCATCCGTCACGTGACGCCATTTAAACCAATCGGATTGATCGTTTCTTGCTATCTCGTCTTGTCTTGTCCAAATGAGCAGAATCAGCCTGCTGGCCTAATCCCTATCGTGAAAGTTGAGAATGTCGAGATGTAGGGAGTCTCAATTGAAAGCTTTTGTAAATTGACGCAAAACTGTGAGTTTGGTATTCCACTGAGCTATCTTAAATGATTCAGAATCCTGGCTAAGTCGCAATATGTTTGCCAGATTGTTTAGAAAAATATTCAAACCATCCCTGATCAAAAAGAATCATGTGTCCAACTGTAATTAAAAAAATTGAGGGGTGAGGATAGATTTTTGATCTGTTCCGTTCAAGAGTACAAGTCCAATTTTTAACTCAAGTGGAAACTTAAATTTTTGAAAAGTGGAAACTGCTTCCTTCTCTCATAAATGACTGCATTTAAATAAGATAACACATTGCACCTTATTGACACTCAGTAACTTCAAAGTCTATTATCTCAGAATCAGATTTTTGAATTCTAAACCACTCTTGCACGGAACGACCTTTATGTTGAAAAGTGTAATTTTTCATCAATTACTCACCTTTACAGATTGTGGTTTTGAAATGAAACCAAACACTGTTTGACTGGTTTGGCTTATTTATATCTGTAGCATCTTATCAATACTTTTTAATTGATGCTTAAAGGTCCCATTTTGCTGTATCTTTGTTTTACTTGAAATGAAGATTCCTATATTAGCAACTAGAACAGCAGGGTAGGGTGCCATTTGGAAATGTATTCTCTCCATTTAAACCCATGGAAAATATCAAACTATTGGGTGTTTAGTTAACATCCTCGAATTTGACCTTTTACATGGGTTGAAGTAGACAAAATACAACTTTGCTAAATTACTTGCTGCGTCACTGAACTAAAGTGCTTATGTCAAATTAACATTTTGTGAAAAATCTGAATCTGAAATTCTGATTTAGTTTTTTTAGTCAAATTAGTAAAAAATAGGAAGATCAGCCACAGAGGAACTCTGTTTCAAAAAATAAACACTAATTTCTCAATTCCAGAGCTACAGAATTTCCACGATCACGGGGTCCTGGATCGCGTGTCAATTTTGGAGGCTCCACCAAAGTCAAAACATTTTTTTTTTTCCTTCAAAAATATTATATAAGGAAAAAAACCCTTTGTGTGCTCCTTTCTAGTTTAGATGGATTTTATAGAGGAACTTTTGCAAAAAGGTCAATGTGGAAGCTGGGGGATTTCGGATTGCGGAAACAATTCTGGTTTATGTGTAGATTGCGGAGGAGAAGAACACTCTACACCTCTGCTAAAATCCTCCCTATTATGAAACTTTGATAACTTTTGCATTTTGTTTGATTTTATCTATACCTCGAGCTTAACCTGTTAGTTTATCTTGTGTCAAAATCATCCCTTCAATTTTTAACTGGTTGTTTTATCATTTTTGTATTACAGGAGGATGAGACTGTGATAAGATTGGTAGAAAGATATGGTCCAAAAAAATGGACGCTAATCGCACGACACTTGAAAGGTCGGATAGGGAAACAGTGTCGGGAACGGTGGCACAATCATCTGAACCCGAACATAATTAAAACAGCATGGACTGAAGAGGAAGATAGGATAATCTATCAGGCTCATCAACAATGGGGCAATCAGTGGGCAAAAATTGCTAAACTTTTGCCTGGCAGGTTCGTATTTTTTCTATTTTCCAAGAACTTGAAACAATTTGTCAGAGAATTATGATCCGACTACCTGTTGTGAATTTGAAGCCAAGAGCAAGCTATTTCAAGCGAATTTGGCCATGAGATAATGTGAGCCGGTCACATTTAGTTTCTTTTCTTTTCTATTCATTGTTGTTATAAAATTGAGGTGCACACTTTACGTGGAGGTGTACATGATTAAATTAGGTATTCAGATTAATTATTTGTCAGTACTGCCTCGCTAAGTAAGAACCCAGCAAGTGACATGTGTTACTTACTCAGATTGTTTTTGTAGTGTGGCTTGAGTCTCTATTCTTAGCCCGAGTTTCTCTTCAGGAGTTTATTATTGTGGTACCTGGAGTCACTCAACTTGCTCTAACAAAGGCTCTCTGCCTGTCCAAGCATCTAGGAAAGGCTGACTGTCTATTTTCCAATGTTGGAATCCTTTGAAAAACAAACCGTTCAAGGCATTGGAGGTTTTAGATTAAGGATAAATTGATTAATGAGAACCCCGAGCCACATTGCAGTCTAAGTAACATATGTCACTTATGGCTTCCTTACTTAGCATCGTAGAGTACCTATGCACTTTTTGTTTGTGTCCATCAATTAACATGCTATTTAACCAGGGTTAATGCACTTGAAGTACACTGCTATCTTTGCTTGTTCAAACGATTTGAACGTGTATGAAGGCCTTGCAAAAGTCTGTCTTTCAATGTGAAAAATCTGTAAGAGCTAAGCCAGCAGTTGGAGTGGCAGACAAATCTATAATCTTATAATCCTTGGTTTTTGCGTTTGTTAGTTGTAAATAACTTACTAAATTGATATTGGGTCAATGCACTTTAAGTACACTGCTATCTTTGCTTGACCAAAAGTTTTGAATGTGTATGAAGGCCTTGCAAAAGTCTGTCTTTCACATTCAAATCTGCAAGAGCTTAGCCAGCAGTTGGGGCGGCAGACAAAACTATCATCTTATAATCCTTGGCTTTTCCTTTTGTTTGTTGTAAATAACTTACTTAATGAATATTGCATAATTTGATGTTATTTGTTTTGCAGGACGGATAATGCAATAAAAAATCATTGGAATTCAACAATGAGAAGAAAATACGATCCCGAGGACAGGCGAAAGGATAGCGATACGCTGATTGCGCTGAAGCAGAAAGCGCGGAGAAATTTCCGACAGCAACAACAACAGCGGCAGCAAGCTCAACACCAAGAGAAGCAGTCGCAGTCAGATGCTTCGTATGCGAATGCGCAGGCCCAGCATAGATTTGTATCTAATTTAGGAGTCTCAAATTCTCAAGTTAAGAATAGTAATAGCAGTAGTAGTAGTGGGAGTGGTCAAAGTAGCCATGAATACTACTCTAATCAGCCGGAATTCATTTCAGTCAATGAATTAATGTCTTCAAATGTAAGAATACGTTTATTTATCATTGTGTGCATTTACTCACTATACTTTACCGGAAAAATTGTCCAAAGCAAACTTCATGAAGCAAAATTATTAATACCACCCTCGTTTACTTAAAGAAAAGAAAAAGAAAAAAAAAGAAAAAAAATTAAATAATTAAATAATTAGATAAAGCCAAAGAAACAAAAAAAAAAATCAATTCTATTGACGTTCATTAATTACAATTGAGGCATTTTTCGGTAAATGGGCGTATGGCGAAAAAACGACTTTCGAGAAAAACGCGTTTGAAAGTTTAAAACGTTATAACTTAGAGACTACTGCAGATTTTTCAAAATTTGAAAGACTGACTTGTAGAACAAACATTCAAGAAGAACTCTACTTAATTTCAAGTTTTTAGAGTGAAAATTAGTTGAGCAGTGAAAGTTCAAAGTTGAAGCGTTATACGCCCTTTTACCGAAAAACGTTTTTTTTCTCTCCTAGCCTATCCGACAAGTATAGTTTGGGTTAGATTTGGGTCACAAACTTGAAGAAAAGGAAATTGTAAGAAGGAGGGATGGTACTGAGGCCCTTTTGGGCTCATTTTTGGCCAAAAAAGAGGGTTTTATTGTTGTCATCGGAGATGGAGCCAAAAAAGCAAAAACCCACACACTGACATATCCACTGAGATCTTATCAATATCAGATACAGATGCGATGTGAGTACAGATATCGCGAGCGCGAGCCGCTGCGAGTACCGCTCGTAAGAGGCACTGCAGCCCATAAGTTTCTGAATGGAGCTGTTGCAAACTTTTGCTACAGGCTTATTAATAGTTGATAATGGGGTAATACCCAGTAAAAATGACGATTAGCGCACTAAAAAATCACGACATCCACTCCTAAACTCACAAAATTCTTTTAAACGCGAGACCGTAATGGCGGCCGGGGCCGCGGTTTTCATTGGGGTTCCCTATCTTCAATCAGCGCCATCTACACGAGGTGTTCTCGCAACACCACACAAGAAGAAGAAGAAGCACACAATTGCCATAAGAAAACCGTGGCTTCGGCCGCCATTACGGTCTCGCATTTAAAAGCATTTTGTGAGTTTAGGAGTGGATTTCGTGATTTTTTAGTGCGCTAATTGTTATTTTTACTGGGTATTACCCCATATTCAACTATTAATAAGCCTGTAGCAAAAGTTTGCAACAGCTCCATTCAGCCGAGGTGGGTCCATTCGAACGATTGATTCGTGGTTATTTTCCGTTCAACATATGAATGACTTTATATCACCTGTTAGGTCACATCGTCAGGATTTCAAAACCGAGTTCTCCAAAAAAAGGGCGTAAATCGCCATACGCCCATTTACCGAAAAATGCCTCAATTTTGAAATTTTGTTTTGGCTTCAAACAGAAAACATTATTGATAGAAAACAAAAAAAAACAGAAGCACAAAAACTCTAGTCATGAGCTTATTCTCTCTTCTTGTTTCATAAGTCATCAAAAAAATTAGAACATACATATTAAGAAAAACTGACCGAGAAACGTGGCGCCATTGTTCAAAACAAAAATATGGTCCCTCAGAAGCGGATAAAGAGATTCCTCCCTGACTCTCTTTCAGCCTATTTGAACACGTATGTGTCAGAAAAGGATAAAAGGAGGAGGCCCTGTCATGACTCTAACAACCTCTTATCTCTGTCCTTCTCTGTTGCATGCAGTTCAAGTGGACTGAGAGAGAGACGGACAATTCTTTGATCCTCTTTTATCCCTGAATGGAATGCATAAGTTTATCGAAAGATGCTTAGAGAAATGGAAAAAAAGGAAAAATAAACCTATCCATCATTTTGACCGGTTTCAATTTGTTTCTTCCAGTATTATAAGTTTTAATTCTAAATTGATTTCAGTATTCTTCATGGTCTGGCAATAAGTGTAACAATAATTCTAGTGATGTATCTACCTCAAAACACTTGACAGTGACACCAAGCACTCCAAGTTATGTAACCAATCACAAAGTGGAGTCACCTCCAAGGCCTCATTCATCACCACAAACAATGTCAATTTCACCTTTTAAGTAAGTATCCCAAGTATAGTGTCGCTATTTTTTGGATAAATATCCGATTTTTCCCAATTGACTTAATGTGAAATTGGGTAATTTATAGGAATATCTGGCAACTTTGCCTCAGTATTTTTGTACATGCATTCAAACGCTGTTTCACTTCCATTTACTGTAAACCTCGGGTTATCCGAACTCAGGTTATCCGAAATTCCGGTTATCCAACTCGGGTTATCCGAAATTCCGGTTATCCATCGGGTTTTCCGAACTTGGGTTGTCCGCAATTCCGGTTATCCGAACTCGGGCTAGCCGAACGCGGGCTATCCGAACTCCGGTTATCGGAACTCTTTCATCGACACATATTCCTCACTTTCACTCACTGGTCTCAAATAATCTTGATGCATCTCAGACAGCCCTTTCATTTTCCACTATGCCCAATTTGTACCCAGTTCAATGAAATGTTTTAGAACTCTGTCGTAAAACGTAAATATCAAGCACAAAGTTTTAAGTATAAAATTAAAGTAGTTTGCAGTATTTTAATTAACTGTTCTCTCTTTTCAGTCATTTCACAAAAAGTAGCAACTGTCAGTAACGGACTTTGGATTATCTGAACTTTCTGTTATCCTAACTGGCCGACTACCACATAAGTTTGGTTAACCCGAAGCTTACTGTATTTGTTTAAACGATTAGGAGTTTACTGTATTTCTATCAATGTTAGCCTTAATAACTTCTTTTGCAAATAGAACTAATTTTTATTTTTCATTTGTTTCAGTTACTTTGATATGGAAGGTGCCTTTATGCAGGAGGGTAACTCAGCATCCGTAGCCTTATCATCACCCGACGAAGGATTCGGAGATTTGCATATGAATGAATTGTGCAAGTTGAATTCCAGGAATAGCACACCTGATAAAAGATTCAACCCCTTCATAGGTATGCAATTTCATCTACTGATTTTCTTAGCTGGTCAGGTACCCGAATTCAATTCTAAAAAATTTACCAGAGCTGATGAATCTTGGGTTCTTTGGTACCCGCATTAATTGAAATTTGAGCACCTGCTCTGGGTACCTGAGTTGACGAATCCTAGGTTCTTGGGTACCCAACTCTATGAATATAAAAAGAACACAAATAAAGGGTACCCAAGTGAGTTAAACTAGTATATTTAAAAAAAAAAAAAAAAAAATGCTGTAGACTCATCCGTGTTTTTTTCTTTTTGCTTAGATGGGTACCCAAACTAGGCTCTAAGACACTTCCAAGTCCAGTTATAGATATCCAAACTGGGTTCCAAGATATAATATGGTAGGTAGTGTAAACTAATGGAGTTTGTAAAATGTTTCATTCTTCTTACAGGTTTTGGATCTGGTCTAAAAATGTCACCCCAGTCTCCCTTGACGAGGCGACAAATCTGGGCCAGGAGAAGGAGGTCGCTCTCTGATTGTACAGAATTTTCACCGGAGAAAAGTCAACATGACCCATTACTGGTAATTATTCGTTCATTATTCCCCTAATCTTTCACCTCTCATTAGGGTTGACAGTTGAAAAAAATCATATTACATGTATAGTATTCTACCTTTCAAAAGTCTTATCTAATTAGGAGACGTATAAGTCTTGTTTGTTTTAGTACTTAGAGGATGAGGAGTTCATGTGCAATTTTGGTTCAAGAGTTCAAATGGGAGATTGTTTGAGGATAGGGAGGAGTTTACAATTGAGACTGTCTCCAGAAGAAAGGCCCGTAAAACAAGAGGTGTGCTCTTCAACTAAAAATCTCCATTAGCTCTCAATGCACAAATCTCGGGAAGAGCACACCCATTGTTTTATGCGCCCTCTTTCTGGAGACGGCTTTAATTAAAGAACAGCACAGCATTGCTGGATCAGCACTTTGCTACTGATGCACTTTGACTTCACAAAAAAATATTTATTCTTTTTTGGTATTTTGTCTCGTAATCCTTCTAGATTTTTACAAGGCACTGTGTGTTTGCTCTCTGGACTCTCTTTTTGTCCGTTGTGACCCATTTCTGAAAAATTTTTTTACTAAATGCTTCTGTACAATGCGAAATTGCTTTTTTTTTTCAATTCTTTCTGTTATTTTTAAGGCTTGTAAGTTGCCCTTAACACTTTAGTGGTCGGCCAATTTTTTCGGTCAGTTGTGTGTTTTTTTTTGGAGACATGCTTTGCCCTAGTGGATTTTTTGAACACTACGTACCCCTATGCAACCCATATACCAATTGTGTGGACGTTTTGTAATGTCCGCTAGCTTAATAAATGTGCAATTATGAATGATGTTTATAAATTGCCATAATAACCATATAAACTGCGTTAGACTGCCAATGGCAAAATCCATCTAGATGTTTATAAACGGCTTTGACCACTTAAGTGTTAAGGAATAGTTAGAGAAAAGCGTAGAGAATACATTTTTACTCATTAAGGGTAACAGTTCTCAGATCTCATTCTATTTCTTAGGTTTTATTGTTGAAAGTTCAGCTACATTCTTTGATTGTTCTTTCTATCATTTTTCTTCAAACTTTCAAGTAGATTCATTTTAAATTTCATTAGTTTTAATTCGTAATTTTCTGTTTACTTTCAGAGCTCAGGGAATGACTTAAACAACATTAGTATCGGTGGTCACTGTACGCCTAAAAAAATGACTCCGATCAAACAATTACCATTTAGTCCTTCTCAGGTAATTAAGTTATCTGTCAAGTTTTTATGCTTCCTATCTTTCTATTTATTGGAAATTTGTCAAGGTTGTCAACCATAATGTGTTGGAAAAATAAGTTGTTTTTAAAGCTTCCTTCTAGGTGTGTCTAAAGTCTCTACTTGTAGAGAGTGAAGACAAAAAGGTAGTCAACCTCTGATTGGTCATGAGTTTTAGGATCTTCGGGCGCTGCTATTGGATGCATTTTTGCTAATTTGTTTACAAACGAAGAGGTCTCATGGTGTTTTGCGGAAAATGAAACTGTTAATTCTAATTATGATGTATCTCAAGAATGTCCGGAGGCCGGAAAGAATGTTTAAAAGCGTAAATAGGTGTCGATCAGCAATAGTAATGAAAGATTATACTGTTAGAAACTCTACAGCTTTGTAATCGTTGCATTGAACCAAAACACAACAGCCCTCAGCATGTAAACAATGGGACTGTTGTACACTTTTGCTATAAGCGATTTAATAGTTGATTATGGTGTAAAAACCTCGAAAAACAACAATGGCAGCACTAAAAACTTTCGAAATCCACTCTTAAACTCAATAAATGCTTTAATTTACGAGGGCGTAATGGTGGCCAAGGGCAGTAACAATGGGAGATTCCTATCTCAATTTCTTCACTCTTTCTATGCTGACAAGGATGATTCACAGCGTAATTAGTCATCAGAGTGATGATCCACATTCGATGAATGGTACCGCAACACCTAGTGACACCGATGTCAAATAAAAGTTGTCTCTTATTGGTCACTTCTTGATGGAGTTACAGTATTGTTAGATGGGAATCTCCCATTGTTACTACCCTCAGCCACCATTATGCCCACGCAAATAAAAGCGTTTATCAAGTTTAGGAGTGGATTTCGGAAGTTTTTAGTGCTGCCATCGTTATTTTTGGAGGTTTTTACACCTGAATCGACTATTTAATTGCCTATAGCAAAAGTGCGCAACAGCCCCATTGTGCCAAAATGCATCCAATGGTGGTGCCCATGGTTTCATTTGTCTGAACTCTGCATGGGGGCTTTAGGTACGTCCTTCATCCACAGTCTTGAAGGCCTGATGATACTTTCATATTTTTTTTTATAAATAAATTTCCTAATTTGGTCTCAGCTGAAGATTGATGGATGTCATTGACATATGGTGTAAACAGCATCATATTTCATCATAAAGAATGAATGCTTGACAAACTTCTAGGAAAAGTTTATTTTATTTTTTGTATTTGACTGGTTGATTTTTATAATTTGCTGTTTAGTTTGAATTCAAAACCGTTCGTGAGTGAAGTGCTAACTTTTGTCTCCTTGTAAATCTGTTTCAGTTCTTAAATAGTCCTAACTTATCTTTCGATGTTCTGTCTTCAACCCCGGTGAAGAATGGACTCGCCTCCTCATCGTTCAAATTGTGCGGTTGTAAGAGTCCGGACGTTTTAGTGACTCCGAATCCGACTCTACCGTTACAGCAAACCAAAAAGCAGCAGGCAACGCGGAACGGCGACGATTCTTCGTGCACTACTCCAAAGCATTCCCGATCAAATTTCACACCGAGGACTCCGACTCCTTTCAAAAATGCGCTAGCGGAGATGGAAAAAATTGGTGCTAAATACATGGTAAGTTTTTATGTTTGTCTACCAAAGTTCTGTGTGTGAGTTTATAGTTTTACTGTTTCAAAGTTTGTAGTTTTCACTGGAAAAACTGCTTTTATCGGATGAAGTACATGCTGGAGTAATTTTAGCTCTCATAGCAGAAATCTCTGTGAACTTTGAGAAAATTCCCTGTCTATTGAGAATTCATGTTGATATTTTGCATTGAATTTTTATATTTGAAGTGAAAGAAAGTAAATTAATAAATGGAATGATTTTGTCCTGTTTTGTGTTCTTTTTTAATATTTCATTTTATTTGTTTTCAGGCGCACACTCCAACAAGGCTAGTCGAAGACATCACAGAAATCATAAAGAAGGAACAATTGAGCTCGTATGACTCAAATTATGAGACTGATATGTCAAGTATTGCTCAGCATGTAAGTTTTCTTCTCTTTTCTGTCTTTTCAAATTTGGAAGGTCTCGTAATTACATAACGTCTGAAGTAACTGTACGAAGACAAATCTCTAAAACTTCGAGGCATTAAAAAAACAGAAAGAATTCTTCCATCAAATCGACCAATTATTTTCTTTTTTGTGAGAATAATCATAAAAATATGCCTCAGCCCGTATATTTGGGCTCTGTTATTGCTTGGGACGAATGGGTCCTTGACCGAAAGTCTGCCCAAAGAACCCCTACCAGCATCAGTCACAACTCAACAGACTGCATCAAACCGCGGAAAAACTGCGGCACCACAAATTAACCTTGAAATAAGTATCACAAGAGGTAAACCAATGAATCACAGCACTTCGGAGGAGTCAGGTAGACTCTAGACTAGCCCTAAGTAACGTAACTTTGGGAGTGCTCCCAACATTCTGATGCTCTGTTACAGAAATGTAAGGTTAGATTCGCTATTTTAGGTACAACCCAAAGCCCATCCATCCCAAATATTTTTTGGGCCCTGGTTTTTTATTCTTTTATCTTGTGCAATGTGAGCAGCAAGTAACAGAAAAACTAAAAGATTTTCTGTTGGATCATTTGAACAGCTTTTTTACCAATAAGATGAATCGATGAAAAAGGCGCCTTTTTAAGCATTGGTATGTTGCTGAAAATGTGTTTAAGGTATTTGCAATTTTAGTTGACGCAATATTACAATGCTCTTTTTTTTTTTTTTTTTTGCAGGAAGACAGCGGTTATAGCACTCTAAAAAGGAAGATGGTTTTACTTCATTCAGGGAAAGAAAACACATTACCCCACAAGAAAGTGCGTAAAGCTCTTGCGCCAAGTTGGAATTTGTTGGCTAGTGGCGGTGATGAAAATGTAAGTAGCCCATCCTCTCATTTACAGTAGAAAGTTGCTGTATGTAGTTTTTTCAAATTTACTGAAGCACAATAGTTGTCAGAGTTCAGGTGTTGTTAGCTATGTCGCAATCATACAAATCCGACCAAAATCGTAGCAAACTTTGATGTCTCAATGCAGGGTTTTTCAAATGGTTCAAGCTTGGATAATACTTGACAAATTGCAATGCAAATTATACTATTGTTTATTTTCTTGAAATTTTTCTCAAGATTTAACCATCAAAAGAATGATGAACCCACTATTTAAAGATGGTGCAACTAACCCATTGTGTATGAAAGGTAAGCTGTGGAAGTGAGCTTCTTCTTTTTCTAACCTGTATAAATGGGCTCTCGCAAACTTTTGCTATAGGGTATTGAAGAGTTGATTCTTGCATATTATTATAAAAACCGGTAAAAATGACGCTGAGTACTCTAGAAAATCAAGATATTTACTCTCAGTATCAGGCTTAGTGGCGAAGAGACCCAAGTATCATGGTAGATTCCTATCTGAATTGAGACATATTTCTGTGTTTTTGTAGAAAAAGTGACACAATAGACAGGAATCTCCCATGATACCTGCGTTGAGCCGCCATTACAGCATTATGTGAGTTTCTTACTGAGTGTGATTTTCGTGATTTTTACATCACATTGGGCTATGCATTTGCTCACAGCAAAAGTTTGCAAGAGCCCCATTGTTATTTTGAAGTTTTATTTTACGTTTCAGATGAAATTGGTTCCCAGTGATTCATCAGTGTTATTTTCTCCTCCCTCTGTAACGAGAGACACGCTCGTCGAAGACCTCTTTGGAGAGCGCCTAATGTCTTCAACTATTTCTCCGGATGTTCCTACACTTTCATCAACCATGCAATCATCAAAAGTAAGTTGTCCGTTTTCTTATTTTTCATCTCGTGTGCATGACTCAACTGTAAGTACTTACCCCCGTTCGATCTATAATTAGTCTGGTCATCAGTGTTTTTCCCAGCTTTTTGAGCAATGACGAATTTTCCCTACTACGATAAATTTTTGACCAAAAAAAATGAAATTATGTAAAAAAATTAATCAAAAAAATCTTTTGCACTCTACTCTCAGCAGTTATATACTCAAGAATTAATATTTTGAACCCTCTTGTCCTCTATGAATCTCTTTAATGCTCTACTTCTATTTGACTCTCTAAACAACATGACTCCCTTATGACTTCCATCAAGTTAAAACTAGATTCTAAAAATACAGTACGTTTAAATGAACTTTAATATAAACTGAAACAAAATCAACCAATCCTAACTGAGCTAATCTAGTCAATCAAACATCCAGATCAACTGAGATTAATGAGGTCTGAGTCATCAAGAATTTGAACTTGTTTCTTTTTCAATCAATTGCTCGATTGATCAGTCAGTAATATAATCTTTGATTTCAACGGTAGCTTTTCCCTCAGTTTTAATAGCTCTTAGATAACTTTGGTTAATTGACCACCAATCCACAAACCGTAGGTTTTTGATCAACGGGTAGATTGTTGTCACCTTTGTTTACAATCAGCTTTTTTCTAATCTCTCAAATTGATATTACTGATGAAAAAGCGTCCAACCGATCGATTGCCAATCGGTTGAAAACGTTAAAAACTTTGATTGAACTGATCAAGCTCAACCAATTGGCCAAGAAACTCTTCTCTTAAGTTCCCAAATCACTTTTACACCTGCTTTACTTATGCCACATTGTTCCCATTAAGGTCCTACAGTTTCATAGTAATGTCTTAGTGTTTGTTTTGATTTGACCGGTCTAAAAATCAAAAATTCTCAACGGGCAACGGGATTTCAAAATCCATTCGTCATTGGTTCTAAGCGGGATATTTATTCCTACCAATTAGTTTTGCAGTCTTACAGTTTTATTAATAGTAAGAACTTTTTTCTTTTCAAGATCAGGTAGTTTCCACTGAAACTATCTCTTTCTTTTTTTATTTTTTTCTTATGAAACCATGTGCGTATCTTTTAACAACAATCAGTGTTTATATTTTTTCAAAGAAAGGTGTCTGCTGCAAACCGTCGGTTATGTAGTTCTGATGGTACAATGTACATTGTGTATTAGTTTTGGTTGTGTTGTGTGTCTTATTGCCGTTTGTAGGGTGATGGTTCTTCACTTTTTATCATCATTACCAATCTACCAAAAACCTAGAGCTAATAATTAGTAACTCAGAAGAAGTGCTCAGTGATTTATTCTCTTGTTTTAACAAAAAGACCTGTCCTGTTAAGGGTCATTTTCTACCAACCCCCTTTTTGGTCAAAAATTGGAAGTCTGAAAAAAGCTATATAAACTGCTTGGAAGTCTAATCTAACAGAAAAGATGAACTAATTGGGTATGCACAATTGGTTTGTACATCTGTTTCGTGTATGAATATGGCTAGTTTTGCAATTTTTCAGAAAAAACGGCTATTTTTCACCGTAAAAGTGCAAATTTAGGTATGTGCACCGATGAGTGACAGTTTCTCTGGGAGATAAAATACTTATTTTGATACAGGTGACAACATTTTTAAAGCTGAAGCTGTCACTCTCTTGCGCTCATACCTAAATTTGTACTTTCATAGTGAAAAACAGCTATTTTTGCCAAAAATCTTTTTTCTAGCCGTATTACTACACAAATCGGTTGTACAAATCAATTTTAAGTACCCTTTTTATTAATTCCTTCTATTAGATTAGACTTCCAAGCACATGTTATACACAATTTTTTTTTAGCTTTTTTCAGACTTTTAATTTTTGACCAAAAGAAAGGCACAAATGACCCTTAATGGGTCACGTCCTTTCCTTGTCAATTAGCAATTTTCAGTTTTTTTCCACTGGGGAAATAAACGACACAAAATTCTACAGTACCCATAAAAAATATAAAAACAAAAGTAGTTTGTGCTCAGTAAGCCCAGCCATCATCATCTGGCCAACTTCAGAGTCCTGGATAGATTATGCTATGGGCATAGGGCAAAGTGCATTTGAATTTCTATTTTCTCTAATGTTGACCTAATCCTTGGAGAATTTGCAAAGAATTCCTATTTTGCTAATTGTGACTAAAGACAAGAAATTAATCAAGGAGTGCTTTTTCTAGGTATTAACAATGCTTCAAACGTTCAGATCTTGAACTGTAAGTCAATTGTTCAGCAAAAATAAGCTCAAATTTTCATTTCTAATTTCTAATAGTGAAAGAATGTAAATACTTCAGTGTGTGCACGTTTGTCAAGATTTCAAAGTAATTTTTTCCGGTCAGATTTAATTTGATTGTATTTGAGGTTTGTTTGATCGGAATAGATTTTTTCATTTTTCTTTTTTGAGTCGTAGTCATTAACGAGTGTACCCTTTAATTGCTCATCAATTATAATTCAGTTGCACTGATCTCATTCATCAAATCGAATGGTTGACTCTGATGGATAGATGATCAAGAATACTCAAAGTGTATTTGTAATTAAAAGAGACAAGAACATAAAAATAGCTCACAACAAATCAAATGGATTTGTAATTTGAAGATGAACCAAATCCGGGATTACCATTTTGCTCCGCACCTTTCTTTTCCACACACAGTGGTCACTTCGCAAGCACTAAGACACGCTTTGACTCTTCCACAGTTTCATTCTTACTCAAACATCTTTGTTTCATTTTTCATTCTCTTTTTTTCTGTTCTCCTATAAGCTAGGTTAAATCTTTTTATTCCCGAAAAAAAATGAAATGACTGTAAAAGCAATTTAGTTTTGTGAAATCAGTAAAATAAAGCAATGGGTCTGTTGCAAACTTTTGCTACAGCGATAAAAAGTGTCTACTCTAATGTTAAATCGCCTGAAAAGTCCATTGGTGGCATCATAAAGTCAATTAATACAATATTAAACCCACAAGAGGCGTTTATTGAAATCCAAGATGGCGGCAAAATATCGAGGAATCTGAATGTATGCACCGTGATCATCCAAGGATTGCCAACTTTGACAACCTCACTGCAGGTAGAGGTTATGTGTTTATTTACGTTGTGATTGGTTGTGATGGATATTGTGAGGTTGGCTATCCTCGAATGTTCGTGGTGCATGCATACAGATTGCTCGATATTTTGCCGCCATCTTGGATTTCATTTAACGCATTTTGTGAGTTTATTATTGCATTTCATTGTTTTCTGATGCCATCATTGGACTTTTCAGGCAATTTTACATTAGTTTGCACACTCTATAGTGCTGTAGCAAAATTTTGCAACAGACTCATTGCTAATTTTACTAATTATTTTTGGTAACACCTACTAAACTTAACTCGGGCTATCCGAACTCGGGTTATCCGAACTCTTTTTTTAAGTTCTAAGTATAAAATTAAAGTAGTTTGCAGTATTTTAATTGACTTTTCAGTCATTTCACGGAAAGTAGTAATTGTCAGTAACGGACTCCGGATCATCCAAACTGGCGGACCGTCACATTAGTTCGGATAACCGTAGGTTTACTGTATTGAATGTGGCTTACCCAAAGTAAAATCTAAGAAGTTAACATTCTTTCACTCGTTGACTTTACGAAACGGTACTTTAAAATAACATGTAGCTTTTTGTTTTGCCCAAAATTCAAATTGTGATTAGACGTCAATCAAATCAAACAATTCTAAAAGCAATTAACATAATTTTATTTAAAAAATAATTATTAACTTAAGCTGTAAAAGCAATTATTCCCCCCTCAATCCTCAATGCTGCACCTGACTCTCATTGACCTGCTCATTTCATTGTTAAAGAACAGCTGATGTTTTAACTTAATTTTATTTTATCAATTGTGGTCTTCTAGAATAGGAGGTTTCTTATATTCAAATTCTGTTGCTCGCAACCCTGGAGTGGAAGAGTTGCAAAAAATTTCTGAAGTCAATTTGACTCCTCATTTGAGCTAATGTGATTCCTCGTTGATCACTCTTCATGTCATGATCTTGTCACTTCCATCAATAAATCCTTCATACTTTGATCTCAAATGTCTGTGATTAAGTACATGGGCAGGTCTTAGCTGAAGGTCAATTGATTTGATCGTGATAAGGAGTAATCAATGGTAATCAATTGCATTACATCAAAAATCTTGTCAGGAATCGTGAAAAATTCTTTCAGTTCAATTGATTTGAGTGAGAGTGATTAGTTGCAATTTATCAAAAATCTTGTCAGGAATTGTGAAAAATTCTTTCAGGTATCCTTAAAATTATTGAACGATTAATAAACCCAGTCAAACCATTATGATTTTGTTTGTGACCAATTTTTTGTGTTTTGTCTGATGGCAGTTTTTTCCTCCCTGATTTTTCGGGCTTGTACATTTTTTAATTTTGTTTTATTTGGTCCAGTGTTTGGTATATTCTCATCACCATTATAACCGTTGGAAAGGTTTTTTGCAAACTTCTGCTACAGTCATCGGGACAAGGCATTTGTCTGTAAATCTTTTTGAGAAAAATCAGAAACGCATCGAAAAAACACTTGAAATTGCTTTCTAATGAAATAGATCATTGCTTGTACCACCCATGCATCTATATATCAAGGCTAAACTTTGAATGTCGAAAATACTAAAAACAACTAAGTCTCTTCGTGTTGTTTTTTTGAAACACCATTAAATAATAGTTATTCATTGACATTTTTTGAGATTACAAAGGGTATTAAACACTCTCTTTTATTAAACCATTTCATATTTGATACTCATTTATTCTTCATCTGAATAATATAGTACTTTTTAAAGGAGTGCTCATGATAAACTCCAGAAATCTTATATCTTTGAAGCCAGTAATTGCATCTAATTCAAATGCACTCTAGTAACTGACTTAACTTGGTTGTTTATAGTGTTTCGAAGGTACTATTTCCTTCTGAGTTAATGCATACACAAGTGGTATGGGAGACATAGTATTAAAATTTCTCTAGCTTGGAAGTTGAAAGTGTTGCTCAGTGTGTCGGTTGAAGTGATTCTTCAGTGTTTAATGTCAATTTCTGCCACCAGAGCGCTACCGTTCGATTGATGTCAAATTACGGGCTGAAAGTAATTTATGTTTAAGGAAATGCAGTTTCAGTCACTAGACAGTCATCTGAAGAACGTCTTTGCTAAATATCTTGTCAATAACTTCAAAAATAAGGCTGAAAGTACCAAAAAATTGAATATCGCAAATCGATTCTTGTATCGACATGCAATATTTCATTTTTTTGTACTTTCAGCCTTAATTTTGAAGTTATTGATGAGATATTTAGCAGAGACGTTCTTCAGATGATTGTCTGGTAACTGACACTCCGTTTTTTTTAAATATAAATTACTTTCGGCCTGTAATTTGACATTAACCGAACGGTAATGCTCTGGTGGCAGAAGTCAGCAATAAACCCTGAAGAATCACTTAGGTAAAATCTTCCTTGCAAAACTTCACCTTTGAAAATGCCATTCATATGGCGTTAGCAAAAGTTTGCTACAAACCCTCTCCGTTTTACTTCATTTTAAGTGTTATTTTTATTTTTTAACAATTGCCGTAGCTTACTGTCTTTTATTTTATCCTCATTGTTGTTATTATCATTTTTTTTTTTCACAGATTTTTGGGTAAGTTACCAGATAGGGGGATGAGTTAATTAATCCCTTACCCAGTCCCGTCTTTACCCTTTTTTTGACCCACCCGTTCTTTGCTTCGTTTGTCAACACTGTTTTTCATTGCATATTCTAGCACCGCCCACCCCCTTAAAGTTTGCATCCGTGTGGTTTTGAGCTTTTGATAAGTTAAAAATTAGTGTTACCAATTTTTCTGACTCTGTCTACTGTATTCCAATACGTTGATTCAAAGTGAATTCACCCAGCTATCGGGATTCTTTTTTGCAAAAAATCCTCTGAATTCAAAGAGTGATTTCTGTATAAGTTTCATAATTCTATAGAATTTTTAGTATTCAGAAAGTTTGCATTTTTTCTTGACCCTTTTGAGAAAAAAAACTGAAAATGCTGAAGTTTTTGATTAAATTGGAGAAAATTGAGTTTATTAGATTAAAATTAAATTAAAAAGAGTTTACAAAAAAAAATTAATAAAAAAAAAAAAGAATCAGTCTCCTGTAATTCATAGAATAGTCTGTAGCCTTGAAAATTTTACGGTGAAAAAAAAAGGGGGGAGACATTGAAAACACACAAACATTGAAGGAAATGTGTTTTTTTTTTATTTTTGAATGAAATGAGGTTTTTCATTTTCGGGATAGTTTGAAAAAGAAAAAAAAAGTCTGCCCTTTTACCTATCCAATAAACTGTCAAGCAGTTTTTATTTTTTTGCCATCTCTTAAAGTTTACCTTATAATATGGTTAGTTCTTTCATTTCTAATTTAATTCTACTCTTCATTACGTTGACAAAAAAAAATTACAAAGAGTTAGCTTGCTATAAAAAAGTAACATAACAGTGCTTTCTCAGAATAATTGGTAACCTCTGTCTCCCAATTTTGAAAGGGTTTCAACAAATTCACCATGCAATTTGATTTTTTCATCGAGTGTGCTTTTTTTTGAAGTATCTGTGTGTTATTTTGCACTTATTTGCTTTTTTGTTTTTTTGTTGTTGCACAAAAACCATTTGTCGTATTTCTTTGTATACCCTAATCTACTTTCTTCCTTTTCAGCATCGTCTGCAGAATTTGAGTAGCATTAGATGTACTTGATTTTATTGCACAGTATTTAGTTTTTTGTGTTTTCACCTTTTCCCCTCCTCTCTTCAAGTTTTTGAGTGAAATTAAGGCGAAACTGTGTTTGATTCTGTAGACTACAGTCGTGTATTACTGGAAAAGGTTAATTCAATGTGACAATTGTTTACAGTTTGTCTAAAAGCAAATTAAAGGGGGAAAGAGCTAGTCTTTAAAACTGAAGATTTGTCTCTAATGGGGCTCTTGCAAACTTTTGCTACACGGGATTGTAGAGTTCATTCTTGCACAAAAACCTGTAAAAATGAGGATGAGTGCACTAAAAAAATCACAAAATTCACTCTCAGAATCAAGCTTAACCCATTCGCTTAGTTTGACGAGCGGTGCTCGTCCAAGCCGCGCTGGCCCAGGAATGAAATGACGAGCGCCGCTCGTCATAGAAACTCCGCCTTCTTTCTACACGTAGTTCCTGGTCTCTCCGATAGATAGCGCCACTGCTGTCATTCCATATGCTATAGCATGCAGTGTGACCAACTTATACACAAAATTTTCATGATTTACCAACGGGTGCGGCGGGGTAAAAAAAAATACTAAGCGAATGGGTTAATGGCGGAGAGATGCAGGTATTACTATTTAAATTGAGACTTACCTGTATTTCCGTAGAGAATGTGACAAATTAGACAGGAATCTCCCATGATACCTGCATTGAATCGCCATTACAATCTTGCCGTTAGAGCAGTTTTGTGGGTTTATTACTAAATTTTAGACTGTTTTAGTGAGATTTTCATGATTTTTGCTGGTGTTTACATCAGATTGAACTATTTATTGGCTCACAGCTAAAGTTTGCAAGAGCCTCATTGAAGTCTGTATTGAAGAAAAATGGACGAAGGAGCCAAGAAAGATGTCATTTGATCCTTCATAAAAATTTTAAAGGGAAAATTTGAGTTTTCAAGAAAAAAAGAAAAAAAACACAGTGTCTTGGTAACACCGAAAATAAGGTGTCTCTTATTGTAACATTTAATGTACCGCTAAAATCTGCATATTTATCATTTTCTTCAAAAAAAGTAAAAACAAAACTAAAATTGAGATTTCTGGGCCTATGAGATCGTTTCGTTGTTCGTAAATGAATGAAACTTCATTGTCCTGTTTCAGTTGCGTTTTCCTCAGGTTTGATCGTTGTTAAGTAGGAAGTCAGTAGAGTAATGGTTTTGTAGTTAGTGTTTTTGCATGTGTTGTTTTTGTCTGTACCTCTACTAGTATCAGTGAGCAGACACCATCACGAAACGGGTTTCTGCATAATCCTCACGGAATTTTGTCCTCGTTAAGCAAATTTTATTACGAGGGATTGCTTTTTTATTTTGGGTAAAGATCTTCACCCGAACCAACGGTTGTACATTTTAGTCATCTCACTGGAACTGTTTGTTCGGCAACGATGCATGACACCGATGCTGTACCCTTTCCGCAAGGTGGGGGCAGAGAGATAAAACCAATGCTGAGAGGCAACAATAAACAATGCTCCTGATTGGTTGGAAATGTTTTTGTTGACTTTTGCGTTTGGTGTCCTCAGAATAATTCCAAATCTCGTAGTAAAATTCGCATAGTATCTGTTCGGTTAGATCTCATTTTTCACATTAAATCTTCTTGTGCAAAAATCTCCATGATGTCATTAAGCCCTTTGTGGACTTTGCCATGTAAAAAAACTAAAAGTCTATGGAAATCACCAGTTTCCTGTACAACTTAACAGATTTTCTGGCAAATTGCATGTAGGATTTAATTTGGCTGTCAGAGGTTTTGGTGCAGGATGATTTGGGGGAGAAAATTGGACCTAACCTAACAAATTTTTCCGCGGGCAAACTTCTATTAGGACTGTGCAGGGTCTTTTATGCAATAATGAAGAATCTTTTCTCGTGTAAAATAAAAATGAATCAGGCATTAGCCCTAATCAATTTCATATGAACCACTTAATAATACAAAATGAATTATCTTTAAGCAAGAAAAACCCTTCCTATAACATAAGTATTTAGTAAAAAAAAAAAAAAAAGGGAGAGAAAAAAAGAAATAAAGGCTTTAAATTTTTCAACTGATTAAGGTAAAATTAATAATATTAATGAATGATGACACTGCATCATCACAATTTTATCAAAAGTGTGCATTTTAAGGAAACATGAAAAGACCTAGTTTTAAATATTCATTTGAAATAGTGTAGGTATTCTCTGGAAACTGTTCGTTTTAATGTAGAGTTGTTGCTATGTCAATATTGTGTGTATCGAAAGGTTCAATTTTTTCACTGTAGACTACTTATATCTGACACCATTTCGGAAAATTATGTGTTTAAAAATGATTATTCTGCTGTGTTTATGGAATTAGGATGAAGTCGTTATCACGAATAAACTAAGAAGTGTAATAATACAATAAAAATTGGGTTTAAAGCAGTGAGCTTTCAATTTCAACATAACTAATGTAAGATTAATAAAGAATCAAGAGAAGTGACAAACTGGAACTCTAAAAAAAAAAAATGTTTTCATGTCAAAAGCGTTTCAAAGATAGTCCGTCTCCTCCCTCGTTGGCCTGCTTACCAGGACCTGGTCAAAATTCCTAGAATTTTATTTCCTTTCAGATGATGTATCACCAGGTGTGTGTGTGGGGGTGGGGGGGGGGGCATTTGGAAATTTTGAGTTGTGGGTTGGTTACTCCCTTTAAGGGGGAAACCCCAAAATGTTGACCCCCTCAAAAGATAGTTCGTTTTTAATTATGAGCATCCCCAAATATGGTTTTTTTTATCTGTCGCCGTTGAATAGTTGTGGAGCGGTTCCAGGACTTTTGGCTCACCCTGTACACTGCCGTTGTTTACTTTTTCTGCATAATTGTTCGATGACACTCTTCACATTTTTAGCTCTGAGTAGCTGCAACCACTCAAGCTCTTGGCATGAATTTTAGCATGTGCGTTGTCTTGTCAACTTGTTTTGAGGAAAAGTGGCGCAGCTTTTCTCACTCATCACAAGTTCAGAAAGAAGATTTTTCTGTGTGAAAAGTTCTTAAAAAATTGTTCAGCCAATAAAAGGGCATTTTGAGCAAGTGTTTATTTTAACTTGTTTGTAAAGAATGAAGCAAGAGCTCCCATAGTGTTTAGACAAGCGATGATAGTTTTTGAGAACTTTTTACACTCAGACAATGGACTATTTTTGTAGAAAGCTTCGTTTTTCTACCTCAAATATCATATTTACTTCCAATAGCTTGTCAAATCCAACTAAAACTTCTTTGGCTAGGCTGGTTCCTCTTATTCGAAGGCTCTCACAGTTTTTGTTCTTGAATGTTAAAAATGAGGCTCTTGCTGACTTTTTTGCTGTAAGCGATTGATTTGTTTACTCTCGGGTAAAATTCAGCAAAAATTACAATGAGTACATTAAAGAATTTTGAAACCCACTCACAGAATCACTACTGAATTTAAAGTTTAAGGTGAATCTTCAGCGTTTAGTGCCGATTTCTGCCACCAGAGCGCTACTTTTCGACTAAAGTCAAATTACAGGCCGAAAGTAATTTATTTTTAAGAAAACAGAGTGTCAGTTACTAGATAATCATCCGAAGAGTGTCTCCGCTAAAAATCTTGTCAATAACATCAAAAATAAAGCTGAAAGTACCAAAAAAGGAAATATCGCAAATCGATTCTTGTATCGAAATGTGATATTTCATTTTTTGGTACTTTCAGCCTTATTTTTGAAGTTATTGACGAGATTTTTTGCGGAGACACTCTTCGGATGATTATCTAGTAACTGACACTCTGTTTTCTTAAAAATAAATTACTTTCGGCCTGTAATTTGATTTTAGTTGAAAAGTAGCGCTCTGGTGGCAGAAATCGGCACTAAACGATGAAGATTCACCTTAAGGCGTAATAAAGGAGCTACGCAGCTACCACAGAAAATTCCTGTCTAATTTTAGGCTTTCCTCCGTGTGTTTCTATAGAGAGAGTGACAAATTAAGCAGAAATCCTCCATGACACCTGCGTAGCTTTGACACTTAAGAGCAAAGATGTCGAAGCTATGTCGGTAACAGTGTAGATTCTTATCTAATGTGTCTCTCTCTCTGTAGAAACCTACAGAGAAAATACTCAAACTAGCAAGGAATCTCCTATGGCACTTGCGTAGCGCTGCTGTTACTCCTGAAACTTCAAAGTCATTTTGCGAATCTGTGAGTGAATTTTGTAATTTTTTAATGTGCTCATTGTGATTTTTGCTGGATTTTACTCAAGAGGAATATCGCTTATAGCAAAAGTTTGCGAAAGTTTCATTATTCAGTGGTCAGTTTTGTTTCAAATGAAAAGAAACCTGTTTAAATACCCTTCATATTTACCCAAAATCACTAAAAAAAAAAAAAAAAAACTTAAAAATGTATCATTAAGTTTCCTTTTCAATTTTTCGCTCATCAAACTGTGGTTGTCTCAAAAATTTCCGTGCTAATTTTTTTTCAAGCATCAACCCATCATTCTTTTGTCCATCATTTTATTTTATCGGTGAAAGAATGTTGAAAAGCCAGTGCATCGTTAAAATTTCACAATCTTCATCAAACACTTTTTGTCCGATAATTTTTTTTTAAAAAACCCAAAATAGACCTGATTAAAAGAAAGGAAAGGAAATTTAATCCGTTGAATGGAGGCTCTGTAGCTAAACCTTTGAAGTTCTCGTTCGACAAAGTTGGTGTTTCAACCTTGAATCTTTAAGGTATTAGAAGGTAAGGAATGTTTCAACCTTTGTTTTATTTGGGTGTAGTTTGCAATGGCGGGGGCTTAGTGGTGTTTATTTCCTTCTCTTTTTCATTCTCAGAACCCTTCCCCTTGCGGAGCTCCAACAAAACGCTCAGTCGTCAAACGCATCGAGTTCTCACCTACATCACCCTCAGAGAGGAGGCCTTGCAATCAAGACCGAGTCCGTTCCTTATTCAAGGTTTGTTCATTCGCCATTCTCATTCGTCTTTCTATTGCGTGACAGACAGAATACAAAAAGTGCCAGCAAAGGAAACACTCGTCATCTAGTAATAGTGAAGGGAGTTAGTTCTGAAGCGTTTTTTTATTCTTTGGAATCTGCACTGGTGCAATAACCCGGAGCTTTTGGAGCTGCTCCAAAGCTGTATGGTGCAGCACCGGTCACATGCAGAAGCTTCGGAGCTCCAGCTCCAGTGCATCGGTCTTCAACTCCGATACACTGGAGCTTGCACCGGAGCAGCTCCAGGCGCATCGCACCGCTACTGTAAAACACTTCGGTGCGCTGCGGTGCTAGAGCCTCGGAATGAAAAAACACTCCAGTGCACTGGAGCTGTACCGGAGAATAAAGAAACGCATCATAAATCTCCCATCATGTTTAGAACTCCAGTCAGATAAACGTTTGGAAAAAATAAACAATTAAAGTTTTGATCAAAAACTTGATGAGAAAAATGAAAAGCATAAAAATAGCGCTCGTGATGGGTATTCTACGTATTACAACATGCTCTTTTTTACAATGTTTTTGAAAAATGGTTCAATCACAGAAGGCTACAATTAGAACAGAAACTTCCATAAGAACTAATGGAGTCAAGATTTGAAATTTACCTGCCCAAACTGGCAACTGAGCCTGCTCTCTTCTCAAGATGAGGGACTTGCTTTTCTAGGTTATATTTACAATCAGGGTTGACGCTAAACCCAGTAGGTTGCCAAAGATTGCCGGAATTGCTCTCGAACATGGCGGATTGGCGGACCCGAAGATACGGGAAAGAATTTAAGTTTCTGTTCCGATTATAGTATTCTGTGGTTCAATGGATCCATTCTTCTAAACCTTGTTTATTTGTATACTTCCAATCTACGGTATTTACTAGAACCGCTTTTCATAGATGGAGACTTTTGATGTATTCTTTCTTAAATACTGGAACTATTGCAGTTTTTTGTTTTTTTTATGAGCTCCCTTCACTGCGAGTGAGAACAAAGCAACATAACAATATAGAGGTGTAAAATTAACGTTTGGTATTTTGTCCTTCATGATTCTTTGATCTAATTGAATTGCTTTTTGCAGAAAGGAACCAACTACATTGGATTTCAATAGCAGTTGGTTCTTTTCTGTGCAAAGCTGTTCAATTGGATGGTTCTTTACAGAGAGGAAACAATTACATGGTAAATCAATAGTTGCTGGTTCTTTTCTGCATCTCGCTGTCTCATTGGATAATTCTTTGCAGGAAGGGAGCAACTTTGTACATAGGAAATCAAAAGCAGTTGATTTTTTTTTCTGCAAAAATCTATCCAATCTCATTTTCATATCCCCTCCTATTTTTCTGTGAAGATGGAAAAAAACATTTTGTGCAATCTATACCATTGCCTTTGCTTTTTATGTGCTCTCACTGCTAGGATGGTGGCTCAAAACACCAGTGGCTGAAAAATTAAGTAGATCAGATTTTTTACAGGTCTCAAAAACCCATGACCTAGCCTTGCTTATTTCTTGATTCGAAGACAATGGTGTTGCTGTCCTAGTCATTGTCTCAACATTCTCCGTGTGATTTAAATACATATAGACTGTTTTAGTAGAGCGATATATCGTATCGATTGCCGTCCGAGGGCCTCTGGTTCCAAACAAACTCTGGTTCAATGTAATTTCCCCATAAGCGAACTTTTGAACGGAAATTTAGGGTATTAAATCAAACAATAAATGCGACCTTTTTGCGATTATGAATTCTACGTCCTCGAAAATGCTTAATTATGCCTGGTTCCTTGACTAAAACTGCCGAAATCAATAAGATATTACAGATTAAATGTTGCATTTGTAGGTTAGAATCGCCAGAAATCCCGCCAATTCCACAACAACAACAATAACATTTGGGTGATTCCAACCTCCAAACGCATCGTTTAATCTGCAATATCTTGTTGATTTTGGCAGTTTTACGGGTGGAACCAGGCAAAATTAAGCATTTTCGAGGACGTAGAATTCATAATCGCAAAAAGGTCGCATTTATTGTTTGATTTAATACCCTAAATTTCCGTTCAAAAGTTCGCTTATAGGGAAATTACATTGAACCAGAGTTTGTTTGGAACCAGAGGCCCTCGGACGGCAATCGATACGATATATCGCTCTACTAAAACAGTCTATTAAATCCCTTATCTAAAGACAATGCAACTGACTCATTTCTATGCCTTTGTGGATGTCCATACTACCTCAGGTGTCCTATACTTTATCATGCAGCAGAAATGCATCGCTTCTAATATGTTCGCTTATGTGTTTTTGTTGGTTTTTGCCTCGGTCATGGTTTTTTTTTAATTTTTTGCTAATCAATTCCAGGCTACATACTACCAATAGTTATGTCTGATCTTACAATTTTACAGGGCGATAGCCCTACCGACAATTTCTTGTTATTATAAGTAAGGTAGTTGAAATTTTAGCGAAGTGGGGCAAAATTTTACGTGTAATGGCTAAAATCTATCAAAATCAGTCTGTTGTGATACCTTTAAATTCAAATGGAGCTATGCTGTATGGTCTGAGATCGTCAAAAAGTTGCCAAAAATCAGAAAGTAAATTTCTTATCAATCTATCATCTAAATACTTTCTGCATCGATTTTAATCACAGAGAATAATTTTTACAAGTGATTTAATCTTCAAAGTGTCTCTTGAAAGTTTTAAAGTTGACTAAACAGATTGAAAATTATGATTTTTTATGACTGTTTTTCACTGATTTTTGGCCATTTTTTTCAATCTCAGACCATAGTATGCTTTAGCAAAAGCTTGAATCAGACCCATTAGAAGTAGAAAATTTTCTACTCCTTATCTCAAATTTCATTTTGTTGCTGTTTATTATTTTGTGTGCTTTATCATTAAAATTTTCTGTGCAGCTGGATGTAAGATGGGAAGAAATCCTTTTTGGAAAAACGCTGGATCAGGTTGCGCTGACAAAACAGGCTCATCAACTGGTGGAACTCAAGAGTGAAACCGATGACAAAGAAACAGCCAACACAAGCAGCGGAGAAGTTGAGAACACGTACAAGATATCTTTAACAAATCAACAGATATACAGCACCATTCGGTCGTTTCATTCATTTGATCTTCTCCGCAATGAAGGCTCGTCGTCAGTGTAGCGCAACCAGTGTTGTTTGCGAATGCCACGACGTCTTCTCCAATGATAATACTCAATCGTGCAAACACTTTTTTAATTTGCAATCTTCTTTTTCTTCATGTTTTCCTCACCATTATTTATTACTTTATTTAATTAATTATTTATTTATTGATTTAATTATGATAATTTATTTGTGTTGATATTATGAGTTATTTGCTTGTGCATCCTTTTTTCATGAAGTGTGTCATGGAAATAATATTAATTCTCAGAGGAGTAGTTTTATGAGTAGTTCCCCTCTCAACTATAATTTTTACTTTAAGAAAGTAATTTGTAAAATGAAAATTTAAAAATCATTACCTTATTATATTTTTTAAAATTACTGTGCATTAAATTTGAATTATTCGAGTTGTATTATAATTGAACACAATTGTTTATTAATGTACCTATTAATTTTAATTATTTTAATTGCATCATTCAATTTAACTCATTTTGGTAATAATTTTTTTTGCTCTCGTTTTTAATTTTACATGATAATCAATTAAGTTATTTGTTCCCTGCTGATGCAGTTTAATGAAAGTTCTTTATGAACCTTATTTTATTTCTGAATTTTACCAAAGGCATAGTCTCCCTACCTTGTTTTAGTTTTTATTAAATGGATTGTATTATTTTTGAGCCCATAATTATATTATAGTTTTGAGCCCGTACCGCTATAGATTGAAACTACTCAATTTTTCTCGTCAGCAGTTTAGTAAAATTGTGAGATTAGTGTGTTCTAATATCAATTTGGTCTCCTGTCCCTGAACAAAAGTGTTTGTTTCAGGCCTAGAAATGCTGGTTTGAGTTAATTATCTTTTGTTCCTTGATAAGGATCAACATTGTGAAATTGGGCAACCAGCGTGTTTAGAAAGCAAATTGCTTTTTGAGCCTGTATTCAGCTTTCCAGTGCAGCCAGATTTGGAAAAAAAAAACCACATTAAATTTTATGGGAACTTTGTGTATTTGCCAAATTTGGCAGCACTGTAGCTTTCTACCCCTTATTGATTTCAAGTCTTTTCTTTTGAATGATCCGCCGATTCCTTTGAGGAAAATGTTATTTGAGTTTCAAAATTGTAAATTGGAACCAACGACATATTGAACTAAAGAAGTGAATTATAATTGAAGACTGGTGTTTTAATCATTATTATTAAAATAATGTTAATTTTTGCAAATTTTATGTTTTATTTATCAAGTCCGGCTAGTTAGATTAATTAGTTTCGGATTTTTTTTTTTTTTTTTTTTTTTTTTTTTTTTTTCGAATATGCAAAGAAAGAGACCTACATGTGATGAGTTATTCCTAATTCAGATTTTTTCAAAAACTTATGGGAAAAAAATTCTAGCAATTAGGTATCTTTCAAGAGATTTGGAGTTTTGACAATTTTTTCTCAGTCTTACATTATTTTTCATTTCTTCAGCTTTTTGTAGTTTGACCAAGATTTTTTTTTTTTTTTTTTTTTTTTTTTTTTTCTTTGCGAAAATACTGACTGTCTTGACCAATCATAAATTAAATTGAAATTTTATCAGGGTTTTTTTTTTCGGATACCACACTGGAAAAATTTAGAACTTTTGATACTTTTGATGAAGCACTGGAACTTTTTCAGGGTAAAATATGATTTCCTCCTGGGAATGACTTGAGAACTTTTGATTTAATATTGGACTTTGGTTGGGGTCAAAAGCAGGAATCTAACCACTGAAAAATATTGTCTTAACTGATAGACAATTGAATGGTAACTCTAAGACCTTAAATCATTTTCCATAGAAATTTGACTTGTTGCTGTTGGGAATTTCACTTGATAGTCTTAAGTGTAACTGTACGAAAAATGAACATCATTAATTACGCATCACAAAATCTACTTCACATACAAGATAATCTAATTTATAAGAATTACAAGCTTTCCTCCTTTTTTCCCCCGCCCAAAAAATGAATCTTGTTTCCTTCAAGTGCTTTTACTTTTATTTCCTGTGTTTTTAAATCTTTCTCTACGGTCATTTATTCTTGCAAAATTGATTGTGCAAGAAACTTTTCAATGCTTTCAACCCCCCTTTTCTGACCATAATCCAACGAAACAGGTTCCTTTATTTTGTACCGTCAGCGAATCAAATAGTGTCAGTTGACTCCATTAATTTTAACTTAGTTAGGCCACCCGCAGTACTTAAATTCATTTTTATATGTATTGTAGGTTGCCTACATGAACGGAATTAAAAGGATTCGACTAACATTATTTAATTCTTTGGCTGTACTTTTTGCTGTTTCAGTCTAAAATGAGATTGTTTCTAATTCATTGATTGTGTATTTTTACAATTATTTTAACCAAATGTTTACGTGTTTGTTTTTAAAGCATTGAAAGTCATCACATCATCTGTTTCCCCTTATTTTATATTTTTATTTTTTCATCTCTAGAGTTCAATCCATTGTTGTTTGAAATTTTTGCTCCAAAGTTCAGTCGTAAGACAGTTTTTGAGCTACTGCTATTGTGTGGAACTCTATAGCTTAATTTTGAAAATCAAAGCTCAACATTTTGAAACTTCCAATCTTTAACATTTTACCCCTCCCCCCACCCCTCTGAACTGGCCTATCAATAGAAAATTAAAATATTATTCCTTGTTTCAAAGGAACTTCACTGTTGCTTAGTGCTTACTCTATCCAGGCCTTTAAAAATTGTCAAGTGACCGGAGTTACTGGAAAACCATGAAATCCAGGGAAAGAAAGGAGGAAATTAAATTCAAGAAGTGTTGAAGGAAGCTTGTCAGAATTATTTACTAAAATTTTGTGAGGCTCCAATTCATACCAAACTTCCTTATTTTATCATTATTTCATGACCCTTTAAAAACGTGTAATCGTTTCTACATAATTAGTTTTGCTAATTAATAAGAGCTCAACCATAAAATCCAATTATTTTTGTTAGTTCCTCTATCCATTGAAGATTGCATAATAGTAACAACACCCCCCCCCCCCACTCCCTCTCCACCCCCAGATTACCACCTTAGGCTAGGTACTTTAACTATACGCTTTGCTGTTAGTAATATATTTGTGAACTCGAAATTTGCCTCAATAATTTAGTTTATGAAATGCATCAATCATCAGTTACTTGTAAAATCTAGAGTGTCATTCTGAGTGTAACCTACGTGGAGGATTTTTAGGTTAGGGTTAAAAGTGTAATTTTCTCTAGATTTTTCTTGGAGTTTTGGTTTGATCTTGTTGTAGTGATGAGAGATGGGAGGCAATGTCTGTCAACCTCAATGCCCAAAATACATGGGAAAAAATGAGATAGATTACATTTAAACCGTAACCTAAAAATCCTTCACATTCATTATGCTAATCACTATTAGACTGTTGCTCAAAGGGAGCATTCTAGAATTCTCCGGAGTATTGCACCGGTGTAGAAAAGATTATGAAAATGGATCATTTCCAACATTTATAGTTATACTACAACACAAGATACTATAATCTTTTCTGCTCCGTGCAATACTCCGGAGAATTCTAGAACGCTACCAAGCTTAAAGTTGAGCTTATTGCTTGTAACCCTCTTGACTGATTTCCTTAATTATTATGTGGGGGAACAAAAATATAGACCTATAACGTGTTTCCCCACAAATACAGTCAGAAACTTTTTTGTGGAAGTCAGTATGACCCTTAAAAAGAGCGGATGTAAAAAATAATCTTATTTTAGCTAGTTTTAAGAAGAACAATTGCTCATTGTGTCATGGATTGTATTCAGCTCTAGCTGCTGAAGTACTTTTTTTAATCTACTTAAATAGACTGAACGGTTGAGCAGCAAATTTTGGCTTAGGGAGGTTTTCATTGAGGCTTAAAATTTAGGATTTGACTTGCCAACTATCTACTATTCTTTCAGCAAAATCTGTTTTTTGTCTTCCTCCTGTTTCTATTAACTTTTCCTTTATTAGTTATATATTTTATTATATATCTTTCTTCTTAATGAACAGAGCAACCCAACGCTAGCAGATTCTTACGCCAAAAATTCAATTTTGAAGGAAATTTCGGAGGGAGATTGAAAACTGCTGAAATAGTCTATTGTTTAAAGAAGCACCTAGCTGCAACTTGCATTATAATCGTGTTTTTCATTTATTCTTTAATGGTACTGTCAGCCAAAATTAACTCTGAAACATCTGCAGGAAAAAAGTAGCCCTGTCAAATTTGAAAAAAAAAATTATCATGGAAGACAACAGAGCAATTTTGCTTGAATTGCTGAGGGAGGTTGTCACAGTGAGCCCCAAATTTGAGTGTGAAAGATCTTTCCTCAAGCCAATACTAGCTGTATTACCAATTTGAGTTTTTATTAGAACGTGAAAACCGCCGAAACAGCAAATGTTGAATACAGTTCTGGCAGATCAATTTTTACTTTTTGAATTTGCTCAGCTCTTGAATTCCGCTAAATTTCTTTCACAATTCTCATTTCGTATCTATTGTCCTCCCTCTCCTTTCCTCTTTGTACAACTTAAAGTTAATCAACGGAAACTTTCCAGATAACTTTCATCTATTTCCGTTTATTAATTTACATTTGTTAAATTAGAACTTATTATCTAACATTTGAGTCACTCTAATTTTAATGTCCGATGCTCTTAAGTGTTAGCGATAATTGATTTTTTGTGGACTCTATTATCATGAATTACTAATCATGATATGATAGATTATGTCTGTCTGGAGTTGTACCAGACAAATAAAAATTTAGAATCCGGGTTTCAAATGTCCCTAATTAGGGTCCTAAAAATAGATTAGGTAACATCATTTGAAGCTCCATTGCTGAAACTATTACAGTGCAATACCCTCTTGAATTCTGAAATCCAGTGAGTGAAAAATGTTGAAAATTAATCCGAACTCATAATTAATGATTACGTCAACTGATTCTCAAATCACTGACTACAGAGCTCTTTCCGTTATCCACTGTCTATCCGTTAATTCGTTCTCTCCCTCTCTACCGAAAAAATCAGTTTGTCAAATATTTGGAATCATCGCACCTCCCCAAAATGAACAAATCCGTGTATTTCTTTTTAATTTTTTTTAGCGTTTGTTTGGTTTTCAATTTTTTATTTTGAGTGTTTTTTGTTGTCAATGTTGAAATTAATCATATATTTTATTATTTGCTTCTTTCTCTGCTCCCACTTTTTTTTCCTTCCCTTATAAACTGGAGTTTGAAGCTTTCAGGAAATATCAATACCCGCCCACTTGGATTTTAAACTTGTACTGTCCCTCATGAATTAAAATTTCATGCCGTCTCTTGATACCTTTCGTAAAATTTCCAAAATTATCTTAAAAGTTAAAAATCTTGTTTCAAAATTAATTTTGATTGAAATTTTTTGTTTATTGAACTCTGCTTGTAATTTTTTTTTTGGCATGCAATTTATAAACTTTTGTAAAGAAATTTTTCTCGGTGACTGCATACTCGGTGACTGAATTATGCCAAAACTTTTTTTTGTCCTTTTTTTTTTGCTACCTTTGAATGAGTGAGGAAGAATTCATTAGGTCTTGTAATCATTTTCTTCCAATTATGTGTATGTATTGTGCAGTAAAGTAACTACGTTGGTATGTACATATTTGTATAACTAAAATGTTGTTTTTTCAAGTGGTCTCTCCAATTCAGAATATTACCCTTTCTTTTTTCTCATATCAACCAAATCATTCAATCTTTGCCAAGAATTTCCAAAGTTCTTTTCATCCCTGGAAACAAGCCTCTTTTATGATTAAGGGCACAAGTGCACTTCTTTCGATATTGAGTCTTCATTTTTTCTGCCATTTATTTTTTAGGCACAGAAATTGAGATACCTCAAAAATTATTTTTAGGCCTTCTCTATGATTCTATTGAGCATAAAATAATTTATTCCCATTGAAGCAACGCTTTCTGTAAAGGCGGCGTAGTTATTTGTTTCTCTTTGAAAATCAGGTTTTTTCTCTTGATAAATCTGATTTTTTTCACATTTGCCTGTTTTCTTCAGGATGCTCATTCATTTTAGGCCTTTGTAATTAGTTTGAAAGAATAATCTTAATTAAGGCTGTTTTCAGATGAAGAATTGCTTAAGTGTCATTTGTGCTTTTCATAACAATTAGTACTGATTTCTTTCGAAGAGCACCTCATGTTTTAAGACTACGTCAACTGTCTCTAAGAGTGTAAACCTCTACCAAATTGTTGATGGATTTAATATGATCTCTCAAGAAGTGACTTGTGGAAGGTGGTACTATGAGCCCAAGTTTTGAGTTTATTTCAGTGCTGCTTCTAGGTATTTCTCGAATAAATCTCGAAAGTTTCAAAACTCAGTAATTTTCACAAATCTTCTCCTTAGATTGATTGACGTAATTGATACGAGGAAGTTTCAGTCAAGAATCACTTTAATATTATTGATGACACAACTTTGTTTTCTATTCTTTCCCTGGTTATTAATGTCCTGGAATCTATTAAATTTTATAAAGTTTTTTAAATTCCCCTCATTAAAATTTGCAAGTTCATGTTACTAATTTTGATATTTTGTCCCTGTATCTATTTCCTATGATAACAAACGAATAATGAAGCAATGAGAACATTACTGGTAAATTTTACATTTCCCGTATCTTAAGTTTTTCACAGTCGTTTGTTATAGTCGCTCTTTGTAAGTACAAATATTCATCACATTCTCTTCACAATCAACCTTTAGTTGACCCTGAGAAATTTGTATCTTTTGTGTAATTATTGCTAATTAAATTAGTCTCCAACTTTTTGCAGTAAAGTTCTTGTTAGTTTTTTCTTTTTTCTTACCTTACAATTAATTTCGATCCTGACCATTTTTACTCTACAGAAAGGGGGCATACATTCTTTACTAGGTTGAAGCTTGTTTTAGTTGTAAAGCCGGGATCGATCTGTAATCTTTGGAATTTTAAACACGCTTTCCTTTGAGCATGTTCAAGCTCACGTATTTTGAGGATGGGGTTGACAGGTTCTGATAAGGAGTGGTGCCTGCTTCCGAAATGCATCAAATGCATCGTTTAGTGGTTGGTTAGCAACGAGTTGTAAGTCTCTGTTGTATAACTGCTCACCGTTGCTTTTTGATGTATTTGTGATGCAGGCACTGCTACTTGTCAGAACCAGCCAACCGGTTACTCAAAATGCATGAACTGTATGTCTGAACTATAGAGGGTTTGACAGTTTATGTTTTGGATTCTAAAATGCTTACAAATTGGAATAAAAAGTTTAATGTACGTTTGTTTTGTCATGGAAGAATTAAAATCTAGAAATTGCCACAGATTTCATCCGCCACTGAATCACAAGATTGCAAACAGTCTTGCATCATTTTTTTGGTCCTTCTTTTAAACGAGTCCATATGCTAAAAGACTGTGGGATAGTTGCAAGGGTCTGAATTTTGGTGTTTTTTTTTGTAAGCAAATAAAAGTAATTGGTGAGCTAAAAACATGGATACCTCTGGTTTCAAACTAGGTTCCATAGTTCTGGAGATTCGATTTTGGTCCAAAATGCATTGTTAGAAGGAAGTTCCGCTTAGTGACGTTATGACATACAATTTTTTGCAACTTTATACAAGTGAATATCCACAATCGAGACACTTGGAAAAAAATCAGAGGTGCATGCTCACTAAGTACTTTCATTAGCCGTATTTTTTTAATGTCTGCAATTGTCCACACAGAGTCTTATAGAGTTTTGCAGACAGTGTGAACCACTGTGAGGGTTTAATTGCGATTATCGTTCACGTATGTAGAGGCGTGTAGTAGCCCTTTTTGGACGATTCTTACCGACAGTTTTTTTTTGTCAAACTCTGCTCAAATTCAATTTTCTCAACGATTTGTGCCCGAAAAACCCCGAAAAGTCACGGAAAAAAAATTATTATTTGTCCACAGTCTTCCATAAGACTCCATTTAAAATACTGTGGACCACGGACGGATAAAAAAAGATGCCTTTATTCTTAATGAAAAACAAAAAAACACAAAATTTTAGACCATCGCAACTGCCCCATTGTCTCACATTCTTCTCTAGTTGATCACTAGCTCCAGGAAAGAAACGCAAATTCTATAACTTTATGGTTATCTTTCAGATTTTGGTCGGCTCAGCTATTAGATCTTGAATTGTTTTCCTCATTGCTTCTTGCTTTTTCATCTCCTTTTCGTGCTCTTGAATGTCCATTAATTTCTTTTGTTCCTGCATAGGAAAAAATAAAAAAAAATTGAGGTTTCGCAAGTAAAAAATTACCAAAGCTTGACTTCGCTCCTTGAAAAGAACTTTGTTAGTCTGCTACTTGAAAACAGCCACAAAAGCCAATTTAAGGCCATCTCCATAAAAAGTGTACTTTTGTCAAATAGTCAAATATGGGAAATCGCGTTTCAAGTTTTCAAACTAGAAGATGAAATTGTAAATATTTACTTTTCAGCTTCGATTTTTATAAAACATAGTATATATCCTAGTCATGGACGAAGATATAACTAAGGACTGCTGACTGTTGTTAGTCCTTTTCAATCCTGGCCGCAGCGTCCAAGCAGCGGTTTGAGGAACCACTGCGGTCTCAAAGCAGCATAATTTATGTAGCACAATTTCCGCTCGGGCAGGCATGCGGAGCAATGGCCGAGTGGAGAAGACACTTGATCGCCATGGCGAGAAGTTGGGTTCAAGTCCAAACCGGGCGGAGACTTTTTACGAGAGTCTTAGCCACAGTTTTTCACACTGCTGCTTGAGGGTGCTGTGCGCAGAGCAAAAACCCGCTAACAGGTTTTAACCCTTTCAACCCGGACCTATTACAAACCCTTCTCACACATTTTTTATCAATCTCAGTAAAGAGAATAAACTTTTCTCATTTAGTTAGATGTGCATTGCGATTTTTTTAAAAATACATTTAAAACCATGTTAATTTGGTGGTACAAATTTGTACCGCCAGTAGACAAAGGGTTAACTTGAGCGGAGATAGGAAGTCGGCAGTCCTTAGTTATATCTTCGTCCATGTCCTCAGAATGCCTGGTAGTTTTTTTTTAATAGTATTCGGAAAAAGTGCTTTTTCCGAAAGTTTTGAAAAAGTGTCTTGTGCCACTTTCAGCCCTTTTTCTAGAGACGCACTGAATGTTTGACAAAAATGGAAGATACATTAGCTGATGTAACTCAGATATGCAAATTTATTTCCCAAATGAAAGAATTTTCAAATGATAGAGTTCGGCCCATAAATATTAATTCTGATATGCAATCTCAATGGCATGACAAAGGTACCAGCAGGCTGATTCTGTTCGTTTGGACGAGACGAGATAGCGAGAATCGACCAATCAAATGCGTTTAAATAGAGTCACGTGGCAGATTTGAAGTCATTCGAGGAATGGACCGACCGGATCAGAGTCATTCTTTTCAAATTCATGACTCTGGTCCGATCGGTCCACTCCTCGAATGACTTCAAAGCTGTCACGTGACTCTATTTAAACGCATTTGATTGGTCGATTCTTGCTATCTTGTCTCGTCTCGTCCAAACAAGCAGAATCAGCCTGCAGGGGGGGGGGGGGGGGGGGGGGGGGGTCTGGGCTTCTCATCATTTGTTTTCTTTATATTAACACTTTAACTTTTTTGAAGGATTAATCCTCGCGAATGGAATTCAGTGGACTTCTCCCTACTAAAATGTCTATAACTCTATTAATTTTCAATGTTTTGTCATAAAAAGTTAGAAGTATGTCCGCGAAGGTACTAGAATTTCAAATCAATCCCTATGCTGACCTATGTGAGGTTTAATAGTTGGATCTTTGTTTGCCTCACCTCTAAATGTTTTTTTTCCTCAACTTGGCTCGTGATGTCGACAAAATATTTGTGAGCCCTTTCTCTGTGTCTTTGATTTTCCTCGTTCTCCGCTTCCTTGATCTTCAGACGTCCTACCTCAGTCATCTCTTTCTCTCTTAACCGAATTTCTCTCTCGAGGCTCTCCAGTTCCCTCCGTTCCAAGATTTGCCTCTCTCGGACATCCAGCACTTTCTGAAAAGAGACAGACAAGTGTTAAGATTTTTCGTGGATTTTTTGAGCCCAAAAAGAGAAAAATTGGTTTAGAATTAAAGCCGTAAATTATGAGATTCATTTCGCCATAAGCTTAATGAGTGAGAGTGAGTGCGAGTGGTAATATGTATCGCACTCATTCAGACTTATAAGAATTTTTGTATTTCATAGTTTCCGGCTTTTTTTTTGAGTGTTTCAGCTTGACACTTCCAGGGTATCTTCCTGAAGTATGCTCGCAGGTGCTGTCGTTCCTTAAATTTGTGCTTTCAGTGTAAATTCGTCAATTTTAGCCAAAACTGATGACTTTTTGAGTAGCATGACGTGGTGTCCACGGTTGAACTAATCGACTCAGGAATCATCTCAATCTTGCAGATTCAACTGAACAACAGTCAACAACTCCTTGATTCAGCCTGGTGTTGAATGTTGACATACAGTAAGCACCTGGGGGTGGCTGGAATTAAAGAGGAGGGTTTTTACTCTTCTACACCAGACTAAATCAGAGCGCTGGGAATAACATTGCTCCTAACTTTCAATCTCTCTCGATAGAAAAAAGCAAGTTTTGTAACTCTTACTCGATTCAGCTTTTTGCGAGCCTCTTCAAACCGTTTCCTTTCATCCTCCTGCCTCTGCATCAACTGAAGAGCTTCCTGCTTTTTCGACTCATCAAACAGACGGTTCAGATTTTCTCTTTCCATGCGGACATTTTCCAAATACTTTAGGAACAAATCTGCCTCCAGTTTTTTCTGCATCTGAAAGCAATCGAGTATCAAATTTAATGTGGTTTGGGGAATTTCGGTCTATCATACAGTAAACAATTAGTTATTGGATATCTGTCAGATGGTTTCTAGTGAAAATTAGAATTTTCAAGACAGTGGCAGTGGCGGCTCTTAAAATTTGGCAACATTGGATGTCCTCCATTAAAACCTATAGAAAATAATTTATTCTAGTTGAGGCATTGCGCCTCACTCGGCCTTGATTATTTTGCGTTTTCAATGTGTTGAAGTTCTTTCTTCCCCTCCTAACAACCTACTGTCCTTTGTTCCTAAGTCTCTAACAGTCCAGCCGTTCGCCTCGAAACCAGGGCATCGGACCGCGGCAAAAATCGGTTCGGGTTCGGTTCGCGGTTCACACTTCACGAAAAAAAAGGTTCGCGGTTCGGTTCGGGTTCACGCGAATTTCCGGACCGCTCCGAACCGGTTCAGACATTTGTGAACCGGTTCGGAGCGGTTCGGTTTGGAGAAAATTTGGTCGAGGTCGAACATTTGCGGCGGCAGTTGAGCGGGTCAAACAACTTAAACGTACTTAGTTCCATTGATTTCATACTTCAACAAGCCCTATTTGCTGCTGGGGCAAAGTTTCGCAACAGAAACATAGCTCAGAAAGCAGAAACAGAAAAAAACTGTGGACTAATAGAAGACAACATGGGATAGAATGTATTGGTTTAGACCCTTATAACTTCAAACGAATCAGTAGACCAATAAACGTTCAGTTGCTTCAAACTAGTTTAGATGTGTGACTCTGTGTAATCTTTCTATGCGAAAAGGGTTCGATACGAAAACTGCGATTTTGAGATCCATTGAATACTCACAGAGTAAATGCTCAAACTTTTCGCTCTTTCCCCTTTTCAGGTTTTTTTTCAAGACCTCTTTACTAAGCCGTCGAACCGGTTCGAACCGGGTTCAGCCAGTCGGTTCGGTTCGGGTTCGGGTTCTCCGCCTCAGTGGAAAACAGGTTCGCGGTTCGGTTCGCGGTTCGGAAATTTGGCGGTTCGGAGCGGTTCGCGGTTCACGGTTCAGTTCGGTCCGATGCCCTGCTTGAAACACAGGCATAACGAGCTTATGGAACACAGCTGGGGCGGTTGGACTTTCTATTTCTATTTCTATTTTTTATAGTAAAACCTAAAACAATTATTTTAGGATCTGGGCCAGGTGAGTAAATAATTATCTGAAACGTTTCGGTGTGCATTTTCAATAGGGGGGAAAAAAACGTAAAATTAAAACGAGGAACACCCTCCACTCAAGTTGAAAGAGGGACTAGATAGAGTTTGAGTCCCTCTTCCAACTTGAGTGGATTGTGCTCCTTGTTTAACTTTTGTTTTTATTTATCATGCTTTTTTTCTGATTGAAAATGGGGTTGTGACACCCCTGTCTAAATAATGTAGGCAATGTTTTTTTCTCTTATCGTTTGCTGCTTAAAAGTTTCGGTAATCTTGACTGATCACAATCTTGTATTTTAGTACCTTGTACTTGAATTTTTCCTCCAACTCTCGTTGAATTTCTTTCTCAATTTCTTTCCGTTGGAGTCTTTCAAGTTCCAGCAGCTCATGCCTTCGGCTCTCCTCCATTTCTTGTTTCTTCTTCAGTAATTTCTGGTACATTTCTTTTTGTTCTATCATTTTCTTGAGCTTTTCCTCGTGAGCTAAACAAATGGTGATCATGAAAGTAATGTGTGAAAAAGATGTTGGAAAGAGTTTTTTCCAATCAAGCAAACCTAGTATTGGAGACGATGAGGTTTGGTTGTTTTGATCAATTGGTGACTTAGGAAAATGCAAATAAACTAATTTATGAACCAAAACCCCGTGGATCGATAAAGTTTTAGATAATCGGATGGAAAAGCGGAAGTGATTTTGAGAGAAGAGAGTCAAGAAACCTCGGACGTGAGACCGGGGAGTCAATCAGCGGGAGATTTTAAGAAATAATAAGAAAGAGATTTAATAGATCATGGTATATTCAATAAAATAATGAAAGAAATCGAGTTAGAGGGGAAGGATTCACATTATAAAAGAAAAAGAATGAAACGAAACGAAATAATAGGCTACATGACGATGTCCGAGGCATCCGTTGGAGGAGGAATCCAGAATCACTACAGTGAACCTAGGTCTGTGTGTTCAAAAGAGCGACAATTTTTGATCCAAACAAAATTTTCCAAAAATACAAAACCTTGGTTTGTTCAAAAATTGTCAAAATTTTGTTTAATTGAATCTGTTATCCTTAAAAATCTCGTTTATTTGTTTGAAAGTTAGATCAAAAGTTCAGAAAATTTCAATGAATCGAAACTTTGATTGTTTGAAATTTTGATCGAACAAAAAAGATCAAAACTTCCGTATTTCAAAATTGTAACTACCAAAAAAATACCAAAAATACCAAAAAAAAAATACCAAAAATGTTGAAAGTGAAAAATTCAGAATCCTTTTGATCAAAGTTAGATGACACCTTTTACTAGAGGTCGTTTCAGAACAGTAGGCACATCTAGACCAACAATCTTTGACATTTTTCGACGTTACTTTTCATATTAGGTACAAAATAAAAATAAACGAAAATTAAGTTGAGCGTTGGCTTTCATTGAGTAAAGCTTTAAAATTAAAAAGTGAAAGTTTTCGGCAACTTTTTTCTTTCATTTGAACAGATGAAATTTGAAAATTCGCCAAAGTTTATCAGTAAGTTGCGCCTACACTTCTGAAACGAACTTTTGGAAATTCCTAAAACAGTATAACTATACTGAATTATAATGTTTTCACTTTCAGTATTTCATTTAAAATATGTTTGGGAATTATGTTGTGAATTAACAAATAGTACGTCTATGAAAATGAGGGAAGAACTGCGTATTTACCTCTTTTCCGTTCGGTTTCTATCTCCTCTAAAGCTTTTTCATTCTCTTCTTTCTCAAGTTGTTTGACCCAATGCTCCTGCTCCAAAATTTGTTTCTTGAGCTGAATTTGATGCAATAGTTGTTTTCGAGTTGTTTCCTCTGCTTGCTTCAAGTTCATTTTTACACCATCCATGTTTTTCCTCTTCAAGTTAGTGAGGAAAGAAAAAAAAGAATGAAGTCAGGGTTTTACTCTGATTTCCTTTCATTTCTCTCAAGAGAAAATTAAAGGAAAAATCAAGGACAGACAAATTTATTTTCCTTTTGTCTGTACTTGCCGGCAACCTTTTATTCCACAAGGAAGGTATGTAGGTATCTCACTGAACTGGACTCAATTGTTTTTTTTTACTCTGAAAAAACAATACGGTCTTGGACATCGTAAATTACGGAATATATAGGTTTACCGAGGCACTCTGGTTGTGACGCCTGTAATTTTGCTTGCGATGTAACCCGTAATTACGGACTCCATCTCAGAAAGAGTGCCTCAGTAAATCTATATAGACCGCAGTGTTTTTTCAGTGTAAGCTTTTTGTGTATTTGCAGACTTATAAACCAATAAGCTATTTAGTTCGGCACTCTATAAGTTTGCATAGACCCATTTTTCCCAAAATTTTTGACCCGTGGGCGTGGCGCTCATAGTGGGCGGTAAGAAAGGTTACAAACTTTCTGAAATAAATTACTTTTTTATTTTTTCATAATAAATTCAGAGTTTTAATTTACTTAGGCTAATGGAAAAAGAAAAAATTTCAAGAAGACTAATCAAGTTCCTTTCTTAGCAAAATTTTAGAAAGCAGTGGATAGATTGAAATCAACTCAAAATTCCGCAGCGTCACTGCGTCAAATTTGCGTTTTTCTTAATCGCTTAATTCTCCCTGTGGTCTGCAGACTCCAAGTTGTATAGATTAGAATCTCTTTTACGATCAAATCATAAGTTAAAAAGCAGGTTGCCTATTTTGAGGGTTCCAGCTCCTTTTTGCAGGAAGTTCCAATTATTACTTTTTGAATACCATCCAAAGAAAAAATTATGAAAATGAACACTTTTTGTTTTACCTGAAGCTTGTACTCACCTCAAACTTTTTTATGTCCGCCGCGTGTTCATTCCACATTGTCTCTATTTGTTTTTCTGTGTTTTTCTTCAGTTCTTTTTCCTCTATTTGTTTCAATTGAGCTCGCTTTGCATCCAAAACATTCTGTCGGGACACCAGAGTCCGAACCTCTTCACTACCATCTCTGAAAAATGCAGAGTATGAAACTATTAAACAGGTATCTCTGCATGATGTCCGAAGTAAATTTATTTTCATTTACAATTGGTAAGTAAAATCAGGTAAGAAAAATATGGAATGTGACGCTAAATAGCTCCATCTTTTGTCCTTTTCTTACCGGAGGCAGGAAATGAGGGAAAAAGAGAGACGGAAGATTTCTCTGCATGCCACTGATAAGTGATAATATCATAAAAGTGCTTTCTTGTCACTTGACTGAATCTCAACATCATTAGTTGTTTTTTGGATCAAAACAAAACAAAAAACAGAAAAAAAAACAACAAATAAAAAAAATAAAACCAACATGAATCAAACATCATTTGATAATACATTTCCAGATTTTAGCTCAAAAATTTTTCATTCGTTCAGATGGAATTGTGAATTGTGATGGAAATCAAAATGGAATAGTGAATCAATGGAATGTAAGTACTTTCCTCAGAGCTCAAAATTTATTGACAGGGGGACGGAGCAATATCAGCTGATATTGGACGGAGGTGTTTGCCTTTAAGATACTTTCTGCATCTCAAGATTATTGTTGTTTGTAAAATGGGGATGTGTTTCAGAGAGTGTGTAAGTAACCATTGATCAATCAGGTCAAATTGTGATGAAATCTCAGGTTTTTAGTTTTTATCCATCCTATGTAAGGTATTTTATCTGTAAAATATAGCTGCAAAGAGCATGTCTCAAAATATTTTGACCAGTGGCGTAGCCAGGGGGGGGGGGGGGGGGGGGGTCCAGGGGGTCTGGACCCCCCCCCCCCCCCCCCCCCCGGACACCTAAATTTGTCCTAAGAAAAGGTAATTTTTTGCGTTTTCAGACAAATTCTACCAAATTAGTATCTTTGGACCCCCCCTTGACAATTTTCGGACCCCGGATCCCCCCCTAGAAAAATTCCTGGCTACGCCACTGATTTTGACTCACTTTATTTTCTGAATAATTTTTTTGCCAACAAAATTTTCCTCATCCTGTAATCGATTTTGTTTCAGTCTCAACGCTTCCCGCTCCATGTCTTCTGATTTTGACTTTGTAATGAATTGAGATGTTTGCTCGCATTCCATTGAAAATTTTATTCCATCCTCCGTCAATAATTTTCTTAATCTAGGATAAAATCATTTAAACGAATATTAGGAAATTAAATTATTTTAAACAATCAAAAGAAATCATTCAAGTGCTGTGAGTTGCGTTGGTAAATATAGTTTTTTTTCATCAAGGAAATGAATGTTTATCTCTTATTTTTGATGAGGTGAGTTGTAAAGGAATTTTAGGGTTTAATTGCATTCTGAGATTTGATGAGCACTTTTCGATTTTTTTTACCATTCATATTTTTTGAAATGTACTGTCAACAAATTAAATCTTGCAAGTTGACTCCTTAGATTTTGGTTTAGGTGGGCAATCTGCAATACCCAAAGCAATGGATTGAAGCATTGAAGATGGCCTACCATGCTGAAATTTAAGGAATCAACTGATATTATTTGATTCGCCAACTGTACACTCTCAAGATATCAGTTGACATGATACACTTAACGTAATTCCATGGTCGATCAGTTCGAACTATTGATTCCACGTTGTGCTGCTCCAGAAGTCAACATTTTTTTGCTAAAATTGATGAATTGATGCAGGAAGTACAATTTTGAAAGATGTCTAAATGCTAGCATGCTAGCATACTTTTGGAAGGTACCCTGAAAGTTTCAAGCTGAAACACTCAAAAATAAAGCCGGGATTTATGAAATGCAAAAATTCCCATTAGCCTCAATGAGTGCGATAGATACGTTATCACTCGCACTTATTGAGCTTTTAGCAAAACAAATTTCATAAATTACTTCAATTCTCAACCAATTTTGCTCGTTTTGGGCTCATAAAATCCTCAAAAAAATTATGCAAGTGCTGACATTCTTGGATTTTGCGTTTTCTCTTTGTTTTCGTAATAAAATTAAATTAATATTAAATTAACTAAATGCCAAAAACACGACTTTTCCCCAAAGGGACTGGTGGCCCTATCCATTGGATTGAAATCTGGAAAAGTTTCGCCTGGAATTACCTCAACAACATTCTAAGATTTTATGAGCGCTTTTGGTTTTTTCTACCATTTGTATTTTTTTAAACATACTCTCTCAAGATATCTTTTGACGTGGTACACCTAACACATTTTGATTCTCTAGTCAATATGAATGCTTTAATGTTTCCAAACTCTAAGAAAAAAAAGAATAAGTCTGCAAGGAAAGCAAATAATTTTAATAATTTATGATTAACGTGTAAGTAAGTAACTATGATCATCATTACTTGTTTCGGCGATCTTCAAGTCTCCGATGGCCCTGCACAATTTTTTGGTCTGCAGATCTTTTTACTTGATTTTGAAATTGTTTATTATCCGTCTTCTTTGTGAATTCTTCAAAAGTCTTCCCTCTTCTGACTATCTCAGTTGCTCTCTTATCTTCCTCCACCAGTTTACAGTATTTTTGTGCTTTATTCATTTGAGACGGACCTACAGAAGAAAATGTTGCTTCAAATAGTACAAAGCATAAATTTTAGGAAACGAACCCATACGTATATACATGAAAAAAAAAATTAAGAAAACGAGAAAAAAAAAAGTGCTTCTGCACCTCTTTGTAGTCAAGAATAAAGTCTGGGCTTTTTTATTTTACCTGGTTAGTTGATTTACCATTTTTCCTAAAGCTTATCGATGTGGTTTGGCATAATGGGGACTTTTCGCGAATTATCGTTTATACCGGAAAACAGTTTCGCTTTTTCATTTAACTCCGTCGTAACTGCTTATCTTTAACTACATTTATTTTCTTAATTTTTGCGTCATTCTTTAAAATATTTTGGAACCGAGCATTGTAAGTATGGAAAAATTCAAAGTGTATCATATAACATTCTCCTTGTCCCCTTTTTGCCAAACTACGTTGATATAATCAAAACAGAAAGAAATTGCAAAATACTTGAAAATTGTTGATGCAGACTCCTCACGAATTTTCGATTAATTATGTGACGAGAGCCCTGGAACTTCTGTATTTCTTATCCAAAGTATCAGCTCTGGTTAGTAGGGTTGTCATGGTGATTCTCAAAGTTTCAATTGGAATTATTTGGCTCCTTTTTAAATTGTTGAAGCCATGCAGGTAAGTAACACTTTTTTTCTAGTAAGTTCTTACATGAGCTAGTAGCATCAGAAAATCTCTTGAAAAAAATAAAAATTAGATAGCTGTAGCAGTCATCTACTCATTGCTGAATAAAAGGTGATAAGAGTGATAAGACGCAGGATATTATGAGATATGAGATTACGATTAAAAACGCCTTCAAAAATCTGTGATGCAATTGCTGCAGCACTAAAAACCGGCATGTTGCATACTTTCAGGAGTTCGGATCGCCACGTCCACGTCAGATGTGCGGTGGAGTCAATTTCCAGTGCGGTGTTGTGGTTGGGCGTTCTAACCTCACTTTCGCGGTTGTCATTTTTCCGATCCCTGGATTACTTTCGTTTTACTTTCTGTTAATTTATCTTTTTTTTTAAAAGGATTCCTTGTGCTCCCATTTAATCTACAAATTTCATGTGTTTTTAGCAGTAACTTCGCTCAAAGATGGTTAGTATGTTTCAATATTTTCGTCTTCAACGTCTACGTGGATGAATGATGGTCGGCAACTTCTGTGTCAATTAATTTCGGGATGTTGACGTATTTCATTGAAATTATCACTCAAGATCATATTATCCCTGAAATATTTTCTACATTACTTATCAGTATTTTACTCAGACTCCACTATTTTGTCTTACAACTTCTTCCGTCTGCTAAGGAACAATTCAAACATCCCTCTATCAAGTTGCCGATATCTTCCAAATTTCATTTACTGCCTCAACACACAACATGAAAGAAGTATTTTGGTCAAAATATTAACCCAACTTAATTGCACTGAGATTTCTTTTCGCATTAGTTTGCGGCAAGTCTTGTCTAAGTTTTTAGTAGATGTAGCCATCCTATAGTAACACTGATGCAATATGAGTTGGGTGGCTTAAACTTGCCGTCAAACCATAGTTAGGTTTTTCATGAAAATGCTCACCGAGTGTTTTGTTCTCAATAATACTCATTACTGGCTTATTTAGTGATCAACCAAGACCTTCTCAAGTGACTAACAGGTTGCTCTAGTCTGACATCTCCAAAACGACATTTACCGTGTACTGTCATGAAAGTTGGTGTGTCTTTGTCTGTCACGTTTTCATAGACTCCTTGTCTGCTATCTCTCCCATCCTCTTCGTTAAACTCAAGAGTTCTCTTTTAGTTTCAAATGCTTAAATGAGTTATTTTTGGGAGAATTTTATGTTATTAATTGATGCTGCGGGTGGGTCTATTTCAGGTGATTTTGGACTAAAGCTGGGTGAAACTTGTAATTATTGGTTTCTAAACTTTAATTTCAGCCCCTACAAAAGATAGCTTCAACATTTGGGTATCCTCAGAGTGAGAGAGCCAGAAAATTGCAGGAATAAACATATCAAACCAAACATACACTTAGCTACGTATTTTTGCAATAACATTAGTCCCTAACATCATCACTGAAGGAATATCTATGAAAAACTTCATCCATTATCAGTCAACTCAACCTATTGCAACATTGTAGAAAACAGGGCTGCCGTGAACCAATTTCAAAAGATACACCAATTTGTATAATTGTGTCCTGCAGCTACAAGGATACGCCAAACTCTAACTCAAACTTTAACACGGGGAAGAAAAAAATCGTACTCCAAATTTTAAAAGATACGCTAAAAGATACTTTTTTTCAAATCAAATTATACGTCGAGTATACGATCTTACGCGTTTCGGCAGCCCTGGTAGGAAACTACAACAACAACAACGTTTTCAACCGAAAACATTTTCACTCTTGATAATTGATGAATAACGTATGGCTTGGATTTTGATTAATCTGCTCCGATCTAATTTTCATAGCTTAGCCAGCATTTATATAAGAAATAAAAGTGACCATCTTTCGTTGAATGAGGAACAGTATGGCCTTGGGGCATTGAGGGGGCAGGGGAACGGGCACTCTGCCCCATGGCTGTGATAATGGGCCCCAAATCATAGGGAAAAGGTCTTCATGGGAGCATCAAATCATCAAATCAGAATCCTCTCGGCGCCCCTTGTTATGAGTGTGCTAGTGATTAACTCTCACCCGCAAGCTAATCTTGGAATCTGGATCCCTTCATTAGCACAAAATTTATACTCATCACTTCATAAATCTGTCACAAATTATTAATTTCTCCATTCTTTGATTTAGCCTTTACGTTTGGATATTAAACGTAAGCTCACTGCACGCTCAGATCGTGTAAAATGCACGGATCTCCACCCAACCGAACCTTGGATGCTGGCATCTCTGTACAATGGTAACGCTCACATCTGGAATCATGAAACTCAACAACTCGTCAAAACCTTCGAGGCACGTATCTTAATTCAGTATTATTTATCTGGAATAATAATCTATAAAAGTGAAATAATAAGCGTTGGCTGTAATTTACTTGCAACGCAAACTTTGATGATTGCAATCATTTGCTCTTCTTTTGTGCGCCAGTCTATTTTCTGTAAAGAAAAATAATTATCAGGGGTCTATTTGGCTTTCCAGTACTGAACTGTTAAACGTTAAACTTCAAATCACTCTGCACTATTTTTATTTGACCTGTTGGCTGATTCTCCCTGTCTATCTTGTACGAAACGACTCGAAATAGACGAGTTAAACAAAGCTAACAAAACAAACAAAAATGAACGAAAATTTGGGAATTAACAGGTAGAAAAGAGTTGGGTTCTGTCACTTCTGCTGCTTTCCGTAAGCTCGGAAATACACTAGCAATATTAGTTGAAGGGCTCCGATGGAAGAAGTCATCAAGAAACAAAAACCTTTTTTAAAGATATCGACAATCAAACTTTAATAACTTTGTTCAATAACTTCGTTTGGATTAATATCCATACACTTAAACTGTAATTTTCAACTTGAATGGGGTCGTTTAAAACATCTACAGCTCGAATGTAGTTTCAAATTTTCGTTAGCAGTTTTTTACACTTTTCATGTGCCATTTCTTTCTTGTATCTATTTTTTTAGAGTATGCTGTGTTGTATTTAGGGCTTCAATATTTATTAATAATGCATCTAAAATGTAACTGCGGTTTCACTTGAAATCTCTAGTGATTCATTAAAACTTGTCTCTTCGCATCATCACTAAATCAGTCTGTTTTTGTAAAAAAGTAAATCGTTCAACGTGATTTACTTTCTTATTCTATTAGAGCTCAAACGATTTTAACATTGATTTGAACTTCATCCTGATTCTTTCTCTGTCTAATCATTCAGTGAAATTAATGCGTTTCTCCTTTTTTCCCTCTTTTAGGTTTGTGATCTACCTGTGAGAGCTGCCAAATTCATCCCGAGGAAAAATTGGGTTGTGACTGGTTCAGATGACATGCAAATTCGTGTTTTCAACTATAACACATTGGAAAGAGTCCACCTTTTTGAGGCTCATTCTGATTATGTCAGATGCATTGCTGTACATCCTGCTCAGCCATTCATTCTAACCAGCAGCGGTAATTATTTATTCATCATCTCATTAATTTATTCACTGATTCATCTAATAACACAAAGATGCTTGAAAGAAGGTGGTAAAGAACTCATTCAAATCAAGCTAAGCATCAGCTATGGGTCAATCGCACAGGTCTTTAAAAACTTGATTTGATGCTTGATTGATAGATTTTGCGGCAAGGCAGCAAGGCAAACGGCAGTACAGTGGTGTAACATGTGCCCTATCTGACAACCGCGCATTCGCGTGAAAAATGTGGAAACGTAAAGATTCAGACGAGTATATCATGGGTTTTTGATGTTGTATTCTCGGCTTTTTTGAAATTTCAAACCATGCACAAGCGCACACTACAGGCGCAGCAGCACAGGATATCGTACAGAAAGAGCGAGCGCCTTTAAAAGGCAAAAAAATAAGGGCATCACTTTCGTGAAATTTTTGTGGAATGGAAAAAAAAAATTGTGGAAGACCAGTAGTTACAATTCACGAAAAAATGTGGTAAGGAGGGCACATTTTGCACCTCTGAGACAATAGAAAAGTTCTACGTTTTGCATGGAGAAAACAGCATCTAAAACCAATTTTAAGCACTATTTGTATACATGCACCATGGCTTACTTAGGTATGTACCTTATTGATCTGCAGATAAGCAGCGCCAAGACAAAAGTTTAATACTTTCTGAAGTCAGGGTGTGGTTTATTTGTAATAAGACTTGCCATAAAAAGTGACCTTTGTCATTGATTTAGTTTAGTTAACAGTCCTGAAAAGTCTCTGAAATACATGTATGTATCTACTATATCGTTAATACCCATTTTTGACTTGTTGTGTTTACTCATTATTGGCTTGCACCGTGACAAATGTATTTTGTTAAATGTGTGGAATAAATTTTCTATTTCTATTTCTAGTCTTAACCTACGCCCATCGGGTCGTTAAAACCCACTTGTTATGTTTTCTTTGGACCAAATTGCAGTAAAGATTGGCTGATTTCACACAAAAGCCAATATTGGGAATTTTCAGCATGTATCATTTTGCTGGACCAAAAACTTTCACTTTTTTAATTTTTTTAGCTTCAAGATAGTGTTATTTGAGAAAAGCACCTTAAAATTTTCAACAATGTTGGACATTCATGTGTTAAGAACTTTCTCACAAAATCTTTATATCGCGGACTCTCGTAGTCGAAAAGTGTAGCATCTGCATTTAACGAGCGCATATAATCTCTGTTTTGGCATGCGCCAGTTGGATTCTTGTACTAGAGCTGAAACCTAATTCTGTTCCTTCCTCTTAAAAAGCTTTGATCCTTTCATCTTTGTGGTGTTCACAAGTATGATTGTAAGTACAATAACTTATTGGTGTATTTCTGTTTTGCAGATGACATGTTGATAAAACTTTGGAACTGGGACAAGCAGTGGGCATGTCAGCAAGTATTTGAGGGTCATACTCATTACGTCATGCAAATTGTCATTAATCCTAAGGATAACAATACGTTTGCAAGTGCATCACTTGATCGCACTGTGAAGGTGAGTTTCACCTTTTGTTCTGTTTTCATAAACAATGGAATATTTGTGCTCAGAAACTTATACAGTCGCTAAAACTAGACTTTGAGGTTAATGCATTTTGTAAAATTAACTGCAGCACTACCGTGAGTTTCCTAATCCTAACTTTTGGTTGGAGCTCCTACTTATTCAGGGTGTCTCTTCATCCTGGTAGAGGCCGTTTCAGATAGCTTTGCTACTGACAGTTCTTTGTTTACATAGCGGATGGACGATGCTACACCCTCCGCGCAGGCTCGCTGCAGTGTTACCACCCGCGTGAAAACTTTGACCGTGCTCACTACGCGAATAACAGCCAACTTTATGCCGCTTCATGGATTTGGTTAATCACCGTTAATAGTAACTCTTTAATTATTCTATAATTACAATAGTTAACCGAGTCTATTACGCGCCAAAAAAATCTGATGATTCGCGCAATGAGCGGGGTTGATGTTTTCACGCAGATGGTAACACTAGATTCCATGCATGTAAACAAAGAGCTGTCAGAACCGAAGGTATCTGAAATGGCCTCTACCTTCTTACATATTCAAACCTGCAATCTGCTTTGAAAAATGGCCTTAAGTGCTTTAAGATAGCTGGAGCTGCAAGTTTTTCTTATTCTAATTCTCCAAATTTGTTTTAGTTGATAAAACTAAACTTTGAATTTAATTTGTTTTGAAACTTTGTCCTGTCTTGTTTTTAATTCTGATAAACGTTTTCTTGCAAGGTGTGGCAATTGGGATCCCCGACGCCTAACTTTACTCTCGAAGATCTCTGGGGACGAGGACATGAGAAAGGGATCAACTGTGTTGATTATTATCATGGCGGTGATAAACCGTATTTGATCTCAGGTGCTGATGACAGGATGGTAAAAATTTGGGATTATCAGAATAAAACAGTCGTTCAGACTCTAGAAGGGCACACTGAAAATATTGCCGCTGGTATGTATCCTTTTCTTTCGTTACACTCTCCTACTTCTTTCAAATACCCGTTGTGAAAGCGACCTCTTTTATTTTCAGTAAATGGGGGGAGTGGGCTTTAATCCTAATTTTCCTCAATTTAATTTAATCCAGTCTCAATGGGTTTGTTGTAAACTTTGGCTTTAATGTTTTGGCAGATTGATTCCTTAGTATCAAAAATTCCCTCACAAACTCAGTAAATGCATGAAATAAATTTACAAGATGGCGGTTCTTTTTTCTCAGCATAGAAAGCTGCCATTAGATGAGACTTTCCCATGGTCATTCGCTCGTTTGGCCGCCATATTGTAATTTTGTTAAATGCATTTATTGAGTTTGTGAGAGGATTTTGGAACTTTCCGTTGCTCTTAATGTTATTTTCAAATGATTTTACGCATAAACCAACCCTCCATAAAGCTGTAACAAAAGTGCAACAGATGCATTGTCAACAAATTCTATCCTAGATCTGAATGTACTCTACGATAACAGATAAAAAAAAATTTCCGTGATATCTGTGTAACTGTCTCTCTCACTTCAAAGTGGAATCTCCTTTAACTACTTAATGTGTTTTGAAGAATCACGGAATATTGTTCAATGTTGTATGCCATGTTCTATTGCTTTATTTTTAATGTTTTAAACCAGTCGTGTGTTTCATTCTTTTAATATATTTTATATCTTTGTCTTTAGTATGTTTCCATCCCGAACTACCAATAATTTTAACTGGATCTGAAGATGGCACTGTTAGAATATGGCATTCTGGGACTTATCGCTTGGAATCCTCTTTGAACTATGGATTAGAAAGAGTGTGGACTATCGCTTGTCTCAGAGGATCGAATAATGTTGCCATCGGGTAATGGTCAAAATATTTTTTTTCTAAACACAGGGTACCGATTTGCACACTGTTTTCAGTCGCTCTGAACCAAATGGTTTGGGTGGCTCGACTTTACTGACGCATATCATGTCTTTAACAATGTTTTATTTTTGTTTAATTGCCAATGGGGCTCTAAATAACTTTTGCTACAAGTGATTGAATAGTTAAATCTTGAGTAAAATCCAGCAAAAATTTTGATGAGCACATTCAAAAATTACAAAATTTACTCACAGACTCACAAAATGATTTTAAGACGTAATGGCAGAGCTATGCAGGTAAAATGAGAGATTCCTCTACAATTTGAGACTTTCCTCTGTGTGTTTCTATAGAGAGAGTGACAAATTAGACAGGAATCCCCCATGACACCTGAGTTGCTCCGCCGTTTAAAAGCAAAGATGGCAGAGCTATGGCGGAGCATCGCATGTACCATGGGAGATTCCTTTCTAATTTTTCGAATCCGAATCCGAATCCGCGTATTTCGAATCCGAATCCGACGGGATTCGGATTCGGGATTCGAAATTTTTTTTCGGATTCGAAATTTTCGAATCTTTTTTTTTTTTTTTTTTTTTTCATTTACATTTATAATTTTTTCGTTTTTCTAACTTTTCTTTTCCTTCCATTTGTTTTTTCTTCCTCTTCCCCTCTATACATTAGCGCCTGCTAAAACGACGGTAACTACTATTATCACGATTCGGTACAAATGCGGCGCCGGCGCGTCTTCCGAATATCGATGAACCTAAACGGGGATAACGGGCGGTAATCGATCAACACCAAAAGTGCGCGCGACCAGCGAAATAGAATAGTAAAGATAAATCAGAAAACAAATATTTTCTTCTCATTTTTCATTACATCGTAAGGAAAATAAAAGCGCCGCACTTTAAAACAATTTTTTTCGAACTTTTACGGCGCGGATTTGGATTCGGTTCGTATTCGGGAAAATTTGATTTTAAGATTCGGATTCGGAATGAAAAAACTGGATTCGCACACCCCTACTAATTTGTCTTTTTTTCTGTAGGAAGACACAGAAAAAGCCTCTAAATAGATAGGAATCTCCCATGGTACATGCGTTGCTCCGCCATTATGCCTTAAACTTTTCAGTCGTTTTGTGTCTGTGAGTGAATTTTGTAATATTTTAAAGTGCTCGTTGTAATGTTTGCTGGATCTTATTCAAGAATTAGCTCTTCAATCACCCATAGCAAAAGCTATCCAGAGCCCTATTAGGTACATTGAATGGAAAATTAGCTCCTCTGGCCTCTTGTAAAAAATTAATAACTATAACCGTCGTAGCTCAAGTCAATAACGAGTGAAGTGCAACGTGCAAAAATTAAGCTGGACCACGTGCATTATTCTAATTTTTGGGCCCAATATTATGTGAAATGGACTGACAAATTTTACACGGAAAAAAAAGACTGGTAGAATTTACAGCCCGCATAGCTGATTCTGGAGTCTGCTATCAAGTATGGTAAATTTTACCATCATATGGTAAAATTTACCATACTTGATAGCAGACTATCACCAATGGTAATTTTTACCACCATACGGTGAAATTTACCATGCTTGATAGCAGACTCCAAAATCAGCTATGTAGATGGTAACTTCTACCAGTCTTTTTTTTTTCTGTGTACTCTCGAAAGTTGGCTTGAACACAAAACCTTAAGATTTTCGATTCTTATTCATTCTTCAAAGATTTTTTCTTCCATTGGTAAAAGGCTCTCATGTTTCATAGTAGTCATTTTGACTAATCCTTATCAACAATGCTTTTCAGTTACGATGAAGGAAGTGTGATTGTAAAAGCGGGACGAGAAGAACCGGCCGTCTCAATGGACGTCAGCGGCGGTAAGATCATTTGGGCAAGGCACAGTGAAATACAGCAGGCAAACCTCAAAGCGATGGGTGAAGCCGAGATCAAGGACGGAGAGAGATTAGCTGTAATTGTTAAGGATATGGGAAGCTGTGAAATATATCCTCAAACGATTGCTCATAATCCCAATGGAAGGTATATTGTAACTTTTTTTCCTGTTCATTTACTTCTAGGTTTAAATGTTTAACCCATCAACATGTGATCTATTTTCACAAAAGTTGCAGGGCATCAATGCTTATGCATGTATTCTATGCCTATGGTCAACTTAGCAGTGAAACTGTAAAAGTTGAATGAAGTAAGTGGCGCTATCTATTGGAAAACGCTGCAAGCTCTTAAAACTCGTCGTTCCGCAGCTGTGAGATCGCAGGATCAGTTGTACGCATTTCTTCAAAAGTTCTACGCATTTCTTCAAAGTCATAATTAGTCTGACTCTTCTATACATGTCAGTGGGTTAATCTTAACTTTTTAGATAGAAATAAAATTATAAGTTCCAAATTATTCTATCAAGCATGCGTACGTTCGTATTCTTTATTTTTAACTTATGTATGCATTTCAGGAGCTTGTTCCAAATTCAGTATATGAAATGAAAAGAGAAAGTCTAAAAACATGAAAAAATTAAAAACTTTAAGTAAATCTCAATACATCATCGCAATAAAAATTAAATACTCAAAGACAGAAATCAAAAGGATGAAACAATAAAAAGTAACCGTATAAATGAAATAAAATAATAATTTTAATGATAATAATAATAAAACAATAGATGCAAACAAAAACAATTTTAAATGAAACAAACAAACAAAATTCCTATTTCTGGCAAAATAAGTGTAATGAAAGTAGTGCTAATAATTTTTGTTAGGGAAAATTATTATGATGATGACAAAAATGATGAGAGTACGCAATTTAAGTCAGGTTACTGTAAGACTGACGACTTAAGTCAGGTTACTCTAAGACTGGCGATTTAGGTCAGGTTACTTTAAGACTGGAGGATAAAGAAAGTAATATTTCTCAAAGTTTTGGAATATTTGCTGATACAATCCTCCAAAATCAACTGTGGGAGTGGGAACGATTTTGCTGATTCTAGGCTTTTCAGTGAAACTACACCCTTTCAAACATTCTTCCTACCAACTGTTGGTAAATATCAACAGAGGAATATAACACAGCTATAGAAGAGGAGGGTCATTCCAGGTCAACTGTTCCACCTGTCACTTTTTATAATGACTTTTTTTATTCTCAAACGTTTCTTTATGCATGTTTAAGCAATAGAGAGGGTACGATGTCAGACAACTACATATTTATCATTCTTTTCTTTGCTAAAAAGTTGAGCCTATTAAGTTTTAAAACGAAAAAAATAGATTTAAAATGTGACAGGTGGGACACTTAACCTGGAATGACCCAGGAGTCTTATTGTATTTTCATACTTATATCCGGACATCACATGGCCAGATCATAGCAATGCATCTTTTTTTCAGGTTGAGATAAGAGTTTTGCAGGGTCCATAACAAATATTAGTCACTTGTCACAGATAAGGACTTCCCAAGAGGTGAAGAAACTGCCACCATGGCCATAGGGGCATGAAATATTCAGGCCAATTTTTTTAATCAGAACACAATAGAACACTACATTTTTTTTGCCGCAGTTAGCCAGTGCAGTGGGAGTGTTCCATCGAAATAGAATGGAACATAAAACCATTCTGACGAGTTGAGTCTGTACAGTGATCGCAGTTATTTGTGATTCTCTGAGATGTAACCTCAAATCTGTCAATTTTGCTCCAATCTTGTGCTCCTTAATTTAACCTGTATACTCCTCTACAGCACTTGTTCCTTATCAGAAAACAAATTCAAAGGGCCTCTCCATAAAAAACATAAAAATAGAACGTGTAAACAGAAGTCAAACTTTGAGTTCTTTTCCTGATAGCTTTTTCCTTTTTTTTTTCATTAAAGGTTTGTTGTTGTGTGCGGAGATGGTGAGTATATCATTTACACTGCCATGGCTCTAAGAAACAAAGCTTTTGGCTCTGCGCAAGAATTCGTTTGGGCTCAGGACTCTTCGGAATATGCCATCAGAGAAAGCAGCTCAACGGTCAAAGTCTTTAAAAACTTCAAAGAAAAGAAATCATTCACTCCTGAAGCGGGTGCTGAAGGTAAGACTGTTAGCTTTGCTCATTTAATTTAATTTTATTTGTCTATTTATCAGAGTATGGTGGCCTTATGCAGAGAGAAACTATCTGCTGTTGGTTTCCTATGTAGTTGGTTTCTTTCTGCATTTAGCTGTCTAACTGATACATTTTATCAGTTGTCTTGCCTTTTAATGCGTTCAATAGTTAAAAAATAAATATTATTATTCTAGAATGGTTTCTGGTTTTGCAAAAAGAGGGCGAACAATTTTAATTATTTTTTTAATTAATTGAGACATAATTAGTTAGTTTTATAGAATAATACAATAAACAATGAAAGTCTTAAGAGAACACAGATCAGAGACGCCGCCGTGATGATAACCTAGAGGGAGAGGGGGAGGGCTGAGCAAAGAAGAACAACGAAGAGGCATAGATTTTGCAATGTATAGAGAGCCCCTCCTTAAGCTCTTTCGTGTGCCCATTTCTTTCAGAACAGTTCCCATTAAAGAGGGAATAATTTTACCTCCACAGACTTTTTGGATTCCATAGTTTTTTTTTGAATAGCTTTTTTGCAAAATTTGATTCTGTGATTTTGATTTTTGAGCTTTAATGTTTACATGACATGATGTAAATGATACTGGGTTTAGGGACCTTCTGAAGAGCCTTTTCTTAACACTGTCCTACTACATAATGCAATTTTCTGTGTAGGTATTTTTGGTGGATACTTGTTGGGTGTCAAGTCTTCCTCAGGATTGGCGCTCTACGACTGGGACACATTAGAATTGGTGCGAGTAATTGAAATTCAGCCGAAGGCGATTTATTGGTCGGAGAGCGGTGAATTAGTTTGCATCGCAACTCAAGATAGTTATTTTATTTTGCGCTATGATGCATCCGCTGTGGTTGCTGCCAAGCAATCTGGCACTGTTTCCTCTGTAGATGGTGTTGAAGAAGCATTCGATGTGAGTTCATTTTTTCGCTTCTCTCTCTCTCGATTGATCTCTGATTTTCAGTTTGGTCGTTCACTTTTAAATACAAGCATAACAAAAAAATACTTTGGGCGGCAGGACTTTTACTTCGACTCCTACTAATCTTTCAATTGATTGCTGATTTGCTGATGAAGTTTTTGTTTATAAATTAGTCTACCAGTCATTGGGATCAATCAACCATTTGCACTGTATTCTGTCACTTATTAAATCATTTGCACGTAAATTAATATTACCGATTTTTAACCAAAACCACGCAATGAATATAAGAATGGGTCTGTTGCAAACTTTTGCTACAACGATTAAGAGAGTTTAATCCAATGTAAAATCTCCTGAAAAGTCCATTGGTGGCATCAGAAAGTCATAAAATGTAATAATAAACTCACTAGAGGCGTTTAATAAAATCCAAGATGGCGGAGAAATATCGAGCAATCAATATGAATGCACCGTGAACATCCAAGGATAGCCAACCTCACAATATCGATCACAACCAATCACAACGTAAACAAACACATAACGTCTACCTCCAGTGAGGTTGTCAAAGTTGGCCATCCTTGGATGTTTGTGGTGTATGCATACAAATTGCTCGATATTTCTCCGCCATCTTGGATTTCATTGAACGCCTCTAGTGAGTTTATTATTGCATTTTATGACGTTCTGGTGCCACCAATGGACTTTTCAGGCGATTTTACAGTAGAATGAACCCTCTTAATTGTTATAGCAAAAGTTTGCAACAGACCCATTGTAATTAAAAATATTCTATACCAATGATGATTAAGATCATTCTTAAGATGTTTGGATAAAATAAATTTTAAGGGTTTACTTGTGGTGGTCTCAACTGGTTTGGATGGATGGGCTTTACCAAGATCTACTAATACCAGGTCAGTCCAGCAGGCGGTCCGTATCAACGTTCCCCCACATTGCGAGTGCACTCACCATCGTATTCCGCATAACAGCTGTTGGTTACGCCAAGTGAACCAAGCAACTTGAGGCAGCATGCTCAGCAACTCAGGGGATAGATTTTCAGCAACTCGAAGAAACGTTGTGCAATGGAATGCGTTAGCCTCATCTACTTGCTACTGGACTGACCCGGTGTTAATAGATCTTGGGCTTTACTACTACTACTACTACTACTACACATTTTTTGTCCGTATGGTAATGCATGTTTTAATGTTTCAGGTTCTTGGTGAGGTGAATGAATCAGTTTGTACTGGTTTGTGGGTCGGAGATTGCTTCATTTACACAAACAGCGTGAATAGGATCAATTATTACGTTGGAGGAGAAATAGTAACAGTTTCTCATTTAGATAGAACCATGTATCTTCTTGGTTACGTAGCCAAAGACAATAGGCTCTATCTCGGAGACAAAGAACTAAACATTGTTTCCTATAGGTAAATTATTCATTTATCATTATTAGAGTATACTGCAAGACCTGAGTATTTTTGACAGTTCCATTTTTGGTTTAAATGCATTTCGATTTTCGACTGTACGGTTTAAACATAGGTGTTCGGCGGGTCATTGAAATAATATAGGGCTAGCTTCCGTGAGTTCTGTTGCTATCCCATTAAGTTGATCAACTTATTTTTACATTTCAAAGATACAATCATGATTGATTTGTTTTTTTAAAGCAAAGGAAAGTACTTGATGAGCTGAATTCTGTGACGAATTTACAATTTTCTGCTGCAAAATCTGCAAATGAAGCGAAGAAAACAAGTAATGCAAGTAATTACAGAGTGCAGTCTTAATCAAGTGTGAAAAGTATTCCTCAAAATACTTGCTGCAAAAGTGAGGAGAAAATGGTGTTTGCACGCTTTTCCAGTGGGATCATCTCACTTGCTCGTATCATATTCAGCTGGAAGTATTGGAACTTTTCAATAACCTACAATGGTGATTATTACTAAATTTGACAGAGCTGCAAAGTTAACCTCAAAGATGTTTAACAAGTCTCAATTTTAATTTTCAATTCTTTTCCCCACAGTTTATTGTTATCAGTCTTAGAATATCAAACAGCAGTCATGCGTAGAGATTTTGATGTTGCCGACCGAGTTCTTCCGACTGTTCCAAATCAATACAGGACAAGAGTCGCTCACTTCTTAGAAAAGCAGGTTAGTCACAGTCACTTTAGATGATTGATAAAGGGAAAAAATAAATCATTATTACTACCTTCTCAGTGTTGACATTCTGGCTGTAGGAAATCCGTCCCTACACAGGATCTTGGATCCACCTTATCGTCGTCCATCTGGCAAATAGACGCATTTTGATCCAAAATTTCATGATTTTCTTCCATATTTTAAATTTTTTTGAAGAACAATGCATGTACAAATAATTTAGAATTCCTTTGCCTTTGTTCTTCATGAGTCCTAGAATCACAGAAAAATATTAATTGAAGTAATTGAATGATTGATCGTGGTTGAAAAAATGAAAATGACTTCTGAAATTTTGAAACATTGGATTCGACTTACGTATTTTTGTCAGATGGACAATGATATGTGGGAGTTTGCTGAGCTCTTTCCCACCCATGCATCCTTCTTTTCTTTCACTCTCTTTCACTCTCTATGAACTCTTTGTCCCTGTGCCGATAGTTTTCCGAGAAAGTTTTTACGGACAAGTTGATTGCTCATCAACTAACATGCTGTCTGTAATGACTATCAGTGCTCTTGAAGTTCAATGATACCTTTGCTTGATTAAACAGTTTGAACGTGTATGAAAGTCTCACAGAGGTCTGTCGTTTACGGTGAAAAATCTGCACAGGAGCTATGCCAGCAGTTGGGACGGCAGACCAGACGGATCTATCTATCCATCAATTCATCTATTGGATTTATGTCACAATGTTTGGAAGCCTCCAAACATCTAAAAAACACAAGTTTGAGTTCCGAAAAAACCTTTGGAAAAGTTATAAAATCTGAAGTTCAATACAGGGTGTTTCACGGAACCTGTTCACTATAGTTTTCTTGAACGGGTGACCATAATCAAATCGGGAAAAATCGGTTTTATACTAATTTGGACCTAAAGTTTCATTTATAAATACTGTCACAATCCAAAATTTGATTTTTGGGGGGAATCTCGAAATTTTCAAATGGCAACCCCTATCTTGTGATACCTCATTTGGAAAGGCGTAAAACTCTAAGCATTTTGGCTTTAACCGGAAGTCAATATCTTTTTTCGTATTGGAGATATCGAAGGACGAAGTTCGATATTGGACCAATTTTCGAAAATTCTTAACTCGTATGGAAATAGTCATAAAACAAAAAACTGCACATGTAAATGCTCTACTTGGTACTTTCAAGAAAAAAATACAAAGTTACGATTAAACAAATCGGAAGTTGACTTTTAGGCACCTTAACATTTTTGGCAGGAAAACGCCCATTTCTCAAAATTTTAAATGGCAACCGCTATCTCTTACTACGTTATTCAAAAAGGCGTATAAAGTTGTGCATGTTAGCACAATTCAAAGTTCGACATCGTTTTTCTTATTCAATATATCGAAAATCGAAGTTCGATTTGGATCATTTTTCGAAATTTTGACCCTGTGAAAAATGAATCCTATCGTGTGATACATCATTTGAAAGCACTTAAAAAAATCAAGCATTTTAGCGCAAACCAGAAGTCAACACCTTTTTTTGCGGTTGAGATATTGCAAGTAAAAATTTAAGGTAGGCCCAAACCAGAAACTAAACTTTGACTTGCGATATCTTGACCGCAAAAAAAGGTTAAAGATTTTGTCGAGAAGGACTTGACACAAAAGCAGTAAGAGTCACGTAAGGTGAGTGGAAATTCTGACTATAATGAAATAAATTTTTTTTGAACAGGGCTTCAAAGAACAGGCGTTATCAGTATCAACAGACCCGGAGCATAGATTCGAGTTAGCTCTTCAACTGGGCAATCTTGAAGTTGCTTTAAGTCTAGCAGAGGATGCAGGAAGCACTCACAAATGGCGACAGCTGGCTGAGTTGGCTACAAATCAAGGGAAGTTGGATTTGGCTCAAGAATGTCTACACAATGCGCAAGATTTTGCTGGGCTCCTCCTATTAGCTACTTCTACTGGTAGGACTTTAAATTATTTTGTCTTGCTAAGTACCAAAAGAAAGTTTCCTTTTGATGACATTCCTGTAATGGCGGTGATTACCGCTGTAATCTTATGGCATTTGTATGCTTCTTCTTCTTCTTGTGTGGTGTCGCGAGAACACCTCCTTAGGACGGAGAACCCTTATCTCAGAGAAACCCAATGTAAAAGGTGGTAATCAATGCCATTACGGTCTCGTGTTTGAAAGCATTTTCTTTTATGAGTTTGGGAGTGGATTTTGTGATTTTTTAGTGCGCTTATCATCATTTTATAGTGTCTTACCCCATGATCAACCATTAATAAGCCTGTTGCAAAAATTTGCAACAGCTCCATTAAGCTGTCACAAATGAAGGAACAAAAGAACATGAAATTGTAAAAAATTTGTTGAAATTTGCATTAAATTATAATTAATGAATAAATTTTGATGACTGTACTTTGCAGGTGAGAACGTCATGAAAAAAGTGACTTGGTGACTTTTCTTGCTTATAAATAAAGTGGTAAAGGTTGTTTCAGAAGTGTAGGCACACCTAGATTGATAATCTTTGGAATTTCTTAACCTTATTTCTCACATTACACAGTAAAAATGAATGAAAAAAAAAAATTCAAGCGTTGGCTGTTCATGCAGCAACGCTTCAAAATCAAAAAGTCTAAGTCACAGGCAAGTTTCATTTTGATATGAAGGATTGATGAAAATTGAAAATTTGTCAAAGATTATTGGTCAGTTGCGTCTTCACTTGTAAAAAAAACTCTATGGAGCTATTATGTAACAATTTAGATTGAATAACTCCTCTCTGTCTTGGCCACTTTACTTTGTACTGGTCGGTAAATAAAATCCCAATCTTTTTAGTAGAAAATGCAAGTCTTTGATTCTAGCACTCTCGAATCTACGTGCAAAAATCTACTAATTTCACGTTTAGTAAATTAATGTGTTTTTTTCTCTTTCTAGGGAATGCTGAAATGGTGCGCAGGCTTGGTGAAAGTGCAGATACCGGAGGAAAAAATAATATCGCATTCCTCTCGTATTTGCTCCTCGGAGATCTGGAGAAGTGTTTAGAAATTTTAATAACTACTAATAGGTTGCCGGAAGCAGCATTTTTTGCAAGGTATTTACTCTTACAATACATCATTATGAGAACTATGCAATCAAACAAATTTAACACCTAGCTAAGTGAAATGAGCGAACGTTTTTCATGTTATATCCTGTGCAGGTCAATTGTTTTGTAATTCCATAGGATTCCATGTTAAATAACCTTCACCTATTATGTAAACAGTGACCAAAAAGGTTTATACGTTTTTATTTTTTTTATTCCCTTTTTTTATTCTCAGTCCAGTCGTTCGTTGTGAAGTATCAGCATAACGAACACAAGGTTTAGGATGCTGGACTTTACTACCACTACTACTACACTTTCTTTTTTTAAACGAGCAACTTTTGATCCGAGTCCTTTGTCGGAAAATGATCAGAACTGCTAAGAGTTAGTTGGGCAACCATTGAAAACTGTTTTAAACGCATGAATCCTACAAATTTTTTTGGGAGGAACATAGCACATTATCCTTAAAAAAATTCTGCATAGGGTATTTATAGAGATAAGAGCTTTTAAATAAACATTGACAGCGACATCATCTATTGTAAGTGGATGATAAAGCTCTCCTCTCCTTGTAAAAATGTAAAATTGTTACGATTTCAAAATATGCAACCTGGAAAACTAATAAGTTATGCTCTTTGGTTTCAGAACTTATCTGCCGAGTCAAATCTCTAGGGTAATCAAATTGTGGCGAGAATCGTTGGCTAAAGTCAGTACGAAAGCTGGTCAGTCATTAGCTGATCCTGCGCAGTATGATAATTTATTCCCTGGCCTATTAGATTCTTTAAAAACAGAGCAGTATTTGAAACCAGAAAGACAGCGCCCTCTTCCTGCCGGAGCTTACTCAAACATTCCAGTAAGTAATTATTCTTCTCTTCACCTCTCTTCTTGTCTGTTCGAACTTGAACCTTTCAACTGCGTGTCTTGATAAAGAAATGTTAATCCGCAGTCAAATGGAAAAAATTTAGGAAATATACTGTTGGTATTAAGAAAAAAACGAAAAAAAATTTCAAGCCATCAATTCACATCAAAAGACACTGCCCACTTCTTATGGCGCGAGGACCCAGACCAATAAGTGCTTTTGTCTTCAAATATTTTGCTTTCTCAATTAATTTCATCGACAAATAGAGACGGAACACTACGCTAAAATACATAGGGAAGATTTGAGGCAGGCCGAATTCTCGCGGATTCATCAAAATTGTTGCATGGCGTCATACCCAGCTTATCCCCCTGTTTGTACCGAATGTCACCATTCAACACCATGCGACGATTTTTGGCGATTTTGATGAATCCGCAAGAAACAGACGTGCCTCTGTTGCAGCTAGTTAGTGCTCCATCTCTATTTGTCTCTGATTAATTTCAACTCTTTTTTTTTTCAAATTCATCAGTACTTATAATTTTGTGTTTTGATTCTATCATCCTGCGATTGTCTTTAATTTGGTCTTTTTACTTTTCAGTCAAATCCCGAGCGTAAGCCTGTAGAAGAAATGAAAGCATCGGAAGATAATGGAAGTTTTGTGTATGTCCCTCCTGTTGTTGAGCCAAAGGCTGAAGAACCAGATTTGGAAGCAGGTTAATATATGAAATACATCTTCAACTGGACCAATTAACTTAAAACTCTAACTCAATTCTTAGGGTGCTGATTATGTATGATCAAGTTGAGGTAGCATCGTGTACAGCATGGCAGCAAAGACAGTCCACTCAATCAGAATCACGTCTCTGTGATTCCATTTTGTGGGATGTCAATTTAGTTGATCAGGTTTTATTCATTGCCTGTGGCTTAGTCGAGTTGAGACATCAACATTAGTGATACTGATAACTTAATAACTGAAAGTTTCTTCAGTAAAATTTTGATGTAACGTCTTCAGAAATAACGTTTTTCTTAAAGTAACATTAATCTTTGTCAGTCCTGGCTGTCTATGCTACCTATATAATGTTTTCAGTAAGAAAAATTCTTAAAGTACTGTTCAATTTCTCACCTGTTCCTGACCAAAAATAAACAATAAATGCGAGGAAAGCTTCATCAGAACTATTTGAATGTGTGAGATTAGTTAATTTCTGGCTGTCTTGTTGAGGTATTAATATTCAGCTGATATTCTTGTCTCTGAATTGCTCTGAATCACTGATTGTATTGGTCCGCTTCACAGAGAACAGAGAGACTGATGCGCGCAGTAGTCGACGTTGTAACTGGCGCAAAATAGCAATGAAAGTGTTTGTAGAGTTGCATAACACAGCTGTAAATAATCAGAACTCATTTTCCACGGTGCTAAGCGCATTTCTTATTGTTTTGCAAAGTACCGTTGAACTTGAAGTAGTGTTGACCATCCCAGGTACTCTGAAAAACGTTGCATCAAAATTTTACTATAATTCCAAAATATTTTCTAATGTGTCATTGCGTCATTATGTTTCATGTAACTCTGCAACTAGATTTGATCAAAGTAACCAGCATCCAGAAGTGGAAAATTCAATGCTTTTTTTACTAACTGCTTGCTTTATTCTCACTAACCGCCAAAAATAGGGATCTCAACAACTATTTAGTTACCAGTAAAAGTTAGAGTCGCAAATTGTTTGTCTGAGGATGCTGCGAATGCATTTGTTTCCATGGAAGAAAAAAAAGAAGGGCCTTTTCTCAAAGGCAACAGAGACTTGATCGGCACTAGCCGATTGCGCGGTGGATGATTTTATTGTCGGGGACTCAACAAAATACCATGGGGAACAACATCAAACAGCTCCTATGTTGATTGTTGACCCAATGACCAAAACAATGATGCTTTGTTCTGATTGACAACTGACATCAACATCTTGACTCAACAGTCAATGTAGGAGCCGTTGGATGGTGTTTTGTTGCAACCGCAAAAAAAAGAGTTTCCACTATTGTGACTATTGTCCACTTTGAGCAAGATAGGTTGTTCGTGGTCTCTGTTATCTCTGCTTTCTCCCGAAGGGCCATTCAAACAGGTTAGCCCTACAGTGCTTTAATCTTTTGCTCTGTTCCGCTGATGGTAATGAGACCTAACCAAATCAGGAAATCAACCTCCATTTGAATAACATGGTTTCCCAATTTGGTCTCAAAGATTACAAATTTATCAGATTAACCTGTTTAAATGGACTTACGGACTTTTCTCCTTTCTTCCTTCCAGCACACCCGATTCTTATTGAATGCAAGAAAGGTTACAGAATTTGTAGATTTCAAATCTCTTTTGCTTTTGAGCCAAATACAAACTTGCGAGCTGATTGGGAATTTCATAATTAAATGGATCGATAAAACTGTATACGAGTGTCATTATTGGTGAAAAACTGGTTTTAAGTGGCGGATGTTCCAAAAATTATTGTTCACTTGCACGTGAAGTAAAGGATGTTTCGGAGACACATTTACCCAAGAGCAACTAAACAGTGATTTTCTAAAGACAGAATCTCCAATTTGGTTTCTCACAAATAGCGTCACGTGTGTGTAGTTTTATGCAAGATCTATTTATACCAGGTCAGTTCAGTAGACGGTTCATTCACCGTTGTATTCCGCATAACAGCTGTTGATTCCGCCGAGTGAACCGCACAACAGGGGTGATGATGCCTACAGACCGGTGTCTAGATTCCCAGCAGACCAGGGAGACGTTGTGAAACAGAACACGTTAGCTTTGCCTACTTGCTACTGGATTGACCTGGTATTAATAGATCTTGGTTATATGGATCTGTTTTACTATGACTGTATGGAATCCCCAACCAGCTCGTTGACCGTAAATACTATGCAGGACTCTCAAATTGTGATATCCGGTATCGGAAAAGAAAAACTTGAATTCAGTCACTATAGAAATCATGTGATTTCATGAATTTATAAATACATACTATTTTACAATGATAAAAGTCCATTCTGCTTGTTGTTTCACTGATTTTTTGTCCTCAGATAGGCTTAGTCAGTTGTTTATTCTTGTTGTTTGTAAAATTTGTCAATTTTGTTTCAGAGAATATTTGATGTAAAATATGTATTTAAATTATAGATCTCTTATTCATATTAAACGCTCACTTTCCCAGTTTGTGCTTTCCACTTATATTCATTCATTTTGTATTTAGTCAAGTTGTTTACTTTGAAATACAAGCATAATGAATAAATAAATAAATGAAGACTACACCGCAAGAAGATAGTAAGTCACTTACCATGCTGCACTAATGTTGCAACTTTTTCTCTGCTCATAGCAAATGATCAGAAAGTACAAGCAGAGCCATTAGTCCTGCGTCGATGATTCGACGCAACCCGCTTCACAAAAAGTTAACGCTCTTATCTTTTTTCTTTCTTTTGTTCTCTCAAAACCGAGAGAGGTTCGACCTACTTGTATTGCGGGTTGCGTTGAATCGTCGATGCAGGACAAATGGCTCTACTTGTACATATTTTCTTTAATTTTTTATTGTAATAATTCCTCGCATTATGGGTTTTCTTTGGGAGGGATTTCATTTGGAGTGATAAAATATTGGCCTCAACGCATTTTCTATGGTTTTCTGCTGTGTAAGACACAAAATTTGATTTGAACCATGACTTCGGTTCCGAGTCCCTAAAGGCTGAATCTGCTTTTTTGGAAGAGGCGAGACGAGATAGAGGGGAATCAACTAATCCAATTGGTTCTTTAAACGTCACTAGGCAGATTTGAAGTCGTTTGAGTCTTTTGCTTCAAACCGAATGACTTCGAGTCGTGTCGAATGACGCTGTTCGATGTAACGCTGTTAACTTTAAATCAATGGGATCAATAGGTTCCTGCTATCTCTTCTCGTCTCGTCCATTAGAGAGTTATCAGCCTGCAGGTGCTAAGCAATAATGTTACGCATGATGCCAAAACATATCGGAAGAAATTGGAATATTTCTCCTTAACCCTAACCTAAAAATCCACCGCATCGATTATGCAGGTTACCAGGATTAATAGACTGTCTCTCTAGGTAAAGGTATTGATTTTTCAGTGTTGCCAGATGGATGGCTTCAAGTTTATATTTTCCATAACACTCAACGTAAAATTTACAGCTTTTAACCTCAAATCCAGTTCTGCTAGATTTGGCAAGAAAGATACGCACTTTACATTAAGTAAGATGATTCCATGGCTGATTAGTTCAAACCATGGACACCACGTTGCTCTGCTCGATAAGTCAACAGTTTTTGGCTAAAATTTACGTATTTACGCTAAAAGCACAAATGTGAGGAACGTCAGCGCCTTCAAGCATACTTCAGGAAGATACCCTGAAAGTTTTAAGCTGAAACACTCAAAAATAAAGCCGGAAACTATGAAGTACAAAAATTCCTATAAGCCTTAATGACTGCAAGTGAGGTAAATATGCATGTCATCACTCGCAATCACTCTCACTCACTAAGCTTGTAGAGATCTAAATTTTATAATTTACGACTTTTATTCTAAACCAATTTTGCTCGTTTTTGGCTCAAAAAATCAATAAAAAAAAATTTGCAGGTGCTGACATTCTTGAATATCACGGTTTTTCTTTGTTTTTAATTTAAAATGCCGAAAATACAACTTTTCTTTAAAGCGACTAGTGGCGCCATACATCGGATTGAAATCTGGAAAAGTTTTGCCTGGAATGGCCTTAAATCTTATGGGAAATTCGTATTCTTTATGTCAAATCTGGCAGTTCTGCTCAGGTTTAGCAACACTGAGAAAATTGGTCTAAGAGGCACTCGAGGAAAGAAAGGTGATCACCATTTGTCTCCGAATTGACGAGAGAGATTTTCCGTTCTAGTGTCACAAATTGCTGTTGAACATAAAACCATGTTCTCTTACTGTCAGTGTTATTAACAACCGTGGCATCTTCAAAATCTGCGAATAGGTATAATCATCACATCATTGGCCCTGTCTGTGTGTAGGTTTTGTAGTTTGTCATGTAGCTTTCTTTATTTGTTTGTTTTGTTTTTTCTCCATTCCTTTTGTTCACATCTTGCCTGGTTTCTTGTTTGTGTCAGTTGTTTAGTAGTTTTTTTATTTTTTTGAGACACCATGCTATGTTGAGTCGAGTAGTGAAAATGTTGTGTTTTTTTCTTATCATTTGGTTCAATAACCAGCGAGGGGATTTTGAATAAATTTTACGAACTTTGAATTGAGTCGTTGATCGAAAGCATTTTATAACCTTATTAGGGTCGTTATTTGTTTTGAGATGATTTCAGGGCCAATTAGTACCAATTATTGGCGCTTTGTTGCGCATTGCAAAAATTAACCAGTTTTTTTAGCAAAATGGATGATAATTTTTATGGACAGCTGTGTCTCTCTTTGAAATACTAAGTTTGTAGAATAGTTTTGAATTTATGATTTTTTAAAGAAGAGGAACTAATTTTGAAATTACATAGGTCGAATACAAAAACTGATCTTCTATGTTTAAAAATTGAAAAGTGAGGAGAACTTCTCGTCTGTACCAAAACGCGTACGTTTTTGTGGATTTTGGATTTATGTTTCAAAATGGGGGTTTCCATCAGAAAATTTCTATTAGCTTTCTTTTTTCTCCCTCCTAGTCTCCAAAGGATGAGGTTTGATTGATGACAACACTACACGAAAGCACCATCAGATATCCCCGTCAGAAAAAAAGTTAGATTGTGGGTGGTTAATTAAATTTATGCAAAATTGTGGTAAATACCATTTGTAAAGGTCAATGTTGAGTTTATGTTTTCATACAAGTTTTTTTTGGTTTTTCTTTGGTTTCAATTTTAATTCATCATCCTTTAGTATAAACAGAATTTGAAACTTCTTCCTTTGCATGAATTTGTTTATCACTCGGTTGTAATTTTAGAAAAAGATACTGTCAGATCCTAAAAGTTCAATTCAGATCTTTTTTACCAGAATTATTTATAGAATGAAGTGAGTGTGAGCGTTTGTCAATTTTGATGGAACATTGCTGTTTACAGCTGTAGCTAGTTCTTGAGGTGTGTAGAAATTAAGGTCCACTTCCACCTGGTCTATCCTGTCACTGATGTAGGCCTATAGGATGTCCAGTTTTGTGCATCGAAGTTTGATGTCCGAAAAACATCAACATTTTTTCGATGCATTGAAACAAATTTTAACATGTCATCAATGAGAGATCATTAAAAATTATGATACTTTTTATGCAATTGAGGTTGTTTTAGAGGGAAAATTGACGCTTAGGTCTGTTTTAAGTTAAAATAAGAGACAAATAGAGACGGAGCACTATACGGCTGCAGCAGAGGCATGTTAAATTCTCGCGGATTCAATAAAACAACAGTCAACGTCGCAGGGTGTTGAATGTTGAGCACTCTCCTCTACACTTCCCAGCCTATCCCCCCTGTGTTCACCGAATGTCAACGTTCAACACCATGCGAAATCAAAGGTGTTGACTGTTGTTTTACATGTTATTTTGTTGAATCCCCAAAAATTCAGTGTGCCTCAAATCTTCCCCATGTATTTTAGTGTAGTGCAACGTCTCTATTTGTCTCTGCTTCAGACGGTCTCTCACAATTTTGGTAGAATTGGACTTCAGGTGTCGAAGGAGTTAAAGAAATGATTCAATCAGAAGTACTTCCTGCATGTTTTTGCCATTGACAATTAAATAAAATGTTGTATGAAAGAAAATGCTGTATCAGTTGTTTCATGTCTCAATGTGTTTAGTTCAGTTCAAGAATGAATCAATTATGAAAAATGTATGACAATCACCCACCACTTCATTATTCTTCATGTTTAATTGGTTGCTTCTCAGAAAGGGCAGAACTTTAGAAAGTTTGTAAGATTGGCTTTTTTTAATGGGTCTGTTGCAAACTTTTGCTACAGCAATATAGATTGTTAAATCTTCAGTAAAATCACATGAAAAGTCCATTGGTGGTATCAGAAAGTCATAAAATGCATTATTAAACTCACAAGAGGCGTTTAGCTGAAACTCAAGATGGCGGTAAAATATCGAGCAACCTGTGTGCACACATTGTGAACATCCATGATGGCCAACGTTAACAACCTCACAGCATCGGAGGTTATGAATTTGTTTGCATTGTGATTGGTTGTGATCGATGTTGTGAGGTTGGCCATCTTGCATGTTCATGGTGCTTGCATACAGGTTGCTCAATATTTCACCGCCATCTTGGATTTCAGTTAAATGCCTCTGGTGAGTTTGTTGTTGCATTTTATGACTTTCTGCTGCCTCCAATGGACTTTTAACGCGATTTTACTTGAGGTTGATCACTCTATAGCGTTGTAGCAAAAGTTTGCAACAGACCCATTATCCTTCAGTGACTTACGGTCTCACCAAGCCTCGATAACTATTTTTATAGGCGGAGAATCAATGATTCAATAATTTTTTTGAGAGATTTACAAAATTGAGCAAACTGGGGGCACTATCACTTTTTACTCCTTACCATGCTTTTGTTTGATGGAGGGAAAATGAAAAAAAAAAAAAAAAAAAAAAGTTTTAATACCAAATTGAGGTATCTTTCCCTTTTCACGCTGTTGTGGCTCACACCCCCTCCCCCAGTCATTTTTTATCCTGCACTGGAAGGGTAATTGAATGAAAGTTCTTTTGGTTTTCTTCTTTATAGACTTGAGGTTAAGAATTATGATTGCCCAGTCTTTATACTTGATCATTTCAAACAGTTGTTCAATTGCTTAGAATTAAAGCAAGTTTCCTCCTTAAAACTTGACATTTTCTGCCAAAAAATTTGCTTCAACTCGACCGAAAATCAGTCCCTAAATTTTGGGTTGTATATGTGAACTTAATTTTTTTCCAGATATTTCTCGAGAGAAACCTGTTGTGAAGGAAGCTGAGTTGATCTCGTTCAGTACTCCTCCCACTCCTGCCTACGCCAATCCTCAGCCACCAAGTCTGAATCCACAACCGCAAGTGCGAGTGTCGCCGCCGGCGCAGGAAGTTCCCGACGATGAAATCGAAATAGACTTGGATACTTTGAACTTAGACGCAGACGATGATTATGATGAAGATCCAAGTGTAAGCATTTACTTTGACCCTTCGTTAACATTTCATTTATAATTTTTTTTTTTTTTTTTTTTTTTTTTTAAATTATGTTTCAGTCAAATGGGGCTATTGCACACTTTTTCTATAAGCGATTTAATAGTCGATTGTGGCATAAAAACCTCAAAAAATAACAATGGCTGCACTAAAAACTTCCAAAATCCACTCCTAAACTCAATAAACGCAGTTATTTCCGGGAGCGTAATGGTGGCCGAAGGCACTAACAATGAGAGATTCCTATCTTAATTTCGTCACTCTTTCTATGTTGACAAGGATGATTCACAGAGTAATTAGTCATCAGAGTGATGATCCACATCCGATGAATGGTGCCGCAACACCTAGTGACACCGGTGTCAAATGAAAGTAGTCTCTTATCGGTCACTTCTTGATGGAGTTTCAGAATTGTTAGATGGGAATCTCCCATTGTTAGTGCCTTCGGCCACCATTACGCTCACGCAAATAACTGCGTTTATTGAGTTTAGGAGTAGATTTTGGAAGTTTTTAGTACCGCCATCGTTATTTTTTGAGGTTTTTACGCCATAATGGACTATTAAATTGCTTATAGAAAAAGTGTGCAATAGCCCCATTGGTGACATTTCCTTTCAACCTAATTTCCTGTAAAACCCATTGGCAAATTTTTTTCTTTGTTTTTCTTCAACAAACCTCGCTTCAATCATTTCTTAATTTTCACCTTTTTTGTTGGAAATATTAATTTTAGTGATGGAAGATTACTTACTTCTCTGCTCAAGGGGGGAAAAAGGGCAAGAAGAGAGAGAGAGAAAGAGAGAGAAAAAAATTAAAAAAAGATGAAAAAAAAAAAATTAAAAAAATTATTAACGAAAAAATTGATTAAAAATTGTTATATGCTTTTTGAACTAAACGATTAAGTTTAACTCTTACCCAAAATACAGTAACCAAAAAGTTCAACTGTATACCTCTTGGGAACTAACTCTAACTTGTTTACTTATGTTTGCAGACCTATAACATCACTGATGAAGATGATGAAGATGATTTGCTCAATTGAAAGAGGAAGCATCATTCGTCCCAGTTTTTATGGGAAACCCTTGCTTTTAAAAAGCTCCAACATTCAAAATAAACCAATGATTTAGTCCATTTTATTAATCTCCCTGTAAATTCAGCGGAAGAAAAAAAACTGTACATATTATAATTTCTTGTACATTTATAGATTCTTTATTTATGCAAAAATCTCCTTACAGACTTGTTCTACATACCTGTTGTGCTTGAAAACTGTGTCCTATCAGAATTGTTCAGTTGTTAAGAAAAGTAAATGCATTCATATATTTTATCTTTATTTATGCAAAAATCTCCTTATAGACTTGTTCTACATACCTGTTGTGCTTGAAAACTGTGTCCTATCAGAATTGTTCAGTTGTTAAGAAAAGTAAATGCATTCTTATATTTTATACACTTTATCACCGTCTTGAGTTATTTTTCTCCTCATTTCCCCTGTCTAAACATGATTCCATGGAAAACCTCTGGAGATTTTAAATTGCTAGTTTCGACTAGTTACTTTTCTGAAACTCGCGGTTTTTAGGTATTTTCTAAAGATGTTCGAGTACCCAAACAACACCCAAATTTCTAGTCTTCAGATTTTTATAATTTCTTTTTTTTTTAGATTTCTTTAAAAAAAAAATTAATTCTTTGAAAATCATTTTTGTGCGTTAAAAATCGGAGTTCAAATATTCGTTTTATCCCGCCTGAATTCGTGCATGTCTTACCACTCATTTCACAAAGATTCCACAATCTGTGAAACACTGAAACAAAAATCCACAACTCTGGTTCGAAATCGAGGTTGGCACAGCTCGAAAAATTTCCAAGAATTCGAGTGACTCAAAGCAAAGAAAACGATAGCCGGAAGCAAAACTTGAACAACCCCAAAGTTAAGTACATAATTTCTTCCAACCAAAGCAGGATTAACTTCGACTTTCTTCCCTTTTCCTCCCTTGCTTTTGGAATAATGAATGATAGTATAATGACGAGTATTGGTATTTTCAGCTCTTTTTTGCCTTCCTGTTCTAGAAAACTTATACCAGGTATGAGAGTGTGGAAGTTGTAAAAAGTTGAGCTGAAGCCCTTATCAAAATATATGCAGCCAATTTAGAAAAATCTTTTGCCAATGACTGCTTACAGTTTAAAGAATTGTGTAGCTCAGAAAGTTTTAGGGACATGAGGAAGACTGTGATGGCTTTCTTGACGGAAATTCGAAAACAAAATCTTCCTGGTGGTATTCCTGAACATTGACATTGCGCTGTGAATGTGTGTTTACACGCCTATAGCAAATTGTTCCGCTGAGAGAAGTTTTTCCTGTTTACGTCGCTTGAAGAACTCTCTCCGTTCATCGATGGGAGAGGACAGGTCAAATACGTTAGGACTTTTAAACGTTGAGAACGAATTTACAAGAGCTCTTACGCACGAAGAAATTATTGCAAAATTTACTGAGCGAATGGAACGGCGAAAATTGTAATTTCAACAATCAACCAGTGTATTATTTACCGAAATTCAAGTTGTGAGTAAAAAATTAAAAATAGGTTTCATTTACGTGTGACCTTTCTTCTCTGTGTTCAGCCATTCTCTTCTTTTTGATCGTGGGATGGCTAGTAGCAATAGCAATGGCAAAGCGATGCATGCAGTTAGGCATAATTGCAACTCATCCATTTACAATCATGAAAAATATCGAATTCAAAATCCTCATTGCACATTCGATCGTTCAATATTTGTTAATATTTTACTAGATTTGAATGAACAGGATGCAGCAATGCCAGGTGGCTTGTTTTGTAAATGGTTAATGGTTATCTTAAAAAAAAAAGAACCGTGTAAAATATACATAAGTTTAAATTTCTTAATTTCCCGAGTGAGATCCAAAGCCTTTGGGAGGGGCGGCCGGCTCAAGGTATATTTTATTTCAGGATTTGAGGCGGCAAAACGTAAATCCGGCCCAGACTCCGCCTATTTTATTATTCATGACGGTCTACCAGGCATTAGACTCCTTTGAACTTTGTTAACATAATCCCGCTGCGAGAATCAGTTCATCTAAGAGAAAAGCTTCAAACATTTCATCTGAAAATGAAATTTTACAGCAGGAAAAAAATTTAAATTTTTTAAGAAAGGGTTTCCTTTTGTCCCTCCTTCCGCAATTCAATGTTTAGTAAAATTTTCTTCAATACAATCAAGTGCGGGCTTTGTAGGCCTGTGCGATGTTCGATGCATCAATCGAACTTTCAATGTTTCCTTGCCATGGAATGGATTTTACACCAATGTAGATGTCAACCGATGCATCAAAACTCGTTATTTATCGATATTTTGACTATGGAGAGACCTTAGAGTCATTTTTTCCACTTGAACCATCTCCTAAGCATACAAAAGTAAGTATCATGATTTCCAGTGACCTTATCATTTCTGACTTGTTAAAATTTTTTCGATGCATCGATAAAATTTCAATGTTTTTTGGACATTGAACTTTGATACACAAAACTGGACGTGGCGCAGGCCTAGGACTGTGCCTTCCATTTCTTTATGCGTTCCTGTTGTCCTCTTTTATTTTCTCCTTATTACTATTCAATTATTCTATGAACACAAATAGACAACACATACAGAAAATCGGGAAAGAATAACTGGGGTAGCAGAGAGACAAAAAAAGAAAAAAAAGGATAATATACATGATTGTGAGGAGCTAACTTCATGTTTGTAGGGATGTAACTGGTGACTCTCCCCCCCCCCCCCCCTAGAAAAATTGAAAATTCCCTACTTAGGTAGATACGCCCAAGTATATATCTTTTGAAGAATAGCAATTCGAGGTCTTGGAAATGTCCTGAGGGATATTTCCTATGAACCCGATTATTTTAAGTTTTTTTGTAGGAAACTGCGGGCTTTCTTGTGCTGTCTCGCTCTACCGATTCATTGAACGGTAATCTTTGGGACGCGACTCACTTGTGCGTGTGTTTCCGTTTGTTGTTGGTGCACCTAGCGACGGAAGCGTTGCGTTGCTGGTTGCCGTACTACAAATATACAAAACACACCTTACTCGCATAGTGACGTAGAGGGGGACCCTCTCTAGAAGTGTGTATTCCCCGCATATTTTCGAGTTGTGTTGTGTTTCTAATTGGATTCTGGAAAAGTTTGTTTACGTTCTATAGTGCAAGTGCTTTTAACGTGATTCCGTCGTGAGAATGGCGTCCAAAGGATCTGATATGGTAAGTAATTGACGCTCTTTCATAATTAATCAATATTGGATAACCCAACTTTCAATTTAACGTATTATTCGTTCAAAATTGCTCGGAGCTCCGGCGGTATTTTCGTAACCGTACACACTACACCCACTGCGGTGACCCGTCATTGACTAGGCACACCCATTTCCCCCTATATTTTTCTTATCTTTTGTTTTTACTATCGGTCCTTTTTACTCAGTTTTATTTTTCGATTCGTTAGTATTGAGGCTCTCCTCATCCTCACTCCACTATTCATGTTCCTCCTAATCCCACAATGTTGAATGGCAGTTAAATATACTTATCTTCCCCGTTTTGAGCAGCCAGCTTCTGTCTGCGTTGTTATTATCACATGTTTTGCGACTTATTCTTAAATTTTCTCTTGCTGTATTCACTAAGCTGATCAGAAATCCATTTATATTCAAGATTCTCCACCTGAAGTTGAGTAAATGTTCAGAACGGACAATATGTAAGTCTTGAGACACCACTTAAGTGTGACGTGACTATTAAAACATAGAAGGATGCACTAAATTTTAGGGTGTTGCATCCAGTTTCCCGTTAATTTTTCACCGTCTGTCATATCGGGACAAAATTGAGGTTAGATTGCCAGATCGCTGAATATTTTTCTACACTGGTAGATATTTTACGAAGATGAATGTAAAATTTAATACTTTCGCTGGAAAGTGCATTCTTACGTAACGAGTGATCACTTTAAGTGATTGAACTCTCCCTGTTTGTAGATCTGTAAGTGTCCATTTAGCTTAAAGAACGTTTAAAAGACTAAAGTACAATTGTGACGCGAGCTGCCCAGTCGAAGAAACTGTGAAAAGTAATCAGAAAAACCACTCCAAATACAATCCTTCATCACAATTTAAAAACTATGGTCAAAATCTCTAATAAAGAGTCTGGATATTGACTTTCAATCCATGGAAAAGTTCTTATACTTACTATTGACGAATTAAAGATTGTCGCGAGCTTTTCACCAGCTAAGTTTAGCCTTCAAGGTTCTGTGTCGTCCACTCTTCATACTCCTCACACCTTGCAGGTGAGAGGCCAGTGCGGGTGGGGGCGGGAAAGCCGTTGCAGATCAGTCCCACACTTACACCTATAACTGAAAGTGTGTGAAAATCTCGCGACAATCTTTATTTCGTTGATAGTACTTGCAAGTTTTTATTCGTGGAAAAGAGAAATGGAAGCAGCAAATTCTCAGAAAGAAATGCATAATCTCAGACACGAGGAAATTTCAATTTTAATTTCAAGTTTTACTGGAGGAGAGTTGGTCCATTTTGTGTTTCAAGCACTCAATGAAAATTCTCTAACTCTCCATTTCACCGTCTGTTGAAAAAAAAAAAACCCCCTATTTTGGAGTACATAGCATTTTATATTTATTGAATTCATAAAAAAAAAAAAAAACTGTTTTTACATGTCAGTTTGATAGAGAACAGGTCACGATGAGACTTGATTTCTCACATGCGCTCATGTCGCGAACGCTACGGACAAAATGAAACTAGCTGAGTCCTTTCACTTTAAAAGTCCATTCCTTATGACACATATTACAGTAAGTGAACTGGGTGAATTCACCCATCACCTATCGCTTTGAATGTTTTTGGAACGGGCAGTAATCGGTGCCGCGTGAAAAAAGTTGCTCATCAGGGCACGTCACGTTTGCTTCCATAAGCGCAGAGAATTAATGCTCATATACGGTTTGGTAAAGAAGGGCTTGGTCAGTGATGCATCATCTCTGTTAGACAATTTTCAACATGAAATCCACATAACAAGAAGTTTTGGTGCTCTATAGTTACGAGCGTTCCAGCTTATTGTTATCGACTTGTATTCAGATGACTCGCAATTGACGTCTTGGGTGCAAGAAGGGCACTTCTGCATTACATTGTTTCATTATTTCCTCAGTTTATTTTTTCTTTCCAAGGAAAGCAAATCATTGTATCTTGCTGAAAATTTTACTGAACATTGTTCACGATTTATGGTTGTTTTTAGTGCAATCTCCAAGAAAACTTAAGTCTTCATATACTTTAAAAAAAAAATAAAGTAGGAAATGAGATACTAAAACACTGCAATGAATAAGTGCCCACCCAAGTCCTCTTTTATCACAGAATTATACAATCAGAACAGAAACTCTGTCGGATTTTGAAGCAAATTTATTCCGCATCCACCATGTTAGGAAATAGGATGTTGATATCTGGATTTGCGCGCGAAAAAAAAAAATATAGTACATGATCCGCAAAATTTTCATTCTGAAATGCCAGTAGAATAAAAGTGAGGCCGGAAACTAAGATTTCTTTCCAGAATTTACAGAAATAAATGAACTTCAACACAAATCAACCCACATCCGCCATGTTGGGATATAGGACCACAGCGTTGCCTATTGGTGCCGTTAAATTCCAAACTTGCTTCCATTGGCTCTTATGGGAGTTTCCGTTCTGATTGTATTATTCTGTGCTATTATGTCAAACTAGAGCCCCTTAACTCAACAATGTGCACCAGTTGGATTGGATTTTCTTCCATTCTTATAACTCGGTTAAAATGACATTTTATGTGTTAAGGCTACCTAGGAGGCATACTTGCTTCTATTGAATTCTTGTGGAGGATAAGTATTTGTTTAAAGTTTTTGAGACTTGAAAAGGATGCATACTTACTTGTTGATGAAGAAGGATGTCATTTAATTTCACACGTTTCATAAAGATCATCCTGAAAGATCATTTTGAGTTTCTGGATTTGGTAAGTAGCGTTGAGCTACTGAAAACGAATCAAGACACAAAATCAGCCAGTAGTAGGTTAGTAAAGAGTTTAGACTCGTTGCTAGTAAAATGTTCACTGATGTGTTCGCAAAAACGGAACTGAAACTGAGAAATTAGGAAGTTTTGTCAATCAGTTCTGGTTCTTTAATAAAATTGGAAAAAACAAGAAATAGGGCCAAAATTAGGAATGTTTTTACCGAAGGTGATTAATCCTAAAAATAGAGCATTTTTTTTCATATTTGTTGTTTGAACAAAAATTGTCTCGCAATTATTTAAGAATTTGCACTTGTATTCGCATGGATCCTTGCTTGCAAATAATCAGGAAATCTCAATACGAGGTTCGTTCGAAGTTCTCCCAAAATTTTCGATTCTTACCGCCGAATGCAACACTTCACCGTTTATGTAAGTGCATTATCAAACTTATCTATTAAATCAAAATATGAGGAATCAGATTTCAAGTGCTAAATATAGTTTATTTACAGAGGTGTGAAGTTTGCCCGATCGCGTGAAAATGATGAAATTAGCCCGGCGAAAACAACTCCGGAAAAATCGCCCCAAAATTTTGAAAATATCGGTAATTTTGAGTACACGCGGTGAAGGTTCATCACTGTTTCAATTTTTTGTGAGAAAAGTTTTCAAAAACCCTGTGAGGAGAAAGCTCCAGATTGCCTAAAAGTTCCGGTGTTCCGGAACATTTTGCACCCATGGTCAGGCAAAAATTTAGTTTCTTCAAATTGTGCTCGAAAACAATTTTCTAGATGGATTGTGCCTTTGAAAACCTCGAAAAGCCAAAGAAAAAAAAAAAAAAAAATCCCCTCATTCGCAACCTTCCACAGGCGTCCATAAGACTTTTATTTGTAAAGTTTCTGCAAACCGCGAACGGATAAAAAGGATGGCTTACAGGACTACAGGTCCTTCGTCCTTGCCCGTCCCCCTCTTTTACATAGGTATCTAATTTATCAGGCCGTCAGTAGAGGGGTGCGACTTGCGAGAGCCAAAGGAAAGCTTCCGGCCTCACGGACCATGGCCTATTAACTCTAAGACGGTCGCTCTTATCTTTCAGATCCCAGATGCCGACAAAAGCTGGAAAGAAATAAAAATCGTTTTAAAAATGCAATCGGTCGTAGTCATCAAAAGGAACCCGCTTGACGTCAGAGGACCGTGCAGTTCACGGCGGCGGGGGAAAAAAAATTGGCCAGGGCAAAGAAATATACAAAAGAAAGGCAGAGGGGGAGGGGGAGGGGGAGGCAGAAGTCAAACTCAAAATTATTATGGAAATGATGACCCAAATCTTGCCTTCTCCTTCCCATCCCCTCCCTCGGCTTAGCTCGATTTGAAAGTTAACTACTATAACAACCGCCGAAGGCGCTGCTGTTTTGCGAAAGCTCGAAAGCTTTCGAGGCTACCCTTCGAGACGTGCCGCCATCTGTGTTCCGACGGAGAAACTAACAAGCCCCCACAGCATCCTGCAACCCCCTTCAGAAACTCAGAAAGATGACTGCGAAGTTCAAATGACTCGTCTCGTTCACAATTTCCTCTTTCCTCAGCACATTCGTTTTAACACAAATTTCTGGATTCTGTGACCGATCAAGTCTGAAATTTTGATAAAGGGGTGCTGACGATATTAACTGAGAGGGGCGAAAGGAAATTGGTTCGAGATATCTTGCTAATTCCTTATTGTCAAATTTTCCCTCTTATGTGTTAACTCGCCGGTTCGGTTTCGGTCAGTGGCGCAGCGTGCAATTTGGCGACGCTGTACTTCGTCCATTTAAACCCATGAAAAAGATCGAAGTGTTGGGTGTTCGGTGAACACCTTCGCATTCGACCTTTTTGTATGAGTTTAAATGGAAAAAAATTACAACGTTGCCAAATTGCACGCTACGCCTCTGGTTTCGGTTTTGCCGATAAGTAATCTTGACCTAGGTACGAATTTTTCCGTTCGGTCGACAGAGAGCACGAGTAGTCGAGTAGAGCGCGAAATAACCACGGTTGCCAACCAAGGTGGATATATGCAAGGAGGAAGCATTTCTATACCGGCTGCGGCTCAACAACGTCACAGATATAAAGTAATCAGATTTTATGAGTGAATGGTTTTGCTTTGGTTGATTAACTCATCGAGTGTATGAGCCGATTACTCTGTCAATGGATTCGATTTTTGACTTTAGATTCTTTTGTAAAATGCCGAGAAAATTTTACAACGAGCGCAATAGGGGATCTTTGCAAACTTTTGTTAAAGGTGATTGAAGAGTTAATTCTTTCATAAAACCTGTAAAATTGACGATGGGTACACTGAAAAAAAAATCACAAAATCCATTCTCTGAATCGGGTTTAATGGCGGAGCTACGCAGGTATCATGGAAGAGCCCTATCTAATCTGAAACATATCTCTGTGTTTCTGCAGAGAAAGTGACAAAATAGACAGGAATCTCCTATAGTAACTGCGTAGCTCCGCCATTACTGTCGTGCCGTTACAGCTGTTTTCTGAGTTTATCACCAAATTTTAGACTTTTTTAAGTGTGATTTTCGTGATTTTTGCTGGTTTTTTACACCATATTTAACTATTCATTTGCTTACAACAATAGTTTGCAAGAGCCCCATTCCGTCGCAATATCCGTTCGGTATTAAAGTGTGATCTGGCCTTAAGAAATTGCCGTTTTGTGACGTCTTTCTTTGCAAAAATTTCGAACCAATTTGCCTATGACTACAGTTACGAACAGAAGTGATATAATGTATTTATTATAGAATAAGAAAAGGAAAAAATAAGTACAATCAGTTTCACCACTAATCTGCAAAATTGAAGGAATTTTTAAATGGAGCTCTTGCAAGGTTTTGCTGTAGGCAAATAGAGTATCGATTCCAATGTAAAATGCTGCGAAAATAACGATGAGACCATTAAAAAAACCTAAAACTCACTCCTCGCAGAGAAAACTTAACTTGAAATTTCGAGGGACCTCCCTTGCATGTATGCACCAATCTCGGATTCGGACCCCAAACAAAAGAACATAACCTACGAATTTGAACAATGAGATTAGTGAATTTGCTTTCAAAAAGTAAATGTGAAGGAATTGAAAGGTCCTTTTTATACACATTTTGTCAGTAGGAGCACGGTGATAACTACAGAAAAGTTCCACGTTGCGTAATAAACGAGGAAGACGGCACTTAATTTCATGTCCTGTTCTTTTGTTTGGGGTCCGAATCCAAGATTGGTGCATACATGCCATTGGCGGATACAGGGGGTGGCGAAGGGGGCGATCGCCCCTCCCGTTCGGCCCACAAAATGGGAGAAGAGGTAAGAGGAAGGGGTAAAGTAAGAGCGAAAAAATACAAAGGGATTCACTAAGTAGCGAAAATCCCAAGTTCGCCCCCCCCGTTCGCGAGGGCTGGATCCGCCACTGATACATGCAAGGGTAGTCACCCGAAATTTCAAGTTAAGTTTTCTCTGCGAGGAGTGAGTTTTAGACTTTTTTATTGGTCTCATCGTTATTTTCGCAGAATTTTACATCAGAATTGATAGGCCATTTGTCTGCAGCGAAACCTTGCAAGAGCTTCATTACCTTCTTTATGAAGTAGAGCCAGCAGCGTCGCGTGCCATCTGGCAACAATGCAACTGCTCCATTTAAACTCATTAAATATATCGAATTTTCCTTGTGCACTGTGCACCCCCTGAATTCGATCTTTTACATGAGTTTAAATGGATAGACTACATTGTTGCCAAATTGCACGCGACGCCACTGAGTAGAGCTGTTTGGGGATTTTATGCCTTAAAGAGTCCTGAAAATATAATATTAAGTTTCCGCAAAGAGCGCTGCGATTACTCGATCAAATTAACGCTCCAATATAGGAGGTAATCGATTAGTCACCGAAATCAAATAACAATATATTTTGTTCTCGATGCGCATCAATTAGAGCTACCTATTTAGTAAATCTTATTTGAATAAGTTGTCGAATCGACCAAACTCTCTTCTCGTCAGAATTTTTAAAGCTCTCACCTCTCGTTGTCAATATATGTATGTACACATATACACATATATACATCGTATACTTTTATAAATGAGCCTTTTTTCGAGGATAAGGAGGTTTTTTCTTCCTACTTTGCATAGATGGTGAGAAAAATGATCAAAGATACATGACTCTTATCCTACTCCACCCACTCCTGCAGCCTGAAGGGGGTTATGGGAAGGGCGCCAAGGGCGGTATTAATAACCTCTTATTTGAGCTTCCATGAGTTGTTTAATCAACGCTGGAATTTTGATTACTCAGCGGATTTTTTCCTCGCTTGATTCTGAGAAGTGAGTTCTGTTGCCTCTCGTCCTATCTTTCCTTGAAAAAGGCTGGGCGTGAATGGGGGTTTTTTTTTGCAAGCTTTTACCACAGCAATATGGAGCACGAATTCCCGTGGATTCTAACCTGAAAAAAATCTATGAACATACTCAATGCGAGCTCTCAAATTCCTCTAATAAAGTCTCAAATGCCTTTTTAAAACGTGTAAAATCAAACAGCGTGCCTCGCATATACTTGTAAAAATTAGTAACTGTTATTGAAAAATATTTCTATCTTCGTTGAAGAATGCCCCCCCCCCCTTCTTTGAAAAAACCTATTGGTCCGTTGCTAACTTTTGCTACAGCATTGTAGAGGGTTGATTTCGGTGTAAAATAACTTGAAAATAACGTTATTGAGTCGAGCATCAGAACGTTCCAAAATCCACTCAGAAACTCAAGGCATGCGTTTAACAAAATTACAAGATGGCCGACGAATGAGTGAGTGTGACGGACAATGGGGGAGTCCCATCCATTCTTAGCTTTCTCTGTGATGAAGCACTTTTCTCAGCATATATGGGATTCCCTCATTGTAACTAGCTCATTCGACCGCCATCTTGTAATTCTGTTAAATGCGTTTATTGAGCTTGTGAGTAGATTTTGGATCTTTTTGATGCTACCACAGAATAATACAATCAGAAGGGAAACTCCCATAAGAGCCAATGGAAACAAGATTTGGAATTTACCAGCACAAACTGGCAACTGTGCCTACTCACTTCTCAAGATGGCGGACATGCTTTTTCAGGCTATACAACCAATCACAACTCGGCCAGTTGCCGAAGATCTGCCGAAGATTGCCGAAGATACTCACTTTCGAACATGGCGGCCCGAAGTAAAGAATGTTTCAAAATGAATTAGAGTTTCCCTTCTGATTGTATTATTCTGTGATGCTACCAACGTTACTTTCAAATTATACCATATTAAGATGATTTTACGAAGGGATCTATACCCTTCTTTCATAATGCTGTAGCAAAAGTTTGCAACAGACCCATTTTACTGTTCATTTTAAATCGAGTTTAATGCATCTGCTCTTTGAAAGAAATGAGAATAAAAATTGAAAGAGTCTTGACAACAAAGAAAAAGTAATCAAATAATTACCTCACAAAGCGTCAACCTGAAGAGAGCATAGAGTACAGGGAACGCTATACCTACGTGTGGAAAGGGACAGCCCTTAAGGGAAAATAAGGGAAATGAGAGCATGGGTTGGGCGTATACAGGAATTTGTCTGTCTCTCTCTCCCTCCCTCTCTCTCTCCCTCTCTCTCTCTCTCTCTCTCTCTTTCTCTCTCCTCCTGTTTGAACGCCTGTGTTAGAAAGAGACGTATGTAGGGGCTAAAGTCACGTGACTGCCCCCAATCCGCTATCCTTTTCTAACACGCGTGTTCAAATGGAAGGAGAGAGGGAGAAAGACATATTCCTGGATCCGCCCATGAAGGAGAGGCAACCTCGTCAGTCGACTCGTCACCCTTTTGTCGATTTCGATGGCGCCTTGATTGCCCTGGAAAGTTCATCCGTTCAGCAGTTAAAGTTGAAAATTATTAATAGTCTGGAAGTTCAATTTTAAATTGATGATGTTTCGTTATCGATGATTTATTTGGCAAAGTTAGGATTGATTATGTCGAAGTTTCAATCTTTTTTGGCCACGCCGAATCAGGGAAGTCACCCAGTCGCTGAGGTTAATGGTAACTTATGTATCGATCTACGGTTGTCAAATTCTAAAGTCAGTTCACTCGATTTTAAATGAAATTTTTCTCTGCATTTTATACGTGATTATTATTGCCCTCCCCACACTACTGCCTTCCCTACTGTTAGGTAGAAGTAGTTTCAGAAGTGTAGGCGCACCCGCACCTAGACCGATAATCTTTGGAATTTGTCAACATTATTTCTGATATTACTCAATGAGCTATAACTTTAGAGTGGCAGCGGGCTGGTCCACCTTGTGCCACACAGGGTAGAAGGAATCCCGGAAAAAGCGGAATTTGGACTGCAGATTCCAAGGTTTGAGGTTAAAATTTGTAGGTCGTTCGGAATTTGGCGGGAATTTGGACGGCAAATTCCAAGTTTGAGGTTAAATTTTGTAGGTCGTTCGGAATTTGGCGGGAATTTGGACGGCAGATTCCAAGGTTTGAGGTTAAATTTTGTAGGTCGTTTCCGGCGATGCCCGAGTTTGTTTACGAAACGACCGGAAACAACCTACAAAATTTAACCTCAAAATCGATTTTTACGGCAAGATGGCGGCGCCCTAGGTGACAACAATGAACCAGCAGAACGTTCCTTGATGTGCCACTCTAAAGTTATAGCTCATTGATATTACTCGATAAAAATGAATGAAAATTAAAGTGAGGGTTCAATTTTTAATGAGGAATACTTGAAAAGCCAAAGATTAAAGTCAGAGGCAAGTTCGGTTTTGATTTGAAGGAATTGAAGTTGAAAATTCGCCAAAGATTATGGTTTAGGTGCGCCTACACTTCTGAAACGAGCTCTATAGGACTACGTGTATTTGTCATAAGAAACATCAATAAACCTGGCAACAGAGCTATCATAAATTATTTTGGAAATAATTCTTAAAATATCCGGAAATTTTACATCGCTGTCGAAACTACCCACTTTCCACAGCCTATAATAGTAGGTATCCCGAAGTGATCTCTCAATCAAGTAGTGATTACCTTCATTTTCCACGACGCAACATCAACTCACGCGAGTATAAATAATAGCGCTTGTCCTGCTTCGGTTTATGAAACGTTGATCGTATCCTAAATTTTTCATGAGTTATATCTGTCGAAGGCGTAGAACCAATAATCATCTCTATACACACATTCATTGCCTCGAACACTCCATTAAAACTGAAATTCTATTAATAAATCTCCTACAAAAATATACTTACAATTAGTCCAAAATCTGCTTTTGTGTTACGCGGCTGATGCTTGCGGTACGTACAGTTTAAACAGGGTGACTATGAAAAAGTCCCCACTCAGAAGTTGGATTGGCCTCGAGTCCCTATATATGAAAGAGTCAAGACACGTGAACAGATGTGAGGAAGAAGAAGGTGTCTGAGGAGCCTGGAGGCGCGCCTCTTGTTTACATTTTTATCCAACGATCTTCCCGCCAAAGATTACTTATACATGTATTCGTGTGGAAGTAATCTTTGTTCGGTCAACCTAACCTCCAATACCCGTTGGCTTCTCTACCTGTTTTAAAAGTAATGTGTGACTTTTATTCTGTTCTGAACACATTTTCATCAATTTCTAATTCAAATTTCATCAGTATAAGCTAAAAATGCCGAAAGTTTCCTCAAAGCTGGGCAGCAGTGAAGGTGGTTCCATGAAGATGTAAACAAGAGGCGCGCCTCCAGGCTTCATAGACCCCTTCTTCTTCTTCACTTTTCAGCGGCCAATCAGAGATGGAACCTCGTATATATGGATTCTAGATTGGCCACTCGATAAAATGAGGCTTTTTACCATTTAAGGGACAATTTGTACGCACAAACCTGCAAGATGAAGTCGTCTCAAAAGTAAAAATACATGCAAATAAGATAGTATAGGTAGGGGAAACCGGGGCACCTTGGGTCACGGGGCACTATGAGTCACTTGCAGTCTAAGGTACTTCTAGGTGTGTTATTCAGTAGTCACGTATACCATAAGTGTTAAACGATGTCAGTGGCGGATCCTGCCCTCGCGAACGGGGAGAGCGAATTTGAGATTTTTGCCCCTAAATGACCCTTTTTTCTTGTTTTCGCTCTCGCTTTCCCCCTTCCTCTCCCCTCTTTTCCCACTTTTTGGGCCGAACGGGGGGGGGCGATCGCCCCCTTCGCCCCCCCCCCTGTATCTGCCAATGAACGATGTCATAATGTAGCTTATAGAGTTTATTTCAAGAAACCATGCCCCTAACACACCTAGAGGATCCTTCTGCAAGTGACTCATAGTGCCCCGTGACCCATGGTGCCCCGGCTTCCCCTGTAGCAAAATGACATCAATCTTGAAGCTTGTGTTGAAAATGGAAGAAGCTCCTTCAATTTCTTGAGCGGCAACCACCCTAACTTCTGCGTGAGGACTTTTTTTATAGTCACTCAGTATAATACAGTACGTCCCGAAAGTCCAAACATTATTTGGTCTCTGCTCATTAGCTTGTGGTTGTCAGAATATCTCATGTTAATCAATCGAAAAGTCTGCTGACCTCCAATTAACTAGCAGACCTGAGGTTTTTCCGCACTTACAATTAGGCCTGGTAAGGACTTTTGGGGTGCACTGTAGCGTTTGTAGATGCGCATCGATTGTTTTAATGAAGGTTTCTATTCAGAGCTCATTAGTCATTGGCTCAGATGTATGATTTTGTCTGTGGCGTGGTTGATAGTGTATTGATGACGACGAGCTGGTATTACGAGGGTTGTTCAACAAATTAGGCGCCTTTGTATATAAAACGAGAACGAATCAACGCAAAATAATTAACGAGGTGGCAAATTGAAGCAAATTTAATACTTTTTCAACTTACAAACTCATTTTTCGATGTAGTCACCGTTTACCGCGACGAATTTCTCCTGACGTTGAATCCATTTTTGCATTCCGTTGAAAAAAAAAAAAAAAAAAAAAAAATCCTGCGGTTGTGATCTGATCTAGACAAGTCTTCATATGGAATATCTGGAAAAAGGGCATACTGTCAACTCTCCAAGATACTGCGATACTGTGCGAAATCTGAAAACTCGCATCCGAAGAATTCGACCGGTCCGGTCGGACCGGACAGTACAGCTTTCCGTTGCATCATGACAATGCAAAACCACATTGCAGTGCAGAAACAAAAAAGACGCTGGATCGGCTGAAGTTCCAAGTGGTACCTCCCGCCCCCCTCCAGTCCAGATTTAGCTCCCAGTGATTTTTGGCTTTTCCTGAAGCTCAAGGAAGCCTTGAACGGTAAGCAGTTTAGCTCTGATGATAATGTGCAGACCACTGTGAGCGAATGGATCATATCAGAACCGCAGGATTTTTTTTTCAACGGAATGAAAAAATGGATTCAACGTCTGGAGAAATGCGTTGTTGTTAACGAAAAACGGTGATCACGTCGAAAAATGAGTTTGTAAGTTGAAAAAGTATTAAATTTGCCTCAATTTGCCACCTAGTTTGATTATTTCGCGTTGATTCGTTCTCGTTTTATAACCCTCGTATTGTAGTTATATGATATGGATGCTTGCACTAGTGTGAACGAGCTTTTCATTCGAGGGATATAATTGATTTATGGGTTCACGCGTCAATCGAGCGGCTACGGGCGGCGCACTGTGAATCGAACGCGTGAGCTAGCTAGACAAAACCCATAACTTTTGAACGAATGCAGATGAAGTAACGAAACTTTCAGGATATTACTTTCATTGTATGCTCTATCGATCCACTAAAAAAGAATAAAAGAAAAAAAATCCTTCGGAGGTGTGTAAGGGGGGGAAGGGGGGCCATAATTTGAAAAAACAAAAATCGGTTGACAAACCCCATCTCGTGATATATCGATCAAAAAGACATAACAAACTGAGCATTTTGGCGCAATTCGGGGATCGATATCGTTTTTCGTATTCGAGATATCGAATATTAAAAGTTCAATTTTCACCCATCTTCAAAATTCGATATCTCGAAGACAAAAAACTATATCGAACCCCCGATTGCGCCAAAATGCTCAGTTTGATATGTCTTTTCGATCGGTGTATCACTCGATAGGGGTCGAGGCTCGGAATTTTTGAGATAGCCACCCAGAGGGGACATTTTTTTAACTAATTTTGGGGGGCTCTAAAACCAAATTTTGACTAAACCAATGTCAAATCCGTATTTTTTTCTGGAAAGGACTTGCTGTTTAGAGTATTTTTGACTCCTAGTTTTTTAAATTCCGACTTTTGAAATGGGAATTCTGATTTTTTGAAAATGGGTCGAAATCGAACTTTGACTATCGAGACATCGAAGAAGAAAAATGATATCGACCTCCGGTTTGCGCCAAAAGTCTTAGAATTTTATGCCCTTTAAATCGAGGTATCACAAGATAGGGGTTGATGTTTGACATTTTTTAGATAGCCTCTCTGGGGGTTAGAATTTTACGCCCTTCAAACAATGTATCACAAGATTGGGGTTGCTGTATGAAATTTTTGAGATAGCTTCCCTGAGGACCTCCCAGGGGGGGGGGGAGATTGACCTCAAACAAGAAAATTCATCTGAAGTGATGAAGAATGGTCTAAACCGCAACTCTTCATCTCAATTAGCAAGAAAAATCCAGGCAAAATACCAGGGGGGGATAAAAAAAACTCCCTGCCGATTAATAACGGCTAGAGTGTCGTTAAACGCGTTCAAATACGACTAGGGTTCTCGGGTTCGAATCTTAGCTCAAGCTCTGCTATTTTACCCTCGTTTTTTATAGGTTTCTTCGATTCTTCAATTTCCTGGTTCAAACCTCCCTCGGAAAAATCGAAAATTCTTAACGATGGAGCGTTGTGGAGCGTTTGAACAAAAGATATGTTAAACTGCATTAAATTTGCAATATTTTAAGGCCAAGTTGAGAGCGGGTAGAGAAAATTAGAACTCTATCAAAGTTGAAAAATGTGAAAATTGGCTAAAATTTAAGGGAATTTTTTAGGATACATTAAAGGATTTACAATTCGATTTTGATGCAAGAACGTCTTTTTACAATGGTGAAAGAGAGCCAACAAAAATTCTTGGACCAAACTCTCGACGCACAGTGGTACTGCTAGGTAAAATGTCGGGAATTCCTGCAATTCCTCTATTTTTGGGTTTAAACCTCCCTCAGAAAAAGCGAAATTTTTTACTGACGCATTGTTGAGCATTGTTTGGGCGAAACATATGTTAAACTACAATAAATTTGCTATCTTTTAAGGTCAAAACGAGAGCGGGTACACGTGGGTACACTAAAGTAAAACTCTATCAAAGTTAGAAAAGCATAAAAATTGGCCAAAATTTGAGAGAATGTTAATTTTTTTTAATACATTAAAGGTCTTAAAATTCAAGTTCAATGCAAGAAATCTTTTTCATAATGATGGAAGAGAGCAAAAAAAATTTTACCGATCAAAATTATTGACGCGCAGTGGTACGGCGAAGTAATAAGTCAGACGAGATCAATCAACAGAAAAACAAGATTTTTTACCTGCAAAATGAACTTTGAACCTATATCTTAGGCACCATAGTCAGGTTTTGAGCCAAACGGGCATTGATTAGGGCTTATCCAGACATCCATTAACAAGAAAATCAAGCCCAAAAGTGGCTTCCTTGACTTGAGTTTTGTCCAGCTAGAATACACACGTCGATTCACAGTGCGGCGCGGCGGGGGGGGAGACAAAAACAGTAGTCAACAAATTGGGGAACAGAACAGAGTGAAATGGGATTTGTTATACAGCCTGGAGAAAAGAGCACGAATTCATACCACGATTGACGAGAGAGGGAGAGGGGGGAGGGGGTGAGAAAGGGAGGGAGAGAGTAGAAAGAGATAGAGTGAGGGGAGAGAGGGGGGAGAGATTAAGAGATAGAGAGGAGAGAGGGAAAATGAGAGATACAGAGAGGTGAAAAGAGAAATGCATAGTGTATTAATATAGGTGGTGTATGCATCTGGGGCTACATCGGTGGTCAGGGACAAAGTTACATGGCAAATAAGCGAATTTTCGTGCTTGGATTGGGTCGGTGGACATACCAACCTTTGCTCCACCAACAACATCAAAACTAGTCTTCAATATCTTCTTTGTATAGGCAATTCCAACTCCCCCGAGTACGAACAGTTAACTACCTTACATGTAGAAACGGAGGAGTGGTGTTCTCTTGAACTAACCTGGTCCTTAAAGGGTTAAGCCATCGATCTATATTATAAGTTTTAACTCTGATTGTGAGCAATAAGTTCCTCATATTTCCGCAATAAAGAGAGCGTTTTCGATTCCGGAAGTTTTGGCATTCGAGCAGAAAATTTCATCTGATTTCAAAATAGTTAAAACGCTTTATGGGACAAAGTGTATATAGTCTATTATTTTCAATTGCTTTCAATTAGATAAATCGAACCTTCCTACAAATTTCCTCGTGGCTTGAAGGCAATGGGAAGGGGGGATTTTTTAAGCCATCCAAGCCCCGCTCCATATCAGTCGCCCGTTGCGCGTCCGCGAAAATATCGAATTTTTTTTAATGGCACTAGCCTGGGTCTCGAGGGTTGTTCCAATATGCACTTTGGAACGCGCAAAATCCATTATTGCCGAAAGGTTGCATTAGTTGTCTTGTGACGAAGACGAAATTTCCGTGTGGAAATGCTCTCATGGGAAATGTTGAACCAGCTTTTATCCGGTTGTCGAATCGAATCCGCACGGAAGGAGTGCAGCTCGAAAAGGATTTTTATAAAGGACCTGCCCCTACTATGTGCTATCTGGTATACATTGGTATAATGTAGTCACACGCTTTTTTTGCAGCGGCGACTCGTGCAATTTGGATACAATTTTTTCCGCTCCATTTGATTCAATGCAAAACAATCGATTCGATAGTGAAGCAGCGCTTCACCTGCAATCGATCTTTTTTAATAGATTCAAATGAAGGGAAAACACTGTTGCCGAATTGCACAAGCCGTCACCACTTTCTTCTCTCTGGTCCCTTTGAATTCGCCCGGTGCCTTGGTTTCTTTAAAATTGCTTAAGTTTTGGACAGTCCTGAGTAATGATGAAAGGAAAATTAACCAACAGCAATCAGTGTCCATCAGTGTTCTATGAGAATTTAATAGAAAAGCGAAGTAAGTTTGAGGCAGACTGCGCGCGATGTAACTATAAATGAACCATTGGCGGATACTGGGGGGGGGGGGAAATAACAGAAAAATAGGGAAAAGGGGGTCACCGGGGGACGAAAATCCAAAGTTCGTTCCCTATCCGTTCGCGAGGTCTGGATCCGCCAATGGAACGATCCTTGAGAATATTTTACAAGGTAGCTTAGCGGATAAGTACCTCGTAAAATCTTGAATTGCTCCCTTCGTTTCACTCTCTTTTAATGTTCTTTAATAATTATTCATGTCGAGATTCTCCTTGGGTTATAAGGAAAAAGTGAACTTTAGACGATTGTGAATTACAGTCTCATGCAGAAGTCAGAACCGCTAACACACTTTTATTGTCTTCTTTTTTTCACTCTCTCTCCCCCCTTACCCCCCCCCCCCCCCCCCCCCAGACACAAAACAGTGCAAACTGCGTATCTACAATCAATAAACGGATCAGCCTGCTCTCTATTGACAGTGACGCGATCAGGAAATATTTCGGGGAGGAGAAACCCTTTACCTTAAAAAAAAAAAAAAAAAAAAAAAAAAAAAACTCACAATCACACCACTTTAGTGGCCACTCATGCAATGTGGCAATAACGTATTCTATCTATTTAAACCTAGGTAAAACAATCGATCTTCAGGAGGTGCGATTGCACTCCCAAGATATCGATAGATTTGCATAGGTTTAAATGGCAAATAAGCATGGTTTCCAGATTGGACGAGCCGCCATCTCTCCACTAAAACTTTCCGCCTACTCCTCCTCCCCCCCTCCCCCACTTAAGTTGGAACTATAAAACAATCGAATTTTAACTACAAAAACACAGAATTTGTCCGAGATTCGCGTCACAAACATGACATTAATATTAGTGACTTAATTTTCCGAGGGGTTTCCCAACTTGACAAGTTTTGCTGCTTGATGCACTTTTGTTTACCTGCAGTCGAACTTAAGCAGCGGAAGCGACATGATTACGTTCATCGGGGGATTAGTCTGAAATCACCCCGTGAAGCATCATGGGAAATCAGGGAGTTTGAAAGTTGGACATTACTGTACACTCCCTGTCCAGGTTTCAAATTTGTCTCGTCAAGTCTTTTTGAACGCGCGAAAGGAGGAAAATATAACCAGATTTCAATTCAATAGATAGCGCCACTTAGCACTGTTTGAATGTTATTTAACTATTCCTACAGGATTGTAACTATTTTGCCTACTTTGGGAATTGAAGGAGATTTTACGTTAGGAGACTTTATTTTAAGTTCCTTTGATTTTAAATTTTTAATTGAGTCGTAACCTTCCGGCCGCTTGGATTGCCATATTCGCGATCGCACCTCGCAATTTCTTCCCTTTAGAGTTTCGCAACTGAATGTATGTACGTAAACTGTGGCCAAGAAGGTGGAAAGCTCTGGAACGTCACGACTGTTCTTCCGTGACTGAGTCAATGTCATATCCCTAGGGAATCAAACTTACAAGTTCATCTGTTTGTTTCTACCCTTACCGGTAAAGCCAAAACGTTGGAAGGCTCTTTGAGACGTCGCAAGGAATTATCTGAGGCAATATCATAAGGTTTATACGATGAGGATTCATACTTACAAGTTACAAGCTGCTATGTTTGGCTCAATTAAAGACAATCAAGAGGTGAAGCATAGGTATTAGTGGCGGAACGTGCAATGACAATCTCTATATACGAGTTTTAAAATTAGAGTGAGATGGCAGTACATGGGGGTTACGACGTTACGTGAGAGCAAGAGAGACAGACTGTCTTTGTTTGGAACGCTCATCACCGGCAGCCGCCATTATTAAAACCCTCTATAGTAAACGCAAAAGTATTGACAGTCAAGAATGCACGAGAAGCTTTAGAAGGTTGCTTTGGTTGCACGGGGATTTGCCACTCATCTCGAATCCTTTGACTGCCAAAACTTGAGTGTTTGATAGAACACCCCCCCCCCCCTCAAAAATGACGTCTAAGTAGATTGGACACTTGGACAGATGCGTATTGGAGAACTGGATAAACATTTCAAAAGAATAGATTTCTGAGCCTCGGACTATTTTACACAATACATGGATGTTTTCATACATTGATTCCGACACAAGTATGATTAGAATTTTTTTTTTCTCTTATCACCAGCTCGCTCACCTGTTAAGCTTCAGAGATCGGTTGAGTCAATCCGGTGGCGAGGATCTTGAAATGTCTCAAACGCTCTTCCGGGTCATTGTCCATTCTGTTTTATTGGGGATTTTTGCTCTCGAGCGCATCTGTTTGGCTTGAGATCTAGCGGTCAAGCCAAGGCGAAGGAAAACTCTCGAAATGTCACGAGTAGTGTCAATATGATTTTCAACAAGATTTTGACTTTCGAGCACACTTCATTCGGCTCGAACAAGACCTCAGACCCCCCCGTCATGGCTTTAGTATATTGGTGATGCATGCTCGGTGTTGAACCATCCAGAAGCGAAGTTTAATGGTTTCTTTTTCACTCCAGGAGATAGGAATGACAGAATGTGATCGCATAATCTGAAACGGTCGGCCCATTCTGACGGGTTTCTCGTCTAGTCTATAAATTCATTGTTCTAGTATCATCATGATTCCGAATAAACGCGATTCTGGATGTAAACACGTACAAGATAAGGTTTCGTGGGGCGCCTGCAATTTATCGTATCGGCAATTCCAACTCCCCCGAGTACGAACAGTTAACTACCTTTCCTAAATAAACGGAAGAGAGGCGTTCTTGTTGCATGCCTACTTTTACCACAGAATAATACAATCAGAACGGAAACTCTGTAGGATTTTGAAGCAAATTCATTTCGCGTCCGCCATGTTGAGATATAGGATGTTTACATCTGGATTCGCGCGCAAACAAAAAATATAGGACGTGATTCGCGAAATTGTCATTCTGAAATGCCATGAGAATGAAAGTGAGGCCGGAAACTTAATATTTCTTTCCAGAATTTACAGAAATAAATGAGTTTCAACACAAATCACACTCATCCGCCTGTTGGGATATACCCGCAGTTGGGATATAGGACACCCGCAGTTGGGATATAGGACCACAGCGTTGCCTATTGGTGCCGTTAAATTCCAAACTTGCTTCCATTGGCTCTTATGGGAGTTTCCGTTCTGATTGTATTATTCTGTGCTTTTACTACAGTCAGTCGTCCTAACTTATGAGGCACGAGGTAACATGGGGTAGGGTTGTATGCGCTATTTTCATGTAAAGTATCTCAAATTTTTGCCAGGAGGTCTCATGCGTTTTCCCGAAGAAATGCCCGTTTCTCTGAGAAAATATTTTGCAATGGGACTAATAGGAGGGTGAGTGTGCAAACTTGCTGTTTAGGTTGATTCCATAGGGGAAAGTTTGGCATTAGGATCGTTTAATCTGCTAGATGGCGTCAGCGGCTGCGGTCACATTCTGAAATGTCGTCTATTTTGAGGAATTTGAATGGGATAATAGATTATTGATTATGCTGTATTGCTATTTTTAGCGGAACGTCCCGAAGTGTATATTCGCGCTACTACCCGATCTATCATGATTGTAACCTATGAACTTTAAAAAGTAAGTTATTTTTGGATGAGCTCCGGTCATCATCGATGGCATCAAACTCATCGGGCTCATCTGTATCTCACCAAGAAATTGGGTTCAGATGAAGCTGATGGCGTTGATGCCACCAATACTCGAAAAATCTGGAAACGTTTGTTTTCAAAGGTTGGCAGTATGGAGACGCCGATCGCATTTCTGTTCTCAGTTCGATTTGGGCTTCCATTTTTCGAGATAAAAAAAAATCGCAAGCAACAAATCCATTGTGACCTGCTGTAATGTGTCAATGCGTCGTTCGAAACATTGTACCCCTCGTCAAAACTCTATACCAGTGGCTTAGTGTGCAATTTGGCAACGTTGCAGTTCGTCCTCTTAAACCTATGAAAAAGATCGAACTGTAGGGTGTTCACTGTTCGGTGAACACCTTCGTATTCGACATTTCACATGATTTCAATTCACGCGATACAAACGATGCCGAATTGCACGCTACGCCACTGAACTCTACTCATGACGTCATCAATTCATCATTGTGTCCGGGGGGGGTGTCCATTAAAATCAAAGTTGCACTCGTTCCTTGTCCAGGTCCAGTCAGTCCTTCCGTTCTTATCCGTCAGCAGTCGATGCAGCAGCCAGGGGCAGAGCAGCATTCACCTTCTCTCTCTCTCTCTCTCTCTCTCTCACTCTCTCTCTCTCTCTCTCTCTCTCTCTCTCTCTCTCTCTCTCTCTCTCTCTCTCTCTCTCTCTCTCTCTCTCTCTCTCTCTCTCTCTCTCTCTCTCTCTCTCTCTCTCTCTCTCTCTCCGACTATGTGAATGCATGTTTTAGGAAGTGATAGAAGAGGGGTCCAAACATCACGTGACTGCCCCTGATCCATCTTTTTCCAGCGCACGGGTTCTAATGGGAAGAGAGAGAGAGAGAGAGAGAGAGAGAGAGAGAAGAGAGAGAGAGAGAGAGAGAGAGAGAGAGAGAGAGAGAAAGGGGGGGGGCTCGGGTAAAAGCCAAAGGTTAGGTTGCAACTCAAACCAACCTCGCGGCTCGAGACGGAAGCTCAGGACTCTCAGGCGAGCCTCGCTCGGTCTTGGTGCGAGGCGAGCGAGCGAGAGCGCCAAAGCGGCTGATCGCCGAGTTGAGCGGAGCCGAATCGATTTTCTCTAGGGCGCAAGCGTACCCTTCACTGCTTCGCCCCTCCCCTGAAATCTCCCGGAAAATTCTCCCCCTCCTCACCCCGCACCGCCATCTTCCCGCTGCACCCGCCCTGCCCGCCCTTCCCGTCGCAACAATGAAAACTGTTCCATTGGATGGTACACTGAGGAGCCCCTCACCCCCCCCCTCCATCCCCCCGCTTCTCCTTCACCGCTCTCTACCCGACCGCGACGTTTCAAGAACGTTTCCCATCCGGGATGCGCCGCGCACTCCGGTACTCGACACTCGAACAAGGTTGTCGGATGGTGCATGGAGAAAGGCGCTTTTGAATTGCCAATGGGGGCAAGGGGCTGTTACAAACTTTTGCTCAGCCCTTTCTGTCACGAATTATGAAAGAAGTGTCACTGTAATGTGAAACCTCTGCCATTAAATTGAACGAACTTTTCTCTTATGATTTCATGTGTGGGTCAATTTTTCCGAATTTCCATAAGGATCCATGTAAAATGGTCGTTCATTATAATGGACACGGTGACGGAAAGGGTTATGAAAGAAGTGTCACTGTAATGTGAAACCTCTACCATTAAACTGAACGAACTTTTCTCATATGATTTCATGTGTGAGTCAATTTTTCCGAATTTCCATAAGGATCCATGTAAAATGGTCGTTCATCATAATGGACACGGTGACGGAAAGGGTTAAAGCGATTCAAGGGTTGATTCAGATTTGGAAAACCTGCAGGAATATTGGGGGTTGCATTCGTAGTCCTAGCTCGGAATTTGTCTTGGTCTGTCTTTGCCTATTATGAACGCTTGTGTTTGAAAAAGATGTGAAGGGAAGCTGTCATTTGACTTCAGCCTCTGCAGTGGCCCTTCTTTAATACGAGCACACGGAAAAATCAAAGAAGTGCTGAATTTCACGATTTTCATAGTTGAAGATATGGATAAAACTTAAAAACTTAAAAACGAATTTTTAAAATAGATTTGCAGTAAAAACTGTTAGTTTTGCCATTTATAATAGTTGAACTACCTCCGTGCTGTGTTATTACTGTACTATTTCAAATGGTAAAACCAACAGTTTTTGTTATCCATACTGTTAATTTTGTAAATCGCTAATTTCAGCACCTTTTTTTCAGTGTAGTCAACTGGGCCAAGTGTTGAATTTCACGACCTTCATACAGTTAAAGATGTGTATGAAACTTAATTTTTTTTAGTTTTACCTTTTAAGATAGTTAAACTGCCTCCGTGCTGTGTTATTTTAACTATTTCAAATGGTAAAACCATAAGTTTTCCACATCTTTAATTATGAAGGTTTATCCATACACTTTTAATTATGTTAATAGTATATTTCAGCACTTTTGTTCATTGCAGTCAAATGGGCAAAGACTCAAAGAGAGAGAAATACAAATCTCTATCGAGTTGAGTCATGGATTTTTTAATTTTTCAGTGCTACCACTACCATACATATTTTTGCAGGTTTGTTCACCTAACTTAATACCTTTAAAATCACCTGCAACTTTAGCAACATCCACTTTTAAATAAATATGAAATGCGTTTTATAGATGTCTTTACTGCATGAACCTTTATATACTATCAATCCTCAGAACTTCATTTGAAACCCTCCACCCCGAAGAATCGATATTTTTGCACATGTTTAAATGGAAGAATAAAAAAGATCAATTTTCCGCATGAAACTCTGTGGAAAAGAATCGATCCTCATGCGTATCAACTAAAACGTTCCACCCCGAGTAATCGATATTTTTGCATAGGTTCAAATGAGAGTACATCAAAGATCAATTATTCACGTATAAATTGCGCAGCTTTGTGCATTTCATTTGTAAATTTTTTGCATGAAACTCTGTGGAAAAGAATAGATCCTCAGGTATCAACTGAAACGTTCCACCCCTAGTAATCGATATTTTTGCTTAGGTTCAAATGGAAGAACAACAAAGATCGATTATCCACGAGCAATTATTGTGAAGATTTGTGTGAGCAACCTGGCAACTAGGCACTCGAGCCGGGCCCCGGCTCACAATCCTTCTTATTCCCCATACCTTCTCCGCGTGCCGTCCGTCGCTATCTACCGGTCAAGTTTCGAGCTTTTGCAAGTCTTCTCATGCACAACCAAGAACCGATATAACCGAGAGTTAAGTCACAAGTCAATCCTTGACTCCCTGTGTATTGCTTCAAGAGTCCAGACATGTGAGCAAGTGCATGAACTAAAAAAAACAACCCATCAAGAATATCCTCATTAAAAGTGGAATAAAAAGAATATTTTTACGAAAATTCGAAACGTATAAGCGCAGAAAAGTTCATTTTAGTGATAAGGAACTAGGCAATTTTAAGTTTTTTGAGTTCGGTTGATGTTGACTATCGCGCACATTGAGCTTGAAGTTTCGAATTTTCGGCCATTTGCTAAGCATGGAAAATCTCTCTGCAAAAAAGCAAATATTTACGCTTTCGAATCTTCGGAGACAGAATTTTATTTGTAAAACAGTAGGATCGCTGTTATGCCTCAATTAGCTCCTTGACTATGCTTATAGTTTCCAGCAGCTTTTTCTCAGAATTATAACCTCGTGTGACAAGACTCTTTCTTTAACCCCTTAAGGGCCAAGCCCGAGTATACTAGTTTTTTCCCTCTAGTTTATGTCACATTGTTTCAGTCTTCATTCCGGATAAACGCATATATCGATGAAAAACTTACAAGAGAAAGTGTTGGTGGGCGCCTTCAATCCGTCGTATAGGCAATTCCAACTCCCCTGAGTACGAACAGTTAACTACCTTCCCCATGTAAATGGAAGAGTGGCCTTCTTTTGAAAAAAACCTGGTCATTATAGGGTTAATACACAAAAAGACATGGAAAAAAAGAATTGGTTCGCCCGACTAATTATTAGTGAAATTTGCCCAATCAAATTTATTGGTTGTACCTACTTACCCAAGAAATTAGGCACTCCAGCCAATAAATTGTTACTTACTCGGTACCAATAAATTAGCTCTGGGTACCAACTCAAATTGGTACAGTACACCCAATTTTAAATGGTACCAGTTACCAAGTATTGGTCGGAATACCTAATTTTTTGGGTGAGTACAAACAATGAATTTGATTACGCTAATTTCACCAAGTCGGGCGTTTTGAGTCGGGCGAACCAATTCTTTTGTTTTCAGTGTAGGAACTCCAGTCAATCCGTTTTTGATCATCATTTAATATAATAAATCAAACTGCTTTCATCGCACATTGCGACGCTTACTTTCCATTTCCCCCACTCCTTGAAATGATAATGAATGTTTTGTCCCACTGGATTACTCCCCTTATCTTGCGAGAGACAAAAACCGAGATTTTAATTTTTATTCCATTCGGGTAGAGGAGATTTGAGTCGAGGAAACGACAAAAGACGCAGAGTAGGCACAGATTAAAAGTCCTAAAATTGATGTTGTTATATCCTGTGAAAATTTGGAGTAGGAAGAAGTTAATTTTAAGCAAATTAAGTTTGAAGTTTTCAGAAGTTTCAAAGCAGCAATTAGAATTCCCTTGAGGTGCCCTGTGTCCTGTTTGTTTTCAACAATATTATATACCATAGTGCTGAACAGAGATAGGTGTTCCAACTAATACCGCGCTTTCAATTGATGCAGTAGGGATGCTTGAAATCAGATTTCTTCCTTTAAAATCGACCCAGAGTCCTTTTCGGAGTTTTCTCGAAATTTGCCCCGGCGGCGCATTAAAGTCTGAGATCGTGTAAAAATATGGCAAAAAATTAGCGAGTAAATTTCTCATCAATTTATAATTTTTATAAAATTTTAAGACGGATTTTAATCGGTTATAAGACTTTTTGTCCTGTTTTTTTTTTTTTTTCGTTATTCGCTCAATTTTTTGTCCTTTTTTTTCGTCCCATGAAATTTGGTCCTTGATAATTCGTCCAATCAAATTTCTCCCTGTAAAACAATTGGTCCTTTCATTATTTTCCTCCTCAACTGCAATTAAATGTCCATAAGTTCTTAATCCAATTATTTTTAGGTCCAGATTATGTATTTTGTCCTGTAATTTTAGTCCAATTTTTTTCATCCTTACAAAAAAAAAGTTGGTTTCGTTCAACGCTCATTTTCGTTGGCTTACAGGTAAAATAAAATGAAGTAGAATTTCGCCGAAAACAAATTACAATTCTATTACTGTAAGTACGTGGTGACCTCGGGAAATTCAGATTTTAAGTCTGGCCGTATTTTTCTGCGGTAATCTAGTACTTAAAATCTTGTAAAATGTTGAGATTGTTCCTTTCCAAAAGCGTTGCTGAGAAAGTATTTCTGAATTGAACAAAACGGTAAATTCCAATTGAATACGTTCTCTGGTATTGAACTTTAATATACACTCATAAATTTGACCTGTAAGCCAACGAAAACGAAAAACGAACAAAAATGTGCAATGGACGAACCAAACTTTTTTTTTTTTGAGGACAACAAAAAATGGACTAAAATTACAGGACAAAAGACATACTCTGGACCTAAAAATAATTGGACTAAAAACTCATTGACGTTACAATAGAGGACGAAAATAATGAGTGGACCAATTGTTCTACAGGACGAATTATCAAGGACTAAATGTCGCGGACGAATAAAAAAAGGACTCACAAAACAGTGGACCAAAAAAACAGGACGAAAAGTCATGTAACCTTTTAATCACACAGAGAACAATTTTAACAAGTAATTTAAACCCATAGAAGTGTCACTAGAAAAATGTGTGCTTTGTATATAAAAAAAAAAAATTGGTCGAAAACTATGATTATTGATGACCTTTTTCTCTGATTTTTGGTCCATTTTTTTTTCCGAGCTCACAATTAGACCAAAGTGCATCGCACAGTTAACCGAAAGTTGGAATTTTCCGGACATATTTTTTTACCAATGAAAATCAAGATTTTGAACAAGAAATACCAAGATAACTTAAAAATGTGTAAAAATCAGTGGCGGATTTACCTTTACGCAAATTACGCAACTGCGTAGGGCTTCAGACCTGAGGGGGCCCCTCTTTACGAAGGGAGGAAGAAGAGAAGAAAAAGACAGTAACAAACAGAGAGAAAAATGTAGAGAAAGAAAGACAAGTGAGAAAAAGAGAGAAAAGGGGAGAAATAGAGAGAAAAAGGGGGGAAAAGAGAGGTAAAGAGAGGAAAAGGAGGATAAAAGAAGGCTAAAAGATAAAAAAAATAACAACTTTGCAGGAAAAAAACAGTTTCAAATTGAATTTCAATGCCTTCTCAAAAAAAAAAATAGGGGGAGAACCCCAAAACCCCCCTTCTTTCTGGTGGATGCCCTCAGACCCCTAGGGCATCCTACCCTCTTTTTTGGGGGGCCTCAAATACAAAATTGCGTAGGGTCTCAAGAGATGTAACTCCTGGTAAAAATCATTCGTTTTAGAGCTTCTTCTGAGTCTACGAGCATGTTTTTTGCAAGACACTATCAAGTCTATCAACTCTAAATTGTTTTTATTGCCTAAAAAAAAAAAAAAAAAAAAAAAATCTTTTCTTGTCCGGAAAATCCACGTTTCGATTCAATGTGCGTCGTGGCAGTTTAAAACACCTACCTATACATACGTTTTCCCGTGAATCGTCAGACCTCATCTGAAACCTGCGTAGGGCAAAAATTATCTTTTGAATAATCATGAATAACTAACTAAATTTATTCACATTATTCTCTTGTTATTCCAATTATTAAATCGAAGTTTAAAACACTATCATAGTCATTCATTTTATCACCGATAAATATACATATACTGGTGGTGTTTAAAACTTTGATTTACTAATACAGGAATAATATGAAAATAATATGAATAATTTGAGTAAATTAATTATTCATGATTATTCCGAAGATAATTTTTGCCCAACACTGGCTGAAACATTCTCGATGGCACATTTTGTTAAATATTTTAAATAATAGGTATATTTTAGCCAGCAGTGCGTCTAAAATTTAGATTTCAGGCGCTGAAAGTGATAAAATATTGCAATGCATTGCTCCTGTGAAATTCTTCTCTAGACGAAAGAAATGTTGATTCTTGTCCAGTGGCGTAGCGTGCAATTTGGCAACTTTGCAGTTCGTCCATTTAAATCCATGAAAAAAAAATCGAATTATACTGGGTGTTCGGTGAACACCTTTTGCTTTCGACCTTTTAGGTGAGTTTAAATGGACACATTACAACGTTGCAAAATTGCACGCTACGCCACTGTTCTTGTTTATTATATTAACCAGCAGAAAAAAATGTATGGTGGCATGAAAGACAGCTGAAATCCACTCTCTTATTAAATGAAAATAAAATTCTCAGAAACTAGGGCTGAAATGGCCACGAAATGTAGCGTGGGAACAACGAGGGTACTGTACAGTCCTCTACCTATCATTTGTCACTTTTTATATACTCACTCTCTCTCTTTCCCCATAGGGTTGAGAAAGTGTTGTGATCATGTAAAATTTAAACAATGGGTTTTTTCCACATCATGGCATTTTATTTATGTTTGGTTCAAAGAGTATACAGGAACAGTATGTCCAAACAGTTCTAACCAAGACTAAGTTCAAAAAAAAGAACTCGTATCTCATTTCGATAAACTAAGGACCCGCTCACTATACGGTAACTACGTTAGCTTGTGCGTGGCAGAATCTCATTATTGAATAATAGACGATTCTGCTAACTGATATCTAACGAGCAGACCTATGTTCTTGTTGTTCATCACAGTGTGGTACTTGTTTTTTGAATTGGGCCTGCAGGCTGATTCTCCCTATTTGGACGAGACGAGACGAGACGAGATAGGAAGAAACGATGAATGCCATTGATTTAAACGGCGTCACGTGACAGATTTGAAGTCATTGGAGCGAGATTGGCGCAAGCTCCGAGTCATGAATTTCAAAATCATGACTCGGAGCTTGCGCCGACCGCGTTTTAATGACTTCAAATCTGTCACGTGACGCCGTTTAAACCAATGGGATTCATCGTTTCTTCCTATGTCGTCTCGTCTCGTCCAAAGAGGGAGAATCAGCCTGCAGGTAAGAACTTTTTGGACACACTGTATACGTATACTCACTGTAGAGCTGCGTGGGCTTATGGAGTTTTAGCCCCCTACTCCCCCTTTCTTTTTGATGGAAAATTGCGTTTAGGAAGAAAAGGGACCCATTTTTGAAAAAATTCAACGTAAGAAAACAACGGCTCTTATTGCAATAAATCCTTCCAACAAACGCTAGTTCCATCCTTATTCCGTATGTCTCCTGAATCTGCGAAAAAATAATCATTATTTTTAGAGACCAACCACCACCCCCCCCCCCCCCCCCCCGACGCTCATGCTGTCTCACTTTTTAAATACTTTAATTTCTACGTTAGCTGTCGCTTTCGGCCACCAGAGTGCAGTTTTGTCACAACTTTTGTCTTGAACTTTTAAGTTTAAAAAATCAGAAGCAAACAAACGGCGCGCCCGTGTGAAAATGTCCTTGAGAGATTTCTATCATGGCTGCCTCTCCGGCAGTGGTGTCGCGTGCAATTCGGCAACAATGTATTCTATCCATTTAAACTCTTGTAAAATATCTAATTCAGGGGGTTCACAGTGAACAAGGAAAATTCGATATATTTAATGAGTATAAATGGAGCAGTTGCATTGTTGCCAGATTGCACGCGACGCCCTCTGCTCTCCGGTGTTTCCTAAGTACGACCCTTAAAACTACTCTATAATTATAGTTCTTTGATTGAATCATCTGGAGATCGATTGTTTTAGCTTTAAATGTGGAGATAATACGGTGTTGCCAAATTTCACGAACCGCCGCGCTACTGCGCTGGAGGTTGGAGGTTGGACGCGCGCCGGACGGGACGGTGGGGTAGGGCCGGGGCCGGGCTTCTATAGATATATGTATGTAGCTCGCTTCTCGCTTTTCGCTGCTCATATGTGGCTCCGACTGAAACTCCACGAAGCTCAAGTACAATGTAGATATTGTGTTCGCCGTAAGGAATGGAGGGAGTTGATGAAATTTTAAACCTGAGGTAAATATTGGAAAACAGGAGAGGAATAGAGAGAGGGGGGGTGTGTCGGGGTGAGGGGTCGCGGGATGCAGGAACAGGAGCAAAGGGCGGATTGGAAAGCATCGATCGCCCTCCCCCTCTCGCCCTTTTTCCTTCCCGCGGACCCCTTCCACTTCACCCCGCATCTCTGCAGACTCCCAGGATAGGGCTTTCCGGCTGACGGAAAACAACGAATGAGCACGAACGCAAGTTGGGTACCAATCTGCCTTCCCTCTCTCTCCCATTTTTATTTCTTCCTATTTTTCTTTTATTTACTTTACCAGAAAAAGATCTATCGGAAAGAGCGAAAGAAAATAATTTTACGGGGGAGGAGGAAGAAGAGGAGGAGGAGGGGGGGGGGGTGAGTGTTCTCTCCTTTCATACACAGTTTGCTTCAGAAGTTCTCCGCCAATGCGAATAATTTTCAGAAAACGGCTGGAAATCGTGAGCTAACTTTAAAATTAGACGGGAGTGGATCTAGGAATTTGTGTTTCTCTCGCCTATACATTCATTTGAACACATGTATTAGAAAAGGATAGAAAAGGGGGTCTTAGCCCGTATCTCCGTCCTTTTCTAACGCACCCGTTCAAATGAATGGAGAGAGAGGAAGACAAATGCCTGTATCCGCCCATGAAAATTTGACAGGATTCGAATTCAGAAATTTGTTTTTTTTCTCTCTCCTACACCCATTTGTTCGCATGTGTTAGAATGAGATAGAAAAAGGGGCCATCGCGTGTCTTTAGCTCCTATATCTTCGTCCTTTCTCAAATGCACGCGTTCAAATGGAAGGAGAGAGAGAAGGATAAAGTCCTGTATCTGCCCATGACAATTTGACAGGATCGGATCCAGGATTTTCCCCCCGGATTTTTCGGCCTCCTTTCTCTGGCCTCTTCTCTATAGACAGACAACCCCAGCAGAGCTGTCGGCTTGTGTATGTTTGATGACATTTTTCAATTCACCGTTGATACTGGTTGATGGCAGAGAGGCGGCAACGCCGCATTTCGAATCATTTAAACACATGGAAATTATCGATTCGCAGGAGTGCGTGCATACTTATTAGTTGGACCTTTTTCATGGGTTTAAATGTACACAATTCAATGTTGCCAATTAAACTGGACGCGACGCCGCGCCACTGGGTTTATGGAAAACTTCTAGGACACCCTGTATTTTTAACGACAACGAGGATCGAGGAGACGAGTCAAAGCGACTCTAGTGTTTGGTCGGGAGAAAAAAGGGAGGGGGCAGGGAATATAAATGGAGAAGGATCGGGAGAGAAATCCGATATTATTAGTCTTATACACAATTAGAAGAATTAGAACAACACTGCTTCCAGAAGAAATCACGTTGTCATCAAGGGTTTGTGCTTGGCAGACGATCAATCCAGATTGCCCCAGATTAATATTAATGACCTCCCAACTTACGCTTCATGGATATAATTACTCTGAATTCTAAGAGGCTGTCTGTAATCTTTGTCTGCATGATATTTGCAATCAATAGTCTGGAAGCAGTAGAGATCGCGGACCTAGACCGATAATCTTTGGAATTTTCCAACGTAGTTTTTCGTATCACATAATACGAATTAGTAATGGAGCTGTTGCAAACTTTTGCTACAGGCTTATTAATAGTTGATGATAATGGGGTAATAACCAGTAAAAATGACGATCAGTGCACTAAAAAATCACGAAATCCACTCCTAAACTCATAAAATGCTTTTAAACGCGAGACCGTATAATGGCGGCCGGGGCCGCGGTTTTCATCGGGGTTCCTATCTTCAATCAGCGCCATATCTACACGAGGTGTTCTTGCAACACCACACAAGAAGAAGAAGAAGCATACAATTGCCATAAGAAAACCGTAGCCTCGGTCGCCATTACGGTCTCGCATTTAAAAGCGTTTTGTGAGTTTAGGAGTGGATTTCGTGATTTTTTAGTGCGCTGATTGTTATTTTTACAGGGTATTACCCCATTATCAACTATTAATAAGCCTGTAACAAAAGTTTGCAACAGCTCCATTAGTTATTATGAGTTTGAGCGTGGGCTTTTCATTGAGGAGTGCTTTAAAAGTCTAAGGTCTAAGTTGCAGGAATGAAAATTAAAAAGTCGCCAAAGATTATCGGTGAGCTGCGCCTACACTTCTGACAGTTAGCGAAGCGTGCAATCTGGCGACGTTGCATTTGGCTCCCTAAAAATATCGAACGATCTGGGATCGGCGATAACCATCGAATTCGGCTTTTTCTATGGGTTCAGATGAGCCGATTACCTCGTTGCCAGGCTGCACGCTTCGGCTCTGACTTCTAAAATGTGGATGGAACAGCTAATTTTACTGTAAAAAATTCAAGTAACCCATTATTCGTATCTAGCTCAGTGGTGGTTCGTGGACCATCGGTTTTCATTTGTCTCACATAAGGCGCCTGTCTTCGACAGCCTGTCGGACCTGTCACAAACGCTCGGAGTGGTTTGCATTAAGTGAGCGCTGATTGGTTCCCGTTCATCACGTTGTTTAATTCGTCGCAAAGAGTTGCTCCTGCCTAGAGTCCCTATATGTAGAGAGTTAAGACAAGAGAAATCATGGGCGCCGCCATTGGATGCGATTTTGCACATTTGTTTACATTCTGAAGCCGTTGTTGTGTTTTGCTCCACAGCAAAGATTACAGTTCCGCTAAGTTTGAAACGATGTAATCTTTCCCTGCTTTTGTTGATCGACATGTATTAACGCTTTTTAATGATTCTTCTGAGATTTATGGACATTCTTGTGGTGCATTATGATTAAAATGAACAGATTCGTCGCAAATTAACTCTTTTATCTGTAAAAGACTGTTGGTAAACAAAACAAAAGTGCAAAATCGCATCCAATGGCGGCGTCCGTAGAGCCTAAAATTCATCGACCAATCAGAAGTTGACTATATACCCTCTTGTCTTAACTCTCTACATATAGGGACTCTACTCCTGCCTTGCCGACGCATCAGCGTTCACTAACTGCAAACCATTTTGCATACTTGTTACAGGGTATAGCAAATAAAAAAGTTGTCGCCATTAATTAGGCTATAAATTTTGTTCAGGTCGACCCCCTTCGATTAATGGGGCTCTCGCAAACTTTTGCTGTGAGCAAATGAATAGTCCATTCTGATGTAAAAACCAGCGAAAATCACGAAAATCACACTGAGATTGTCTAAAATTCAGTAATAAACCTACATAAGTACTTTAAAGGTAAGATCGTAATGGCGGTTCGACGCAGGTATCATGGGAGATTCCTGTCTATTTTGTCTTTTTCTCTACGGAAACACAGAGATATGTCTCTATTTAGATAGGAATCTCCCATGATACCTGCGTCTCTCCGCCATCAAGCCCGATTCTGATAGTGAATTTCGTGATTTTTTAGCGTACTCATCGTCATTTTTACAGGTTTTTATGCAAGAATCAACTCTTCAATCCCCTATAGCAAAAGTTTGCTAGAGTCCAATTATCAAATAAAAACATTAAAAATCCTATCCACCCTCTTAACCTTCGCTTCCCTCTTTTCACGAGAGGAAGGTTCAAGAGGAAACTGTACTTTAATCAGCTACTCATTTTCATTATCCTAGTTCGTTGTCATCGCCGGTTTTTTTCATAGTACGTATCACGTATCGGATAACTTTGTACTTTAGAGTTAAACATGGTTTCTGCGCCGCACAAATAATAAACTGTCACTCCAGAATTGTGTGAGGCAAGCTCTATTGATTAATACAAGTACCAAAACAGCAGCAGTTCAGTAATTAAATTTTATTTTAATAGGAAAATAAATCAACTTGTTTTATTCATAACATACTTAAATTAGGACCCGATCAAAAAAAATTAAACTTGAACTTTCACTAACTTATAACAATTGCTTACATTAATTATTACTTGACACTTAGAGGAAAATTATAAAATTAAGTACAATGGCAGAAAAAGACTATGTAACTACATAGAGGATACTCCATCTTCCGCTGTCGGAAAATACACTGTCTTAAAATCCAGATAATCCACATTTACGAGACCAATGATAACCAGCTTTAGTTTTCTAGATCCGCGAGACGTGATCCACTGAGATCTGATGAAAAAGGTAGTTTATTGAGAAGGCTTTTAAAAAAAAATACGTTCGAGAACCGTACAATCAGTGCTGAGGATTATTCTTGATGACCATAGATATGGAACAAGGCAAGGCAAGTATTTTGTCAAGGATTTCTTGAAAAGAAAAAGGATAAAAAACGCTGTCAATGATACATACCGGCTTACTAAAGGAATCAAAAAGATTACAAAAACTAATGAAAATGTAACCTTTTCGGCGCAGTTTGTTTCAAACTTATGTATAAAGACTACATGATAAATCACTTGCTGTGTTACACTATTTTTGCAGCTTTTTGTTCATTCTTTTTTCCCTCCCTTTTACTGTAAAATTGAACAAAATGGGAAATTTCTTTGAAAAAAAGAAAAAAAAAATCGTTGAAAATGCAGAGAATTTTTACAGTAATCACTTCACTGGCACTTGAGCGGGAAAAAAGGGGGAAAAAGATTACCAGAAGCAGAAAGATATGAAAACCCAGGAAATTTCTGACGTAGTTATCAGATTTCTAGTTTTTGTATCATATTTCTTGAAAATTGGAGGCAATTCTGGTATTATGACCAAATTCCGACAGAAACGCCGCAGTATTTTTTAGAAAAAGTATTCAAAATTCCTCGGTTAACACTTCTTTGTGGTTCTGGTAATTTTCTTTAAATTTCGGAATTACTATTTTTCGGTAATGATTCCTCTTCATTTCTTCTAAACATTGTAGAAAAGTTTCAAAATTAGCGCAGCATGGCAAGGAACTACTATTAAAAAATTACTATCATGTTCTTTCCGTGCAATTTTCATCTTTTACATGCAATCTATGTACGCCAGAATTCTGCAATATTTTTAATCAGCTTAATTTGCTGGCTTGCACCGACGTTTTTACCCTTAACGCGGGTGCACACACAGAAAAAGCGCTTTGGTAGCGCTGACGAAACATTTTGTAGAATAATGACCCAGTGAAAGACTGTAGCAGAGCTAACCAAAGGTTTTGTACGCCGAACTAAAGATTTGGATGGCTCAAATGACGAATTTTGTTGGGCCACTTTTCTAGCAAGTTTCGCCAGCGCTACCAAAGCATTTTTACTTTTTTTCTGTGATATCTGGCAAAATAATATGAGCCCAACTTGCTATAGGCACATTGATGTAGAGTGACAGTCTATTGGGTAACCTGCGTAACCACAATGGAGGATTTTTGGGTTAGGTTTAAGATGTAATGTTGTCCATTTATTCTCGTGTATTTTGTTGCAACGACCAGAGGTGGGCACTGGGCTGGAACCAAAGTTATAGATTAAAGAGGTATGCTCATCGGACTTGGCGCCGCAAATTCAGCGGCGCGCAGTTCAAAATCACTGTAGGCAAGATGGCCGTCAAAAGCAGAAAACGTATACTCTTTGCAGAAAACATTGGGTTGTTTTCTGCTTTCCTGCAGAGGGCAGCCCCATATTTTCTGCAAAGAGTAAACGTTTTCTGCTTGTCGGCCATCTTGCCTGCAGTGATTTTGAACTGCGTGCCGCTGATTTTGTGGCGCCAAGTCAGGTGAGCTTACCTCTGGCTGAAACATGCTTTGATCAGCTGTGCGCCGCACACAAATACGTAGAAGTAAATGGACAAAATGACACCTTAAAAGTAAAACCTAACCTAAAAATCCTCAATGGTGGTTACTCAAGTAACCCATTAGACTGTCAATCTAGATAAATGTATAGCTTGTTGGTTGTGCCATATCTCTATACGTATTCCTTGGTTATTGCAGCAGTGATATTTTCATCGCTTTCGTCACTCTTAAGCTTTCCTTGCTAACTTTTCCTCGCGAACGTCATCGGCTGAAGGAAGTCGTACTTGAGCTCAGTCTTGAAGAACTTGTGATAAGTCTTGTACGAGGGCTTGTCCAATTCTTTCCCTGTCGCCCTCTCGTAGAACTCTTTGAACATGTCGTAGACCTTTTTTAAGTTGAGTGTTGGATCGGAAAAATACCTCTTTCCTTCGGATCCCTCAGGACCCTCGGTCGCAGGCAGGAGGCTTAGGTGCTCCTTGGCTAGATCCCAGACGTCACTGTCGATGGATGATGGGCGATTGTGGTGCTTCCCGCGACGCTCGCCGAAAGCTTGCCCGCTCCGCGTTTTTAGCTGGATGATCCTCAATCGCTTTTCCGTGCACTGGTACAAGCCGCGGAGAAATTTCTGACATACTACGATCTCTACCTGAAAAAATATGAATTATCGATGATGTCAGTAATGATACTTGTTATCTTATTGTTAGTCGCATTTTGCTTTGTTATCGGTGATGGTCGATGGCCATCGCGCTATGATATTTCTCTGTCTAATCAGAAAAAAGCGCTAAAAAATGAGTAACTTTAAGATGATGACCGCTTGGCGCGCGACGAGCCGTCATCGGCAATGATGAAATGACCTCCAGAGGTCGTCAACGAAGATGACCGTCGCCCGATGGTACCGCGTTGCCTCATTGTGAAATTAAATTAATAATTAAATTTGGCTCCGCCCACTTTCGATGACAAAGCAAAATGCGACTATTCATATACGAATTCGATACATGAAGTCATTGCCGCCATATTTGGCGGGAAATTCAAAAAATTTTCATTGAGTTAAATGAAAAAAATTACAAAATTGGCACCAATGATGTTGAGTCAAATTACTTTTTAAATTCTGCTCGACGTGCACAGAAAAATGATACCCAACGGCGGTTCAAGGAGTAATTTTTCGAAGATTTTGGCATTCCTGATTGAGTGATTCCAAGAAGCTGTAATCTTTGAAAAATTACATATTGAACCGTCGTTAGGTATCATTTTTCTGTGCACGTCGAGCAGAATTTAAATTTAAAGTCAGTCATTCAAAATTCGCGAATGCCGCAAAAGTTTAATTTTCGAGTGGGCGTTCAAAGGACCATGTAAATTGGTCAGTTCACGGTATATTGTCTTTTTCAATAAAAGGGTCTGAAAGGCAGGTTCTCCTGAACGCACGTAGCTGGGAAGAATCGACAGCCGAGATACCGCTGCGTTGCAATGTAGTGCGTTTTTAACTGCCTTCCCATCGGACTTCTTATCCCGAACAGAGTATAGATACCCTCGATTGAGCGGTTGTGCCTTTCGAAGGTAAAGAGGTAATAGAAATTCAGGTAGGAAGGTTTCTTGGGAACCGAAAATAACTACATTCAGGGATTTCCGGGAAAGTCCCAGTTAACGACTCGATTGTAACTTGCGTACACGTGTATACTGTATACACGTGCCGTACGTTGAATGTTGACTTTCATACTGAATTCTCTTACATTTTTAAGATGAATGAAACATATATTTTATTCGTGGGAGCTTTCCTCAAAAGTTTCATACCTTAACGCTTGCTTCCAAACATCCATATACGCGGTGGCGGTCTGTGGCGGAAGGGGGGCTTTGGATACTCAAGCCTCCCCAGCCCCCCCCTTTTTTGGAGAAATTCTCAAAAAACGGAAAAGCGAAGGTCGTAACACCTCAAGCCTCCCCCCCTCATTTTGACAAAGTGCTGAAGAAAAGAGAGAAGCAAAATATTTTGAATTTTTTCCTAAGTCATCTCCCGTATTGCATTATGGAATTTTGTATTGAATGAAAATTAATTTGTGAGTTTTGGCTTCTTACTGGAAAGAGCCTTCAGAATCGCACAATTTCATTTATCAGGCAAGTTTTCTTTTGATTTGAAGGAATGTAAAGTATAGTTTACGAATTCCACCTTCCTACACTTTACGCAAGCAGGAAAAACAATTCGGTAGTGCTGACCAAATGTTTGGTAGATAAATGACCTACCAAAAGACTTAGGTGGAGCCAATTAAAGGTTCTGCACGTAACGAAAGGGATTTTGCTGGGTGAACCAGAAACATGGTTGGCTCAACCAAAAGTCTTTCGCTGGGTCATTTTTCTACCAAAGGTTTTGTCAGCTATCAAAGTATTTTTTTTTTTTTTTTTTTGGGCATCTCCGTCAAATTAAGAGGTTCTTTGTCTCCTTCTTGTAAAGGGAAACAAAGCAAGGGATACTACAAATCTCGGAGTTCTTTGATAAAAAAAACGATAATTATCGTTCAACTGATAATTTTAAACCACCCCTCCCCTCCGCTACCATTGTTTTTTAATGTAGAACGTGGATGCCTCCTTCTCCCCCCCCCGTCAAGGATCGTAAGTTGTTATTCGTTACGCAGTCTAATCTTTTTCACACTGAGTAAGAATTGTTTAGCTTGAATCGCATCTTTTACGCATATGCAACCCCCCCCCCCCCCCCTCAAGAAAGCAACATCTCATTAAGATCTGTAGAAAATGAAGATAGCTGTATCATTCTATCGCAGAATCATACAAATAAGAGCCAATGGAAGCAAGTTTGGAATTTAACGGCACCATATTAGGCAACGCTGTGGTCCTTTATCCCAACATGGCGGACGTGGTTGATTTGTGTTGAAACTAATTTATTTCTTTAAATTCTGAAAAGAAATCTATTACTTTCCGGCCTCACTTTAAAACTACTGGCATTTCAGAATGAAAATTTCGCGGACCATGTCCTATATATTTTTTTTTCGGGCTCGAATCCAGATGTAAACATTCTATCCCATCATGGCGGACGCGGAATGAATTTGCTTCAAAATCCGACAGAGTTTCCGTTCTGATTGTATTATTCTGTGATTCTATGGTCACTGGTCAGTTGTCTATACTCTATAGTGCTTAACGATTTCGTGGCGAAACGTGCATTTTGGCTACAAATTATTTTGTCCATTTAAACCAATACAAAAGATCGAATCTGGAATCAATTGCTGATTCCCGCGTTTGGTATTTTTCATGGGTGTCCGTGGACCAATCGATCAAATGCAACGTTGTCAGATTGCACGCTTCGCCATTTAAAAAAAAGGACTATTCGGTGTAGAGTCGCGAGGCCGTGCACTATAGAGAAAACTTCCAAGGTCAATATTTTAATCTCAAAAGTAATTTAAACCTAGAAACATTGGAAAGTTTTAAATTAAGCTTGAAAGGTCGGCAGCGACAAGTGCTTACCCGGAAAAAATTTCAGGAGGGGAGACATTTCTAAGATAATTTTTTTTTCAATTTTTTGACAGTTTAAGTTAATTTTCCGCCTCTTTCCGCATTATTTTTGAATTTCTCAGGGACTCCCCCCCCCCCCTCGTACACGCCCTTAGACAGTGATGACTTTTTTCACAATAGACCATTGTTCGACGTAGCTTATTTGGATACACTTACATCAGTGGCGTGGCGTGCAATTTGGCAACGTTGCAGTTTGTCCATTAGAACCCATGAAAAATATCGAACTATTGGGTGTTCTGTGAACACCTTCGCATTCGACCTTTTACATGGGTTTGAATGGACACATTACAACATCGCCGAATCGCACGCTGCGCCACTGACTTATATCGCCTTGATTTTCTCAATGTTGGAAAATTAGCTACTGCAAACACCCCCCCCCCCCCCCCGTTAAGCCAACTCTGGTTTGTTTCACTCATTAATGGACCTTAAATACGGTAATTATACTCACATCTCCATTTTCGAGTCTGACACAGTATCTCCAGACGTTGTCCCTCTTGCGTTTAGCGTTGACCCTGTAAGTTGTAGGACTCCGGTACGACATCAATCCCGAGAGGAAAACGTCTTGAAGTCCCTTGGAGGTGAGGCTGTTGAAGTGATCGAACAGATTCCTCTGCTCCTGAGCTGAGATTTTGCTGTAGCACGTGTCCTTGCAGCAGCTCGCCACGGCAATGTACGATTTCATTGGTTTAGCTTCGTTTCCCTTCCTTCGCTTTTTAGGAGGACCTTTCGGTTTTGACTTTTTCGCGCCGCGCTCGTCAGCTCTTCCGGTATCCATGTTTTGAAATACCATGCTATGAATGCTTTCGATTGATATTCCATGCAAATTGTATTGGTCTCTCAATGCGTTTACAAAGTCACTTTCCTCTCTCGAGCTTTCCGCAACGCATTCTCCGCTACCAGTCTCAAGTGGTTCTTGAACTATCTCGGATTCTCTGCTTGTTTCGTCATTTAGTTCCGATTTACACTTTGTCACTGAGGTTTGGCCTAGCATAATTTGGTCTCTCAATGCGTGTACGAAGTCACTCTCCGCGGCGCATTCTCCGCTATCAGTCTCAATTGGCTCTTGTTTTATCTCGGATTCTCTGCTAGTTTCGTCCATTGGTTCCGATGTACTCGATATATCTGAGTTTTGACCGAGCATGATGTGTCAGGAGATGCCGAAGCAAGCTCATAAAACTTCGCGCACAATTTTTTCCGTCTTTTTTTCCCTGTACGAAATTAGTTAGGTCAGTCAGCGGTGATTTTTGTTCATTTCAACTATCATTTCTCTCAAAGTACTCAATTTTATTTTTTATTTATTTGGCACTAGAGTGATACGGTTGTCTTCATTCAGTCTTTTGAAACCTACCGAAGATTTTTCACTCTCACTCACTCTTGTAAGTTGAGAAACTTATTTCTGCAGAAAGAAATTTCAGCACTCGAAAAAGTTCAAGCAAGGCATCAGAATCGTCGCTGAGAAGCTCACGTCAGGAAGCTGATAAGAAAAGTTTGCCGTAGGTCCTTCAAGCGCGCGAACGACTGGTCTTTTTTGTTTCACAAAAGCTTCGAATAATAGCTAAAGATTGTTAATAGTTTTCTAATTTAACCATCTAAACCTGCCACTTCTCTAAAAACACTTCAAGATATGATACGTGCTCATACGTGAACAGGTGCTCTAGCAGAGCTGACGACGGCCATTACTTGTGTTAAAAGATTTGCAGGTTATGTTTTCTGAAAGGTAACTCAACTTCGGACCTCAGTCATTCAACATTGCAGCACTATTCACGCACGTTTCATGTTTACACTTCACGGCTCTGTAACTTTTATCTGATCGGCGGCACTGTGTGGTGTCGACCATAGGTTTTTAAACACAACAAACACTTTTAGGTTAGGTTTCACGAATGCACGATAACTGGATAGGATGTACTGTATGAACGCAGGACGTATTTGTTGAACGAATGGATTATTGAAGAGTTGAGTAGAATTTCTTGCTGTTTTATTAATTTCTCAAACGCTGGTGAATTAACTGGATCATAGGTTTTTAAACACAACAAACACTTTTAGGTTAGGTTTCACGAATGCACGATAACTGGATAGGATGTACTGTATGAATGCAGGATGTATTTGTTGAATGAATGGATTATTGAAGAGTTGAGTAGAATTTCTTGCTGTTTTATTAATTTCTCGAACGCTGGTGAATTAACTGATTAACTGTCACAGGACGACTGCGACGGCGCAGTTGTGATCGAGACAGCCGAGAATGTGAAACTAAACACACAAAAAAGTAAGACGAAGTAGCGGGAACTGTGACTTGTGAGGCATTGGGACTGGGGGAAACGTTGGCTGTTGCCTCGTCTCCACGAAAAGGGCGTGTTCCGGCTTACGACCGTCCTACATAGACGGGCCAGACACCGCTCCCCGCTTTCCGGTCGCTCTCTACCGTGCCTCCCCCCCTCCCGTCAGTAGACCCCGCCGGCCCCCCGCGTACCCCGCTCGCTCATGGCACCCGGCATCGCATCGGCGGCGGCACCGGCAGTGAACACTCGGCATGCTACTTCCATTGTTGTCGTGGTAACGCCGCGTTGCCGCGTTTCATGTTGTTTTGGTTGTCAACGATTCATGGTGTTCCCGCTGGTCGCTGCTACTCCAAGGTCAATCACCGAAATAATTAATCCGACGATTTTTATTCGGTGACCGGTTCCGGCCACTTGGTGACTGTGTGATGTGTTCGATTATTATTTGTATTATTTAATTATTTTTGTAAGTTATTTTTTCTTGGAAATTTCATCACAGTGACCTAGTGTGGAATTTGATATCGTTGTACTTTCTCCATGCAAACCTATTAAAAATATCGAACTATTGGGAGTTTGGTGAACACCTTCGCATTCGATTTTTTCTATGGATTTTAATAGACACAGTTCAACGTTGCCAAATTGCAAGCTACGCAAGATTTTGCGTCTGCTGTAGACGCAAAAAAGAAAAAAAGAAAAACCACATTATCCGACGAGAGGTTTTCCTATTCCTTTAATTTTATTAATTTGTTTGTCTAATTCTCTATCTATATCCATGTCAGTTTATTTTATTTTTTATTTTTAATTCGTCCACGTAAACTAATTTTATTCGTACCCCAGCACCCCCTCCCCCCTTCAACGTAACCAGTAAAATTTCCGTTTAGATAAAAAAAAAGAAAGAGAGAGAGAGAGAGAGAGAGAGATAGAGAGAGAGAGAGAGAGAGAGAGAGAGAGAGAGAGAGAGAGAGAGAGAGAGAGAGAGAGAGAGAGAGAGAGAGAGAGAGAGAGAGAGAGAGAGAGAGAGAGAGAGAGAGAGAGAGAGAGAGAGAGAGAGAGAGAGAGAGAGAGAGAGAGAGAGAGAGAGAGAGAGAGAGAGAGAGAGAGAGAGAGAGAGAGGCAAAAAGAAGAAAACTGATTCTATCAGAAATAGGATTGCTTTTTTTTCGTTTTCCTAGTATAGAATTCCAGTGTCATACCGTGCAATTTGGCAACATTGCATTATATTCACTTGAGACCGTGTGAGAAGTCTATTACAGAGGCGCTCGCCAAACACCCTATAGTTCGACCTTGTCATGGGTTTATATGTTTCGGTTTCGATAAAATGCCGCTTTGCCAAAGTGCACGCAATACCACTGCTAGAAACCCGATTTTATTTGTGTTTTATCAAATGCGCCCGTTTTGAAAATATTGTTTTTCCGAATGTTTGCTCTGATGACCAAGCACCTTCGTTCACTTTCACATTGGTTCGCTGAATCAGCAACATTTCCATACTGATCATTGGAAATTAAAAAAGAAGTAGAAAAACGATCGCTCGCTGTCATATGGCATGGGTCGTCAAAAATAACAGGGATCTTGATGTGATAATGAGTGTGTTCTATGACCTTGGGAAGAAAGCCCTCTGATTAAAACGGTCCAGTGGCGAAGCGTGCTACTTGGCAACGTAGCATTTTGTCCATTTGACCCAATAAAAAAATCGAATGCGGTGGTCATCGCCGATGCCTCGAGATTTTGATATCTTTCGTTAGTTTAAATGAACTTAATGCAAGGTTGCGAGATCGCACGCTTCGCCACAGAAACGATCCTTGATTATGCTGTCCATCATGTGTCAACGAGTTTTAGATTTTCTAAGGTATACTTTCAAGTGGCAATGCTATAAGACTCTGAAATACCTGAAAACTGCAAAAATGTTAAACGTGATCGAGGAGTGGAAGAATGAAAATTTCAGCCAGGATACTTTCGTTTGAAAGTCTTAAGGGGTCTCTCCACCGGCGAATTTAAAAGCGCGAATTGACTGCTTGAGCCAACGGGCTTCTTCGTTGTCGATACATCCGACTCGACCTATCGACTTCAAGGCAGATCATTAGCTCAATCAGTTTATTCGCGCTTTTAAATTCGCAGGTGGAGAGACCCCTTTAGTACTTACGACCTACGGTTTCACCGAATGTCCTCCTCGATGAAATTGTTTGAATGTGCGCAAAAGGTTTGGCCCCTTATGGACCAAGCCCGAGTTTACTCGTTTTTCTCCTCGAGTCTATTTCACATTGTTTTAGTCTTCCTTCCGGATAAACGCAAGTACAGAGGAAAACACTGCATCAGAAAAGGTCTCGTCGGGCGCCTTCAATTGGTCGTATAGGCAATTCCAACTCCCTCGAGTACGAACAGTTAACTACCTACCCTACATAAACGGAGAAGTGGTGTTCTCTTGAACTAACCTGGTCCTTAAAGGGTTAAGCGCGAATTTTGGAAGAGCATTTTGTTTGATCTTAAAATGAATTAACAAAAACAAAAATCCTACAAAAAATCAGCTCCAAATTTTTATTTTCTAAAGAAACGAAAAAAATTGCATCCCGCAGAAGATTTTTAATTGCTCGTAAAAACCTTTATAGGGTAAGTGAAAATTGTACAATCGAAGACATATCGCAATTCGCTTGAATCATCAGCGATACCCCTCTTGATGCGTGGACTCTAAGACTTTAATTGAAGCCATTTAAGCAAGAGCGGCTTATAAAACATCAAGTATGCTCTAAATTCGAATTCATAATACCCTATCAATGCTGATTTTGATGAAAGAGCTCACTTAATGTTTAGTTGGACTTTCCCGTTTGAATGGCTTCAATTCAAGGTTTACGTGAGATGTTAGATAGAGTTTTCTTTTTACATGTGTTTCCATACTTGATGCTCCTTTTTTCCTGGAATTGTAGTGGTGGCGTGTGAATTGCGATGCATCGATAATCTTGCGCGTTTAAACCTCTGGGAAAGAACCTATATCCGTAAATTAAAAATGAATCTCCGAATAATCGACACTTTGGTTCAAATGGGAGGAAAATAATCGATTATTCACGATCCGTTTGATTGAGTGTGTGACATCCTCACCACGTCAGTCTGTGACGCATTTCAGACTGAAATTATGAAATTTCACTGAAATTTCAGTGAATACAACCTCAAAAAGTTCCGAACGAAGGTGGGTTTTAACTAAGTTTCTGATAAGACCGTTTTAAAATTAGTTTTTCAAACTTTTGTAATTTGCAACCTTTTCGCGATCAACTTTACTACTGCTTCGAAAAAGTACATTGTCTGATCAAAATAAATTAAGGGTTTCGTGGATGAAGCTGCCGTGTGATATTATAATGTGAAAACAGAGTTTGCCTAAAGAACTTTCAACCCACTATGCTCAAAATTAAACAAATATATTCCCTCTCACCCTCACCCTCTGCAACTTTCGAATGAAAAAACAGTGGCGCAGCCAGAAATTATTTCTGGGAGGGGGCATGTTTGAATAATGCTGCCAATTTTCACACACCGATTTACCCCCGGTAAATCCCGATATCGAGGGGTCCTCCCTCAGAAAATGTTGAAACTTTGGCTCCTGGAGAGAGAACTGAAAAAATATTTTTGGGGCCATAGATGAACTTTTTAGCAGGATTTGATTTTGAAAAAAAGAGAACAAAAGATGAGATGAAACAATGACCCAACCCCTTTAAGACTGATAAGAGTCCGTCTGCTGCAGGCGGAATATTTCTTTTTTAATAGACCTGTTTAGTGATGACGTCCGATTAAAATTCGACCCAAGCAAATACTGTATCTAGCTCACTGTCGTGAAGTTATCCATAAGAAATCGGGTCGAAGTTTTGACTGCAAATTCAAGCTAGTAAACAACCCGTTCTCTCAAATTTTATTGTCTCTTTATGTGCATTCACACTGAAGTTAGGACAGGTCAAAGTTTGGTTTTATCGGAATTAAGAGCTGTCATAACTTTAGTGCGAATGCACATAAAAAGTTCTGTTTTGCGTTAAAATTCCTCATTTTTTACAAGCTTTTGATTGATGTATCAGAAGATGGGGGTTGTCGATAGTAGAATTTGGATTGAGGGGGTTTGAGGCCCCAACGGGGACCCCAGGGGCGTCAAAAATTAATTGTATCAAGTGAAAAAGTAAAATCTAATTATTGAGAAGGTATTCTCAAAGTTTCATTCCTGTGGCATTTTCCAGTCATAAGTTATGAGTTTATACAAGCTAGAATAGCCATCCGGACCATAGTGCGTCGCATTAAGTAACACTGGGAAAAAAAAGAAAGAAAAAAAAAATTGTGTAAAATCAACCATGAAATAGTAAAAAACCGGGACAACCTCAAGGAAATAGTAAATCTACTATTTTTTTGTTGTTTAAATTTACATCAACCGGTGTAAATTTAAACTAAAAAAAATAGTTGAATTTACTATTTCCTTGAGGTTGTGCCGGTATTCTACTATACAATGGTTAATTTTACACAATTTTTTTTTTTCAGTGAAGTCTATCATTGTAAAACAGCTGAATTTTTACGCAAAACCTGGCAACACGGTGAATACGAATCCTAAGGCTCTAACACAAGCGTTCTCCGGAAAGAGGGCCAATAAAACATCAGGTTAGCTCTTTCAAGCTACCCCACCCCTTCCCCACCTTGATTTCCAAGTAATCCTAATTGATAAACGTAAGACCATAAAACGAGGAGAGGTAGAACTTAGAAGAGCAAGAGAAGAGAATTCACTCTTTCGAGCATCCTGTTCCGCTCCGACCGTCTTTAATTTCCCCTTTGCTTTATTATTATGCTCATAGCAGTCATACAATACCGTATCTACTCATACCAGGCTGCTCCTTTTGGAAACCCGAGAGGTTAGGTTCGTCTTGGTATAAAATTTACCCGCACTCTTATGGGAGTGAAGTGGAGAACTACCAATTATTTAGTTTAAACCTGATTTTCGGCGCAGAAACCTCTTAAAACCGTTCTGGAAGTGATCCTTGAGTGCTACCATAGCAAAAAAAGTTCATGAATGCTACTCCAAACCAAGAAAAATTGAATTTAATGACTGCCTCCAGGCGGGACGGGTGGTGGAGGTGTAACGACTCTCTCCACCCCTCCCACCTGGAGATAGTCATTATATTAAATTTTTCTTAATTAAATTACTTCCCTGAGGATTTTGATCTATCTCATTGAACTCCAACAAACTTTTCACGTCGTTGGAAAAGGTTTAATAACTGGGAAGTTGGGTTCAATTTCCATTATTACAATTTTACTCTCAACTCCGATAAGAGTATGTGTAAAATCCATACCACGACGACCCTAACCTCAAAAACGCAACTTGGTACGAGTAGAGACGGTATTGAGTCATAGCATAGCTCTCCGTTTCGGGTCTCATTCTCAAACACACTCAACACTCACCGACCGCGACGCGACGACTCACTTGTCACTTGCTCTTTCGCTAATTTAACACTTATTTGTTATTATTATTTATTTATTTTTGGTTTGCGTTTACTCATCATCAAAGCCCGTCCCTTTCCCGTCCGTGTCATCACCCGATCAATCCAGTGGCGTAGCCTCCAATTTGGCAACGTTGTAGTGTGTCCATTCAAACCCATATGAAAGGTCGAATGCGAAGGTGTTCACCGAACACCCAATCGTTCGATCTTTTTCATGTGTTCAAATGGAAGATTTGCAACGTTGCCAAATTGCACGCTACGCCACTGGATCAATCCATTTTGATGATTGTTCTCGCCGCGTGCGCCTCGTTAGATTTGCAATCATTAGTGCGTGACAGCGGCGGCTCTTGCGATTTGGCAACAATGTTTCGTCTCCATTTGATTCTATGTTAAACAATCGATTTGACAGTGAAGCAGCACTTCACCTTCAATCGATTGTTTTACATAGATTTAAATGGAATGACACCATCGTTGCCAAATTGCACGAGCCGCCACTGGTGCGTGAAGAGCTGTCAAATATTGATGGATGAAAGATTATTTAGTCAAAGATTATACTGGAAAAGGGAATGATGCATATTGAATTCTCTTATTTGAATTCAGGCATCAGTGTGATCCATGGTCGTTGGTTCATAGTTTAAGATGCACCAATTGCACCATACCAACATCATGTTCTTTACACCGGTCATCAGCGGCGAAGCGTGCCATCTGACAACGTTGCATTTGGCTCATGAAAATACTCGAAAATATAAAACTATCCAAGAATCGGCGATGACCATCGAATTCGACCTTTTCTATGGGTTCCAAGGGACGATTTTTTTTTTTTTTTTTTTTTTTTTTTTTTTTTTTTTTGCTTTTCAGTTACAGTAGTTTCAGGAGGTTCAAAAAAGTGTAGCCCTGTGTTCCTAAAAAGTTAGGGGGGATACGCCCTTCTGAAATTTTGGAAAAAGGGGAAACGGAGAATGAAAAAAAAAAGGATGGCAAAAGAGGGAGAAAGAAGGCGGGAAAAACCTGCAGCCACCCCCGTAAAAAGTTCTGCAGCCTCTCCCGGGGGAAAAAAATCCTAGCTACGGCCTACAGATGGCGTCATCAATAAATGGGTATTTTCCTACAAAAATCCAGGGACCAAATAATGTTTTGACTTGACGATTTCAAAAGGAGCTATTTCTTCTGTGTATAATAATCAGGCAATAATATATGACTAATCTTGCGAGAAAAACTATACTACAATGAAATTTCCTGGCCCTTGATTTTCGCTTTGGCGCAGAGCATACTTATAATAATGATGATTTTCTAATTTCTCCTCATAAGAACACGATTATTCAATCCGCTCTTCTCCGTTAAAACGCCTTCAAACAGCGATGTATGCAATAATGGATGCATGAATGCGCGCAGTTGTGTGAGGTGTTCAATCGTCACGGCTGTATTTAGGTGTTATGGGATACGGAAAGCAAATGCCGGAGAAATGGAGGTGAATACACGGTGGCATTATTCAACGTTTTATTTCCTCGGAATGTAATTTCAATTATACACATTTAATTACTCGGTATTATAATTAATCGATAGGCACGCGTCAGTTGCACGCGCTCGCGCGTGCTGTTCGGTTTTGTTTCTCTCTCGTTTGAATCTATGTGAAAACGTCGATTACCGGTTTCTATCAATGCGTGTTAATAGGGGCTGCGCAGTAGCGTCATTTGCGAGGAGAAGGGGTCGGCCAAAAGTATACATTTTTTTTTAGAAGAAGAAAAAAGTTTCGAACTAGAATTTTGTGTTCATTAACGAGTTTTGTTGGAATTTAGGGCCGTAAATATTGGATAAGCAGGGCTGCAGAGTGTCTAAAATAATACTGATGAGCCCAAAAAAAAAAAAAAAAAAAAAAAAAAAAAAAAAAAAAAAAAAAAAAAAAAAAGGGTCATTACATTTTTGCGCCCCCCCCCCCCAAAGCCGAACTCGAAATAACGCCCCTGAGGCTACATCGAGCCATCGAAAACAATCGATTTTTGTCGAGTATACGTTTATACACAGAAAGAAACAGAAATAAACGCTTTGGTTGCGCTGACAAAACCTTTGGCAGAAAAATGACCTAGCAATAGACTTCAGTTGAGTCAACCAAACCTTTTGGTCGACCCTGCCAATTACCATTAGTTTGGCGTACAAAGCCTTTGGTTGGCTCTACCCAAGTCTTTCGCAGCGTCATTGTTCTATACCAAAGGTTTTTTCAGCACTTTACCAAAGCGTTTTTTCTGTTTTATCAGTGACGTTTGCACCCCGAACGCTATTCTCATCTTATGGTTCAAAAAAAAAAAAAAAAAAAGAAGTTATTTAATCAAATTTACTCAACAAATGAATCGCATTTATTTCTTGGCCTCAAAAATTAAAAAAAAATTCTTGGTACACACAGAAAAATCTGAGAAAAACACTTAGGTAGGTAGGTAGGTACAGCGCTGACAAAATCTTTGGTTCACCCGTCAAAACCAGCTGACCCAGCTTTGGTCAAGCTTACAAAACCTTTGGTTAGCTATTCTTAAGTCTTTTGCTGCGTCTTTTCTGCCGAAGGTTTTGTCAGCGCTACCAAAGTGTTTTTTTCTTTTCTCTTTTTTTCTGCGCAGGAGAAATATTATACTTTAAAGTGCTACTCGGGTGTCACATTTTCCGTCGAACGGCCATTATCGGGCACTCAAAAGAAGCCGTTGCCGCTGGTCCGTTTTTCAAAGATTACATGCCTGAAGTTTTAAAAGCACTTATTCCACATACTGCCTCCATTCTATGAGCTCAATATATATAAGACATCGGTTATTCAATACCTGTCACAGGTATTGGACAACGTATCGATTACATGGATAAGGCTATTCAGTGAGTCTGTGGATGACTTATTGAACGGCGATGCTCGGAAAGAAGCTGTAGCTGCGGGTGAGGGTGACGGGTGGTGGTTTGGGGGAGGGTGCTAACATCTCCTCCGTCGTAATGGTACTTTTCAGTTTTCCTAGCGAGTTTGAAATACAGGGTGACTGAAAAAAAAAAAAAAAAAAAAAACTGTTTCAGGTCGTTTGGTCTAATAAAAATTGGTCTACAGTCACGAAGTCTAATAAATTACGTCAAGTGACAAAATGTCTAATTCATTAGGTCCACAGACAAGAAGTATAATAATCAAGGACGTATACTTGGGGGGGGGGGGACCCGAACTGCATTTAGTTTTAAGAATAAAATTATCAGTCCAAAATGATTCTCCCTCCCACATAAAAAGCAGATTGAAACGCTTCGGTAGTGCTGAAAAGACCTTCGGTAGAAGCATGACCCAGCAAGATACTTTAGTAGAGCTAAACCAAACATTTTGTACTCCTAACTAAAGAGATCCTGCTGGGTGTCTACCAAAGATTTGGGTGGTTCAACTAGTCTTTTGCTGGGTCATTTTTCTATACCAAATCAGCGCAACCAAAGTGTTTCTTTTTCCTTCTGTTTTTTCTGTGTGATTGACACAAAGATGTACTTTTTTTATTTTATTTTGAGAAAGACTTGGTAGATCCTTATTTTGTAGTCACCCTGTATCCGCAAACGAAAATTGGTGGCTAGAGATATAAGTGCCATGAAAATTTCTTGGGAAAGCGACCGCGACGAAGTGAAAACACTCCACGGAAAGAGGAGACACTCTCATTGTCAGAGCTGCAGTCAGGAATGTGGCTATCTCTCTTCTTATGCCCATTTGAACGCGTGTGTTAGAAAGAGATGGAGAGAGGGGGGCTGTCATGTGACTTTAACCCCTGATTCTGCCCTTTTCTAACGCATACAGTCAAATGGGCATAGAGACAGAGAAAGACAAATTCCTGGCTACGGCTATATGTTCTCATCCAGAGCTGCCATTTTGCGTATAATTAATCGCATTTTTCAACCCACCGATGATTCCACCGGTTGAGAAAAGATTATACACAGTTCAGTTCAGTGTATGACTGTAATGCACGAACATGTTCGCATCTGTAATCTTTTCTCAACCGGTGGGGTCGTCGATGACTTTAAAAAACTTGCGGATATTTTAATTAATCAACGGAGTTTCCACCGATTGAGAAAATATTACAGAACAGAGTATTTTCGTGCATTTCAGTCATACATTAAACTAAACTGTGTAATCTTTTCTTAACCGGTGGGATCATCGGTAAATTGAAAAATGGGAGTAACTATACGCAAAACGGCAGCTCTGCTCTCATCGTTCGCTGTGCCTTTGTATGTATAAAGGAACCAGGGCTGCCGTTTTGCGTATAATCAATGCTATTTTTCTATTCACCGATGATTCCACCGGTTGAGAAAAGATTACACGGTTCAGTTCAGTGCATGACTGTAATGCACGAAAATACTCTGATCTATAATCTTTCCTTAATCGAGGGATACTCCGTTAAGTAATTAAAATATCCGCAAGTTTTTTAAAGTCATCGACGACTCCACCGGTTGAGAAAAAATTACAGATGCGAGTGTTTTAGTTCATTACAGTAATACACTGAACTGAACTGTGTAATCTTTTCTCAACCGGTGGAATCATCGGTGAATAGAAAAATAGCATTGATTATACGCAAAACGGCAGCCCTGAAAGGAACGCGCTCGGGGTCGCGACTCGCGAGAAAAGGTTTAGTACTGTATTTTAGGGGAAAGGATCAGTTGCACAAACAAAGATGTCGCTGCATATTATGAAAATGCATGAATAATCTGAGTCTCGGGTGTAATCTCCACTTAAACTTTCGTAGTCACGCGTCGAGAAATGTGTACATTCAAAGTTGCAAAAACGTGAAGGCTTCTGAAACATGAAGAATTGTGTTAAGCGACGTTACATTCCGTGATGCCGGTGAGAGACGAATCCAGAGCTGTCGTTTTGCGTATAATTTATGGCATTTTTCTATTCACCGAAAGATTACACATTTCGGTTCAGTGTATGACTGTACTGCACGAAAATACTAGCATCTGTAATCTTTTCTGAATTGGTGGAGTCGTCGATGACTTAAAAATAACTTGCGGTTATTTTAATTAATTGACGGCGTTTCCACCGATTGATACAAGATTACAGATCATAGTATTTTCGTGCCTTGCATCAATCATACTCTGAACTGAACCGTCTGATCTTTCCTCAAATCCTCAACCGGTGAAATCATCGGTAAATTGAAAAATTACATTAATTATACGCAAAACGGCTGCTCAGGGCGAATCCATCTATTTAAATCAGGGCCTATAGTAGACCTGCAGGGATAGAACGTCACTTCAAGAAGAAAAGTGTTCCACTGAAAATGGCAAGACTTCTCATTCGAAGTTCCCGCAAATAAATGATGGCAGTTTTCAGAATGGTTTTACAATTATAGTCTTTTTGAGTATAATGCAATGTGTCTATTGCAAACTTTTGCTATACCTATGTAGCGTTATGAAAATTCGCGTGAAAATCACATTGATAACATCGGAAAGTCTCGAAATCTACTCGCTTGAAACCGCAAAAGGTGCTCCAAGAGACATCCAAGATGGCGTTCAAATGAGCGAAGCACAGTGAGGGAACACCTTTCAAAAAAGGAAAAGGAAAGGAAAAGAAAAATAATTGATGAGCTGAGAATGAAGATGCCTTTGGTCTTTGGTTCCTAATTAAGTCCCATTGTTCCGGAGATGAGATTTTGACCCAAATTACATTGTTTTAAATGGGGATTCCGCGTAGTGACGTCACTACGCACACGATTTTTCACAACTTTACACGTGTGAATCTCCAAAACCGGGACACTTATGAAAAAACCAATGGCACAGTTGTCCTCAGCTCATCAAGTTCTATCAGTTTCTTTACGAGAAACAAAAAAATTTAAACTCTTGCAATTGCCCCATTGAAGTTTTTCCTAGGGCGAATCACTTTTTTCAGCAGAGACAGTTATGATTAGATAAAAGTGACCCGTTTATTTGACTGCCACCTCGGAATTTTATTAGACGCAGTTATTGGTTTTTTTTTTTTTTTTTTTTTTTTTTTTTTTTTTTTTTTTTTTTTTTTTAGTAAATTCTGGAACTTTATGATGCTCGCAACGTGCTTTTCAAGTAACTTTAATATAGAATGTACTATCGACGAATTAAAGATTGTCGCAAGATTTTCACACATTTTCAGTTATGGGTGTGAGTGTGTGACTGATCTGTAACGGCTTTCCAGCCCCATCCGTACAGGCCGTTTCGCCTGCAAGGTGTGAGGAGTATGAAGAGTGGCCGAACCAGAACCTTGAAGGCGGAACTTATCTCGTGAAAATCTCGCGACAATCTTTAATTCGTCGATAGTACGTGTTCCGTTGCTGTGGCAGAAGTCTGCAACGAAAGACCCATTGTGGCCATTTTTGACTGAAATCCTGGCACCTTTTACCAAAATAATCTGGTGAAAATACTAGAATATCCGGCCAAAATGGTCAGAATTCTCATGAAAACTGCCTGATTTTTTTCTCAAACATTTTATTAGAATTGTATTAAAGGAATTTTTCTCCGCGAATTAGTTGAGGATGGCAACATCGCAGAATGCGAAATCCGTGTATCTAAGCGTGAGTTTTCCGGTTTCCTCTTCCCTCCCCCACCCCAAAATCTTCTTTGGAGTCGCGTATTCTGTTTTCAATAACCATGAGATTGGGAAACCAAATAAAAGTATTTTTGAATTCCGTTTAATTTGTATTTTTGATGTTTGTCGTAAATAGGCCAACTTGCTACAACTACACCAACATGGCTTGAAATACGGTGGTGCGGCTAAATTTGGCACATTTTTATCGTGATCTTTGCACTTTTTAGTTCTCGAACAAACCCCGGATATTTGAGGTACAATAGATCGTTGAAAGTGGAATTTCTCGCTAACAAGCCGTACAAGGTTGACGGGAGTAGCTAGCTTCAAGCTTCAACCTTTCATTCTGGGTCTGCGATTCACGCTCACGCTTTAGGATCACGCGGACTTTCAAGTTTCAAGAAAAGTTGACGCGAGATAGACGCGAAAGTTGAAAGGAAGAGAGGGAGGAAGGGAGACTAAGAGAGAAGAAGAGAGAGAAAGCGTGCTAATAGGAACTGAGCGATAGAGAGAGATAGAGACTATAAGAAGAAACGCGATGGAAGAGTGTAAGAAATAAGAAGAAGATGGAGTGATGTAAAGGCTGCGAGATAGAGAGAGAGAGATGACTGATGACGTCGACGTCGGCATTGCTGGAGCATTTGCATTGCGAGTCACGGGTCCAATTAAACTGGGCAAACGTCGCGTAACACAGTGAGCAAAACTGACTGATATTTCCGCCGAAAAACAAAGAGAAAATCTTATCAAGTGTTCATTTTTATGGTCTAAATTTAAGACATTATGCCCGTACTTCGCCCTTACCCTTACTTGTTTGCCTTCATCTGTCACACACATCCCCGTAGTCCACGAAATTGACGATAGTGAAAAGCCCTCAATCGAGATCTTTTGCCCCCCCCCCCCCCCAAGAACAACAACAATAACAACAACACTAACACTGAGCGCTTTCAATTATACACATAGGCAAACAGAAATACCGTAATGACTGTGAATATTTATCCACTCACATATGATTCAAATAAGCGAGCAAAGATTGAGGTCATTCCAGAGGTTACCTATCCCACCCGTCACATTTTAAAGTGACTCTTTTTACTACATGGAAAAAAAACTACGGTGAAAATAACCATACGGATACCTGATTTTGGCAGCTGCTAGATGTTATGGTAATGTTAACCAGAAGTATACTATGTTTTGACTAGGTAGTAGGTGATGTTACCTGATTGCATGTCGAATTTACTCAAAGTATCGGTAAATGTACCATACTTCTGGTCAAGTTTACCATAACATCTAGCAGGTGCCAAAATCAGGTATCCGTATGGTTAGGTTCACTAATCTTTTTTTTCCGTGTATCAAATGTTGATTTTTGCATGTTTAAGAAATATGGAAAGAGTAAGATGTCAGACAATTATCACCCTTTCCTCGCTGTAAAGTTGAAACTTTCCAGTTTTAAAAAGAAAAAAGTTGTTTTAAAATCTGACAAGTTACCCATAGGACTTATTAACTCTGTACTGGAAAGGTTAACATCTTTCAGTATTAGTTCTACGTTCGATAGCATCTTCCATCCATTAATCTTTGTCGATTAATGTAACTCAAAAGTCGAGAATCAGTCCTGTAGTCTTTTAAATTACTTTCTCGCGGGTGATTCTACTACTTGTAAAAAAGAGACAAAAATAATGAATAATGATGAAAAATAGATGACGAGTATGTTGATCGAAAGGCCTTTGGCTTTTATGTAAGTACAATTTATCAATTTATAAATTAAAAATTTATTGATTTTTTAATTTATTCATTATTTTAACTTTTAATACAAGATTGGATTTTATCATAATTTTTTCTTTCTTTTTTTCTCTTTTTTTTAATCCAATACATCCTATTCTTTGCATTGTTTCAATCTTTCTTGTAAGTTTTTGACCGCTGAAACGGTGGATTTCCATCTCTGTGCGTCAACGAGCATCGGATGTCGAATGGACTGAATCCTTTCGCATTCACTTAACCGCGCGAGGGGTTGAGTTTGAGGCTTGCTCGAAAGGTTGATAAAGGTTGAAAAGTTAGAATCCTTCTCTGCTCGCTCCTTTTTCACCTTTGAACCAATTTCTTTCCCTCCTTTTCCAACCTTTCCACCTGCTATATATCCGTGTTATAGCCTCTAGTGATTCTCTTAACATGCGAACCCAGCATCTGATCGCGGTCAACTACTTCGCTCATTCATGCAAACGAGCGTGTGTTAAGGGGTCTCTCCACCTGCGAATTTTAATGCGCGAATTGACTGTTCGAGCCATTGGGCTTCTTTGTTGTTGATACATATGGGACTCGATCTATCGACTTCAAGGCAGCTCATTGGCTCAATCAGTTTATTCGCGCTTTTAAATTCGCAGGTGGAGAGACCCCGTTAAAGGTTTCTCCTCCTGCGAATTTAAAAGCGCGAATAAACTGATTAAGCCAATGAGCTGCCTTGAAGTCGATATGTCGAGTCTGATGTATCGACAACAAAGAAGCCCATGGGCTCAAGCGGTCAATTCGCGCTTTTAAATTCGCAGCTGGAGAGACCCCGTTAGAAAAGGAAGTTAGGGGTAGTCACGTTACTTTCGCATAGGCAGACAGGCGTAGCCGTAGCCAGGATATTTGTCTTTCTCTCTCTTTAGCCTATTCAAACGCATGTGTTAGAAAAGGATGTATGTAAGGGCTGTCACGTGACTTCAGTACCTGTTTCTGTCCTTTTCCAACACATGCAGTCAAATGGACAGAAGGATTCCAGAGTAACTGTTCATATACATTTTCATACTGATCGCCCGCAAAATTCATTTGCCCCTTGGGCTTTCCTTATTTACGAACTTCATATTATATGGACTTATAATCTCTGGACATTTTAATATTGGCCTTTTCTTCTTTTGGACTTTTCCTCTTTGGACCTAATTTTTTGGACAGTAATTTTTGGACTTGAAAGTTTTGGACTTAAAAGTTTGGACTTATCATCTGTGTATCCGCTTCGCCACTGCGGGCTTTTCGTTGAGTCTCTGAATTGAACCCAAAGAATCGATTCTTCGGGTACAATTTTTTAAAGGATGTATCCTTTGAATGAAATAGATTCGCAAATCCTCAAAAATCCAGACCATTCGTTTATCCCGAGACCTGGCAACGGGTTTCCGCTTTTTTTTCTCTCTCTCTTCTCTCGTTTCCGTTTTTTCTAGCTCTCGTTTTCAACCTCATCCCTTTCAAATTTTTCCTCTACCGCAAAGTGCACGGCGACAACCAACACTCAAGAGTAATGATTTATGTGTTTCTCATTACGAGGATTCTCAGATGGTTATCTTTTTCGGTCCCTTTTCCGAATCTTCGGGTTAGAATCGAGATTTGATCCTTGTGCTCGACTGCTCTCCGTGTCTTATGTTCCCCGTAACTTTCGCGCAAACATTGAACGAGTTTTTGCAGAGCACAGTGTTGTCAGATTTTGCGGCTTTTTCTATGTGTTCTCATGGGAAAAGCCGCCAGTGGCGAAGCGTGAAATTTGGCAACAATGTATTTTCTCCATTTAATTTCACCGAAAAAGTCGAACGATCCAGTCATCGGCGATGACCAGGCATTTCGACCTTTCTAATGTGTTTAAATGGGGGGAAAGGAACGTTGCCAAATCACACGCCTCGCCACTGAAAGCAGCAAGATCTGGCAAAGCACGAAACTGCGGGAGAACTTCTCCAGAAGATAAATTGGCCTTCGTGCATTTACTTTATCTCTCTCTCTCTCTCTCTCTCTCTCTCTCTCTCTCTCTCTCTCTCTCTCTCTCTCTCTCTCTCTCTCTTCTCTATCCATCTCTTTATGTCTCTATCCCTTGGTACCTCATGAGGGCGCTTTTCAGAGAATCTGTGTAATGGATCTGCTGGAAATTCATCACCCTCTCTTTTATTCTGATACATTTTTTTAGTGTAGAGCGCAATCATTTTTACTTGTCTCATCTCGGGTGACAAAACTGCAAAATGTGAAACTGCCGACAGTATGAATTCCTGGATTTTTGTGCCATTATACCATGAATGTCCCCCCCCCCCCCATTCAGCATAAAACCAGGATTTTTCTATGAAGTATATTTAGATCTTCTTCCGTCTGTTGCGTAGAGATTTCGATGTATTTTGACCTACTAATTAGTTCGAATTTATTCTTTGCTTCGATCGAAGCATCATAGTTTCTTCACAATGCTAAGTGTAACGCACAATCTGCAAAAAGTTAGAAAATAGTCGTATTTTTTTATTCCCGCGATCGTTCACTCCAAATCTCATAGACTTTTGTGAACGGATCGAGATACTACTTATGTATATAAGCGTTTGTGAGCGATTATAGTAAACAAAACAAAAAAACAAACGAACAAACGGTCATTCCATTTTAAATCAACCAAAATTAATGAAATATGTTGCTGCCTAGTCATGGATTTTGGAAATATTTTGTGGGGTGATTGTAACTACTTTTAGTAGCTCAAAACGTATTTTTTCATATTTTTTTAGCTTACGGCCCCTGAGATATAGGCAACCGGAAATTCAAAAATTGCGATTTTAGGCTTATCTTTGAACGCGTGCCACAGCCTTAATTCTCAACGGAAAGATACGGTTGAGGTCTCATTTTGATGCATTTTGTGTCCTCTTTTCATTGCTTAAGGTCGTTTTTCATTAATTGAAGGTTTAGCAGGTTGCATACCTATTTGAACTTTGGTGACCCTATTGCAATTTTTCCGATCTTTGATAATTTTTTTTAATAGGATAGCGTTGGTAGAAAAAATTCATACTTTCCAAGCTTTAAGTACACTACTAAGAGTACCTGCTCAAAAAAAATTGGATCTCCTGAGCAATTTTTCTAGTTGAAAAAATTGCTTAAAGTCGGCTGAAATTAAGAAAGACCCAACTTTGAGGTTAAAAAAGTCGATGTGGGGATTCATGAAAAAATCTTAAAAAATAACTAAAATCACCGCTTTTATGTCTACTTTCAATATCTGAAGTCGAAAGTTTGTGTATTTGGTCGCTACAGTCGAATTTTTTTTTTTAAAAATTGGTAAAAATACAATTTGCTCGAACACACGCGATTGAAGCGAATGGAAGAGCCAACTCTTTGAGGTTTAAAAATCTCGCAAAATCTCTAAAATGATCGCTTTTAAGTCCTTTTTCAACGCCTGAAGTCGAACATTTGATTACTGAAGCGCCTCAGTTGAAATACAAGCTTGTAAAATTGGTAAAATTTCACGCGACGCCCCTATGCCCTGAACTGAGCTCAGATTGTGGCCGTGCTAATTGTGTTTTTACCGATTTTACGAACTTGTTTTTCAACTGAAGCGCTTCAGTAATCAAATGTTCGACTTCAGGCGTTGAAAAAGGACTTAAAAGCGATCATTTTAGAGATTTTGCGAGATTTTTAAACCTCAAAGAGTTGGCTCTTCCATTCGCTTCAATCGCGTGTGTTCGAGCAAATTGTATTTTTACCAATTTTTAAAAAAAAAAATTCGACTGTAGCGACCAAATACACAAACTTTCGACTTCAGATATTGAAAGTAGACATAAAAGCGGTGATTTTAGTTATTTTTTAAGATTTTTTCATGAATCCCCACATCGACTTTTTTAACCTCAAAGTTGGGTCTTTCTTAATTTCAGCCGACTTTAAGCAATTTTTTCAACTAGAAAAAATTGCTCAGGAGATCCAATTTTTTTTGAGCAGGTACTCTTAGTAGTGTACTTAAAGCTTGGAAAGTATGAATTTTTTCTACCAACGCTATCCTATTAAAAAAAATTATCAAAGATCGGAAAAATTGCAATAGGGTCACCAAAGTTCAAATAGGTATGCAACCTGCTAAACCTTCAATTAATGAAAAACGACCTTAAGCAATGAAAAGAGGACACAAAATGCATCAAAATGAGACCTCAACCGTATCTTTCCGTTGAGAATTAAGGCTGTGGCACGCGTTCAAAGATAAGCCTAAAATCGCAATTTTTGAATTTCCGGTTGCCTATATCTCAGGGGCCGTAAGCTAAAAAAATATGAAAAAATACGTTTTGAGCTACTAAAAGTAGTTACAATCACCCCACAAAATATTTCCAAAATCCATGACTAGGCAGCACAGGCTCTGGTTGATTTAAAATGGAATGACCCCAAAACAAAAAACGAAATTTTGTCAAATTGTGATATTTTTTGTTTGTTAATTGTTCCATTTTTCACCTAACTTGACTTTGTTAATTTAACCCTACGGCCACAGCTGCAAACCGCTGCAGCCAAACTCATATGGATTTTGTTCAGCAAGATTCGAGGAACACGTCTGTGGCATCAGAATTACATTCTAGGACATTCCAAAAAAGATATTAACGGTTTTCTCTCATTTTGAAAATGCTAATTTCAGGGAAAAAAGATATTTGATCTGCTTGACTATATTGCTTCTTAAATCTTGACTGATGTGTTAAGTAAAATTAAAAACTATACTACTTAAACGAATCCTTGTCTTTTTCTGAATCTGGCATGGTGTCGTTTGTTTAACTCCAAAGTTTTTTGAACCGGGATAACAACGGCTGAACATTTGAGTGTCGCGGTGAGAACAGCAAGCTCGTCAGATAGCATTACAAAAGTTCGACGAGGTACGCATGTTCACATTCTCGCATACTCATCGTGCATGACCTATTGTCAAAGATGTTGCCGTTTTCGGACGCTATTATGAGTCTACTTTGAGATTATAACCTTAAAATACCAAACATAACGACTTCGAAAAATGACATTATTCGCGTGGAACGGTAGTCTGTGGCCCAGTGTGCTCTGGTCTGACTTGACCTAATGTCAATTTCTGCGAAATCTCTATGTGTTTGGTCGACGGAGCAGTTTCGGCCGTAATTTGTTGGATACCTCGACGATGCTTTCACTTAACCGGACCGAACTTAAACTCGGTTCCTGCGGGAGTATAGTCTCAGTCGAACAAACCTCAAACCCAACTTTGCCCGCAAACTCTATGTCCGTGCTCAGACGCGGATTAACCGCGATTCGCTTCATCCAAGACTCGACGGGTCACTTTTTGCACGATGGACAGGCGAGGTCGGACCAGACTACGCGCAGTTGGAGTGCGAGTGACGGCGGAATGGATGATTTGCGGGAGGAGGGGGGAGGGTGGTCGAATCTGAGGGAACCGAGGGATGAAAAGTTTAAAATGCACCCCGTGGTCTGGTCTATACGCGTTCTCCGCTCTCTCGCAGAGGTCGTAGGTCGGAGGGATGCGGTCGGTCGCGTTGCGCGTCACCCTGCATGATCGGCTCAAGCAAAGGAATATTGGCGATGGTGACCCAGTCTCCAGAGTCCCTTTTACTCCCTACTCCTTCCTGGTCTCTCCAGATCCCTATATCCCCTGCTATCCCCCCTCTCTCCCCCCCTTGACTTTTGACTCTGATTTACGTTACGTCGCTCCGATTCATAGTCGTCCGATCGTTACTCGTTACCCGTTACCCTCCCCTCTTCCTCCCTTTTCCTCCGTTACGGAGGATGGAGGGTTAGGTTATGGAAAGGTCAAAGGGATGCGTTAATTGTCACCGTAGCACAAAGGATCGAAATTTGGAATTTTTGGGACAGAGCTTTACGAATATATATCTAGAGATAAACTATGTACAAATGTGTGAAATCATTCATATTAGAGCTTCCAATGAGTTAAAATGCGCCTTCAATTTATAGTGTAGGCAAAACCAATACCGCAAACAGCTCTTGTGTTTAACGATTGTTGAGTAAAGATGCTGATGCCATCAGTAGTCAATCTGCAGGCTGATTATGAACGATCGCGTTTCGTAATGCCGTCGAGCCGATGATCGAGTTCGTGTTATTCTTATGTAATTCCAATAGGTTTCATTCCGATAGAAACCCTCTCATCTTTGAGGAAATTCGCCGATGACTCCTGAGCTATCAGCGAATTTTGCGCAGAGATGATAGGGTTTCTATCGGAATGACGTATAAGAATAACGGGTACTCGATCATCGATTCGATGTCATCATACGGTACGATCGTTCGTTCATAATCAGCCTGCAGAACGAAGCATCATTGTTTTAGCCGTTGCATGCTCAACAATCAACGTATAGGAACCGTTGGATGTTGTTCCCCGTGTTATTTTACTGAGTTCCCGAAAATACGATTATGCCAACAAATCAACAGGTGATTAAAAAATAAAAGTGACTTTTTACAGGCCAGGGTATAGAAAAAGGAAGTCTATGGTGATGTAGTGAGTCACCACGTCACCGTAGACTTCTGACGTTCACTATTGAGCCAGGATCTCACTTCAGACAAGTAGTGAGGAATCACCTTTAAAACCCTTTCGCTCACAGTGGTCCGCATTTAAGGGACGACATTTTACATGGAGCATTTTGGAAATTCGAAAAAATTGACTCGCATATGGAATCATATGAGAAAAGTTCGTTCAATTTAAGGGTAAAGGTTTCAAATTGACACTTTTTTCACGATTCGTGTGTGCGAAAAGGTTTATCTATCGGTTCAAAGAAAAAGTAAGTGATCGGTCACTGGTCTTTTCTGATCTTCACCCTTATTTGCGTCAGAGTTGGGCAACCAACTAATGAGAAATAATGAAATGAGTCTGGCAACACTGAAAACTGGGTTTGCTACCTTGCTGAGGAAAGGAAAAACCACACGGAAGGTATCCAGATATGAAAGAATTATTTTAAAAACATTTTGAAAATCTTGCCAAAAAGTTTTTGGTAACCTTTTGTAAATATTTTAAAAAACTTGATTTGTTTATGCCAATTAGTTGTCAAAATATTTTTGAAAATATTTAAAAAAAAAAATGTCCAAAAGACAAAAATATAAAAATGTTTTTAACGTATTTTAATAAAAATGTTTTAAAATTTTTTTGTTGAAACGTTTCAAAACATCTTAATTAAAATATTTTAAAAACATTTTAAAAATATTTTTGCGTTTTGCAAATTTTTTAAAAATATTTTTGCCTTTTGCAAATATTTTTAAAATATTTTTGTCAAAACTTTTTGAAAATGTTTTTATTAAAATGTTTTTAAAATATTGACAATATTTTGACAATTAAATCGACTCGGTGTTGCCTGACTCACCAAATAATTTCCGAATATTTTTTTGCCCACCTCCAATTTTCCTGATAAATTCGTGGACCGTCCTACTTTGCGCCGTGCATGGTCACAGCCGCTAGCCTGAACGGTTCGTCGGTGGTTAGTTTAATACTCGTTCGTTATGAATCGTCGCTCAGAATCGGGTATAAAAATAGATTGGAAAAACTCTTCCTCCCTCCGCCAGGGCTCCCTCCATCCCCTCCATCCCCTCGTTACCGCTTTCCTTCATCCCCCATCACCCTTACCTCACCACGTCACCATAGACTTCCTTTTTCCATGCCCTGTCCTGTCATAAGCCACCGTTATTTTTTAATCTCCTGTTGATTTATTAGCATATTTGTTTCTGTAGAGCCGCGTAAGCGTGAACGCCGAACGGGCGGCGCGCGGCTGCCGCGACTCGACGTGATCCTGATCCGTGCATTTTTCAAATGCTCAAATCCTAAATCGATCACTGCTCGATGGGTGTGTTGTGTGTTACAAGTTTTCTTTGTTTTCATTTTCATTTTCGTTTTTTGTTTGTTTTGTTTTTGTTTTTTTAACAAAACATTTTTTTCATCCCCCCCCCTCTTTCTTTTTTCAAATTATCAGCATTTCAATCTTATGACACCGTAAAACACTCATCTTTGCCAATGATCTGTTTCAACATTTTGCTGCAGCATTTTGCATTTTGGCAAAATCTATGTACAAGTACAATCGCGTGAAAATCTCGTTGAAAGCATCTAAATGTCTGAAAATCCACTCTCAAACGCAATGAATGTGTTTAAAAAATGTAAATATGGCGGTCGAATGAGCGGGTCACAATGTGGGAGTCCCATTTAACCCTCTAAGGGCCAGGTTATTTCAAAAGGACACCGCTCCTCCGTTTCTAAAGGGAAGGTAGTTAACTATTCGTACTCGGAGTTGAAATTGCCTATACGTTACATTGAAGGCGCCCGAAGACATCTTATCTTGTTACATGTTTTCAACAATATTCGCGTTTATCCGGAATAAAGACTGAAACAATGTGAAGTAGACTAAAAAAAAAAAAACGATTATATTCGGGCTTGGCCCTTAAAGGGTTAATTGCAACAAAATACCTTGAAATTGCCTATACGATACATTGAAGGCGCCCGAAGACATCTTAACTTGTTACATGTTTTCAACAATATCGCGTTTATCCGGAATAAAGACTGAAACAATGTGAAGTAGACTAAAAAAAAAACAAAAAACAAAAACGATTATATTCGGGCTTGGCCCTTAAAGGGTTAATGGGTCTGTTGCAAACTTTTGCTACAGCGATAAAAAGTGTTTATTCCAATTTAAAATCGCCTGAAAAGTCCATTGGTGGCATCATAAAGTCAATAAATACAATATTAAACTCACAAGAGGCGTTTATTGAAATCCAAGATGGCGGCAAAATATCGAGGAATCTGAATGTATGCACCGTGATCATCCAAGGATTGCCAACTTTGACAACCTCACTGCAGGTAGAGGTTATGTGTTTATTTACGTTGTGATTGGTTGTGATGGATATTGTGAGGTTGGCTATCCTTGAATGTTCGTGGTGCGCATGCATACAGATTGCTCGATATTTTGCCGCCATCTTGGATTTCATTTAACGCATTTTGTGAGTTTATTATTGCATTTCATTGTTTTCTGATGCCATCATTGGACTTTTCAGGCGATTTTACATTAGATTGCACACTCTATAGCGCTGTAGCAAAAGTTTGCAACAGACCCATTGCAACAAAATACCTTGAAAATCTCTACGCCATCGCAAAACTTTCTCAATTTGTGTAACTTGGTTAGAGTGAGATAGTAAAAATGCCATTAAATATTCAAGAACGGCAGCACTGTTTTGCTGCGAGGGTGCGAGAGTGAGGGTGAGTGTGAGAAGAGCCGTGCAGAAAGCTTCGATACTCTACTTGGGTGCGCGGTGCATAGCTTGGATGCGGGAGCAGGGCCTTTGAGTTGGGGTATCGCGCGAGGAAAGGCGCTCGCTCGTCGCCGTCGCTCGAACTTGCATTCCGGTATCCGGCGGAAAAAACTGGTTCACCGTTCCTTGTTTCCCGTTCGCTCTTCGCTGTTCCTTGGTTGGTGGTTGTTCCTATTCGATTCGCCGCTACCACAGACCACTTGGCGAGTTTCACAGAAGCAAGCGTGTTGCGAGTCGCGCCTCTCTTCGCTTTCGCGATGCAACCGTTGCGACACCGGGCACTAATGCTACTGCACAAAAACCGAAGTATCCCTTAAAGTAACTTCCATCCAGGGCTGCCGTTTGGCGTATAATCAGTGCTATTTTTCAATTCACCGATGATTTCACCGGTTGAGGAAATATTACACAGTTCAGAACAGTGTAATACTGTAAAGGACTAAAATACAGGGCTGCCATTTTGCGTATAATCAATGCTATTTTTCTAATCACCGATGATTCCACCGGTTGAGAAAAGATTACACAGTTCAGTTCATTGCATGACTGTAATGCACGAAAATACTCTGATCTGTAATCTTTCCTTAATCGGTGAGACTATGTTGATTAATTAAAATATCCGCAAGTTTTTTAAAGTCATCGACGACTCCACCGGTTGAGAAAAGATTACAGATGCGAGTATTTTAGTTTATTACAGTCATGCACTGAACTGAACTGTGTAATATTTTCTCAACCGGTGGAATCATCGATGAATTGAAAAATAGCATTGATTATACGCAAAACGGTAGCCGTGCTAAAATACTCGCATCTGTGATCTTTTCTCAACCGGTGGAATCGTCGATGACTTTAAAAAAACTTGAGGATATTTTAATTATTTAACAGAGTTTCCACCGATTAAGGAAATATTACAGAACGGAGCGTTTTCGTGCATTACCTTCTTACACTGAAGTGAACTGTGTAATCTTTTTTCTCAACCGGTGGAGTCATCGGTGACTGGAAAAATAGCATTGATTATACGCAAAACGCCAGCTCTGCTTCCATCTCCCGTTTTTTCCGTATCCTGCAAATCCTTCGGTCTTTGCACTCGCACCTCTCCTCAACTCAGTGGCGTCGCGTGCCATCTGGCAACAATGCAACTGCTCCATTTAAACACACTAAATATATCGAATTTTCCGTGTGCACTGTGCACCCCCTGAATTCGATATTTTACATGAGTTTAAATGGGTAGAATACATTGTTGCCAAATTGCACGCGACGCCACTGCCTCAACTCATTCTTGTGAGTTGTTGACTGTTGAGAAGGACCTCGGAGGAACCAACCATGTCAACTGAACCATGGAAATAAATCCCTCGAAAATTTGTTATCGATTCACGCAGCAGCCCTACGGAGAGGCATTTTCTACTGAATCTCGGAGAAAAAGGTATGTCGCTGAAGCACATAGAGTATGGTGAATTCGCAGCTGTTGGGCGGAGAATTGTCTTCTAACAGCATACTTTACGTTCTTGAACGGCATACTCTATGTTTTTGAACGACATACGTATGTGCGTAAAAGACTCATACTCTCTGTCTTCAGAATTCATACTCGCCCCTGCAGCAGCTGCAAATTCGACATACTTTGTGTGCTTCATCGACATACCTTGCGCTCTAAATGCGCTACTGATTCACGTACTGCTCCCCGGCTAAGAATTCAACGTCTTTGGAAGACCCCCAATAACGTCCCAATAACGTCCTGATATCCCTCATGTTTATGGTGATTTCTCGCCTGTCTGAAGTGAGATGCTGGCTCAATCGCTCAATAGATATAGAGTCACTATTTAGTCACACATCGAGAAATGTATCTACTTTAAAGGCTTATAATTTTTTTTTTGTCTGAAAAATCAATCGAAAGGGGCGTCCTCTCACAGGAACTGCATAGTTTTTTACTAAATTTTTTAAGCCTTTCAACATAGTCCTAGATTGACAGAGAAATGAAGCAACGAAATTTTGGCAAATATTATGCTATGAGGGCCAGGGCCGTCTTATTACGCATGATAAAACGGTGCCACATTGCCTTCACTCTGAGTTTCGTCAATGTAATGTATTTGAAGTCAACTCTTGATTTGGGTCGGGAGGGGGGTGATAAAATAGTTGTAAAGGTATAAGGTTTTTAGCACGCGCAATTTTTTACTTTTATATTCACCGAAATTAATTAATGATTATAAATTATGACAGTGGTAATCTTTTTTTCTTTTATTTGAAGACAAATGCTCTCAGAATTCGAGATAAATTACTTCAAAGGTGAAAAGTTACGAGAAAGTTGGGCTTTTGCTGACTCGTGTCATCCTAGATGTTGACCTCAGAATTGTGCCTTTAAATTTATGCACCGGTTTTGAAAACACCCTTTCCATGCAAATGCAATTATACGCCTCCCATGGAGAAGCGGCTCCCATATATCCGATGAAATTTATCAGCCAATCAGAGGTGTGCAACCCTCTTTGCTCAACTACCGTTGTGTACAAGCATTCTAGCTGTATACCAGCGTTGCCAGATTTTAGGGAAATATCAGTAGATTTCGTATAAGGATCAATGTAAAATCTGCTGATATTTCTCAGAAATTGGGCAACACTGCTGTATACTTCAAATGAGCGTGTAAATGGCCTCATCGATTCCTTGCTTTGCCTCATAACACGAAACCATTCGTCGAGGTCATTGACGCTATTTTTAAGCAAATCTGACTTAGCCAAAGATCACCTAACTTCATGTGCTGAAGAGTACTTATTTTACGAGATTTGATCGGGCTGACTGGGATACAACCCCTGAAAAAAAAAAAAAAAAAAAAAAAAAAAATAATAATAATAATAATAATAATAATAATAATAATAATAATAATAATAATAATAAAAATAATCCTTTCTTTTCATCCGATTTTTGATGGCATCAAAGTAATGAAGCTGTGATTATAAGAAACACTGAACCAACATAAAAAGTGGGCTTGTGGTATAGGATTGTACCAGCAAGTCCAGTGTCTAACAGGAATGCGGCTATGAAGAAACTGCGTGTCGACAGAACAGTCGGCGAATTAAATAGCGTCAGTTGACTCCTTACATTTTGGCTCAGGTAGGCCACCTGCTATACTTGAATTCATTGTTCTAAGTAAGTATTGCAGGTTGCCTATCTGCTCCAAAATTTGAGGCGTCGTCTGCCATTCTTTAATTCGTCGACTGTACCTCAAAGGACTCAGAAGAAAACATACTGTGTATCCTACAGTAAACTTAAAGCTGATATTAAATTATTCGAGGGGTAATTGAGTCAATGTGTTAAAACATTCACGGGAAGTGGTACACATGCGTATACCATTTTATTTAACATGGGATTCAATGAAATTTAAATGGAAATTTTTCAAACAGTTGATGTGTGACCCATCAAAGTTCTTAGAAAATTTACCTATTTTGAACAGTCTAAAAATATCTCAAAATAACTCAAATCCCAAAATGCGTGCATAAAAGGGTGACATGCAGGGTTAACAGAGTGAGAAACCAATTCCTTGATTTGATTTGTCTCTCTACTACTCTACTATTCTGAGATAGGTTTGGTGGTGGCTCAGAAAATTCATAAATAACAAACTGTTACCACTTCTAGTACTTGAAAATGAATTACTAAACAAGAGTTTGTCACCAACTCCTTCTCCAAATAAATTTTTCTAATGGAGAGTGTAAGTGAACGAGAACTCGTATATCGATCCAGATCGAGATATGAATGAACGAATCCCGCGTTGAATTATAAATCCTGCGTCCTGCTTTTGCCCGGCCCGGCCTCGGCGGTGCGGTGGTGGCGTCGCCATCCGCGGATCCGCGCCACTCCTAGATCTCTTGAAAATTCGCTCTCACGGAAACCGGAAATGATTTCGCCGATGCTAAAGTTTGCTCAATTACTTATTCCATTCGACTGAGTTTGCGGCGAAAAAATAAACGCTTCATTTTAGGGTCAAGGATTTTCCAGCGCATCCTTTTCACTCCTTTTTAATGTTAAACAGCTAGGCAACCTTCCTCCATTCCTGCTTTGCCACCTATCATCTCGTTTCATCCCACCAGCTTGTCGTAATGTATTATACAGTTGCAATCCCTTTTTAAAAAAAAAAAAAAAAAAAAAAAAAAAAAAAAAAAAAGCAAGTCGACTTTTCTAACACTTGTGTCTTTGAATGCATTGCTACTGTTCGCAATGGTGTTAGCTCGAAAAAAAAAGTGGCCCGTAATCCGTAGTAAGAGAAGGCAACAAAAATCGTCGTTTTCAACCTTTCATAAGCTTAATTTCAAACTTTTCACCAACATTTCTAGTTTTTATTGCTTGTAACAAGTATATTCTCTGGCATTAAAATTGGTCTTGAAAGTTAATAAATGATAAATTGATGAGTTTACTTCCCGATCAGTTGCGTAGCGTGCAATTTGGCAACGTTGTAATGTGTCCATTTAAACCCATGTAAAAGGTCGAGTGCGAAGGTGTTCACCGAACACCCAATAGCTCGATCTTTTTAATGGGTTTAATTGGACACATTACAACGTTGCCAAATTTCACGCTACGGCGCCACTGTTCCCGATGTTCGGTCACTTTTTTTTTGCTCAGACCATAGTGGAGTGTCTACATCAGACCGGAAAACCCGTAAAAACTAGAAAATATCAGGAAAGTATCAGGAAACTCTCAGTTTTCTTATTTTGACTCGGTGCGTCGGTGGAACTGCGAAGGGAAATCATATATTTATTTATTTCTTTTTTTACCGGGGGGTGCTTCTTTCAAGCGATCAAAAGTCCACAAATTTCAATGTGTTACGTTGGAAGCCTGATTAAAAAGTGAGTAGAGCTTCAGAAACTCCGTAGTGGAAACTCGTGTGAAAAAGTAGGGGATCCTGCTGAAGAGGTGGAAAATGGTGAAAAAAGAGAGTTAAAAACAATGAAAGGAGTGAATTTGCTCCTCAAGATATCGATACTTTTGCATATGTTTAAATGGGAAATATACATGGTTGTCAAATTGCGCTCCAAAATCAGTGGCGTAGCGTGCAATTTGGTAACGATGTGCTGTTCCCATTTAAAACCATATACAACGTCGAATGCAAGGGTGTTCACCTAAAACCCAACAGTTCGATCTTTTTCATGGGTTTAAATGGACAAACTGCAACGTTGCCAACTTGCACGCTTTGCCCCTGTTCAAAATATGCAGCTTTACTCGGAAAAAAAAAAAAAAAAAAAAAAAAATCTTGGCTGCGGTCATGCGGCACGTAATTCAATGTAGTTGCTTTTTTGTTTGGGGGTTCAACTGGTTCAAGATATTCACGTGTTCGCGTCGTACGCACTGCAAATAAACAAGGGCGTGTAATCCCAAAATATTCATCAAAAATAAATAAATGAAAAAAAAGAAAAAGGAAATGAGTCGAGTTAGTGGCTGTCGCGTATAGATATACAAACCCTAATGATTAAGTAAAATCGAAAAGAAAAAGCAAACAAACAAAAAGATTCGAAAAAAAAAAACAAAAACAAAAACCGCCTAACAGTAATTGGGATTTTTCGTTGCAAATGAAACAATGCAAAATTGTTCCGCAAAAATCGCTGAGGGTTACATTGGGAATTGCGCACTCAACATTTTCAGCTGTTTAGTCAACAAGGGACCGTTGAGGGGTGGGGGTGGGGGTGGGGAGCGAAGGGATGGAATTGGATGGACGGACGCGGAGGAAAAGAAAAATGACTGGTGGTAAAGGGATGAGAGGAGGTCTGCGCGACGGGAATCCTTCGGCGTTGCCAAATTCCCGGCTCCAGTCTGTTAAATTCCCTTTGAATCAATGCAATTCCAACCCGAAGTCTCCAACGCTGGAATTCCCGCTCCTTGTGCGCTCTCCTTTCCACTGTGCTTTGTACTGCTCCATGGAGAACGATGACGCAAGACATGCACTGAGGCTACCCCCCCTTCTCTTCTCCTGTTCCCTCATCCATTCATGACCCCCTTCGCTTCTCGCCCCTTCCCACCCCCACACCCTAGACTCCTTTCGTGCATCCCTTCAATCTTCTTGGCTAGGCCGCGTATGTAATCTCCGTTGGTTCCGTATCGCGAATCGCGAGGTTTGCACCTCTCTCTCTCTCTCTCTCTCTCTCTCTCTCTCTCTCTCTCTCTCTCCCCCTCTCTCTCTCTCTCTCTCTCTCTCTCTCTCTCTCGCCCCCTCCCCCTGCCCTCTTTACTGTCCCAGAACTGGCTCGCTCAGGCGACGAATCGTTCGCTCAAATTGTATCGTGCAATGAACTGATAGCCTAATTTTCCAGCGAGCATTGATTCCGACTTGAGGATTTTAATCTATATGTTTTGTTAGTTTGCATTAATGCCATTAATATTTAGGATTTAAAGCGATTTAGTTGAGGATGGGTCATTACTCATTAGCTCAAAGGAATTTCAATTCTTATTATAATGGAGCTCTTGCAAACTTTTGCTGTATGCAAATGAATAAGATACGTTTTTATTCCCATCCACTAGGCTATCGAGTATGTAGCTGGGACTGTTGGGATCCATCTATGCCCATCGGTTAATCGAAGCGTTCCTTTTACTTCGTACGATTTTTCGCTTGAAGAGGTTAGGGTTCGCCATTTGTAAACACGGAAAAAAAAACTATGGTGAAAATAACCATACGGATACCTGATTTTGGCACCTGCTAGATGTTATGGTAATGTTAACCAGAAGTATACTATGTTTTGACTAGGTACTAGGTGATGTTACCTGATTGCAAGTCGAATTTACTCAAAGTATTGGTAAATGTACCATACTTCTGGTCAAGTTTACCCTAACATCTAGCAGGTGCCAAAATCCGGTATCCGTATGGTTTTTTTCACTTATCTTTTTTTTCCGTGAAAATGTAAACACAGATGTAAACAAAGAAGGCCTATCCATTTGTTTCTGAGGCCGCTGTATTGATGGGCAGCGGATGAAATCCATCAGGCCCCATCGAAATTGAGAGAAACGGTTCGCCGGATTCCATCAGCTGGATCGAATGACTGGGTGGGATGGGGGGGGGGGGTCTATAGTTGAATCTAATGTAAAAACGAGTGCCAATCAAGAAAATTCAGTAACAAACTAAGAAAACAGCTGTATTAGCAAGATCGTATCGGTGGAGTGTATTCCTGTCTTTGTCACTATCGCATTTGCGAAGACACAGAGACATGTCTCAAATTAGAAAGGGATCTTTCAAGATACCTGCGTGGCTCCGCCATTAAGTCCAATTCTGATAGTGAATTTGGTGATTTTTTAGTGAACGCATCGTCATTTTTACAGGTTAATATGTAAGAATCATCTCTTCTATCACTTGTAGCAAAAGTTTGCAAGAGCCCTGTTACATTTGTTAGCATTGGATAAGGAGGAGAGTTGAAAATCGTATTTAGAGAGGATTAATCACAATTTTGCATTTCACTCTCCATAAGAGTCCGAGACAAATAGAGACGGAGCACTACACTAAAATATATAGGGCAGATTCGAGGCACGCTGAATTCTCGCGGATTCAACAAAATAACAGTCAACACCCCTTTGATGTCGCATGGTGTTGAACGGTGACTTTCAGAAAACAGGGTGGACGGACTGTGAAGTGAAGGGGAGGGTGTTCACTGTTCACCATTCCACTGAATGCGATATCAGAAGGATGTTGACTGTTGTTTTGTTGAATCCGCGAGAATCAAGCCATCAAGCGTGCCTCCGCTGCAGCCAGTTATAGTGCCCCGTTTCTTTTTATTTCTAATAAGCGTACGTATACTAAGATAAACCTAACCTCAAAAAAGTAGCCAGGTTTGTGCTAATAGACAGTACTGCCCTAACCCTTGACCAGTTGAACTCTCCAGATTTGCGAGACGGTTAATGAGCCTATCCGACCGACTCAAAACGCGGTTTATGAGTCGTATATATTTCCGTAAAGTGCCCCTGCAAATATTCTCCCTTTGAAATTATAATCATACGACTCATTTATGAATGAACAACTACTTGATCCGAATCGAACGAATTGAATCCTTCAAAGAGCGATTTTTTTTCATCACTACTCATTGCTCCTCTTCTCGGTGCTCTGCTCTTTGACTTCATTCTCTTTACCTTCCCCGTCACATCTCTTCATTTAACCCCCACCCCCTTTTTCTTGTGCCCCACCGAGGGACAAAGACCCCGTCCCCTACCCCTCCCTTTATAGGTATACATCTACTTGTATATACATTTAGTCGACTTTCACCACGACCTACAAGCTCGATTCTCCCCCTCTATCTCTTCATCATATCATCCAATTCTCGGGTGTTTATCCTGTATCGATATTACTCGATTATGACTAATTCCTTCAATCGTTTATTCTTAACGAGCGATACATTTATCTAGAGTGGCGCAGTCTAATAGGTAACTTGTCTAACCACCGTGGAGGATTTTTAGGTTAGGTTTATTGTGTAATTTGTTCCATTTATTCCCATGTATTTTGATACAACGAACAGAGGCCGGCTGGATCATGCTTCGATTCACTGCGTGCACCGCGCCGCACTAAAATACATGGGAATATATAAATGGACAAAACGACACCTTAAACCTAACCTAAAAATCATCCATGGTAGTTACGCAGGTTTCCTATTAGACTGCCACTCAAGATAAATGTACCTATAGCTCGTTGTATACCTACTCTATTGATGAGTGCGTCGGGGAGCCTAAACATTCGGTTATTGTAGAGCTATACAAAGCTATTTTAAAAGGCTATTTTAAGGTTTTTTTTTTTTTTTTTTTTTTTTTTTTTTTTTTTTTTTTTTAAGGTATTGCGAAGCTATGTTAAAAGGCTGCTACGGTTGTACCAAAACTCCTCCCCCCCCCGTGTTGAAACAAGGGTTCAGCCCATCGAATATAGCGGAGGGATCCTAGCTTCAGGGGTATAACTTTTCGATGAACACTTTAGATGGACCCAATGGTAACCCTTCATTCAGCCAGGCTACCGCGCCGCAGCTAGTCTTATCCAATCAGTGGCGTAGCGAGCAATTTGGCAACATTGTATTAGTCCATTTAAACCCATTCAAAAGGTCGAATGCGAAGGTGTTCACCGAACACCCAGTAGTTCGATCTTTTTAATGGATTCAAATGGACACATTACAACGTTGCCAAATTGCACGCTACGACACTGTATCCAATGATTCTAAAGATCGGCCCGCAGGAGATGTCACTGCACGACTCAAATATTACAGACATCTGGGCATTCAAATACTACATTTAATTTATTTTGTAAACAAACCTTGCACATAATACTCAAAGATTATACGGATTGTAATCTCTTTGATACCCTCAGTGTGCTAAGCTAAGTTGTATCATTTCCGGCGTTCGCGTTTACTTAAGGAAACTTCGGCACTATGCCTATTGCGGATTGCCTATACATCTGTATGTAATAAATCATCTTTGACGCGACTCTCCATCAAAATCTAATCGGCCGTGTTTTATGGGGGTAGCCTTTTGATTGGTGTAGAGAGGCTTGACTGACGTCATCAATGGAATCGTTTAATGTCTTTTGAATGTACATTTGTAAATAAATGGGTCGCGGCCCCGGCCGGCGACCGACGCGGCGCGGAATGATAGGGATATAGGGATAGGTATGAAGATAATTGGCTCGGAGTGACCTTGAATTCAAATGGCACACGCGGCGGTGGCTGCTTGCTGCTGCTGAGACCTCTGGGTGGGGGGGGGGGGGGTGCTGGATCTGTTCGTTATTACACATCGGTTATGTTCGGATCAGTTTGGATTATCCTACTTGGATTTGAATGGAATTTAAGGCTGGACTTTAGAGAAGCTGTGTCGAGCTGAAAGGTGGAGGGAGAGGGCCCCGGCCCTATTCCCTTTTGCAGCTTGTTTTGTCCCCACGGCATGGCATGTCCCAAAAGTACTTGCACAATGTATGACGGAGTGTATCCCTGCCTGCCTGGTGCCTAATCTCGGCCTATGAATTCTCTACTATTATTGAACCGAATTTGCATACTTCATTTATTAGCCGAGTTGCCGTTTTGCGTATAGTTACTCGCATTTTTCAATGATCCGATGATCCCACCGGTTGAGAAAAGATTACACAGTTTAGTTTAATGTATGACTGAAATGCACGAAAATACTCTGTTCTGTAATATTTTCTCAATCGGTGGAAACTCCGTTGATTAATGAAAAAATCCGCAAGTTTTTTAAAGTCATCGACGACTCCACCGGTTGAGAAAAGATTACAGATGCGAACATGTTCTTGCATTACAGTCATACGCTGAACTGAACTGTGTATAATCTTTTCTCAACCGGTGGAATCATCGGTGAGTTGAAAAATGCGATTAATTATACGCAAAACGGCAGCTCTGTTTATTAGCTAGGGCCTAACATATGACCATAGAGCCTGTAGTAATGTTTAATCCGGTTGTGGGCGGTACCAATCATGCAGCCGTTTTTAGAGACAGTTTAAAACAGCTCTCTTCAGTTCAATTTTTTGGCCGGATCGATTGATCGCGCGCTAAATTAAGCGACCTATCGATAGGCTTTGCCTAGTTTTAATTTGGTTTTAAACTCGACTTGAATTTCGGTGAACGACGAATAAGCAAGAGCCTTGGCCTCGCTATGTTAGAGTGGCGACTCAATTTTTAGGTTTTTATTATTTTTTTGTTTTATTTTTGTGTGTGTGTTTACTTGCGGTTGATACTAAAACTGTGAAGTTTTGAAACGTCCCTCCGTTTTGTATTTAAATTTTAGCTACACGGAGAAAAAAACTCGATTATAAGAACTGAACTTCGGCTCATATGGAACACCGAGGTGTTCAGTTACAGTAACCAAAGTTTTCGGTTGTGAGTACCGAACTTCAGTTAGGAGTACCGAAGGTTTTGGTAAGTGTGACTAATAATACTTTGACTCACATTTCGTTCCTACTGTGAATCACTTCGGTACTCCTAACTGAAATTCGGTTCTCACAACTGAAAACTTCGGTTACTGGAACCAAACACCCTCGAGTCCGTGTTTCATATGAACCTAAGTTTTTTCCTCCGTGTACATTTCCCGATAGTGTTTTTTTTTATTATTTGACAAATTCGTAGCCAGTAAAGTTGTTTCTTTTCATATCTCAAAAAATCACCGGACGCAAAAGCGAAGTTCTCACGAAAAATCAAAGTCGAAACGTCGTGGACATTTATTCAGGAAAATGGGTTGCATCTGGATATTTTTTTTTTTTTTTTATTTTTTTTACAACTGTTAGTCCTGAGTTTTAAAACTCTCGACAAAGAAATGAATTCTGCATTTCTATGCCTGGAAAATATTTTCAATTTGCCGTGAAGCCACTTATTCACTGTGCCAAATTTTATACCTTGTACTATCGACGAATTAAAGATTGTCGCGAGATTTTCACGAGCTAAGTTTCGCCTTCAAGGTTCCGGTTCGGCCATACTCCTCACACCTTGCAAGGGAGTGGCCAGTGCGGTTTGGGCGGGAAAGCCGTAACAAATCAGTCCCACACTCTCACCTACGACTAAATATGTGTGAAAATCTCGCGACAATCTTTAATTCGTCGATAGTACATTCATATGTAGGACATCCACGTATATGTATACTTTGATTTTGTGCAATATCATTAAACATTTTAAGTGTACTTAAGCATTACTATGTCTTTTGCGTCTTAAAGCACAACATATTTTGGATCGATGGAAAAGGACTTACAGATTATTCTTTTTCAAAGCTTTAAATGGACAAAATGCAAAGTTGCCAACTTGTGCGCCATAGTCACTGATATTGTACGTAATCAAAAGGCTTTTGGAAGTTGGCCAAGTTCTCAGGGATTCGAGAGGGGTATCCTCCAAAATAAGGCGAATTGTGGAGGAAGGGGGTAGGAGTGGGTGGGGGGTTGAGATCGATGCCTTTTTTTAAATATCCTCAATCCCCGGCATTCGGCGGTTTTGGAACGGGGCTCAGTGAAATTGATTCTAGCTGTTCTCAGGATTTAAAAATGCAAATTTTTCTCTGAAAATTTTGCAAGGCTTATAAGGCCGAATTTCAAATGAGTGGGTGAGAGGATAGTGACAGATTCCTGAATCCACCACGGTAAAAAAAAAAAAAATTGGCGGGAAATTCAAAACTTTTACATTACATTGAAATTCAAAACTTTTACATTACATTAAATGTGAAAATGTGTATTTAACTAAGTATACTTACTCAGAACGGCAGCACTGGGTTACAATCTGGAGCAGCGAAACTTATTTGTAAGTAATTTATAGCGGGGCTCTCATAAAAAATTGAACTAATTATGGTTGAGTTTTAACAAACAGTCCTCATTAAAATTTACAGCATAGTTTCGTTGCTCTACAGGTTTTCTTCCCTGATAAGGTAAAGTTTGTACAACCTGTTTTTTTTTTTAATGTAATGCAATGTGTTTTTTTGTTTTTTGTTTTTTGTTCGTTCTCTTTCCATCCAAGTTGCAACTGTGCATTAAAAACTGAAGGGAGGAAAAGTACTCCTACATTTATTGAGTCTGGTAAACCTGCGAGATAATTGGAGAAGTTTCTCCATCAAATTCAAGGGTAAACCTACTCCTATTTTCCTCTGTCCTGAAACTGTATTCTTCGATCCACTGTATCAGTATCACATTATCCGCTCTGCCGCTCGTCGTCCCTCCAATGTTGCCAATTGTACGGATTCGGGCTTTATATATTCACCATAAGAATCGATGTAAAATACTCGGTTTTTAATCTTAAATCTGGCAACATACAGCGTCCCTCGATCCTATAAGAACTCCGCTCTAATTACACTCGAATTCTCTGTTAAAATGACCCCGATGTTGCCAGAGCTAATTACTTGCAAGGAGCTTGGAGAGGGGGCGAAGGGCCTCCTTGATATAGTCTCCCTGTTTCAATCGGTATCCTTTCGTCCGATCACTATCCAAGTTGAATTCTGGATAATCTCGGAAAGTTAATTATTTGATTAAGGTTCGAAAATTCTATAACTATTTCATTGCGGGAAATCATTTAGCAGGCCTTAAACCGCAAATGGGTATCTTGCAAACTTCTGCTGTAAACCAGCGGTTCCTAAAGTTTGGGCCGCTGCACTATGGTCTGAGATCGTTAAAAAGTGGCCAAAAATCAGAAAAAAAATTTCTCATCAATTCATCATTTATAAACTTTTAGTAGCGATTTCAACTATAGAGAACACTTTTAGCAAGTAATTTAAACTTGAAAGTGTCACCATAAAGTCTTAAATTAACCTTAAAAGGTCGAAAACGATGATTTTTGATTACTATTTTTCGCTGATTTTTGGCCACTTTTTTTTGGATCTCAGACCATAGTGCGCTGGGCTCCGCAAGGTCATCTCATCAGGAGGTCCGAGAAAAAATAATTTTTTGTAAATTTTTTCTCCACGGAAAACCATGGTCTTGTTCAGCGAAACCACAGAAACACAATTGGACTGAGATGTTTGTCGAAGGGAACCAACTGCTTTGTGATTTGTTTGCAGTCCGTTCTGCAGAACTTGTTCCAATTTGCGAAGTTTTTTTTTTATTATTATTATTATCTAGGCCCCCGGGGGGGGGGGGGAGTTGCCACCGGATTTTAGCAGCGTTGGCAAGTTAGCTACACAGAAAAAAACAGGCAAACACTTTTCGGTAGCGCTGACAAATCCTTTGATTGGAAAGTGACCCAGCAAAAGAATTCAGTTGAGCCAACCAAGTATTTGGTTCATCCAGCAAAATTTCTTTAGTTTGGCGGACCTAGGTTAGCTCTACTAAAATCTTTTACCGGGTCCTTTTTCTACCAAAGCGTTTTTTCTGTGTTATGTGAGATCGCTAATAGGTCCATTTTATGTATAGAAATGTCATCAGTGGTGTAGCGTGCAATTTGGCAACGTTGTATTTTGTCCACTTAAACCATGTAAAAGTTTGAACGCGGAAGTGTTCATCGAGCACCCTATCCTTCGATATATTTCGTGGGTTTATGAACTGCAACGTAGCCAAATTGAACGCTGTATACGCAACTGCTTCATGTATCATTAAAGTCATTGAACTTGCTAATGAGAAACACTTTTGATAGATATATTCATTCGTTTCGTAGCTTTAAAAGTTTTAATGGTGCAATTTATATGACAATCATCGGTATCAGCGAATAGTTTTGTTACCGTGGAACTACCCTTACCTATACATATATTGTCTCCGCTCGATATTATATCGCGGTGTTTCCATCTTTCTGAAAAATCTTTCGCGAAGTAATGAAGGTAACTATAAACTCGACTCCTCATCTTTACTGCAAATCTTTTAGAACTCAGACGGGATGGAAACAGAAACTATGCTCTTGATGCCCTTGTTGCAATGAAAGGAAACTTTGTTGGCTTTCTCATCTTAACGGGATGACAAAAAAAAGAAAGAAAGAAAAAAAAAGAATAAAAAGGGAACAAACAAACAAACCAACAAATAAAAAGCTCCGATCATGCGTTCTTGGCACGTTCATTGTTCTTTCAAGCTTTCAATCCTCCCCTCCCCCCACAAGAATCACTGTTACCTCCTCCCCCCTTCTCCCCGCTCCTGCTGCCTTCAACTATAATGACGATGTCCGTCCGTCTTTCAAGAATCTGAAGCTATGTATATACGCAGCTGAAATCCTTAATCACTCAAAATAGGGATCTAAAGATCCCTATTCATCGTTTTATGATAAATGTATCTTACCGTTTTCGCTCCACCCCCCCCCCCCCCCCCCCGACCCCCCTATCCATCCCTCTCGGAGCATCTTTTTTCGAAAACGCTCGTATCTGAAAGATCCAGATATCCTGCCGTCTTATCGTTGTACTCGCTGCATAGCTGCCGCGTTTAGTGTGTATTTCAATGGCATTCTTTAATTCACCGATGATTCCAACGGTTAAAAAAGATAACACAGTTCATTGTATATCTGTATTGTAAGAAAATATTCGCGTCTGTAGTCTTTTCTCAACCGGTTAAGGGCGTCAATGATTTTAAAAATTTGCTGATATTATAACATTTTATGGACCAAGCCCGAGTATTCTCGTTTTCTTCTTCTAGCTATTACCAGTGGCGTCGCGTGCAGTTTGGCAACAATGTATTATATCCATTTAAACTCATGCGAAAGATCGAATTCAGGGGGGTGCACAGTGCACAAGGAAAATTCGATATATTTAACGAGTTTGAATGGAGCTGTTGCATTGTTGCCAGATGGCACGCGACGCCACTGGCTATTGCACATTGTTCCAGTATCACGATTCCGAATAAACGCGATTCTCGATGTAGTATAAAAAGATGAGATTTAGTCTGGAGCCTTCAATCCGTCGTATAGGCAATTCCAACTCCCCCGAGTACGAACAGTTAACTACCTTCCCTACATAAACAGGAAAGTGACGTTCTTGTGATCTAACCTGATCTTTAAAGGGTTAATAATGTAACGACGTTTCCATCGGTTGAGAAAAGATTATAGATCAAAGAAGTTTCTCGCAGTACACTCAAACACTGAACAGAACTGCGTTATCTTTTCTCAACCGGTGGAATCATCGGTGAATTGAGAAATGGCATTAGTTCTACGCAAAACGGCAGCACTGGCTCGCTGCCTCCTCACCGCTTTACAGAGAAAATCCAGGAAAAACTCCAAAAATGGAGGGAAAACTAAATGGCTTTTAAATCTTCTTTTATCTCTTTCAATACCACGCACGAGTAAATTCGTTTTCGTAAATTGATCTGCGCCTCTCATAATCTCGAATTTCTTGTTGACAGTAAAAACGACTTCAACTCGTTGATATTTGCTAAGTGATGTCAACCTACTTGAGCGCCTTCAATTAGAGGGGTAGACAAAATCAGCACCACGGTGTAGATTTAACTACTCACTAAAGAGTGAGCTAGCGTTGATTTATTTTACAATCAGCAATCTGGCAATAAAAGGGTTAATCCTTCTCGTGCAAAGTTATAATGGGGGAAAAATTGCGGCTTTTTGGGTATTGTGGAGATTCCTATCTAATTTGAAACGCATCTCTGTGTTTCCGTGGAGAAAGTGACAAATTGGATCACTGAAAAAACAAAGTTTATGCACAGCCGAAGCAGCCTTTTAAAATAGCTTCGCAAAACAAAAGTTCAAGCTGTACCGGAGAAAGTTGCAGGTGTACCAAAGCACTGCTTCTTTAGAGTAACAGCCTCTTTCCTTGCTTTGGCTCTACCGAAGTACCCGGAAAAAACAAAGCTTAGGTACAACCGCAGCAGCTTTTTAAAATAGCTTCGCAAAGCAAAAGTTCTAGCTCTACCGGAGAAAGTTGCGGTTTTACCGAAATACTACTTGAGTGGAGCAAAAGCAAGAAGATAGGCTGTTACTCTACCGAAGTAGTGCTTCGGTACAACCGCAACTTTCTCCGGTAGAGCTAGAACTTTTGCTTTGCGAAAGCTATCTTAAAAAGCTGCTGCGGTTGTATACTTACACGTTGTTTTTTCAGTGAGTTCTTTAAGGCAACCGCAACTTGCTGCGGTAGAGCTAGGACTTTTGCTCTGCGAAGCTATTTTAAAAAGCTGCTTCGGTTCTAGTGAAACTTTGTTTTTTCAGTGCGATAGGAATCTTTCATGATACCTGCGTAGCTCTGCCTTTATGATCTTGCCATTACAGCTATTTTCTGAGTTTTCATTATTTACATTACTGAATTTTAGACTTTTTTAGCGTGATTTTCGTGATTTTCGTTGGTTTTTAATCAGATTTAACCACTCATTTGCTTGTAACGAAAGCTTTCAAAGATACCCATTTCGACTTTTGTCAAAGATTACAGACTGGCTCGGCCTTCTCTGCTGAAACGAGTATAGTATGCTTTGAAAATAGGAGACTCAGTGCTGACTAACAAGTAACAAGTTTAAGCGGACTTGCTGTTGCAGAGGACTAAAGGACTTAAGGACCACAGGAGGCCTTTTGTAACTGTATAATGTAGTGAGTGTGAGTGTGTGTAACTGTGGAGATGCAAACGACTTGTGTCCTCCTTGAAACGAGCACAAAATGACACACATCCTTATTAGTGATCCATCCTGTTCGAGTGTCGGATTCCCGCCGTTCGGAGTCAAAATGGAATGGAACGGGAACGGAATGGAGGAGGAACGAACGGAGGAACGGAATGGGATTGAATGGACATCGCCGCCGCTGTATTTAAAGATAAGAGATGAGAAGCAGCGCTCAACCATCTCGCATGCAAATTGAGGAGCATTTGTCGGGAAAAGGAGACGTAAACGATAGGTATGCTCATTCCGACGAAGCTCCGTTTACATTCGTGTTATAAATTTCACGAACGAGCAGCGCTCATCTTGTTCCACGAGATCTTTTCCGGCAATGACCTCAATGGAGATTTTGCAAGGTTTTTCTGCGGATAAATTTAACATAAGCGTTCAATCGTATGTAAAATTCTGCAAGAAAGAACAACGAGCATATTGAAAAAGTCCAAAATTCACTCCTTGAAGACACTTATTTTCTATACGCGGATACAGGAATTTGTTTCTCTCTCTCTCTCTCTCTCTCTCTCTCTCTCTCTCTCTCTCTCTCTCTCTCTCTCTCTCTCTCTCTCTCTCTCTCTCTCTCTCTCTCTCTCTCTCTCTCTCTCTCTCTCTCTCTCTCTCTCTCTCTGTCTCTCTCTCTCTTTCTCTCTCTCCCTCCTGCCCTGTGAACTCATCCCTAGCAAAAATGGTCCATACAGGTATACAGTTACCAGAATTCTATCTAAAGTTTCATAGTTCTTGAATTTTTTTTTTGTTTTTGTTTTTGTTTTTTTTTTTTTTTTAGGAAATTCTAGCTCTATGACCATATTCTGGTATCAACACCAGAACTTTCTGATCAAAGTACTAGACTTTCTGTCGTTCACATATAATTCCCCTTATGGTACTTAATATGATTAGAATCTGGTTTTATGACTGTAGCGTTTTTTTTCAGTTTGTGATCGTGATAATCTGTAGACTTTTAATTTGATTCTCAGTAGGGGTGGACCAACCGTGATAAGGGTTGTGGACTCATCAAAAGTCCAAGTACCCACGGAGTACGTTTAAAATTCCTATCGAAGGGAGAGAGAGAGAAAATGAAAGAACTTCCTGAGAGTTAATATGATTGGACGATAAACTTTTATCGGCGCTTCATGATCGGTTTTTCATCGGCTTGACGAAGCCCCCGCGGACAACCCCCCCCCCCCCCATCGCGCTCTCTCAACACTCTTTGCCTGCCTCTTCTAGATTTTCCTCTCATTTCGATCCATTGACTGAAATGTTTTTGTATCGCTCGCCTCTCGCCTCTCGCCTCTTGGCAGTAGTCGTAAGAAAACATTTTGTTAGCGATGAAAACGAACGAAGCAGATTAATTCATAAAGTTCAAAGTTTTAATGAGAAAACGGAAGCTCGCTCTCATTGATGTTGATTATGATTGGATGATAGTGCTGGTCGATGCGGGATCGTTCATTAGTCGGTTTAAAGTATATAGTTTATTAAAACGAATCAATCTAATGCCTCGTTTTGAATGAATCGATTTTTTTTTCTCTCTTTTCTTTTGATTTAAATCATTAAAATTAAAATATCCTTTTTTGGTCCGATTGCTCTACAGGTGCCCTCTCAAAAGTATTCGTTCTAACTTATTATTTGTTATTTAATTGAATTCAACTTTGTAAACATGAGATGTTTGTTTGATCCAATTTATTTTTCATTCCAATCTTTCGGTTCGTCGGACCTTTTACTCTACAGTAATTATTTGATTCGAGTGGGCTCACCAACACCAAAGTCTCCATTGGTGGACTCTATCCTCCCCTCTCTCTCTCTGTCCCCATTAGAATGCGTGTGTTAGAAAAAGGCAGATCAGGGGTAGTCACGTGATTTTCGCTCCCCTCTTTTTTCCTTTTCCAACACGTGCGTTCTGATGGGAAAAGAGAGAGAAGGACAATTTAAGCGAGTTTTATTATTAGGTTCGAGTGAAGATTTTCACTCGAACCAACGGTTGTGAATTTTATTAACTCACTCGAACTGTTTGTTCGGCAACCGTGGATTGGCACCGACCAATTGGCACTCGGTACCAATAATGTAGCATCGCGTAACAGCTCTAAGTGGCTCGGTACTCGCAATTTTATTGGTTGCACCTATACTCAATTTAATTGAGTACCAGTTATCTATTGAACAGGCTTATGTGGAAACGGCAGATGTCCAAAACAAATTATTGAGAAGACGAATAAATTTAAAAAAAAAAAAAAAAAAAAAAAAAAAAAAATAGCAAATTATAAATTAAAAGATGAGAGATAACTTCCAAGACAAGGACAATTGAAGCAAGAAGCCGAGGAACAAGTCTGATCAAGACCCATACAGACGCGTCTTCTTAAGAGTGATATAACCGCTCACAAAGTAAAAAATAAATAAATGGACAATGGACGTTTTCGCAGTGAAATGTTCAACTATTGGTTGGAGTGTCTAATTTTTTGGGTAAGCACGACCACTTAATTTGATTGCGCAGATTTCACTAATAATTAGTAGGGCGAACCAATACTTTTTTTCAGTAAAAAGAGTAACTCACCGGTGCGAGAGACAACAACAAACAACGCTCCTGATTGGCTAGAAGTGGGTTTGTTGTCTTTGGCGTTCGGTAGTGTCCCCCGAAAAGTTCCAAACCTCGAATCTTCGCCCGAACTCAAAGAGTAAACAAGAGTCCCAACAAAACGGTAGGAAAGCGTGGCAGGTGAGCTTAGGTTGGCGATATCGAAAAGTCAGCTTCTGATTGGCTGGCGAAAGCCTGGGCACTGTGAGATCGCTCTTATGGAGATTTAACACGGTGTTTTCGACTTTGCCTCATTTAAAGTCGAATTCCAAGAAAACTTTTGCTCCTTACCTTCGGGAAATTCAAACTATATTTTTTTGAGGATATAACGAAGATATTGATGGGTCATACATAGTACTTCATCGAAAAATTAACAGAACAATATGAATTTGAAAGTAAAATTACGGGCAATTTTTTCCGCCGTCACGTCCGATAGAGAGCCGCTAAACTTCGTATTTTCTTGTGAATTTGGGGTTAAATCTTCGGTTTTCTTCATGAAATTGGCGTATTTCCTTCTAAGAATGAATTTTACACGCATTACAAACAATCTGCACAAAACTAAAAAAGATAAATGGAAAAAAAACAACTGCTACACCACACACTCGGCCCGACCTGTGCGAAGAGTGGAAACACGGCAAAAAATTGCCCTTAATTTTACTTTCAAATTCATGTTGTTCTGTTAATTTTTCGATGAAGTGATATGTATTACCCATCAATATCTTCGTTATATCCTCAAAAAAATATAATTTGAATTTCCCGAAGGTAAGGAGCAATGATTTTCTTGGAATTTAACTTTAAATGAGGCAAAGTCGAAAACCCCATGTTAAATAAGAGCGATCTCACAGGGCCCAGGCTTTCGCCAGCCAATCAGAGGCCGACTTTTCGATATCGCCAACCTAACCTCACCTGCCACGCTTTCCTACCGTTTTGTTGGGACTCTTGTTTACTCTTTGGATCGAACGAAACGATCCGAAAATGAACGAGTCGCTTTAGTGATTGGGATCGAATTAATCTAATCTCATCACTGAATGATTTTGACTGGATCTATGCATCAGGCTTTGTAATAGTGTAAGCAATACTGATGATAGCGATACCTACCGTTCGAGTTGAAGAGATTACTTTCCCTTGCGGCCACGGTTTTCACTCATTATTTTATCACGCTCCTTCTATTAGTTCTATTACTTCTATTATTTATTTAGTCGCTTCCAAGCTCCGGGCTCGGGCTCACTATCACCCAACCCCTAGTTATTCTATTCCAGCTAGAAATAGAGCTCTGGACTGAATCCACTCAGATTATTTGTTGAGTTTTATTCTTGTTGTTCCTCTTATTCCCATATTATTTCATCCCCTCTACACCCACGACCCGCCACGTCCAATAGATTCGTTCTTTCTCTCGAATTAGTTTTGTTCTATGTATTCTTTTCCCGTGCGACATTTCTCAATACCGTACCGAAACATTATTTACTGTACTTTTGTTTCGCCCTTGTTTTTATCGCAGTTTCGACTCTATCTTGGTTTCTAAAAGTAATATTTCTATTATGTTTACGTTTCCAAAAAGCCTGTCGTTGGCCTATCCCTAGGCGGGCACAGTTCATTTTCCGAAGACCATGGCCGCTTTATTACAATTTTATTTTTGAGGAAGATACGCTTTTTCTTCCTTGTATAGATTTTTTTTTTTTTTTTTTTTTTTAATCCAATTATTACTAAATTATTATTATTTTTATTGCTACCCTGTAATTGGAGTTGTTGGAGGCATTGCTGTTTTAGAGTTCGAGGTAGATTAGAAAAATTACCAATTTTTACCTACTACTTCTGTCGGTTAGAATGGCCAAAACTTTTATCTTTTGAAACACAATTAATTTTTTATTGGGGGGGGGGGGGGTTATTATTCGAAGAACTAAGATTTTGTCTTCGCTTGGACTGTATCAGGCCTGGGGGAAAAAGTTCAAGAAACACAAACAATGTGTAAATTTGGTAAAGGTATACTGAAGTGACTGTATAGTGTAAAATTTACATTGATTATTGTAAGTTCTATACTCATACTTCGTTCAACTTTTCTTTTAATTTCAGTAATTTTTACTGTAATGATAACGTTTTATTCCACACTCATCAGTTTTTATCGGAAGGTTCAATGATTCTCTTGCGAATCAAAGTTTTGTAAGCCCAACGAGCTTAATGGAAGGTCAAAGCCGCGTTACCACGTCTTATATATCCATGAGCAGATCTAGCAATTTGGCAACCATGAATTCATCCTATTGGAACACATGAGAAACAATCGGTTCTTAAGGAGGCCAAGGCCCTCTGTTACTAATCGATTGTTTCTCATGCATTCAAATGGGAATAATAGACAGTTGTCAGATTGCTCATGGTCTTATCCCAAAGTGAGGCAAGCCAAAGGCGGACCCAGCAATCTGACGACTGTGAATTCTTCCCATTTGAATGTATGAGCAGGAACGTCATTTCAAGTTCGGCTTGGGGGGGGGGGCAAAATATCTTATGACCTTTTTTTTTTTTTGCTCATCATTATAATTTTCGGCTTGGAGGGGGTTAAAAAATCGGATAACCTTTTTTTTTTTTTTTTTTTTTTTTTTTGCTCATCAACATAATTTTAGAGCCAAAAAGCCGTCTTTTGGGGGCAAAAATCGGATGACTTTTTTTTCTTTGCTCATCAATATACTTCGTGCCAGTTTTTGAGCCCGACTTCAAATCCTTGGGGGGGCAATTGCCCCCCCCCCAGCCCCCCCTAAATGACGCCCATGTGTATGAGAAACAATCTATTCGTAAAAGGGCCATGGCCCCCTCAAGAATGGTTGCCAAATTAATGGATCCGCCCATGAGGCAAGCACGAACGGTTATTTGTTTGCCTCTGTTTAACCTCAGTTCAAAAATTGTAATTAATATTCCAAAGAAACTGGTTTTGTTTGAAAGTACAAGTGTTTCCGAGTGGCTACTTGGAGACAAAATTGTTAAGAGTCTCATTAGAATTTACTCAGATGCATATGAGCATACCTATCTGTTACGTAATAATGTAACAATAACTGAGCATGAATATAATATATTTATTTATTATAATTGATGGTTATTTATCCATTATTACCAATAATTAAACCCTTTTAGAGTAATTGATTCGATAGCAAGTTCGCCTTACTTAGAGGTTGGAATGAATGAATAAAGAATGGACTTTTTAGCCTTTTCATGAATAGAGTTGTGCACATATGATTGTGAAGTAAAGAATGTTTAACACTATCATTTTATGAGCTCTTTTTTTCGGAGATGGCTTCAATTACGTTCCAGAAAGCTCATCTGTGGTTATGGATCGCTGTCTAAACCAACGTTGTTCCATACCCCTCTCTCCTCTTCCCCCACAAATCTGCATCCTTGGAATTGACAAGGCATTTTCGAACTGCTCAATAATTGAAACTATGCTCCTCTCGGTCATGTGTCTATCCGTCGACTCGTTTATCGATAAAACCGATAGACAAAATGGTAGTAATAACGTAATCGGTTTTATTCTGAACCTTTTTTCCTCTCTCTTTTTTTCGATAGAGTCGATTGGATAGCGAGTAGCGTACCGAAGCACGCCATTTGCCATTTCATTATGTCCGCGGGGAAGAGTAAAATGAATTTATTTTTACCCACTCAAGAGTCGATAAAAGGCTTCTCGCTTTCCTCCCTATGTCTGTGTCTCTCCTTCTCCCTCTTGCCATCTCTCTTTCTCTCTCTCTCTCTCTCTCTCTCTCTCTCTCTCTCTCCCTCTTCTCTCTCTCTCTCTCTCTCTCTCTCCCTCTCTCTCTCTCTCTCTCTCTCCCTCTCTCTCTCTCTCTCTCTCTCTCTCTCCCTCTTTCTCTCTCTCTCTCTCTCTCTCTCTCTCTCTCCCTCTTTCTCTCTCTCTCTCTCTCTCTCTCTCTCTCTCTCTCTCTCTCTCTCTCTCTCTCTCCCTCTTTCTCTCTCTCTCTCTCTCTCTCTCTCTCTCTCTCTCTCTCTCTCTCTCTCCCCCTCTTTCTCTCTCTCTCTCTCTCTCTCTCTCTCTCTCTCTCTCTCTCTCTCTCTCTTCTCTCTCTCTCCTCTCTCTCTCGCTCTCTCCCTCTCTCTCTCTCTCTCTCTCTCTCTCTCTCTCTCCCTCTTTCTCTCTCTACCCTATTCCCTCATCTCGGTTCGGTATCAGGTCTCGGATTGAGGTCGCTACTCGCTGGTCGGTGCTTGCAGTGCGGTGGCAACGATGCCAGACTTTTAAGGGGGAAATTCAAATCGATTATCGTTTTTCTCCCATTTAAACCTATGTACAAGTATCGATCATTCCAATCACGAAAGATCGATTCTTCTCCGTTAATATGCATGGGGGATATCGATGTATCGCCATTAACGACCCACCCCTCGAAAAATCTCTTAAATTTTACATTTAATTGACACCCCCTGTTGCTTGAACTCTGTTCCAATTTTCCTTTTGGACATTCTTTTGGATTTGCTTCCCATGTGAATCAAATTGATTTCAGTGTGCATTTTCATTTTAATTTCCATTTTAATTTTGAAAAGAGTTCATGGAACTTTTTTAATCAGATGCTTATGCAAGGTTTTGCTATATACAAATGGACTATAAATTCTTATGTTTAATGCTCCGAAAATGACAGTGGAATCATATCGAAAAAGTCTAAAACCCCCTCCTCGAAGAAAAAACGCAGCTTAAAGTTCAAATGGACCAATTGGACCCACCACCCCCAATGTATGTATTCACTATACGCTACGTACGTCGTACGTTCTGCGCACCATTCTCAAACAAAAATAATATAACCTACAAATTAGAACAATAAGATTGTTCAAAGGCACGTGTGGTAGATATTAAATTAAGGCAGGCAGTACAAATATTGCAAAAATGAGTATTCGGAGACTTTTTTCTGTGGAAAACTCTATTATGTTCTACTTATTCCTATGCGCGGAATTCCATCAATCTCCAGGCTATCCCCTTTACTATTTGTTTGTTTTTTGCTCTAACACTCGTGTTTTAATGGAAGTAGAGGGAGAAAGACACATGCCACATGCCTGTATCCTCCTGTGAGTGCAATATACTGTTCTCTTATGTATGGTTCAAGACGTGTACGACGTACGTAGTGCGAGTGCATACATACACGATTCCACGGATGGTCCACCATCTGGACTTTGAGGTAAGTTTTCTCTGCGAGGAGAGAATTCTTACTTTTGCTACAGCAATAAGTATGACACGTTGATTCTAAAGTAAAATTTGGCGAAAATAACGATGCACTCATTAGAAACTTTCTAAATTAGCTCATTAACTCAGAAAGTCACTTCCATTTCAAACCACCTACGCCAGACACTTGACTATAGATATTATCACCGACATACAACTACATATAGACGGAACCATCGCATTTATGTAAACATGGACATAACTTACAAGCATTTAAATGTTTCGTTTAGATATGCGTGTACATTTCTTTATTTTGTAATCTTTGATAAGCCTGTAAAGACCAGACAGCAAATGCCGCCAATATTTCATGTATTCAGAGGGGACTTCCATCAATTTGTGGTTACGATGTCATTTACATATACACAGTGGTTCCGTCTATGTAGTAGTATGCCCTTGCAAATAGTGTCTAGTGTATATAGCGCGGGCTGTTTGAAATGGAAGTGATTTCTTGAGTTAATGAGCGGTTTTAGAACGTTTTTAATGTGTGCATCGTTATTTCCACCGAATCTTATACGTAATGGTCGTAATGAATCGAGGTTCCAGCGATAGTACGGAACAGACCCTTTTTAGACTTTTTAGATGATCTCATCGTTATTTTCGCAGCAATTTAAAGCAGGGTTGTTAGTTCATTTGCCTACAGCTAAACCTTTCAAGGGCTCCGTTTTGCGTCGGTTTCAAGAAGATTTGGCATCAACGTTGATGGTTGATCGTGGATCCTTTTCCGCCTCAACCCCGAGCTCGAAGTTTGAAGCTTGAACAATGCTGTTACGAGAGAGTTTAAGCCTCGTTACGTTACAACGTAGACGCGTTAAGGCTTACGCTTATGTGCAACAGAAGCAAGCACCATAAACCGTATGAACGCGTTTTTAATAAAAAAAAAAGTTGAGTATAGAGTGCAGGAGTGAATGAGTGAGTTTACGTTATAATTAAAGCTCAAAAATTGTCCGTACTCGAATCTGAATCACTTCATTAAAAGCCAAATTTGTAGCAACTACAAAATGGAATCACTCTCGCACGGAAAGGCTAAAATCAAAAAGCGAGTGGTTCAGCAGAAATTTTTGCTATCCTTCAACGCAGTTCTTACCATTCTTCAGGTGGCATCATTAAATCTGTGAGCCCGTCCAGTTATTCAAAGTGATGATTCCAAATTTGTAATTTGTTTCAATACATTTTCAATCGTTTCCCTTGAATCCAAGTTTTTCCCCCTCAGCATACACTTTTTCTAACCGTACCGTGGGGGGGGGGGGGGGCTGGAAAATACGAAAAGAAGTTAAAAGAAAAATTGTAATTATATAGCGACTCAAAATTATACTTCAACGAGTAATACGGGGCTGAAACCTTCCCCTTTTTGGAAATTTTGAAAAACTGATTACATGAACGTAAGTATGGGGATCTTGCAAACTTTTGCTTCAGGGGATTGAAGAGTTGGTCCTTACGTAAAAACCTGTGAAAATGACGATGAGTACACTAAAAAATAATGAAATTCACTCTCAGAATGAGGCTTCGTGGCAGAGGGACGCAGGTATCATTTGTGAGATTCCTTTTTACATTGAGACTCATCTCTGATGTCTTTCCTTAGAGAAAGTGACGTACATAAGAGACAGGAGTCTTCCATGATACCTACGCCAAACCGCCGCTACGAACTTGCCGTAATATCAGTTATGTGAGTTTAATTCAGGGCTGGATTAATCATAAGGCTGACTAGATTTCAGCCTAGAGCGCAAGATTTTTCAGGGCGCAAAATTTTGAGGGAACCTTATTATCGAAGCGGAAAAAGAACCATAATTACATGCAGGAAAGACCTCAGAAATTGTGGAGAAGCAAAAACAAACAAAAAAAAAAAAAAACAAACAATTATTGAAGCGCCTCACTTTTGAACCCACGGACCGCCCCAGGGCGCAAGTAAACATTTAGCCCAGGGCGCTAGGTAGGATTAATCCGGCTCTGTGAGTTTATTACTGAATTCTAGACTTTCCATGTGTGATTTTTGCTATGGTTTTTACATCAGATTGGCCTATTCTTTTGACCACAGCAAAAGTTTGGACGAGCCCCATTCTCGTGAGACGAACTCCACTCAAAATGCGTCTGCCAGCCAGTGCCACAATGGGTTATAAGTAATCTTTGGTTCGAATGTATAATATTTCCTTCGTGTATTTGCACGGATGGTACGAATATCGAGCGGCGAGGCGTGGATGCGACCGTGCAATAATGTAATACAAATACAGTGATATAGAGTGCAATAAATGTAATAGCTCAATGTTCGATGTTCGATGTGCAACGTTTCTCCTTTGGTCCTTTGTTTCCTTTGATCGTGGCCATCATTGTGTATTGCCGTTTTCCGCGAGCGTCACATCACATCGCATCGCGAATCGCGATGCACGGCGATGTCGTGGCCGAATGAATACATACACAGATTAGACTCAGATTCCGATTCCGATTCATCAAGCGACAAATCAACGAATCTATTGATAACAAAAGACACATCTCAGCACACGATTTCCTCTGCGCACAATGGATAGAAACGTCGGGTTTTCCGGACGTGAAAAAGGACCTTATTCAAAATCGGCCTTTTTACCCCTGGGAGTGAAATGTGAAATACTTTCAGGGAGAATAGAAGATTGAATCAGCGTTCCGAATCTGCGGGCCGATCATTTACTTTATCGTTAAACCGATCGTTAAAACTGTCTACGAGTGATGCTATATTGGTCGAAAATTGTAAAACTTGGCTGTTGCGATGGTAACCATCGTTAAGAGTCTCGTTTTATAAAGGCTATTCATGAGTTACCTTTAAAAAACGGACACTATAACGATGGTTACCATAGCAACGGCTAAGTTTTACAATATTCGACCAATAGCATCACTCGTAGACAGTTTTAACGATCGGTTTAACGATAAGGTAAATGATCGGCCCGCTGGCCTATTTTTTGATTTTGGACGAAGGGAAAGGGTGAGAGGGGGGGTCCAAAGTTAAACACTTAAAACGCCCATAATTTTTTAACGAATAAAGATATGATGATGTACATTGTGCGGAAAGATAGATGTTTTAAAGACCTTTCGATTGATGTGTATGATGTTTGCCTAATTTTAATTTTTAATCGATTTATCTAAGTTTTTCTGATTTTTTTTTTTAAATAGGGTTTTCAGTTTTTATCAATCGGGTGTTCAGAAATGGAAGTTTGGCAACGCACGAACCATCACAAATTGTTTCTATAATAAAAGTAGACGCAATTTGCTAAAAAAATGATTTAAATCAAATCAAAATACTTTGAAGCGGAGTTATGAGGGTTCAAAGTTGGCGCTTTCACGAAAAAGGCCGCCCCGAGGGGCGTACTACAGATGGTAGAAGGTGGCATATGCTGTTTTTCCCGTCCAAATGACCTGAAATTTGGTAATTTATGGTATTTTTTAACGCTGAATTAAAATTTTGCATAAGTTTTTCCAAAGTCAAAAAACCAAGATGGCTGCCGACCAATTTGCCGAAAAAATTGACTCATTTGAAGTTCTGAAATGAATGTTGTCACACATTTTTAGGTCATCTCGATATTTTATTATTATTCGTAATTTTGATTTTTAATTCGTAAAATTTTGTCCGGAAAATACCATGTTTCGATCGACTGCGTGGCGCCATCCCACCAACGCGGGCCGGCCACCCCATACAAGTATACAGTGCATAATCTCGTCCTATACAGTACTTTTGCAAAATGTGTAAAATTGCAAATGCATGCATACGGGGTGATCGATAACTTCATTGACGAACTAACAGAACTCGAACTTTTCGTATAGTGTCGTAATTTTCGGAAAATGGTCAGAAGAAAAAGTACTGTCTTGATTTGAAGGCTCGTTTTCTCAGTGAATTTTAATAGTAGAGAGTTGAAACTTCACAGGGGTGTTCTTATGACCTTCTTAAGTAGTGTTATTTACTTTTTTTTAATTTTTAAATTTGTTTTCACATGGTTGCCACATTTTTAAAAAAGTGTTAAATAATTGCCATTTTTTTGGGACTGATCCTGTTTTAAGGAAAAAAACATCAAGAATTGTCTAAAAAACAGTAGTTGGCAGTGTAGAGCAGCTTTTAACAAGCAATTAAAAAAAACCAGAGGTCTTTCCGTTGAATAGTTCTCAAGATATGTGTACCGAAAGTAAAAAAAACCCCAATTTTTCCCGGAGCGGAAAATGAAGTTAGTGCATGCATGATGAAAAGGACACTTTTTTACATTTTATTTTTGTGGGAAATGATTTTTCCTTGAAATTATTAAATATAGTCGATGAATGCAATTTTCAGCCTTAAAAACATGCAAACCCGTTAATGTAATACATCGAAATGACCGTGAGAATGTGCTGGGGGAAAAAAAAGACAAAAATTCGTTTTTTCCAAGTACTACAACCTCCCCTCAAGATTTCGTGGCAAAAGTCGGTGGAGTTTTTAGACATCCTATACTCACAAGTCGCCGTGAATTGAACGAAGAGCAAGCCGAGCGAGGCTACATACAGTCATTATTTAATTACACGTAACGCCGGCTCCGCAGTTTTTTTGACAGACGGAATTGAGGCGTTCTATGGAAGAAAAGAACTGTAAAACACGAGTGCGTACCCTCCTAAGGGATTCAAAGTTCATCCACAATGTTGGAATTCAGGAAAGAGCACACCCTATCTTCAACGGGCCCTTTTCACCGCAACCTTTTGCTATTGTTCCAACGAAAAGCAGAAAATGTTTTAAAGATGAATGGGTTCGTCCATTCGTCCGACTACCGTGCATGACTCGTCCATTTTATTACGTGGAAATAATGTGCGAGCCATTCAGAAAATGTTTGTCTACTAAGTACGTGCGGGCGTTTCTCATTTCCACAATTCACCAACGGTTAATTTTAATGCAAATAATTACGGAAACGATGGTAAAGACTGAACAATTAAGCATACAAAACTGACATTATAATTAATCATCAAAGGATAAACGTAACATTAACCTATAAAATTTCCAGGAATGCTTGAAATTGTAAGCTTTTTATCCGAAAAAGCCACCTCATTTAAGGGTTGAAAAACAAAATGAATCACACAACTCAACTATCTATTTGGCCTCCGGCAAAATGAGAAGTTCAAAAATATTGATGCCAACTAACCTTTTGATCGATTGTTATTTTTTTTTTCTTTTTCTCATATTTTCCAACGCTTTCTCAGATATCACAAATTCAGTTTTATTTATTTATTTCTTCAAATACTAAATTATTTTACATAAAAAATTGGGTTCACAAGGTCAGTTTTGTTTGCAGGTTATTTCCTTCGAATACTAAATTATTTTAAGCAAAAATTCGGCGCTTTAATGCTCCGAAGTAATTATTATTTGAACATGATTGAATAAATTATTATCAGTAGCTTTTTTTCCTAGATTGATATGAATTTTTAAGTTCTGAAAATATTTTCACAGCTTTGGTATTTTTAACTAGAACTCTGGCATTTTTCCTTAAATTATTCTGATAAAAAATGACAGTTAATAATTTATGTAGGTATAAAAATGGCCTGAATTCTGGTTAAAAATACCAGAATCTTCGTCCGAAAGGTCAGAATTTCTCTTCGGATTTTTTTTATTCGAATTCTGACCGATTCTTAAACAGAAACTGTCCAAAAAATCTCAATATTTGTGCAAATGTGTGGTGGAACGGTGGCAGTGCCAGTGGCGCAACCAGGATCTCTTCTATCTCTCTCATTTTCCCTTTGAATGTATGAGCAGAAAAAGGATAGAGAAAGGGGGTTTTATCCTCTTGTCTATATCCTTGTCTAACACGAGTGTTTCAATTAAATGAAGAGAGAGATGGAGAATTTCTCGTTGCGCTACTGACATGACGGTGCAACCAACACAGGTCACAGCGCAGCGTGAAACGTTCCTCGGATTCGCGAAGTCTAGCGCCATCGTGGAATCCGAATCTATACCAAATTAAGTTTTATCTTCGACAAAGGAATGGGTTATTAATTCGTGCTTGGCTCATTTCACGGCGCGCATGACTTCGCGCGTGACTGTTTTAGCAAAGAGCGGGAAATTCAAATGAGCCAATCAGAATCTTGTCTAAGGAACGTGTGATTACTGATGACCAATCAGATCAAGCACTGTCAGTTGGAATTCGATTAGCCCCCCTCTCACCCGTTTGAACCTACGCAAAAGTTTAGATTGACAGGCGGTTCAATTGAACTCTTTTTAATCGATTCTAATGCATAAGTAAATTGTGTGGTTTACGCACAGAATACTACAATCAGAATGGAAACTTTGCACTGAAAAAACAAACTTTATGTACAGCCGAAGCAGCTTTTTGAAATAGCTTCGCAGAGCAAAAGTCCTAGCTCTACCGGAGCAAGTTCCGGTTGTCCTGAAGTACTACTTCGGTAGAGCCAAAGCAAGAAAAGAGGCTGTTACTCTGAAGAAGTAGTGCATTGGTACACCTGCAACTTTCTCCGGTAGAGCTTGAACTTTTGCTCTGCGAAGCTATTTTAAAAAGCTGCTTCGGCTGTACATAATATTTGTTTTTTCAGTGTGGTTCATTTTGAAGCGTTATATTTTTTGGTCCGCCATTTCGAAAAGTTCTTCATCCAAAGCAATGCGAAAAAAAGAGACAGTGATATGTCCGCCATCTTGGAAAGTCACCGAAAGAGACCGAAAAAAATGTTTTCATCGGCTTACTATGGGAGTTTCCATTCTGATTGCACTATTCTGTAGTAATTAAGTAAAGTATCGATGTACAATGTCTGAAGGGGAGAGGGGACTTCTAAATCAATGAAAATATCCAACAACGCAAGGGGAAAAAGCGTGTACATTTTTGTGATTATTTTTCTATCGAGTTGTATGTACCGAGATACTTTGTGTCTCTATGTAAACATAATGTTTGTTTAGGTACTTTGACTCGTATGATATGCGATTATGTATGGTCATACCTGAAACACAGGTATAATGTACTTAGCTCTTGAAAGTTGAAATCAAGAGTTGACGGGTCAGGCTCTTGAGTTCTTATCCCTTTTTTTGAGTGCTTCCATGTGTACTCACAATGCACTTAACAGTTAACACCAGTATTTCGTATTAACAAGGTAAAAATCCAACGGGGAAGCTTAAGAAAAAAAAAAAAAAAAAAAAAAAAAAAAAAAAAAAAAAAAAAAACGACACATCTAAGAGATTCCTCTGTTTTTTGATTATTGATCCAACTTCTGATCTAGCGTGGATTTTACGTTCAAGGCTTGAATCTCCTTCAAATTGGCGTGATGCAACACCAACTCTCGCGAGTACGAATAGTTGCGCTTGTTCGCCTTTTCCCAAGCGAAGATTTTTTGTTGCGCTCTGAAATTTATTTATGTTGAATCACTGAGTATTTACACTTTGTTTTTGATCAATTGTTTTATTTGCCCGTCTATGTATTTTTCGACACGATTATACAGGGTGTTGAAAAACTGTTCCCGAATATTTCAGGGGCGGATTCTACAGGTCAAAATAAGACCTTTTCTTCTTATAAACATGTGTCCGAAAATGCCCCCCTTTTGAGCTACAGCCCCTCAAAGTTTTTAAAAATTTACGGATTTTCTGAAATAGCGACCACTATTATGAACCAAATGTCCTAAAAATTGGTGTCTCACTGTAATTTTACGTGTAGAATCCATTAATGACCTCGAGAAATTCAGAAGTTGAGTCTGACTGTACTTTTCACGCAATTTTGTACCTTTAACGGCACGAATTTTATGTAACGGATTAAAAATTTGAAGAATAATTGCCGAAATCAGATGCGAAAAACCCTCAGAAAGATTTTTGGTCCTCTTTGTTTCCTTCGATACGAAGCGTTTTAAGCAAGATAATCGCTGCACAGTGTGGAAAAGTCAGCGCTTTTACCATAGCGGCCGGCCCGAAGAAGCAGCGAAGTGGCGGGTTGCATACTAACTGCCGTTTTTCATGGTAAAAGGGCTGACTTTTCCACACTGTGCAGCGATTATCTCGCTTTAAACGCGTCTAATCGAGAGAAACAAAGAGGACCAAAAATCTTTCTGAGGGTTTTTCGCATCTGATTTCGGCAATTATTCTTCAAATTTTTAATCCGTTACATAAAATTCGTGCCGTTAAAGGTACAAAATTGCGTGAAAAGTACAGTCAGACTCAACTTCTGAATTTCTCGAGGTCATTAATGGATTCTACACGTAAAATTATCGTGAGACACCAATTTTTAGGACATTTGGTTCATAATAGTGGTCGCTATTTCAAAAAAACCTTAAATTTTTAAAAACTTTGGGGGGCTGTAGCTCAAAAGGGGGGCATTTTCGGACACATGTTTATAAGAAGAAAAGGTCTTATTTTGACCTGTAGAATCCGCCCCTGAAATATTCGGGAACAGTTTTTCAACACCTTGTATATATATTTTATTTGATGTTTATTCACTCAAGGGAAAAGAAATTATGATCGGAAATTTTAAAATTTTTCTTTGACTGATGACTGTCGAAATAACTACGAATTGTCACCCATATACTATAACTTTACTCTGTTCTCATTTTTCTTCTCCGCCTATTACAAAGTAATATTAGAATTCAAACAAACCTGAATAATTAATATTGATGTTTCGTGTGTCGATTTTTACTCTGAAATATTTCATCTCAACAATCCTTACCCCCTTTGATTTGACCTATTGTGGATTGTTGACGTTTGGAAAACTACTCATTTTTGGACTAAAAATTACTCATCTTTGGATTTTTGTTTGAATTACTCGAACAACTAAATTTTTGCTGTATGTTTATGTCTCTTAACAAAAACTTATTTTTGTTGTGTTTACTAACCACCATTCACCACTCGCAAGGTCTAATTAGAGGACCGATAAATGCGGGAAAGTGTTGAATCTCCGACTTTTGCGAGAATAGAGCGTGCCTGCTAATGTGCATTTTCATGCCTCGGTGTGGACCTACTAATCGGTTTGCAATTAAGCTGCTGGCTGTCGTATACCGTCTCTGAATTTAAGCATTCGCTAATAAACACTCATCATCCAACGCGTACATCGGGACTTCGGGGTTTTGGGTCTCGAGGCGAATACCAGGATTTCTCTAACGATTATACTCGCGTTTCGCTAACTACCATCTTTGATTAAGCTCCTTTAAACTATGGATTGGAACTTGATTAAAATACGACTCGTCCCAATCTGAACTGTGCGAGCGATATCGATTTCCAAGTTACAAACTCCAAACTAAGCTCAAAAACAGACTTCTGTACTGTATGGAGCTTAGAGAAATTACCATCAGGAATAATTTCTTTAATGTCTTAAGTTTGACGTATATTATGATGTAACTATCGAAGCCGCATTAAAATCATTTCCCTCTTTATGTGGGACTCTGTGAACTTGCTCTTTTTACATCAATAGCCTATGATGAAAAAAAAAAAATCGTTCAGAGAAATGTATTCTGAAAAGATTTACCTATATTTTTCTTGCTTTGTGGTTCTGAAGTATGAAATACACTCCAAAACCTAATTTGATTGAAAAATTCAACATTTTCATTCTTAAAATACAAGAATGCACACTCACTCACAGAGAATAATTGGCCGTCAATAAAAATTCATTGGCTACCAATGTTTCCGTCGGCTTTTCTCGAAAGCTTGGTACGATGGATGGGTCAATTTCAAATCACGCGCTTCTTGAATTTGTAGCCACTAGGTCCGGTTCTTCATTCCATTCCCATGTTCCCCAGTACATAATTTTAAACCTTTCCGAGTCCAACTAATACAATTACATGCATGTATACCAATCAAAACCGCATCATTTTCCCGTCAATCTGTCGAGAGAGCCAAAGGAAACCGGTCATTAAAAATTCAGATTACCTTGTACCTTAATGTGATTCATTATTCGCTTCAGTAATTTAATTTATATCGACGAACCAGCAATCAAAATATGGTTCAAATTCAACAAATCATAGCAAAATCAGTATCTGATACGTCAATTTATTTCAAATTGCGCGCTACTTGACTAAACCACCCGGTTTGGTCCTCCGCTCCGTTCCTATGTTCCCCATCCTCAGTCCAACATTCCAAACCTTTATGAATGCCAGAGACAAATAGAGACCCAGCACAAAGCTTGCGACAGGTGTCCACTTTCTGGGGTTTAATTTTGGTCGGAGCTCATCGGAACAACAGCCAACTATTGCCTAATGTTGACTGATGAGCGTGTGTTTTGCATTCGACAAGCAAAACGTGTTTCCGTTTCCGGGACGGCGAACCAATCACAGCCTTTTGTTGAGCTTCATCGTTCAACATTAGGCAATGTTTGTCGTTGCAGCCGGTGACTCCCGAACAAAACTGTGACCGCTAAACTTGCCTCACTTTTCTAACACGGGAAGCATACGGTGTGGTGGGTCTCTATTTGTCTCTGATGAATGCAACCAATGCAACCAATGCAACCACACGCATGAAGACCAATCAAAACAGTATCATGTCCCCCGTCAATGTGTCGACGAAGTCAAAAGAGCCAAAAGAAACCGGTCATTAAAAATCCAGATTAACTCGTAACGCATTGCTACTCATTTGCTTCAGTAATTTGATTTACAAACCGCTGAACCAGCATTTTTATGGTTCGACCGCAACAAATCATCGCGAAATCAGTATCTTATTTCGTCAATTTCAAATTTGCCGCTACTCGGTCCGGTCCTCCGTTCCGTTCCCATGTTCCCCAGTTCAACATTCGAAACCTTGCCGAGTGCAACCAATGCAACCAAACGCATGAAGACTAATTAAAACCGTATCAATTTCCCCGTCAATGTGTCGACGCAGTCGAGAGAGCCAGAAGGAACCGGTCATTAAAAACCCGGATTAACTCGTAACGTATTGATTCGGTCGGTCGGTCTACCCGCCCGCCCGGCCGGTAGCGCTACTACCCGCTCATTCCCGTCTCGTCGCGTCGGTGGAAATGTAAAATTTATCGGATTTTACTCTATCTCTCTCTCTCTCTCTCTTTTTCTATCACACTCAGTCTATACGTGTATCCGTCTCTCTTGCTCTCACGCTCTTGCCCGCGCTCGCGACTTTTCAAGGCGTGATGGAAGCGAAGCCAGGCAGGCGAGGGCTCTCGCTTTATTCGATAGAGTCGAGTCAGAGCAACGAGCTTGATTCGCGCGCGACTCCTCTGAGCTTGGAGCTTCGGAGCTGCGAGCGAAGCTTTCGAGCCTCGCGGGCGAGAAGCGAGAAGCGAAAAGCGGGCAAGCGACGAGCTTGGAGCTTGGAGCAACCCGCGGGAGGAACCCAAGCGCATGAGCTGTAAATATTGGCGAATGCACTCACGGACGGTGACGGTGAGGGGGGAAGAGGGGGCTGGTTTCGGAATCAGGCGGGAGGGTGGGTGGTGGTAGGGAAGCGAAAGGGTGGAGGGGACGATACGATGACGCATTATGACGTCAGACGCTTCTTCCTCCCCTCCCCCCCGCCCCCCGTGTTCTTCCCCCCTCTATACCCCTCCACCCCATATTGGCGCAAGCAGCCATCCAATCCGTCCATCCTTTCGTTGTGTGCCTTGTAGTCCCGATCCCCCAATGCAGAGTTGAACTTTGGTCGGTTGGTGTCGCATCGCTTTGCTCTCGTCCGTAAGTTTCGTTTCGTTTCGTTTTGGGTCCGTTCCCGCCGCCCGCTCAAATTTCGGGCTCGAATTCTCCTGACCCCCCCGCGCGCCCGTCCGCCTTTCCCCCTCGACTCTTGAAAACAAATTTGTTTTTTTTTGTTTTTTTTTTTTTATTTTATTTTTTTTTAAATTTTGAAAAACGACGGATTTTTGAATTTCCCTCCCCCTCTCGATAGTTTGGTCTCCCCGATTTTGGATTTCGGTTTTCGCTCCCACCCCGCGTCCACCCCCCTCTGTTCCCGCCCCGTTTTTCCCCCCTTCTTTTTTTCTCTCTCTCTGTCTCGTCGGCTTATCTGCGCCCGCTCTCTCTCCGAACTAAGTGTGTCGTTGGTCAGTGATCGATATTTGTCTCACTCTCTTGGTTTTTTTTTCTTCATTTTTATTTATTTTTTTTTAAAACAAAGAATAATAAACGAGAAAGTGTCCTCCGAAGAACAAACCCAGTGTCCATTGTTTTGATATTTTTTTCCTCCAATCTCCCCCTTGGTGTGCGAAATATTTAACCGAACTGTGTCCGCGTTACGATTCTTCGCTACTCTTGAGTTTTTTTTTTATATTATTCTGATCAATTTTTCTTTTTTTTTATTGTTTTTGTGTTCTGCAAGATTATATTATCAGTGCATTGATAAGCGCCGGATCTTGAGCGGCATCCTTTTTCCTTGCTCATCATCCTTTCGGTCTCTACCGTTTCGGCTTTTTCACCATTTAAAATATGGATTATCTTTCAGTGTTTGTGGATATCTCGACTCCTCGCTAAGGATTATAGTTCGCGTCTGAGTTGCAGATACTTACATCAGAAAGCTCTCGAAAATACCCTGGCCTTAAACTTGATTGTATTGATAATGGCGTAGCCGACTATTTTGCAGAGGACCACTTATTCATGCGTTCCTATTTTAAGCGTTTGCAAAGATACTGTTCAAGCTGTCGCCCTAAAATTTGTAATCAAAAGTTGTAAATGTCCTAGGTATTGTGGAAGATGTGCATCTGTGCGGAATAGTTGCTGCAGCTGTATTGTCTAGCAACTGAGAAAATTACTCGATAGAACTTGATAAAAGGAAAAAAATTAACAGAACTTTGATGCAAGGAGACAATTTGATAGAGCTATGTGATGCCTACTATCTATTATCTGGTCAAGTGAACTAGACTGTTGTGCTATCCCCAGGTTGAGTAGAATAGGTTTTAAGCAAAGTCCATCATGTTTTTATATCCATAGACCCTTGTACATATCGCGTTTAGAACTGTTTGGAAATAGATGCACTATTTTAATCAAAAAGGAACACAGGGAATATTCAGAGGAAGAAAATATTGTCCCTTCTCCTATTTTCGGTATTCCAATAGGCAAGAAAGTAAAGTCTGACATTTTTTTTACTGTCTTCCTCTTCTCTATTTTAAGGACATTATTAGAATAACAACGTATACAAATCATACACTGAGAGTTTCTCAGTTTCCCCCATACGTTGGAATCAGTAATTCAGTATAGAAATTCGGAATTTTCTTTTAGAAAGGACTGATTCAATTTTTCTCGTGCCTGTTTGGGCCTCGTTTTCAATGTTTTAAGTGTTCATCGCGAGAAACAAATTTCAAAGGGAATTCGTTGAATAAAAATCTTAAGGAGTTAGGTAATCCAACGAAAATAATGAGGGCAAAATTGTCAAGAAACCAATGAGAACCAGAAAAAAAGTTGGTAAACAAACAAATAAGAGAATTCAATTGTTTCAGAAGGGTTATTAACTCTATTTAGTTACCCCAATTCAAAAATCATGTTGTTCTTTTGAAATTCTAGGTTGTCATGTAAAATCGACCGATAACTCCAACAAGGGGTGTTAGTAAAAAGACAGTCAGTTGCGTCGAATACTTCTTGAAATTTGTCTGTAACGATAGTAAAAAGTTTCTGTCAGAAATGTCTCAAATCATACATTGATTTTTACGAGGGTTATTTGACTATAGAAATTCCGAAAGAAAAGTTTCAATCATTTTTATCTTTCGGAAGGGGGAGGAAGCTCACAACAATTGAGGCATTTTTCGGTAAATGGGCGTATGGCGATTTACGCCCTTTTTTTGGAGAACTCGTTTTTGAAATCCTGACGATGTGACCTAACAGGTGATATAAAGTTATTCATATGTTGAACGGAAAATAACCACGAATCAATCGTTCGAATGGACCCACCTCGGCTGAATGGAGCTGTCGCAAACTTTTGCTACAGGCTTATTAATAGTTGAATATGGGGTAATACCCAGTAAAAATAACAATTAGCGCACTAAAAAATCACGAAATCCACTCCTAAACTCACAAAATGCTTTTAAATGCGAGACCGTAATGGCGGCCGAAGCCACGGTTTTCTTATGGTAATTGTATGCTTCTTCTTCTTCTTGTGTGGTGTTGCGAGAACACCTCGTGTAGATGGCGCTGATTGAAGATAGGAAACCCCAATGAAAACCGCGGCCCCGGCCGCCATTACGGTCTCGCGTTTAAAAGCATTTTGTGAGTATAGGAGTGGATGTCGTGATTTTTTAGTGCGCTAATCGTCATTTTTACTGGGTATTACCCCATTATCAACTATTAATAAGCCTGTAGCAAAAGTTTGCAACAGCTCCATTCAGAAACTTATGGGCTGCAGTGCCTCTTACGAGCGGTACTCGCAGCGGCTCGCGCTCGCGATATCTGTACTCACATCGCATATGTATCTGATATTGATAAGATCTCAGTGGATATGTCAGTGTGTGTGTGGATTTGTCAGTGTGTGGGTTTTTTGCGTTTTTGGCTCCATCTCCGATGACAACAATAAAACCCTCTTTTTTGGCCAAAAATGAGCCCAAAAGAGCCTTAATACCATCCCTCCTTCTTACAATTTCCTTTTCTTCAAGTTTGTGACCCAAATCTAACCCAAACTATACTTGTCGGATAGGCTGGGAGAGAAAAAAAACGTTTTTCGGTAAAAGGGCGTATAACGCTTCAACTTTGAACTTTCACTGCTCAACTAATTTTCACTCTAAAAACTTGAAATTAAGTAGAGTTCTTCTTGAATGTTTGTTCTACAAGTCAGTCTTTCAAATTTTGAAAAATCTGCAGTAGTCTCTAAGTTATAACATTTTAAACTTTCAAACGCGTTTTTCTCGAAAGTCGTTTTTTCGCCATACGCCCATTTACCGAAAAATGCCTCAATTAAGAAGCACCAATTTTACCGCTTCGTTTATTTATTAGTCCCGAAAAAAAAAAAAAAAAAATCATAAAGTTCTGACTACTGAGTTTTATCGTCGCCCTTATACTGATTATTTCCCTTGATTTACAATGAAAAAAATATAAAAAAATGGATGTCCTTGGAACTTTTGACTATCTACTCATTTTAAGCGCACTTCGTCTTCAATATGATTGCAAGACATTGAAAAACAAAATGCTCTTAAAACATGGGGTGTCCTTTTCCCTCAAATTCAGTAACATTGCAAAACTCAGGGTCGTTTGAAAACTCGTAGCATAATCTGTATTTCAGGCTCTCTTTTCCCGGCTGTATCCTCAATCTCCCATTTTAAGTCCAATTACATGCTCCTTCAATCGCAATCTGCTTCAGGTTGTTATCTCCAAGAATCTTTTAAGCCAAAGCTCTAGAGTTTTGAAACTTTTCGACTAAAATTGTACTGCTTAATTAAAACCGATGAGCCCTGATCTGAGAAATGTCTTCGAACTTCACCCTTTCGAGCGAGGACGCAAAACAGCTGATGTCGGGGGTTTGTAGCGGGTAGCCGGGCGCTTTGGTTGGTTGGCCGCCATGTTTGACCTAGTTTACAGTTTTCGCCTGAAGCGCTAGAAGAAAAAAAGGGACGAAAATGATGAGAAAAATTGGGAACGAATTTTTCTTTCTCCCTTCTCTTTTTCGGTTCACTTCTCAGGCTAGAGACGTAAATTAAAGACTGCCTACTTCTTCTCTTTTGTTGTCCCTGTTGGCGCTCTAAGAGCCTCTTTTTTCCACTTTTTTGATTGTTTTTTCTTCGGTTTTTCCTCTCTCCTTTCGAAGTTACGCCTTTGGTATTTTCTCAACATCCAGATCTTGACGTATCATCAAACTTTGTTCATTTTCTTCCTATCAAAAGTTTGTCGTCTTTTTGATTTCTCATATCCGTTCGCAAAACTCATTTTGTCTTGGTTTTCTTCTTTTATACCCTTCTATATAGACCTATACATACTTTGAAGAGTGCATTTAAACTGCCTTTTATGAATGAGGATAGAAAACAATGTACGTGGCTCATTGGAAGCATTTACCAAAATCTTGACATTTTTCTATCAAAAATGTGTCAAGAAAACCCTTCTGTTTTAGTGAGAGCTTGACAAATAATAGTGAGTTTTATAAAGGTATTTGGAAAGAAAGAACATGGAGCATTTTGTAAACCGTTTTCAATAAGTTATCGAATATCCATCGGTAAATTTCCGATTTCTAATAGTCTAAAGAATCAGCGACTGATTTAGCCAAATCACTCGGTACTACTAATCAAGAATCGATCTTAAGCCTCAGAGATTGTAAGATCGATTGATCAATTTTAATCTTGAATTATAGCTCCAAAACTACTTGAATTAATTTATACTCGAGTTGTTCAATTGTTTCGTAAATCAGATTCCCTTCGCAAATGGTTCCCTCCACCCTGCGCTATCTTACTCAGAGTCTTGATAAAAGGTATTTTAGTTTTGCCTTCGGGAACTCATGCTAAAGTGATTCAATAACAAGTCTAGGCTCTGTGTTTTGTCACAGTGTTTCGTTTGAAATATTTTAGGTTCGCGTTTGTTGTTGTTCTTGAATTGATCATCATCTGTATCGGATTTTCTCTAACGGCCAGAAAGGTTTTAAAATGTTCTTAGAACAATGGTGCGGAAGCTTAGAACATAAAACTTCAGGAGTCTCCTTCATCCTATTCCTTAATATCTCCTCCTTTTTTTCCCCAATTTTTTTTTTTCGTGTTTGAGGCTTCAATGTTTTTAACTGGAAGAAAGCAGCAAAGTTTTGTAAATTTAGCGATTGAATTCGATCAGATTTAGACAAATTTTCTCTTAATTTTTTGTTTTTTTTGGTTTTGTTTTGTTTTTTAAGTTTGGAGGTGATAAGTATTGTAATATTTAAATTTCAATTCAAGAGTTGTGAGGAATCGTTTAGCGTCTCGCGTTTTCCGCACAAATCGCGCTTTCGTGTTTGTTGTAATCGAATCAGTTTCTCAATGTCTCTTTTTTCCCCCTCATTATAGTGTGTTCCGCGATGATTCCTTGTGTTAGTGCATAACGAACCTCTTTTAAACTGCCCTGCTGTGCTGTGTTACGATCCAAAGTTTTATATCGCTGGATTAAAACCTAAAACTCGTCACCATGCCGGAGAAGGTATCACTTTACTCTCATTATTATTGTTGTTTTGTTTTTTTCCTATAACCTCAAATAATTTTCTTGTGTATTAAGCATCTGCCTTTATTTCTTTTTCTCTTGCATGTCGAGGATCATCGTCATGTGACAACGCTCTGCTTCACTGTTGAGCGTTGTTTAATGTTTCTGCGCGGTTTGGGAATTTTTTGCTCGGTGAAGTGAGAAGAAAAAAGAAAAAACTCACGAGATCATGGATTGTATGATTATTATCGATTTTTTTTTTAGTGAACTTTGCATAAAGTTTAGAAAGGTATCATCTGGCATATTTCCCCTGCATTCGAATAAAAGCCTATCTCTGTTATCATGATCCTTGATATTATTTTTGTTGTTGTTTAATTTTCCAATTTTCATTTTTATTTTTATTTTTAAATTTGCAATGGGATTCAGTTAGACTGGTGGGGTTTTCGTTAAATTACTAAAGTATTTGCCGCGAAATGGTAAATGTATTGGTTTACTAAATGAAAAGGTTTCTGTAATTAATTAAAGAGCTCTCTTGAAAAATGCAGGTGTGCTTTTTTCTGAACCTCTTAAACTCTGAACAAACCAGATGTTCATTATTGTCCTCTGTTTTATACTTAAATAGTGGTGTACAGAGAAATTATTCAAAGAATTCTAACCGTGTTCTGTTTCGCTTTGTTTTTGTTTTTGTTTTTTTTTCCGGTCCATAAAATTGAGTCCAGTGTTGCCGTTTTTTTTTTTTTTTTCTTAAAACATGCCTGTAATGGTCTGACTTAGTGTTTTCTGTTTTTTGTTTTTTGTTTTTTTTTTGGTTTGTTAATTTCTGATCAGTCTAGTGATTTTTTTTGGGTTTTTTTTTTTTCTGATGTGTTGGTAAAATTTTTAATTTTTACATTGTGATCTTTAATGAAAACTTATGGATTTTTAACGAGAAACAGAAAAATGATTTTTAACCGCTGCAAAAACGATTATTTTGCTCAACGTCAGTTGACGGCCTTTGAACCATTGAGAAATTTTATTCGGTGCTGTTCGGAACTCGCTGTATCACTAAGTCTTGTCATAAATCATTATCATATTGTAAATGCTCCATGAAATCTCTCGGAATGATTTTTTTTGAAGGCTTTCAGGTAATATAGCCTTCGAATTCCTTTAAATAAACTACGCGACAGCTGCACCTAAAGAGCCGTTCCAATGGTATTCTGGCAACTTTTAAAATTTTGACTCTGCACTGCAACACTGACCTTAATCAAAGTTCCCCATGTTTAATAGTTTTTCTTGAAGAACAGAAATCTACGTCTCGCTGGAAAATCTGTAAGAATTAAGAATGGTACAACATCCGCGCAACCAATTTTTATGCATAGGCTAAAGCTACGAGCAAGCTAGTTAAAATTATTATTGTTCGCCGATGGAGGTGTTAGTGATTGTGATGTAGTCCGAGAAAAAGGCGGCTAGACTTAAGAATGCGCGTGTTGAGTGCGTCACTGACAACCGTGTGTTCGTGTGTGCACTGTATTTGTATAAACTTTCGCTGTGTGTAAGTGTGAGAGAGTTTAACGTTGGCGCTCCCGCTATGCCGCACAGTGGATTGCACAACGATGTATCGACATCACCTCCTTTTAAACTCATTCAAAAGAATCGATCCGTAGGTGGCTTTAGTTTAAACCTGAAATTAATCGATATTTTTCTATTGGTTCAAATGGGATAAAAGCAACAATCGATTGCACACGGCGAAAAATTTGCCTTTTAATTGAACCGGACGTCTGTTTAATACTTACTCAACCGGAATTCCTGTTATTTCAACAGGAATTTCTGTTAATTGACCGGAATTTCGGTTGAATAGACAAGAATGCCTGTTGAAATAACTGGAATTCTCTGTTAAAATAACAGGAATTTCGGTTAAGTAAGTATTAAACAGACGTCCGGTTACGGCAGCGCAGGATTTTTTTCACGGTGCAGTAGCAGTTCGTGAAATTCGGCAACCCTGTTTTTGCGCTTTGATTTTATGCAAAAGTATCGATCTCTCAGGACTCAATGAATCCCCCGAAGATTGATTATTTTACGTAGATTTAAATGTAAAGAATCCGTTGGTGCCACATTGCCAGAACCGTCGCTGATCGATTTTTCACGTTGTTCGATTTTATAAATGTCTATAGTCCTGCCTCTTTTTTCGAGGAAAAGAAAACCATCACTTTTTATGTCCTGCAAAATGTATGTTTTGACCCAGTGCGCCACGGCCGCTCAGTGGATCGAAACCAGTGGCGGCTCATGAAATGCGATTTATCGATGTCTCCTCCATTTAAAACTGTAGAGAAGTATCGATCGTCAGGGGGTGCAATGGAACCCCCGCGAAATCGATACTTTTCTATAGTTTTAAATGAAGTGGACATCGATTTATTGCATTTCACGAGCCGCCACTGATCGAAACGTAAATTTTTTGGATATCTTTGCTGCCAGATCGCAGGGAATTCCCCGAACTACTTAATTTAACTCAAATGCGTGATTCGGGGATCTTTGGGCTGGATTTCCTGGTCACCCTGCTTGCAGTAAAAATAAAAATAAAATAAATAAAACTTCGGAACACTTTCTTATCATCATTCATAATAAAGAATAAAGTTACAATATTTTCTTAAATTATTTGATTTTGATTGTCTGTACTCTTATAGTGCATCTTAACTCAAGATCATTATTGAAACATTTAAAATAACTTTTCAATATTATCACCGAATTGTTTGCATCTTTTTTTACTTGAAACACTCTTTGCAAGACTGTTCGGGACAAAATAAGCTGTATTAGACAACTTAAGTAGTCCTTCTAGCCGACTGTAAATGAATTAAATTACCACACTCATTCGTCCAATGAGTAGTTAAATATTCGTACACCGCGGTATTCGTTTCTGCCTACCTTATGAATTGAAGGAGCTTTATCTTTTTCTTTGTTTAATTGCCCATTCTAGTTCGTGTATTAGAAAAAGATGGAGAGAAAGGCTATCACGTGACCTCATACTAACCTCTTAAAACCCAGGCACTGAAATAGGCAAAGTCCTGGCTCCGACTTTTGAACGCTAGACATGAAGAGTGAACAAAAGGCACCATTCACGGTTCGAATTAGAAACCATCAATTTCGTAACTTTTTCGATACGAAAACACCGATGGAATCGGTTTAGCTCTTTTTGTCCAGTTAAAAGTTTGTTGTGAGCCACTGCTTGCCACTTTCATTGTTTGATAGACGGCTTTTATTACTCGCTAATCTGCTTGTAGTTTAATTCGTGTGTCAAAGGTTACCAAAGGTTGAGGCTTGTCCAAGGGGCCGCTTACACTTTCGCGTGCAATTTTCAAGTTCATGATAACGCATTTTTTTTTCTCGGTTCAATGCAATAATAATTGTTTGTGTCGAAAGCAGTGGCATCATTATCATCGGTGTTGATAGATTTCAAGTTAAAGTCTGTATATTTTGTATTATTTCTAATGGATTGTATGCGGCCTGAATCCGTACAATTGGCAAGATTCATTATCATTGTATTTCAGCTTCCATCCGCAAAAGTAAACGCAATCCTTTGATCCGGATTTTAATCGTGTACACCCACCCAACGTCCAAGGGCGGTCCAAAGACTCTTTTTAATCAAATACGGCACTGAGGCAAGATTTTTTTTTTTTTTTTTTTTAATAGTCAAATGCCGACAGTGATACAGGACTGAGAGGATCATGTAAGAATTTGAAAGTTAGTGAATCTGTAATCTTTTTGATCCCCTCGTAATGCCTGGGAGTTTTTCAACCGGCGATGTTGCGGACAGGATATATTTTTCCTTGTCTGCACGAACAAGTATAATCTTTGGTGGCAAACTGTGTCTAGCCCTAAAATTCTCAACTGATGGTTGGTATTGCGGCGTCAATCATCATTCTTGTCAAAATGTCCAGCTCGTTTGCACTGCACTTTTGATTCCTGCTTTACTGCAGCGACTGAAAATGCGCGGAGTTGCGAAAGCTTTAGGCTGTGTGCGTCTGTGATGTATTTTTAGTTTCTACCATTAAAGTGAAAAGTTGAGTTGTGAGCAAAAGTGAGGTTATGTGAGGGTGAACTATTTAACCACATCATCAGAAGGGACAATGCAATGATATAAAGTCTTACCGCTATTCCCTACTGCTAGGGCGGCTGGAGGTGGTTTGTCTTCTTATTTTTTTTTTTCAACCGAAAATCGTCAAGTGTAATAAATGAACACTAAAAGAAAAGGAAAGAAAAAAGTGAGCCAAAATGTACCAGCAGCACAACGAAACACCACACAGGAAATTTCTGGTACTGTATTATTAGAGATCAGGTATTTATACCTTACTAGATTCTGATATGAACACCAGAATTTCCTGGTAAAAGTACTATCAATTCCTCGGTTGACATAATTATGTGCTTTTGGTGATATTCTTAGAATTCAGCACTTATCTTTTTCAGTAAAGCTTACAGTGGCGTAGTGTGCAATTTGGTAACATTGTACTGTGCCCGTTTAAACTCATGTAAAAGGTTGAATGCGAAGGTGTTCACCGAACACCCGATAGTTCGATCTTTTTCATGAGTTTAAATGGACAAACCGCAACGTTGCCAAAGTGCACGCTACGCCACTGAAAGCTTACACTGCTCTGAAAATGAGTCATTATCTTTTAAAAAACGATAACAGATGGATAGTGGACCCATTAATTAATTTCAAGTACCGATTTAGGAAAAAAAATTAATTAAAAATAATAATAAGAATAATCATCATGATTAATTGTTTTGATTCCAGTAGAAATTAGAATCATCAGTGAATCAAATAAATTCTACTTAAATTCGCAAAATGGCATCCTTGCCCCCCCCCCCCGCCCTAATCTCAGACTCACCCCTCATGGCGTAAAGACGACTCTCTTTGTCTCTTTAATGTTATATTTGGTCCCCCATGCACACCCGCAACTTCCACGCGGTCGGATCATAAATCTCTTAGTTGGTAAAACACAGGATACAAATTGAGAAGTTCACGAGAAAGTTGTTGATAACGATCACAACCTCTTCGGAATAGAAAATAACTACGTGGGAGTCCAGAACCTTCCGGAGCCACGCTCCTTTTCTTTTCAACATCTCTCGTGTATAAAATTGTTGTTTACAAGGATTTCGTTTCGTTTCGCGTTTCGCGAGATGTTTCTTTAATTAATCATCCACGACATCCCCATGTCTTGAGTCTTGTTAAGCTCGTCTCTCCCCCGCGTCAAAAGTCAAAAGTTGAGTCAACCTTTTTTTTTTGCATAGACCAAAAGCTGAGGCTCTCATGGCTCATGGCACCCCCACCATCTCCTCCGTTTGACTTTTAACCTTTTCTCGCGCTGTTCTTCTGTTCCCTGCATTCTCGTACTGTGTTGCCATTCATGGAAAAAGTTATCCGAAAGTTTATTTTCACTGAAAAAACAAAGTTTAGGTAGAACCGAAGCAGCTTTTTAAAATAGCTTCGCAGAGGAAAAGTCCTAGCTCTACCGGAACAAGTTGCGGTTGTACTGAAGCACTACTTCGGTAGAGCCAAAGCAAGAAAAAAGGCTGTTACTCAAAAGAAGCAGTGCTATGGTACACCTGCAACTTTCTCCGGTACAGCTTAAACTTTTGCTCTGCGAAGCTATTTTAAAAGGCTGCTTCGGCTGTACATAAACTTTGTTTTTTCAGTGTTGAGTTAAAGTCTGCAAAAACTAAGTTTAAGTAGAACCGAAGCAGCTTTTTAAAGTAGCTTCGCTGAGCAAAAGTCCTAGCTCTACCGGAGCAAGTTGCGGTTATCCTAAAGCACTACTTCGGTACAGCCAAAGAGGCTACAAAAAAAGAGGCTGTTAGTCTAAAGAAGTAGTGCTTTGATACATCTGCAACTTTCTCCGGAACGGCTTGAACTTTTGCTCTGCGAAGCTATTTCGAAAAGCTGCTTCGGCTGTACATAAACTCTGTTTTTTCAGTGTTAATTAATGTGAAATTCCGGATAATTACTGCCATTAATGGCAACTAGAGCTGCCGTTTTGCGTATATTTAATGGCATTTTTCAATTTACCGATAATTTCATAGGTTCAGAAAAGATTACACAGTTCAGTTCAGTTCAGTATCTGTCTGTAATCCACGAAAGTGTACTCGTATCTGTAATCTTTTCTCTACCGGTGGAGTCGTCGATGACTTTAAAAACTTGCGGATAATTCAATAACTCAACGGCGATTCCACCAATTGAGGAAAGATTACAGATGCGAGTATTTTTGTTGCATTGTACTGTCTTGAGCTGAATTGAACTCACGGGAAATAAAAGACTGGTAGAATTCACCATCTGCATATAGCTGATTTTGGCGTCTACTAAAAAGTATGGTCGATATTACCATCCATATAGTAAATGCAACGTTACAGGTTATCTTAATTCACCTCAAAGTACGTTGCATTTACCATATGATGATAATGTTGACCATACTTTTTAGCAGACGCCAAAATCAGCTATGCAGATGGTAAATTCTACCAGTCTTTTTTTCCGTGTCTGTAATCTTTTCTCAACCGGTGGAATCACCGGTGGCTTGATAAAATGCCATTAAATATACACGAACAGTAGCACTGTTGGCAACATTGTTCTCGTGAGTCCTCGAAATTAGGAGCCAAGGAGCCGTCGATAATGGCGCGATGCGCTCTTAGGGATCCGATGTGGCGGGGGGGGGGGTGGTAAAACAGCTCGGGGGAGGCGTGTTTTGGGCGGGCGGGCGTTCCGTGCAGTGCAATACATGAATATTGTCTTTCTCCGCGGGTATCTTTGCCTCAATTCCGGTATTTTCTATTATCTACTTCTCTTGAGCCTTCGGCACCCATCAAATGCACTTTACTCAAGGCTCGTCATATGCGTGCCTGTCTCGAGTAGGTGGCGCATGCCTGTGAAGAGTGTCCCGCATTTTTAGAATTTTGGTTATCGCACATGACCTTTCCCCCCGAGAGGTGCCACATTTCTTGCAAATGATACCGTCACGTTTTAACGGATACGTTTGCGATTTTCCTTTTCTTTGGCGGGGCAGATAAAGATATGGCAAACTGTTTGAAATTATCGAACTGGGAAGGGGCACTTGCTCGAAAAGTGTCTTTAATATTCACTATTCGCATGCAAGTGGAGTTAAAATTAGCCTCCCGCCAAATTTAAGAGACTTTGGTGCATCTAGTTTATTACTAGTTCTCAAGCTCCGAATAATTAAGTTAAACACTTTCAGTTATAGACCCAGAAATACGTTTTTTTTTTTTTTTTTTTTTTTTTTTTTAAATCGATTTTGTTAAGCCTTTGCTGGAGCTTATTATGTAGTAATTTCCTGTAATTCATTCTGTTGAGGCAATCACGTTTTAGAAAGACGAAAACACACCATCAATACCACTATATTAAGCGCTTGATTGATTCGACTCGTTTTTCGAAGATTCGCCTTCAATTTTTAGAGACGCAACACCAGCTCCTGCGAGTAGTAACAGTTGCTCTAACGATTGTACGCCAACGACACGGAGCGGGACGATTGGATTCAAGTGTTTTTGTCTTGCCGCAATGTGAACTTTGCATTCTTTCAATCCCTCTAATAATATTAATAATTACCAAATTTTACCGTTGAATTTTAAATGAACCGGCTGCTGATTGGCTGAGAAATGGATGTTTCTGTATCATCGCGTAACCGTTTTCTCGAATGGTAATCTAATCCGATTTCGAACCATATTTATCGCTGTAGAGATACAGAGGAGTCATTTGATACATCAAACGAAACTCGATTCTGTTGAAGTAGCGATTCCCGTGAAACCTAGAGATAGCCACTGTATGTCACGCAAGTCGGGACAAGAGATCACTATCACCTCTATTTGGCAGAAATTTTATTTTTGAGGCCAGTATCGGCTCGTACAACTGAGATCTTTTGCCATTTAAACAGTGGCGTCGCGAGCCATCTGGCAACAATGCAACTGCTCCATTGAAACTCATTAAATTTATCGAATTTTCCTTGTGCACTGTGCACCCCCTGAACTCGATCTTTTACAAGACTTTAAATGGATAGAATACATTGTTGCCAAATTGCACGCGACGCCACTGCATTTAAACCAATGAAAAAAGATCTACACCAGGTGAGGGGCGATGCCGCTCCAAAGAATCGATTATTTTACATGGTTTTGAATGGAGGTAATCCATTGTTACCACATTGCACGATATACCACTGTTATTGGAGAGGTGTATATTTTATCAACCCCATTTTTGGTGATCCGCAGAGGCCCTACCGAAAAATACAGAAAATATAAATTTTCAACTCTCAGAAAACTTGGCAATGATAAAAAAAACTAAACCCCAAACTCCAAAACATCAAAAACTTTCTAAAAACTCGCGCTCAGAATGCGTCATTTCTTGTAGAGAGCGAATGCAATTTCTATGCGTAAAAATACTATCAGAAATGCTGGTTATGCAAGAGGAATGTGTGTTTCTCTCTTCGGAGTATCAACTATCTAGTCGCAGTTGATGAATAGATTTCGAAATTTCTCGATCTTTTTTCGTAGCATTGAAGTCTCGCTCATCTTTTTAAGTATTATTATTTTTTTTTCTTTTCTCTCCTTTTTTTTTTTGTAAAAGTTATTGAACCTAGTGCGTTCATCTCAACCTTGGTGTAGGTTCTGGTTCAAGATACTTGTTACGAGAAAAAGGTATGAAACATGAAATACTCAAGAGTCGAACACTTTGAATCAATTTCATAGCAAATAACAGTCACAGTCGTCGATCACATTTATTAATATTAATATGTACCTACCTACATACTCACTTTTGATGAGTACTAGTACACTTGTACTTCATGCATCGAAAAACTTGGAAAAAAAACAAAAAACACACACACACTCACACTCACACAAATAAATCAAATTAGAGTACCGAAAAACGAGCCTCTGTGGTAATACGTCTCATGTTCTCTAATCGTGATCAGTCGAAAACAATGTATCGGTAACGCACTTAATCTATGAGTGAATAATATGAATAAATGTATAAGTACTTGCAGGACGCTCTTATGAAAAAAGAAATGAAACGGACGGATTTGATTCCGGATTATTTGGTGCAGTGAATTCAATACTATTTTTTTCTTTTTAAACCCTAAGATTAAGAAGTTACTTTGATTATTACCCAAAATTAAAGAGCAAATTTCCCTTAATCTTGGAAGAAAAAGCGTAAAAAGAAATGCCCATTTCTATAATTTTACAATGGGTCTGTTGCATACTTCTGCTGCAGCGTTATGGAGGGTTGATTCTCGTGTAAACTCGGGTGAAAATCACATTGAAAGCATCAAAAAGTATCAAAACCCACTCGTAAACCGACAAAAGACCTTTTAAGGAAAGCCTATGATGGCGGTTGAAAGGGCGAATCAACCTTGCATGCATGCACCACGAAAAGCCAAGATGGCCGACGACGGCATTCGACAAAGTAGGTACTTGCCCGGCGTTTCCTTCTTAGAATTAGGGAAAATCGACACAAAACTTGAAATATCAACCAAAGTAATCATAAACAATAACGAGAAAGTAAAATTCACTGGAAAAAAACACACGTCACAGAATGACACAAAATTTAGATAATACGAGGAAGTAAGTCGTTTGCTTTTATTCTAACCATCATTATAAATCGCCATCGTCGGCCATCTTTAGGTGCTCGTGGTGCATGATGTAAGCAGGGTTGATTCGCCCCTTCAACCGCCATCTTAGGCTTTCCGTTAAAGGTCTTTCGTGGGTTTATGCATAGATTTTGGGACTTTTTCATGATTTCAATGTGATTTTCACGCGGTTTTACACCAGAATCAGCCCTCTATAACGCTGCAGCAAAAGTCTGCAACAGACCCATTCCGTCACCGGTTTTGACCTACACTCTTCGGGCTCTTAATTGATATCCACCATGCAGTGATACTATTGTGATAACAATGCTAATCAGCTAATTGCCGTAAAACGAAGGCTTTCTCAATGCGCTTTATACCGAAGCAAGCGAAACATCCTATCAAACTTCTGATGATTTCTGTCTCCATCTATCGGGACACACTAATACATACAGGTCCATCAATATCGGAAATCATTTTTAAATGGACCGCCCTATCATTTCGCTATCAATTCGGAGTAATTTTTGCATGTATTTATATTTATATCGAAACAATAAATAAAGCAACGAATCCGTATTATAGAAAAACTTATCTTGGATTCAATTAAATGGTCGCGCCAGTACTCTAACCTCCAACTTTCGTTTCCTGATAACGGAGATAACCTTTTATGCCTGTCTCTTACATTTCTCCGTGGGTAATTACTAATTATAGTAAGCGATCGAGTGGTAATCGAAACGGCGTCTGAGACTCTTGAGGGGGCCGATTTGACCGTTGCCAGTTTTGACTTATTGTCCAGTTATATGTTTTGACGCTATGTATAGTGCTTTAATATTTTTGTTTAAAACCAATTTAAAATTACTAATTTCACAGGCGGACCGTGACCAAAAAAAGTGGGGGGGGGGCTAAAAAGTGATGATTTTTTTTTTGTTTTTTTGTTTTTTTTTGGGGGGGGGGGCTTCTCAAGTGACGACTTTCCCCCGATTTTTAACCTTTCCGCCCAAAAAAAAGTGGGGTACCCCTAGCCCCTGTTACGGTCCGCCTATGACTAATTTCCAACAATTTATTTTTTTAAGTGAAAAAGGTTGGCAATCAACCCTCTCCTCCCCCAGTCTCAAGCGCCATTTTGAGGATAGGGACCGGAACCTTGCGCGAGCTCTTTTTTGCTACATCTCGTCGATGGCGTCGATGTCTCCTTCTTAAGCGGTGGCGTCTGCTGAAATTTTGCGACCATGCAATTTTTTCATTTAAACCTAGGTAAAATAATCGATTCTTGAAGAAGCTAACAGACTCTTGGATTATTATTCGATGATTTTACGTTCCATTCGTTTAAATGCAGGAAAAAACGCTGTTGCCAATCTGCACAAGCCTTTACTGTTTTTAAGGGAAATAATAATAGATCCTTCAGGGATTCCATTCCCTCCAAATAATGATCGATGTATTTTTAGAACTCGTTTCAGAACCATAATCTTTGGCGACTTTTCAATTTTCATTTCTTCAAAACTTAACAAAACTTGTCTGTGACTATGAACTTTTCATTTTAAAGTGCTCCTCAATGAAAAGCCAACGCTCAGATTCATTTTCATTTATTTTCATTTTGAAACAAGAAGAATAATGTTGAAAAATTCCAAAGATTATCGGAAAGTAATTTATATATAAGAAAATGGAGTGTCAGTTACTAGTTAATCATCTGAAGAACGTCTCTGCAAAATATCTCGTCAATAACTTCAAAAATAAGGTTGAAAGTACCAAAAAATGGATTATCGCATATATATCGATATGAGAATTGATTTATACTTAGATATTCCATTTTTGATACTTTTCAGCCTTATTTTTGAAGTAATTGGCAAGATAATTTGCAGAGACGTTCTTCAGATAATTATTTAATAACTGACACTCCGTTTTCTTAAATATAAATTACTTTCGGCCTGTAATTTGACATTAATCGAACAGTAGCGCTCTGGTGACAGAAATCGGCACTAAATGCTGAAGAATCACCTTAAGGGGTGTCTCCGCCTGCGAGTGTAAAAGCGCGATTAAACTGATTGAGCCATTGGGCTTCTTTGTTGTCGATACATCGGACTCGACCTATCGACTTCAAGGCAGCTCATTGGCTCAATCAGTTTATTCGCGCTTTTAAATTCGCAGGTGGAGACACCCCTTTAAACTATCGAGTCTGTGTTAATGTGAAGCTGTCTGATCTCGCTGTGCGATGTGGCAACGTGCCGATATTGATATGGATGTGGTGATTTCGACTTTCAAGTGGTTGACACTTTGGAAGAAGGAGCTTTCTTGCTTCGCAAGTTTTGCATCGTGATTTTTTTGTGTTGCTACCGAAAAGCAAAGCAAAGCACAGCAAAGAGAGAGCGGAGAAGGGAAAGAATAAATCAATTTGGTCTCATCTTCATCCATTACTCCGTTCGTTGGCTCGTCGGCGCTTATTTGTTATTTTTTTAAAGTGTGTTTTTCTCTCTTTTTCCCCCCGCTCTCTATCTCTCTATCTTTCTCTCTATATTTTTTTCGTTGGCCTCCAATCCGGGACTTTGTTTACGCTCCCCCGTGTAAATCTGGTGTTTGTTGTGCGTTTCTCCTCCGATTTTGTTTGTTATTTGCTCCGATATCGCCACCGTTTGAGCCGTAGTACGCATCGGGATACCGGGAAGCATTACAGTACCAGTTTATATCCATTTTTGAATATATCCGCTCGCAATTCCGTTTGTTTTACGTTTTTATTTGTCCATCGCATTTTTTTATTATTATTTTTTTTTTTTTTTTTTTTTTTTTTTTTTTTTTTTTTTTTTTTTTTTTTTTTTTTTTTTTTATATATATCGAGCACAAACATATGTCGCTATACGTATTCAGTATCTAGAAATATCTGGAAATTAGATCAAAGCGTTTCAGAATAAAATTCTGCGAATTCTATTCTAAAAGTTTCAGTATTTTTCCTTATTCCCCCTCTATTAAAAAAATAATAAATAAATAAATAAATAAATAAATAAATAAATAAATAAATAAATAAATAATAATTGATGCACTCCATGGGAGTTGTCGTTTTGTGTATTTTCAATAACATTTTTCAATCTACCGATCGCAGTCTCCGATTTAAGCGAAAAGTACACGAGATAGTAAAATTCGAATGTCCAATGTCTTAAGAATTAAATCTATAGAGGGAAACCTTCGTTTTTCGACTTCAAACCAGAGGCGGCTCGTGAATAATCAATTTTACCATAATTTTCCAGTAATTGTTACCATTTTTACCATTAATTTTTTGTAGCCATTGCTATAATTTTCCCGTCAAAGAATCGAGTCTTTTTCATCGATTTAAATGAATGATAAATTGATACACCAAACAATCAATAAACCGCCACCGCACCGCTTAAAACTGAAGAATAATATCCCACGCTTGAAAATATCAAAGACTTTTTGTTAGATTTAATGTAAAAAATGTTGTTTTAAATCCGAAATTTGGCTACAGTGTTGTGAGTTGAGGACAGCTCGAGTTAACAGCGCATACATGTTTGATTAATTTCCTTTTTTTAGACTGTGGTTGATTGTCGTTTGGGAAATATCATTAAACTATCGGGGAAAATCAGAGAGTACGAAAATAGAAACATGGCTCGACACCCTGATTTTATTCCATCGTTTTTTTATTCGGCTGGGGCAAGATGTAATTAAAATCAACGTTACCGGTGCGGACAATTTCAAAAACACCTGGTTCGGAGCTTAAATATTTCCATAAAATGAAACGCTCACTGTCACGAATCTCAGTCGCAATTTTGAATGTTTGAGAAAAGTATAATTGAGGAGTGAGGTTATGTATCTAATTCCGTAGAGACAACTATCACATCATTATCCTATTTTTTGTGTGATATTTTTATTTAATGGATCAATTATGTGCGAAGTGTTCCTACTGTAATGAAAAGAGTCCATTTTAGTGTACAAGCACTAAAAAATAACGTTGATGGAGGCTTCTAAAAGTCCCAAATTTGAATTCAAACTCCATAAATGCGTTTTAAGAAAATTCCAAGATAGCCCTCTTATAGCATAAGCATAGATACCTTTTCGCTCCTTCAGTATCGCGTACTTTTCGCTTTTGATCGGAGACGCGTTGCCGGTATCAAAAGTTTGAATTCCCTCTCTCTCTCTTTTTTTTCCTACTTGGGACTGTACTAAATCCAGAGCTTTAAATGCCGAACAATTGGTTCAAATCTTTTAAGCGTAAATTATTTTGGTCAAGGAAGGATGGAGACGGGAAGTACTCAGAATTGGCGCCGTTCATCAAAAGAAACGAGGACTCGAAATACGAAACATTTACTTTCATCGAATCTCGAGCAGTACGTATAGGTATTATTAGAGCTCGTTTCAGCTAGAAGTGTAGGCGGACCTAGACCGATAATCTTTGGAATTTGTCAACATTATTTCTGACATTACTCGATGAAAATGAATAAAAATGAAATTTAGTGTTCTATTTTCAATGAGAATAACTTTAAACACAAAATAATAAATTCAGGGGCAAATTCGGTATTGATTTGAAGGAGTAAAAGTTGAAAATTCGCCAAAGATTATGGTTTGGGTCCGCCTACACTTCTGAAACGAGCTTTACCCGTGGTGGGTCAAACAATCTAGCAGCTTGTCTCTCATCATTTAATTCATTGTAAAAAATCGATTCTAAGCGTTGCTGGTTCTTCCAGCCCGAATCGATTCTTTTGCATAGATTTAAGTGGATAAAATATGTGGTTGGCACATTGCGCAAGCCGCCACCGTTTATTATTATTCTCGATCATTTTATTCTGAACGAAAAATTGAAAATTAACTGACTTCATAATTATGTGCAATTATAGTATCTTTGAATTAATAGATCGGGTGTCGGTCACTGATCTGCGCATGCGATAATGTAGTTTTCGTTTTTGGGTTGTATCTCTTAACATTTTTCGTGACTCTAGTTCAGTGTTGCCAGATCGAGGGTAAAAAGCCGTATCGTTCCTCATTTAAAACAATGTAAAGCGTACGGCTTTTTACCCCAATCTGGCAACACTGCTCTAGTTGTCGCACGCTTGATTGGATTGTACTATGACCTTCAAAAGAAAGTTCCTTGGTCGAAATTTTTACTCTTTTAAATCTTTGCAATCTGTCTTGAAAAATCGAAAGTTTCATTGAATGTGAAGGACTAATTTAACAGTAATAATTTCGACCTGGGGATGCGATACTTTCTTTTGAAAGTCATAGTACATTTTTCCGGTTAAAAAAAAAAATTATGTTTGTGGCCGATTCTCAACAGTATGTGTCTTCTGAACGGAAATTTGAAAATGAATTGACTTCACGATCAGGTGTCCGCAGTGGCGGCTCATGAAATGCGATATAAACAACGTCTGTTACATTTAAAACTATAGAAAAGTATCGATCGTCAGGGGGTGCAAGTGAACCTCCGAGAAATCGATACTTGTCCATAGTTTTAAATGGAATGGACTTCGATATATCGCATTTCACGAGCCACCACTGGGTGTCCATCACCGATCTGCACATGCAATAGTGTATTTTTCGTTTTTGGGTTGTATCTCTCAGAATTTTTTGTGACACTAATCGTCCCACGCTGCTAGGTTGAATAATTGTAATTTTTTCCGGCTATTAAAAGTTAATGTTTTTGTGCGATATAAACATTTAAGTGTTGATACTTACTTGGCAAAAACCTTGCGATTTTACTCATTTTAAGCTCTAACTTGAATGACTTCACACATTTTTAAGTCATCTTGATTTTGATTTATATTCGTAAAATTACGTCCGGTAAATATCATGTTTTGACCCACCGTGTGTCTGTAAAGAGCAGTGTTGCCATTTATTGCAGAAATTTTCTGAACTTAACATTGATTAAATAAAAAAAATTAAGATAATTTCTGCCATAAACGGCAACACTGGTTAATGGTCTTCTTTGTTTTGTATCAAACTGTGTAAAGTCGACCACCCGGCATAAAGTAATCGCGTCTATGCATTTCATTTAATTTGAAGCGATCGTCGATCTGTAGCGAACTAAAAATTAAAGATAAGTATCGAACCATCTTGCAGTGTGCACTCACACGCAGTATAATAATGCATGATGATATTGATGATCATTTCCAGCCTTATTCATCAACATTTCTGCCTGTGAATATTTTTGGATGTTCAAAATCATCATTCCATTCAGCGATTGTTGTCACTCGTCGTGCATATTACATTTGTTTTGTGTTTTGTTTTGTATCAAATGCTCGTAAGCTGAAGCGCGTCTTATCACCAAAGCTCACACTTGAACCTATGATACACAGTAATTGGCTTATTTTTATGACTGTCCTCGTGACATCGGAGGACAGGGTTTCCAAGATCACAGAGGTGGTCTGGTGACACTCGGTGTATATTTAACTGCCTTCAACCACCAACGCATTTTTCCTGTCCCTATTATTACCATTATTATTATATTATTGTTGCAGTATCCCCTTTGTTTGCTCATATTTATACTTTTTCTTGATTTAGACTGCCCACTGCGCATCTAAAAACATGTGCTTTTTTCATCCATTTATTTATAATTACCCTGTAAGTTCATGAATGAAGATTCGTGATAGTTACCGTAAAAATATATGTTAAAAAAAAAAAAAAAAAAGGAGCTGGTTTATTGTTACAACAAAACAAATATGTGTGATTAAACACTTCTGATACTTATACGTATACGAAGTCAATGATTATGATGTATGAATAGAATCCCTGTGCCGCTGTTTGCACGGATTAAATATTTATCTTCTTAAAATTGTTTTTTCTTTTAAATTCTGAAAGTTTTGCTACTTATGGTACCTTGAGTCCTGAAGTAGAGAATACTTAATGGTTCGACACAATACCATTATGACGTTGCGTGCCACCGGGGAATGTTGAATTTTGTCCATTTCAACCCCTTTACAATATTGATTTCGGAAAAGTTCTTTGTGAGCCTCCATATTTCGACCCTTTTCATGGGTTTTAATGGACAAATTCCAATGTTTCCAGATTGTACGCAACACTACACGCTGGTCTACATTGCACTTTAGTATTTACAAACCATCGTACATACAATCAAGTAAAAAATGTGCATTGTGTGGGTACAGACCAGTAGCGGCGTGTGAAATCTGGCAACGTCACTTTTTGTTCATTTAACGCCTTGTTAATATCTGTTAGAGGGAGTGCACTGTGCATCTCCAGTATACTGCCTTTTTTCATGACTTGAAATGAATTAACTGCAGCGTTGCAGTGCACCTTGGTATTTTCTTAATATTTTATTCATGTAACGTATCACGAATCTTATCTCCTTATTTAGAAAAATACCAGCTAGTGGCGTCGCGTGCAATCCGGCAACGCAGCATTTTGTCCTTGTGATCCCGTGTAAAGTATCGATTCGTGGGAGTGCACTGTGCACCCCCCCCCCCCAATGTTTCGATCTTTTTCGTGGGTTTTAATGGACTTTATGCAACATTGCCAGATTGCACGCGACGCCACTACCTCTAATTATAGCAACCCCAATCATTTTCATTTGATCGTAGTCTTTGCCCCCATCTGTATGTATCATGCAAATGCCTCTTATTACTTCCAAAAGGTATGATAGAACATACGTATTATTTTGTCTTAATCGCCATTTTACTTTATTTTTGTTTCGGTTTGTTCTGTTTTGTTTGCCCTGTTTTTGATTTTGTTTTGTCCTAACCTTATGGCATGGTTTTTTGTCCTCCCCCTTATAGCACGGGCGTTCAGATTCCTACCGCGTCGCCACCGTAGCAGCAATTAAGGATGATAACAAAACAGCCGACGGCAAAGCAAAGGTACCGCCCTCATCAAACAACACCCTTATTCTCGGTTTTCAAAGGCTCACCACTCTATTTATCTCTATCTTTCTCTCGCTCTCTCTTCCATCCTGCGGTCTTCGCGCAATTCTTTCTTCGGTTACGGTTCTCTCTCTCTCTTTCTCTCATTCTGTCTCTCTCTTTTGCGCTTCCACTCTTTATCACTCATAATCGATAACACGCACCATGTTATTCACGTTTTCCTCGTCGTCTTGGTTATGTGCGACTAAATTTAGGCGGTCTCTGAAAGGAAGGCTGTTGAAGAATCAGGTGTGGCCAGGGGCGGCTCGTGCGATTTGGCAACAATGTCATCCTTCTATTTGATTGTACAGGGTGTACCAGACCACCCGGATAGGGCATTTTTCTCGAAAACTACCGAACCAAATGATTTGAAACAAAAAAGTCAGATAGGGAAGTGACCCCAAATTTTTCGTTTTTGATGTTTTCAAAAGCCCCCGATGGGCCCTTGGGGCGGTTTTGGGGGGGTTCAAACACATTTTTCAAGTTTTCATGAAAAAGTCTCCAATAAAGGTATTCAAAAAAGTTCATAATCGTAAAGTAGAAGTAATTGGCGACATTTTTGCTCCTATAATTTTTTTTCCAAAAACCCCAAACTTTTTGAGTTTTGGGGGATTTTTGGATTTTTGTTGAATCGGCCTTTTTGACCACCCTGCTCAAAATTTCTCAAAAATATTTACAGATTCTGAAAGAACAGATCAATACCTTTCGATCGATGTGCCACATGTTACCTTTAAGTTTAAAAATAAGGTGTTTTACGCCAAATCCAAATTTTGGGGCTTAACTGGCTCAAACCATGAAATCGCGCCAAATCTACCATTGAAACCTCAAAATTTGGATTTGGCGTAAAACACCTTATTTTTAAACTTAAAGGTAACATGTGGCACATCGATCGAAAGGTATTGATCTGTTCTTTCAGAATCTGTAAATATTTTTGAGAAATTTTGAGCAGGGTGGTCAAAAAGGCCGATTCAACAAAAATCCAAAAATCCCCCAAAACTCAAAAAGTTTGGGGTTTTTGGAAAAAAAATTATAGGAGCAAAAATGTCGCCAATTACTTCTACTTTACGATTATGAACTTTTTTTAATACCTTTATTGGAGAATTTTTCATGAAAACTTGAAAAATGTGTTTGAACCCCCCCGAAACCGCCCCAAGGGCCCATCGGGGGCTTTTGAAAACATCAAAAACGAAAAATTTGGGGTCACTTCCCTAACTGACTTTTTGTTTTAAATCCTTTGGTTCAGTAGTTTTCGAGAAAAATGCCCTATCCGGGTGGTCTGGTACACCCTGTATGTCAAACAATCGATTCGAAAGTGAAGCAGCGCTTCATCAGCAATTGATTGTTAAACATAGATTCAAATGGAGCGAAAACATTGTTGCCAAATAGCACGAGCCGCCACTGAGGTGTGCTCGTCCCTGGAAATTAACACTATAAAGGTCTTGTGAAGGTTCCTTCCAAAGAGCACTCCTTAGAGTCCTTATGTTCAATGGGGCAGCTGCAAGGGTCTGAAATTGTGTGTTTCATACAAAGAAAATGCGAGTACTTGATGTGCTGAGAATAAAGGTTCCCTTGGGTTTTTTCCTAAGTGTCCCGGTTTTGGAGACTCACACGTATAAAGTTGTAAAAAATCGTGTACGTAGTGACGCTACCACGCGGAATGCCCATTTAAAACAATGTATTTTGGGCCAAAATCTCATCTCCAGAACAATGGGACTTAATTATAAACCAAAGGTATCTTTGTTCTCAGCTCATCGCAAGTACTTTCGTTTTCTTTAGAAAAACATAACATTTCAGACCCTTGCAACTGCCCCATTGGCCGAGCGGTGTCTTGTGAAGTGCGATGTATCAATTTTACCTTCATATAAACCTATAGAAAACAATGGCAGCATTTCATTTTCGCACACTTTTTGCTTGTGACTTCATTTTCGCACAGAAGTCGGATTCCATCTTCGCACACTTCAAAAAGCCCTACTATTATCCCTACACAAAATGGCAACAATGCAACATAAATAAGAAATTAAATACAGTACTCACCATTTTAAACGTCTTCATCCTCATCGTCATCATCATCAGCATCTCTGGTTGCATCCTGCGACGAAAGTCTGATATTTTGTTTGTAGGAGAGTAGTTTTTTTCTCTTCGCCTATCTCTCGAAGGAACTGTAGTAAGGTGATGTACTTGAAGTCGTAGCCGGCATTTGTAAGAGCAGCGATATTTTCTTCCAGGGTCTCTTGGTCGTTTCTTTTTTTAAACTTCTCTCCTCGAAGAACCGATTTAATTTTCAGAGCAATGATGCATTGATTATCTGAAAAAGATTGCACGACTTGGTGGATATTTGGATGGGGATAGTAGAGTTCGGATTGAAGTTACTATTAAAACTTTCAACCCCATTTGTCGTGGTAAGATGTGCATGAGTCAAAGGGCAAGCCCATAATGTAAGAGGGTACTTTGAAGTGGACATTATGTAATTTTTTTCAGACCTCGGCCGTTGGAACGCTAGAAATCAGCTCATCTCATAATCAGAGACAACATTTTAAAAACACAACAAACGAGAACAAATAATACGTTGCCAAATTGTGCAGTGTGCGAAGATGAAATGTGCGAAAATGAAAATCTGAAAAAGTGTGCGAAAATGAAATGTGCGAAGATGATATGCAGCCAAAACAATCTATCCTCAAATTGTTCAATCAAAACTCCCGAGGGATTCGATACTTTTATATAGGTTCGAATGATAGAAAAATTATAATCGATTGTTCACAAGCCGGCCTCTGGATTAGTTCTTCTGCTGGAGACCGCCTCAACAACAATTTATTTATTTTGCATGGTGCGAATTCCTCACTAAATACGATCATCAATGGCGTAGTGTGCCTTTTGACAACGTTACAGTTCATCTATTCAAACCCATGAAAAAGATCGAACTGTTGAGTGTTGGGTGCTCGGTGAACACCTTCACATTCAACCTTTTACGTGGGTTTAAATGGACACAATACAACGTTGCCAAATTGCGCGCTACGCCACAGGTACGGTCATCAAGGCCGCGCTGAGCGAAAAATCTGGCAAGTTTAGCCATATAATCTGCATTAATGATGTAACTTCTAATCAATGGTGCTTGTGAATATCAAAATCTGAGAAAATGTCATCATACACCCGCAGTTGCATGTCTGAAAAAATTAGACAAAAAAAATGCATTCCCAATAAGTCAAAAGTTACTATAAAAGCACAAGGAATATTCAAATCATCTGCATATACTGAGTGTTGTCTTTTCTGTGAGTGTGAGAAGTATCACCAGATGGCCGTCAGTTGAAGAAAAAAAATAAAAATAAAAATAATCACAAAATATTAACACTTTTCTGTAGATGTTCGCAAAACTTGTCAAATTTTCTTTTCAAGGCAGCCTGACCGATTTGGTTCTATTTGTTGAGGAATCACCATAAATATAAGGTGAAGCAAAAGTTCAGCACAACTTCCTCTAATTACTTGAGTATAATAAGGTTAGCGAGCTGTGTGGTTTGATTCATTCCTTATCATACCAAGGCGGGCTAATCTGTTGAGGCTATTTTCGGTGCCCCCTGCTCTCTTCTTGTCGGCGGGGGTTCAGGAGGTCAGTTGTGAAAAAAAGTAAGAGGAGTTGTGTTTAACTTGTGCTATGTAAGAGTGATTATCTAACGACTGTATCAAATTAACACAACACTGCATGAAAGCATATATCTACACAAAATGAAAACAAATAAAATTCGTGATATTTATATCAATTCGTCAACAATAACCCATGTTAAAAAGTGTTTAAACGGAATCATATGCGGATACATAGGAATTTGTCTGTCTCTCTCTCGAATTCTATTCGAACACATGTAGTAGGAAAGGAAAGCAGAGGGGTCATCACGTGACTTCAGCTCCTATCTCCGTCTTTTTCTAATGCACACGCTCAAATGGGAAGTGAGAGAGACGGACAAATTCCTGTATCCGCCTATGAACGGAATACTAGTACGGTTTCGTATATTGATTCGCTGTGAGTATTCCGTATACTAACTCACAATCTGTTCTGTCCATTATTAGTGGAGAACTCCTCAGTGCTTACGCGCCACCAGCCTGTTAACGGAAATAAAATACCCGGTTAATAATTATTTCTAGTTCACACAGAATGTGAGTCCTATATATTTTGTGAGCACCTATTTTGCCCATTTTAGTATCCATTTTATAGTATAACATAGGAAACAGAGAACTTATGGCAATCGAACGCACGATGTTCCGCGGTCATTAAAATTTTATGATCTCGATGGAAATGGAAACGGTCGTAAAATAAACACCTTTTTGTTGTTTTATGAGTCAAAAGCAGTAATGCGAATCGTAGGTAATTAAAGGGTAAAGGGGAAAGAATTAGCACACCAGGTAATTGGTAACCCCGAAAAAATTATTGCGATAAAAAGAACTATAAAAACGATATTCGTGAATTGTTTTTGTATTATTTATTTGTTCGTTTTTGTATTATTTATTTATTCCCCGTCCAATGCAATCACTAGCATGAGAGTCGGAAGCATCCCCAATTCCTCGGAGACTGAGCTTAGAAATTTATAATCTTTTACGCGGAGAAAAAGTTTCTGTATTACTGAAAATAACCAGCAGTGGCTGCTTGTGCAATGTGGTAGCAACGGATTTACTCCAGTTAAACCTGTACGAAGAAAAAATAATCGATCTTCAGAGGATTCTTTGAATTCCTGATTAATCGATACTTTTGCATAGGTTCAAATGGCGAAAAACATGGTTGCCAAATAGCAAGAGTCGCCACTGATGATGGCCAGAATCCAAAGAAAAATTTTCAGTGTGTTGTCTCTGGCCCAAACTGTCCTTAATTTATGAGATCTGCTAATAAGTTCGGACGCATCGATTATCCTCGGTCGAAACCAGAGCTGCCGTTTTGCGTATAATTAATCGCATTTTTTCAATCCACCGATAATTTCACCAGTTGAGAAAAGATTACACAGTTCAGTTCATAGTGTATGACTGTAACACACGAAAATGGTCGCATCTGTAATCTTTTCTCAACCGGTGGAGTCGGCGATAACTTTAAAAAAACTTGCGGATATTTCAATTAATCAACTGAATTTCCACCGATTGAGAGAAGATTGCAGATTAGAGCGTTTTTGTGCATTTTAGTCATACATTAAACCAACGAGCTATACATTTATCTAGAGTGGCAGTTTCATAGGTAACCTGCGTAACCATCATGGGGGATTTTCAGGTTAGGTTTAAGCGAGTAACCTGTCCATTTGTTTCCGTGTATTTTGATTCGGCATCACCGCACAGTGGACCAGAACATGCGGTGATGCCGCATCGAAATACACGAAATCAAATGGACAAATTACACGCTTAAACCTAACCTAAAAATCCCCCATGGTGGTTACGCAGGTTACCTATGAAACTGCCACTCCAGGTAAATGTATAGCTCGTTGCATTAAACTGAACTGTGTAATCTTCTCTCAACCGGTGCACCGCGGTGGAATCATCGGTGAATTGAAAAATTCGCTTAATTATACGTAAAACGGCAGCTCTGGTCATCGAAACCGCGACTTCAAAGAACGCAAGTGTCGTGTCGCGTCTCGTCGGTCGGCGCGCGAGAGCGAGAACGCTCGCCGAGCTTTTAATCAAAGTTGCAGCAGCGCGGTGCTGCATGGACTCAACGTGCATTGAGCTTTCAGGCGCATCTCACCGAAACGACGGCAATTTTCAAGCTTCTTCGTATACGATCGCTCTCTCTCCCTCCCCCCTCCGACTCCTATGTAGCTCCCTCTCTATCTTTGTCTTTCTCACCACTCGACCATTCGCGTTTAACCAGGGCTCTCCTGTCTGCACGATCGGATGAGACTGGGGGCGGTGGGGTGGGCAGGGGAGGGGGAGGGTGAGGGGCGGGGGAGGGGGGGTGAAGGAGAGAAAGATGACTCGCGCGGTGCAGTTTGAGCATTGAAATAATTTTTCACCCCCGCGATTCCGACGAATAGCAATTTAATGAAAGCTTTATCGGCACCGTGCACTTAACTAGCGCTCCACTAACTCATCATCTAACCACCCGATGAAATTTTACTTTTTTTCGCTCCCCGCGCTAATTTATGAACCCGCCATTCATCTTCAACGGTTGGTTTTTTGTTTTTGTTTTTTTGTTTTTTTTTTTTTTTTTTTTTTTTTTTATACCGCGATTTGAGTTTAACTGCGATTCCGCGAAGCTTATGAATTCGTTAGTTTGATATATCTATGGGGTGTCTTTATCTTTTGAAAACACTGTGTAGAGCTGAGACAAGCCAAGTTCGCCGCCGCTCGTAAATGTGCCGAGCTTTGTGTTGAAAGTTAATTTTCGTAAGCTTGCGCTATGCTGCCGTGAGGTTTGGCGAAACTGCCTCTCGAATCTCTCTTTTTATTAGTAATCGCTGCGCTATGGTCTGAGATCGTTAAAATGTGGTCAAAACTCAGAAAGAAAATAGCTCATCAATTTATCATTTACGAACTTTTAAGACCAATTGTAATCAGATAGAACGCACTTTTAACCTGTAATTTAAACCTAGAATGTCACTAAAAAATGCTGAATTACTTAAGTTTGATTGGTCTGAAAATATGATTTTTAATTACTGTTTTTTCACTAATAGTTTGCCTTTTTTTTCGATCCCAAACTATAATGCCTTAACTTTTGATATAGCTTTAAAAATATTATTTTATGATTGTTTTGTTTCTCTCATATTTTTTTTGTTTTTTTTTTTGTTTTTTTTTTTTGTTTTTCGTTTTTTTGGTTATGAGCGGTCTACGTAACTTGCCGCAGCTCTGACCGACGTGGCTGAAACAACGAAAAAGTACATTCTACGAAGGTTTAATCTTTTCAGGGATATTCGGACAAACATACTGTCGCACTTAATTTAACATGGGATTAATGGAGTTTAATGGAATTTAAATATATACATTTTGCAAAAAGTCAAGTGACCCATCAAATATCTCAGAAAATAGCCCCCTTTTGAAAGGTGCACTGAAAAAAGATTGCCAGAAGCAAGATGGTATGTGAACCAACGTAAAGGATAGTACAATTAACAGAAGTCTAGTGTTTTTACCATAGTTCTTGAAAATTTTGAGGAAATTCTAGTTCTTCTACAACGATATTCTGGTATTAACACCAGCATTTTCTGATCAAAGTACTAGACTCTCTGTTGTTGACATATCGTCGTGCTTTCGGTAATAATACTAGAATTCAGGATTTATTTTTTTCCGTGCGTAGTAAAATATCGAAAATACTCAAATCCCAACATGCTCGCATGAAAGGGTCAAATGGAGAGGCTCAAATGTTGCCACTTTGCAAGAACCGTCACTGGAACCCCCCCCCCCCCCCCCCCCCCCACTACCCACACTTTTTCCTCCCGTTTTGCTCGAGGTAACTCGGCCAACCTTCCTTTAACCTCTACAGCTCTCTTGTCGGCCGTCACCCCGCCGTATCATATATATACACGATGGACCGCGAGATGTATGCGCCCCTTCGTCATATACGTATTCGTATTTTACAAACACTCAATGTTAATGCTGCCTTTTCGTTGCGTCATTTCACCCTTTTTCAACCACGCCACGCTTTGCCCGCGTCTCGCGAGGTTCCGTTGACACGGACTGGGGGGGGGGGGGGGGAGGTCGGGACCGGGACTTTAAAGTAGGGGCAGGGGAACCAGAGTTAACTGGATGGATCCAGTATCGAGTATCGCTCATCGAGGAGTCGAGATTTACTTTTACACCCAGACAGGAGACACGGAGCCCACGGAGGAGTTCGACCTTATTTCGCGTTTCGCCGTCGTCATCCTTTCTAAAAATGGTCCTCGACTCCTCTTTGTTTTTTTGTATTTCCAGGCCGCTTCACCTTTATTACAACCCCTCCCCCCCCTCCACCGCTCTATTCACCCCCGCCATTTTTGCTCTTCGCTGGCTTCGTTTCCCTTCCCCTGTCTGTATGTTTGTTTGTTGCCCTTACCGCCAGTCGCGTCTTTTCTGCGTAGCTTTTTTTTTTTTTTGTCCAGCTCATCTTCCATCGTTTGCGCCTTCATTCTTTGACCTCTGCTTCCCGCATCTCACCCGTGTGTTTACTGTTTACAGGTGACTACGTCGCACGTAAATTTTGTTTACGTGATGTTTTCTAAACGGTTTATACGTTCGACGGGTTTTTTTTTTTAATTTGGTGCATAACCGCCTTCTTCAAGGTCGCTCTTCGTCGAAGAGGTGTTCATCATCAGCAAAAACCAGCACTTAAAAAAAAAAAAAAATTCTAAATTCTAGTAATATTACCAGAAGCACAACGATAGGTGAACCATAGAAAGTCTATTACTTTGACCAGAAAATGCTGGCGTTATTACCAGAATATGGTTATAGAACTAGAATTTCCTCAAAGTTTTCTAGAATTATGGTACAAATACTAGAATTCTGGTAATTTTACCATCCCTTACATCGGTTCACATATCGTCATGCTTCGGGTATTTTTTTTTTTTCAGTGTGGATCTGTCGGGGAATTTAAATTCATCAGAGAAAATCCTTGATTTTTATTTCAGGGCATTATGATTGTGAGCTTCTTTCATCAGAGAATTTGGATGGGTATTTTGCTACAGCGTTATGGAAAGTCGATTCCTGTGTAAAATCGCGTGTAACTAATATTGACAACACCAGTCAGTTTTAAAGTCCACTTTTCAGCCCACAAAGAGAAAGCCAAAATGGCTGTCATGATGAGCGGGTCACAATGAAGGATTCTCATCCAATTTTAGATTTCTCCGTGATTAATCACTTTTCTCAGTATAGAAAGTTGCGATTTGATTGGACTCTCGCCCCGTCGTGACTTGCTCATGCGATAGCCATATTTGAATTTTGTTTTATCGCTTTTATTAAGTTTGTGAGTCAATTCTCGAACTTTTTGGTGCTCCCTACGGAATTTCCAAGTAATTTTACACCATAATTGTCTTTCTCTACTGCAGTAGCGAAGGTTGCAAAGTCTCCTACATTGGCGATCCAGCCCTCGCGAACGGGGGGGGGGGTGAACTTGGGATTTTTGCCCCCCGGAGACCCCATTTTCCTTTTTTTCTCTCTTCCTTTCCCCTGTTCTCCTTCTTTTTTGGCCGAACGGGGCGGGCGATCGCCCCCCTTCGCCCCCCCCCCCCCCCTGTATCCGCCAATGGTCTCCTAATAGCCGCTCTGAAACACCAACTCTTTCATTTGAAATCAGTTTCAATTTAACGAATCACAAATGTTGATTTTAGGTTAGAAAATAAGAGGCAAACAACCTGTCCATGGAGTCTTGCGAGTTCCTATGTGTAAAATCCAAGTTATGTTTACTCCCTTGCTTTTTGCCAGCTGTTGATCGTAAAATTGATGCATACCCCGAGAACTATACGGCTCTGTTAATCGTGGGAACTAAGGAGAATTGTTACAAGTACACGAAGAGAAATTGATTTGTGTGGGGAGGGGGGTGGGGGTCGTTATCGAGGTAGCGAAGGTGGATCCGGCGTTGGGGCGACGGTGCCTGCCACTTGGTGCCTCGGATTCCATCCCTCCTGACCCCTGACCCGGAATAGAGGCCATTCAAATGCATCGAAATGCACACTGCACTTTGCAGGGCAATTGTCAGTGCTGCCAATTCTAAGGATGAAAGTAATTGTATAAAGATTGTATAGACCCCATGCTTTGAGAAGAGTTATTTGCAATTTATTTTTATTTTTTTCCTGATGAATCGATGATACTTTGATGATTGTTCTACATCATATTTTTACTTTGTATCTATCTATCTATCTATCTATCTATCTATCTCCCTCTTTCTCCTCCCCCACTCCCTCCGAGAGAGAGAAAGGTGAGAAAATATTGTTTAGTTAGAAGATGGAAGAGGCATGTTTGTCACAGTCACCAGCATAATAATAAATCAATTATGATAATGTGATAGCAGGACCAATCTGTAATCTTTTGCAAAATTAAGGTGATTCGAATGATTCGATACCAATCTTTAGCTCAGTAGGGCCGTAAAAATCAGAGATCGTTGCACCGTTGCGGCGTTGCCAAGCGAGTGGGCCACAACCTAGATACAGAGATTAGACCTGATTTAAATTTCTCAAAGGTAAAGAGCAATAATTTTTTTTTGGAATTTAATTCCAGACGAGAAAAATTCGAAATTGTTTTGTTAAATCTCCGTAAGGGCGATTTTCACCAGGCCCAGGCTTGTGCCAGCCAATCAGAGGCCGTCAAATCGATGTCAACTTTCGAATCTCATTCGATTGTTGTCACTTTTTTCTAACATCGCTTGTCAGGACTCTCGTTTAATCTCTCTCCGAACTGAATGATAAAATATGCCTCAAAGAAACTCGATGAAAAATAAGGAATAAACACCACTGGCGGTCCATGCAACAGACCCTTCCCATTTAAACCCATATACCTAAAATAATCGAAACTTTGGAAATGCAATGCATTCCCAAGTAATCGATACTTTTGCATAGGTTTCAGTGGCAAAACCTGCGTTGCCAAATTACACGAGCCACCATTGATGGTAAACACCATCGCATTCGCCCTGCTGCGCGTGAGTGTAAATAAGTGTAATGCAACGTTGACAGATTGCACGCCGTACCACCACTTTATAGTTTAAAACGAGCCTCTCTGATGCTTTATTATATTTTGTGTAGTTTGAAATGCTAGCGTGAGTTTAAGTCGTGGGTTTATGTCGAGGTATTTACTCCCACTAACTTTCGTGGGAGCTCCCTTGCTTAGTAAGCTGTGTGCGCTGTGCCTGTGCGATGACTAGACTTATGATAAATGAGGAAATGGCGAAATCCTCTCGAAAGTCCGCGTCGGCATTTTCAGAAACTTCTAGCTCGAGCAAAAACTTTTTACCCTCTCATCGTTCGGCACTTACCCGGGTCACATGACCAAAACTAATTCCGGGCGCCCGGCCCGGCCGGCCCCGGCAACTCTAATTGCAGACCTGTAGTTTTCGGAACTTTAGCCTCCTGAGTCTGACGTTTTATCCTAATTCCTTTTTATCTACCCTATTTTCTCCAAGTAGGCACACTCTCTCAATCTGCTCGCACCCGAAATTTGCAGCCTTGTTTCCCTTTCTCCCCGTCCATAGTTGCCGGGTTGTGCGGGAATCTTTCTATACGAAACATGGAAAAAATCCTTTGGTTCGCACTACCATCAATGGCAACGTAAAATATCGATTCGAGGGAGTGTACTGTACTGTGCAGTGTGCACCCCCCAATATCTATCCCTTTTTTATGACTTTTAATGGACTAAATGCAACGTTGTCATATTGCATGCGCCGCCACTATGCACGAAAAAACTACTGTGGTATATCCCAAATCAGAGTTGGGCAATTGAATAATCAGAAATAATGAAATGACTCCGACAACACTGAAAACTGGGTTTGCTACCTGAGCTGAGGAAAGGGAAACACAAGGAAGGTATAGGTCAATTGTAGAATTATTCGTCGAATAATTCGATTGACTCGGCGTTGCCGGACTCACCGAATAATCTCCGAATAATTTTTTGCCCAACTCTGTCCCAAATGGGGCTCTTGCGAACTTTTGCTACACGGGATTGAAGAGTTGATTCTTGCATAAAAACCTGTAAAAATGACGATGAGTACACTAAAAATTAACGAAATTCACTCTCAGAATCGAGCTGAATGGCGGTTCGACGCAGGTATCATGGGAGATTCCTATCTAAATTGAGACGTACCTTGTACCTCTGTGTTTCCAAAGAGGAAGTGGCATATTAAATAGGAATCTCCCATGATAACTGCGTCGAACCGCCATTACGATCTTGCCATTTAAGTAGTTATGTAGGTTTATATCTGAATTTTAAACTTTCTCAGAGTGATTTTCGCTGGTTTTTACATCAGAATGGACTATTCATTTGCTCACAGCAAAAGTTTGCAAGAACCCCATTGCCCATTGCGGATTATAATTCGATTTTCTTTTTCCTTGTTTCAACTCTGAAATTTCGGGATTTCCAGACAAAATCTGACAACGCTGCAAGCTGCAACATCCCGATGCTGATCCCATCCGCCTTCCGTTATCCACGATCAACGGCTCAAACGGCTGAACAGAGGAATCGACCTTGATCTAAATAACCGTCGATTAACGTTTTTCAAACGAGCGAAATGAGTGAGAGCCCCTCTCGCCCCCCTCCCCTCACCCTTTTCAAGTCCCTGAGTAGTGGTGATCTGAGGTCCGAGGCTCGACTCGTGTCACGGGATAGGGGGGGGGGGGGATATCACAGAGAACAGGGATAAGGAGAGGGAACATTGCATAGGCATCCAACGGCAAGTGGTGACCATCACCGGCTATTCTCTGAATTCAGTGTTTACCAATTGGCAATTACTCGCAATCGGGATGCACACAGAAGCTCCACGGCGAGTTGTCAGATGAGGGGCAAAAAGCTACCGGGACTTGCTCTTAAATATATGCAGGAGTAAAACATGAGTGATTTTGATTCTCTCCTTGCTCTTATCAATCTATGTTTTTTCCCCGTCACAGGGATTACATACATATGGTGTTATCAAAACGAAGGGGCTATCGGGGATAAAAATAATGTCAGATTACTCTTGGAGGTAGACTCCCCGCAATGCTTAGCCAAAGAATTTAAGCAATACTGTTTCCAATGTTAATCATGGGATGAAGATGGTGTAGAGGTAGTTTCAGAAGTGTAGGCGGACCTAGACCGATAATCTTTGGAATTTGTCAACATTATTTCTGATATTACTCGATGAAAATGAATAGAAGTGAAATTGAGAGTTCACTTTTCAATGAGGAAGACTTTAAACACAAAAGAATTAAGTCAGGAGCAAATTCGGTATTGATTTGAAGGAATGAAAGTTGAAAATTCGCCAAAGATTATGGTTTTGGTCCGCCTAAACTTCGGAAACTACCTCTAGCCTGCAAGTTTCGGAATTTGTGACGCATGTTAAAATATTACATCGCGACTCTTGTTTACTCTTTAGTCTGAATATTCGTGTTAATTAATGATTTCTCCTCCGTATAATGTATGCTCTAGTTCTCATCAAACTCATGCGCAGGGGCTGCTTGCACATTGCACCTATCTATGCCGCATTTTTCATTTTACCAATGATTCCACCGGTTGAGAAAAGATTATACAGTTCAGTCCAGTGTATGACTGACAATGAAACGCACGAAAATACTCTGGTCTGTAATCTTTCCTCAATCGGTGGAAACTCCGTTACAGTTATAATTAAAATACCCTCAAGTTTTTTAAAGTCATCGACAACTCCACCTGTTGTTGAGAAAAGATTACAGATGCGAGTAATTTCGTGCATTACTGTCATACACTGAACTGAACTGTGTAATCTTTTCTCAACCGGTGGAATCATCGGAGAATTGAAAAATGCGATTAATTATACGCAAAACGGCAGCTCTGATCAAGACATAGCAAACTTCCGCCCCACGCCCATATATACCTCTCTGACCTTGACCCGTATCCACTGTATTTCCAGGACGGAAAGGGTTATTTGTAGGCATAGAGGGAACGAATTCTCCGGTTTTTCTCTGAACGATTTAAATCACCTCTCACTCTCCCCCATTTCCCCCTTCGGCCGTGTTCAGCTGTTCACGCAAATCCTATTGATACGCTCCAAGATTGTGTGTGCCTGAATGGCCTGTCGCTTGCAGCTTTCTTTTGCTCCAGGTGTCTGAAGGTATTTTTCACGGTTGAAGGATGGTGAGAAATACCCTGCACCAAGTTTCATTGACAACTGTCTTGTGAGACATCTCTGTACAGTAGTTTTCTTTTGCTCCAGATGTCTGAAGGGATTTTTCACGGTTGAAGGATGGTGAGAAATGCGCTGCACCAAGTTTCATTGACAACTTTCTTGCGAGACATCTCTATACAGGTTGTCCGAGGGTTAAACCGACGAACTTTCCATTGGTTCAATTCTTTAACCTATAAAATAATACTTTTTTTCTCTATAAATTTAGGGCCGAAAACGTCCCCCTTTTGAGCAAGAGTTCCTCTTAAGTTAGGTCAAATTAGTGGCTTTTTTGGAATAGTATCCACAATCGGGCACCTTTATACTAAACCGACCTTTTAGTGTTCAGACAATGCCATTTAATCTCGACTTTTTAATTCCCTTACAAATAATCTGATAGGTATAGTTGCTTGATATTTTCAGGAACAAGATTAAATGTAGAGAAGGAAAGTTCCTGGAAGTTTTAGGAAATTCTTTGCACTGTAGGTCTAATTTAATATTAATATCAAATCCATGTGGCAAGTGGCAACGTCCGAAGTCGAGTGGGTCCCTTTGGTATAAATAAGTCCAATTATGAACCATCTTTCATGAAAGTTTGGTTTCTTGGATGTTTTTACGTATGTAAGTCATCGATGACCTTGAAAATTTTTGAATTTGAGTGTGACTGTATCTTTTTGGTACAATTGTTTCTTTGACATCCGGAACTTAGACTTTTAAAAATTAAGAAATTGTGGGATTATGGCGACGATCATCTCTCTTTTGTTGTTTTTGAAACATTTACCTATCAGTTAAACACGTGTTGCTTTCTTCATGTCGAATGTAGGTACTTAAGGTACTTAATATTTATCCACTCTGTACCTCAGGTGTAAGTAAGTATCATGTACTGAACGGTACCGGGCACGCCTCGCCTCGCGCTCAGGCACTGTTGCCATATGTGCAGCTTTAATCCGTATTATTTCCTTAAGAATGAATGAATAAGCTGATTTTCACCTTAAATCTGGCGCTGTGGCAGCATTGAACTCAGGTGAAACGGTGGCTCTCATAATGCTGTCTTAGCTTTGGAATGAATTATTTGTGTCGAGCTGACTTGGCTTTAGACGCTTAAGGTGATTCTTCAGCGTGTAGTGCCGATTTCTGCCACCAGAGTGCTACCGTTCAGTCAAATTACAGGCCGAAAGTAATTTATATTTAAGAAAACGGAGTGTTAGTTACTAGATAATCATCCGAAGAACGTCTCTATAAAATATTTCGTCAATAACTTCAAGAATAAGGCTGCGAAATTACGAAAAAAAGGAATTTCGCCTTTCGATAGAAAAATCGATTTGCGTTGTTTCATTTTTCGGTACTTTCAGCCTTATTTTTGAAGTTATTGACGAAATATTTTGCAGAGATGTGCTTCAGATTATTTCCTAGTGAATGACACTCCGTTTTTTCAAACATAAAATTACCTACTTTTAAACTTTAATTTGACATAAATCGAACGGGAACGCTCTTGTGACAGAATTCGGCACTAAACGCTGAAAAATCACCTTAAGGGCTGGGTGCTCACTGCTCATTCAAAATTAGATATCAGGATTTTATTCAGAGAGATTTCCGGGTTGTGGTTGAAGACAGAGGACGTTGTTTTACCATCTAAATTTTCTAGTTTTTCGTGGACTCCTCACCCCCTTTTCGCTCATTTTTGGTGTTGTAGTGTTACCTTTGAGATTTTCAGTATAGTGGCGTCTTTTCATCAAGTTTTACTTGGAGGGACGCAAATATATTTGTTAGGGGGCAAACCATACATTTGGCCCCCTCCCCTCATCAGAATTTTTGTTAAAACTGAAAAATGGGGTAGATCCCCCCTCCTTAATGACGCCACTGATGTTCTGGTCTTGGATCTATTGAGATTTCTTTTCCCTCCTCTCTCATATAGCTATGTAGAGAATTTATCGACATTTACTAATCGGCTGGGCATCATGTCGGAGAATTCGTCTCATTTTCGAGAAAATCAAGATCAATAGTTGAGAAATTTCCAATCATGGGAAATTCTCAAGGTTCGCGTTGATCGTATATTCCTTGATGGTTTGTATTGATTTCCCCAACTTTTTTGTCTTGATCTGCCCAACTTTCTTCGGTGCAATATCAGTCCAATCGTTGTCCTTGTTCCTTGATGGTTTGTCTTGATTTCTCCAACTTCTTTGTCTTGATCTCCCCAACTTTCTTCGGTGCAATATCAGTCCAACCGTTGGGTAAATATCGATAACTTTTCTTTCAGCGTCATAAAGACCCACTTGCCCACTGCCCAGGACTAATCGGTAATCAAACGAGAACCGCGGTAGTTCATATCGACTCTCGATATAGCTGTTGACCAAAAATTGCATCTTTTGTGTCCAGATTGACGCTCTTTGCGACAGCCAAGGCGCTAGTGCAAACGTGCGAGAGCTTTTAGAGAGAAAGATCGCGTTGTTGCCAAAAATCCTCAAATGTTAACAATTTTTCATCGAAGTAAGAGGATAAAATTGGGGAATTCCCCGAAATTTGACAACCGCGGGGTGGCGAGCACGAGCACGAGGTGTTTAAAATATTGGCGGGCCCGCGTCTCGCCACTCCGCCACGCGCCACATGGTCCGTTCCGGTGTTGCCAAATGTCTAATAATTCGGCCTCCCCCCTCCCTGAACAGTAGCCCTGTCCGAAGGTTCCTTTTTTTTCTCTTTTTTTTCTTCTCAAAGTAAATTATTTTACAAAATTATAATAACTTCTTTGATGGGCAAATCTCAGACAGAGATATACTGCACTAAACTAATTTAAAAGTAAATGTAGAAGGTTAAAAAAATAATTATGGTAATCAAGTTACGACAAAACGAAAAAGGAATGTTTAAGGGTGGGTATATTTATATTTATTTAAACGTTTGAAGACCACACGGTAGCTTGTCAATTGTTAAGGGAATTCAGGTTCAGGCGCGTTGTTAAAATTTGGCAACTGACTCTTGCATTTATTATCCATGTGTAGCTCATTCAAAAAAGGGTTTGAAAGTTAACAAAAATCAAGGATTTTTGCCTCGCTAAGCTATCAAAATCCCGATTTTTTTTTTTTTTTTTTTTTTTTTTTTTTTTTTTTTTTTTTCTCTCTCCTTATGAGCCTCGTAGGAAAAAAATGGGAGGGTCAGTTGCAAAATTTTGACAATGCATTAGGTCACTTCACATATGCTCTTTCCATGTGGTCTTAATTTGTTAACAAACAACATACAACCATTTTTCAAACGAGAAATAACATTAGATAGTTAAAGACAATAAGACAGAAGACTGATGCGGTGCGAAATCATCAAAAGCAAATGAGTGAGCAATCAGGTGAACGTGTGTCCCCCCGTTTCTTTTTGTTCATCTGAGATTTAGTAGGTACGGTGATTAATAACCGCAGCGGCGGCTCGTCAAATTCAAAATATCAATGCCTTCTCCATATCTAAACCCATAGGAAATAATCGATTCTTTTTCGGGCCTCGATTAAACCTTCGATGGTTTTGCCTATAGGCTCAAATAGGAAGAAAGAATGGTGACTCGTGAAATGCGCCTCATCGATTTCCTCTCCGCATGTAAACCCATGTTAAATTATCGATTCTTAATAGTGGCCTTAATTGAACCTCTAAATAAACGATATTTTTATGACTAGGTCTAAATGGAGGGTTAGCAGCACTCGATGCTGCGATGCTGCTGCTGTGTTGAGTATAGCCGCCACTAAACTTGCACTGCGTCAAAAAATGTATAGGGAAAATTCTATAAATTTGACAACAATGGTCGGTTCTATTTTTGTGCTACTCCACCACTCTCGGTCGACTCGGTGCGGGAAGTGGGATCTTGATTGGGAGGTGAAATGAAAGGGAGTGGGGGTGGGGGAGGGGGAGGGGGGAGGGGTTAAGAAAACGTGCGTAAAAAGCGGGAACATGGGCATGGGCGCGCACCCCGCACCGCACATCCGGCAGCAAACACGGGATGAAAACATGTCACGTGGTGGGGATCGCGACGGGACTGGGGGACCCCCGCGCCCTGCCTTAAATGTCCCGCCGCCCCCCTCCACCGCTGTGGTCACTATCGCTATAGCATCTTTAGACTGTCCATTTCGTCTCGACGGTACCCCCGAACACCCCCCCCCCCCCCCAGAATCCGATCTTCATCTCGAAAGAAATAATTTCGCGCCGTCCGTACGTTGACGTTTGAGTCCAACTTTACCAATAACATCGCTGGGACTTTTGTTGTCATCGCGTCGTTAATTGTGTCGTGTTGGTGTAGCGAATTAAGACAAGTGAAACCATTGGCGCCGCCATTGGATGCGTTTGTGCACATTTGTTTACATTCTGAGGGCCGTTGAAGTGTATTAGTCCGTTGCAAAGATTACGGTGTTTTAGAGTTTCTATAACGGTGCAAACCTTCTACTGCGAATTTTTTGTCATCGCGTCGTTCAGCAGTGGCGAAGCGTGAAATTTGGCGACAGTGTATTTTCTCCATTTAAATTCTCAACAAAAAGTCGAACGCTTCAGTCCTCGGCGATGACCAGGTATTTCGACCTTTCTAATGTGTTTAAATGGGAAAAATGAACATCGCCAAATCGCACGCCTCGCCTCGCGTGTCGTTGCGTCGCGTTGCAGGATGGAGTCCCTATTTGTAGAGAGTTAATACAAGTTTAATGAAACCATTGGCCTCTCGATTGGATGCAGTTTTGCACATTTGTTTACATTTTGAGCAGTGGCGTAGCGTACCATTCGGCAACGTTGCAATTTGTCCATTTAAACCCCATGAAAAAGATCGAACCGTTGGGTGTTCGGTGAACACCTTCGCATTCGACCTTTCACATTGGTTTAAATGGACACCGTACAACGTTGCCAAATTGCACGCTACGCCACTGATTTTGAGGTTCGTTGCCGTGTTTTGGTCCAATGCAAAGATGACAGATTATAGTATTGTCATGCGATACAGTCATACAGCTTTACTGAACAGTTCAGTCTTTTTAGCTATTGGTAGTAGGAATCTAGGAATCTAGGAAATCTAGGAATTCCATGAAAATCACGCCAAACGGCAACCCTCAAAGCACAGATTGACGAAGCGCAACGTTCGCGGCATTTCGGGCCCTGATTCGAGTTCGAGACCGTACGCGTTCAACGTCACCTTTGAATCCTAGACGAAGAAGCAGACTCAAAATGAAATGAATATAATTTAGTCAAGGTCATGGAATATGGAAATGATGGAAGGTGCATTATATGTGCAACGATATCGATGCTCATTTGTGTATCACTGTATCACGCACGCACTACATCCTTGTCGCTACTCGCTTGGCTCGTCAGGAAGGACATGGAAATAGGAGATGAAACTCCCCCTCCCCCCTATCCTCCCCCTATCCTCCCCTCCATTCACTGGCGGATCCAGTGGATTGTATTTCTCTCTCTACGGCCATTTGATCGCGTGTGTTAGAAAAGGATAGAAGAGGGGGCGAAAGTCACGTGACTGCAGCCCCTCATCTGTCCTTTTCTAACGCTCGCGATCAAATGACCATATAGAGAGAAAGAAAATACCCCCCTTCGCTTCAATATCCTTTTTTTTTCCACTATCACACAGTGGATCAAATTGGACGTTTTACATGAACATAAATCAAGCTTAAAACAATTAACCTCTAAAAATTAGTTTCAGTATTGTAAACAACATTATTAGCTGCTAATTTTTTAAGGGATTAAAAACATTTTCGGGAAGTGAAGCTGAAAAACACATAAAAGAAACAACAACCCGAATGTGGCTTGCCTATTGCCTATGAGTATGAGTGAAAAAATAAGTTTTCAAGTTGTTTTTCAGAGCTTGTACTTAACCCTTTACAGACCAGGTTTAATCAAAAGTAGGGAGGGTAGTTAACTGTTCGTGCTCGGGGGAGTTGATATTGCCTATATGACGAATTGAAGGCGCACGAACGAAACCTTATCTTGTAAGTGTCTAGATCCTGAATCGCGTTTATTCTGAATCATGATACTGGAGCAATGTGAAATAGACTAATAGGAGAAATACGAGTAAACTCTTTACAGACCAGGTTTGATCAAAAGTAGGGAGGGTAGTTAACTGTTCGTGCTCGGGGGAGTTGATATTGCCTATATGACGAATTGAAGGAGCACGAACGAAACCTTATCTTGTAAGTGTCTAGATCCAGAATCGTGTTTATTCTGAATCATGATACTGGAGCAATGTGAAATAGACTAAGAGGAGAAAGACGAGTAAACTCGGGCTTGGCCCTTAAGAGGTTAAAGGTAGGACTATTATGAGTAAACTGTGGATGAAGTTCTCTTGTGTGCCTATGAAATGAGCTTGCTCTGAGAAAAAAAAAAGAGTTTTACATTAGAAGGAAAAGTTTGGTTTTTGGCTTTCCGGTAGTTGCCAAAGGAATGGACGTTATCGTGATTAAAAAGACTCTTGAAACTATGGTACGTCGCGTCGCGTCTTTGGGATAAAGTCTGTTTCTTTGGCAACAACTGGACACCCAACAACCGGTCTTTTCTTCCTAATTTAACACTCTTTCCTGTCGATTTAACAACTCTCCGATTGGGGTTACGTGGCAAAACAAAGGGATTTATTTGAAATGAAAAAAATAAAAGCTAGAAAGGCCCCAAAAACCAAATTTTAACATCAGAACCGTAAAAGACCGAGACCTCCGAATGGGTCTGTTGCGTACTTTTGCTACATCAATATAACTCATTGTTTCTAACGTAAAATTGGGCGAAAATAACGATGCGCACATTAAAAACTTTCAAAACCCACTCATTAACTCAGAAAATCACTTCCATTTCAAACAGCCCGCGCTACACTAGACACTACATCACCGACTTATAACTACATAGATGGAACCATCTCGTTTATGTAAACATGAACAGAACTTACAAACATTGGAATGTTTCGTTTAGATGCGTACATTTCTTATATTATTTTGTAATCTTTGATAAAACGGAAAGACCAGACAGCAAATGCAGCCAATAGTTCATGTATTTAGAAGGGAATTCCATCATTTGGTAGTTACGATCATGTTTACTTATGCACGGTGGTTCCGTCTATGTAATAGTATACCGGTGCAAATAGTGTCTAGTGTAGCGCGGGCTGATTGAAATTGAAGTGATTTCCTGAGTTAATGAGTGGATTTTAAACGTTTTTAATGTGCGCATCGTTATTTTCGCCGAATTTTTCATAAGAATCGAGGTTCTATTTTGTTGTAGCAAAAGTATGCAACAGACCCATTCATAAATCGCGGTCATCGCACAGGTCATCAGAATCAAGACATAAACCTGATGATTGATGAAAAACCCATTCCCTTTGCGCTCAAGTACATTACGGGGAAGAATATAAAATCTCATAATGTACTCAGTATCGCGGGAATCTCCTCAGCTGGAAAAATTCTCCGCTCCAAGAATATGCTCAGTGGGGCGTCACTGCTTTATCAATCTTTTTTCCGAGGGGGATAGAATCTTTTTCCCTTGTTCCCACCCTGCGTCCCTCTCAACTCCCCCCAACCCCAACCCCCACCCCTACACTGCTCACCGGCCCACGCACGTACCCTGCCGAAGGAACTTTTTGAGACACTCCTCTCTCTACTCGGAGAATTGCGTGAATGAATCTCGTGCGTGGAAGTTGTACTACAAATTTTGAAAGATATATAGCACAGCATTTCGCTTGCCATCTTCAATTTCATTTCCATTTTGAATGCGGGTCTACAGGAGTGCACGGCTGCATGGGTAAAATGTAAACACTGTTGAATGAATGTTAAATGAATCGGTCGACCTTGGCGCCGGCGCCCATTACTCTACCGCGATCGCATTCTCTTCCTCTCTCTCTCGCTCTTTCACTCACGATCACACACTCTCTCTCTCTCTCTCTTTCTTTCTCATCCACTCATTCATTCATAATTGCATCTGCTCTACTATCCCATTCATTGATTTCGCGCCTGCCTCTCCGTTTCTCTCCTCGCCCTTTATACTTCCTCCAATCATCTACTCTCCGCTCTTGTTTAACGGTTGAATTTGATGTTTGGTTTTTATTATTGCTTTGGTATTTGAGAACCCCTTGATAAGTGGTTATTGCATGAATTAACTGGTGTTTGATTTGTCTAACTGATCGGAACCTAATTACACGAAAAGTTTCATTTCGCAGGTCACTGGTGAAATCAGCCTGTATATTAAAGGTATATCTCTGCGTGACGCGTAAAAGTATTTTACGCTGGAATGGGGCAGTTGCAAGGGTCTGAAATGTTGCGTTTTTTATAAAGAAAATTACAGTACTTGATGAGCTGAGAACAAAGATGCCTTTGGTTTCTACTTAAGTCCCGTTGTTCCGAAGATGATATTTTGTCCCAAAATACATTGTATTAAAAGGGGATTCCGCGTTGTGACGTCACTACACCCACGATTTTTTGCAACTTCACACGAGTGTATCTCCAAAACCAAGGCACTTGGGGAAAAAACCAAAGGCACCATTGTTCTTAGGTCATCAAGTACTATCATTTTCCTTATAAAAAACACAACATTTCAGACCCTTGCAACTGCCCTATTTGTGCCTATTTAGCGTAACAGCAACTCTTCCTACCCACGCGAGTTGGTTTCGCATCTTTCGGAAAATGAGGCGCTTCAGCATTATTGGCTTTGGTGCAGATTACTTGTAGTAGTCAAGTCAATCATATCGCGCTAGTAAAGTCTCTGAATTACATACTTTCAAAGCGTGTTCATTGGTTTATTTTGATTAAAATTAAGGAAATTCATGCTCCATATATGACAGCAGCAAAATTTTTCAAAAGACCCGTTGAAGAACCCATCTTACCCTATTAAATTCACGTCTGCCTAATCGTGCATGTTTTATAGGGGAGGGCTGGGGGGAGGGGGGTGGAGTCAGTAGTAATATGCCAGTCCCCAGCTCCGCATCCCGACTCGTTTGCCGCTAAGTAAGTGGTTACTGGTTCGTACAGTTAGTTGGTGCGGTTGGTGGGGGGTTACTCACTCGGTTAGCACAACATTTGAATATATATAGATGCCGTTGAAAGCGGTGGATGTTACCGATTTGCGTTGACTTGGCCAGCGTCGTCATCGTTGTCGGGAGGGCGGAAAGGGGTAGGAAGTGAAGGGGAGGGGTGGGCCGGGGGTTGTGGAGGGAGGCGTCGGTCGCCGTACTTTAGATATATGTATATAGTCGGTGGTTTATTTGCCCCGCTCAAATGCTCAATTAAACAGTTTACACGGCAACACAACCTTTGTCATGAACTTTCTCGCTTACCAGCCCACTTTTGCTTATAGGACTATACAGGGTGTCTCAGACCACCTGGCAAGCTTTTATTGTGGCCAAACTAAGGCAAATATGAAAATTCGGTAAAACACGTGTAACGTATATCGACCCCAAAGAATTCGGGGAAAATATTTTCAGCCCCCCAAAACCACCCCTTGGGGGTTATTTAGGGGGGTGGGTACCCGTATCTCGAAAAAATCAAATGGTAAGGGTATGTTTTGACACTGGAATCTATTCCGGCATAAAAAAACAAAACTTTTTTATACCCGAGTTTTTTTTTCTAAAAACCACCCTTTTTTGAGTTAGGGGAGGTTTTCCAAAAAATTAGGGGTAATCTTTGATTGACCGCTGTGACCCTCCAAATCATTGGATTTGAAAAAACTAAGAAGTTTCTGAAAGGGCAGGCCAAGGGCTTTCTTTTGATGTATCACATGCCTATTTTTGTGAAAAGGGGTACAAGGCCCCCTCACCCCAAAATTTTGGGGCTTCGGGGGGCCCTACGTAAAAATTGTCAAATGTAAAGGTATGCCTTGTGATACATCATTTGAAAGGTCTTTTAGAGACGAAAAAAATGATGCCACCAAAATTCGAAAAAACTACCCCGTTTCAAAATGGCGGCCGTTTTAAGATTTGGGGGCTCGAGGGGGGACCTTCAGAAAAATGACCCAAAATTGAGCGATACACAGCTAAAAAGGTCCTAAAGAGAGAAAAATAATGGTTCAAACCGCGAGTCAACCCGACTTTTCAATCAAAAGTTACGGCCGATTGAAATTTAGGGGTACTTGGGTTTCCCAAAAAGGCACCCCTAACTCAAAAAAGGGTGGTTTTTAGAAAAAAAACTCGGGTATAAAAAAGTTTTGGTTTTTTATGCCGGAATAGATTCCAGTGTCAAAACATACCCTTACCATTTGATTTTTTCGAGATACGGGTACCCACCCCCCTAAATAACCCCCAAGGGGTGGTTTTGGGGGGCTGAAAATATTTTCCCCGAATTCTTTGGGGTCGATATACGTTACACGTATTTTACCGAATTTTCATATTTGCCTTAGTTTGGCCACAATAAAAGCTTGCCAGGTGGTCTGAGACACCCTGTATATAGGTCTCCTCCGCCAACCCTACCCCTCCCCTACTTGCTCTAGCCTGCTCACGCCCGCCCTCTCGTGGGCGAAAATAATTTATTTTAATCAATCCGACAGTCAAATTCCTCAAATTGTTCAGTATAAAGTCTTTCCCCGGCCCGGAGTTGATATTTATCCTCGAAGCACGATAACTTTCGTTCGTTTGTGATCAAATATTACCAGACGCCGGATATGGCACTATAAGCGTATCTTGGTCGCGTTAAAACTTGCTAAGCGCCTTCAAAAAAAAGAATGCACGCAACACGCAGAACACGCTGTTCCGGAAGTGAACCACGCCGCTTTCCGACTTTGGTTTGATTGACTATGTCTGAGTTCTAATTGAGTGTTGTAGACAAACGCCACAAACGGTCGTCCTGCCCGATGAATGTTGAGACTCACATCACTGTTTTATATCACATTGTGTTATGTCTAGACGAAAGTCCTCAACATTTATCAGTAGGCTTTTCCTTGATTTCCCTGACTTTTGGATAGAGTGGATAACACTTCTCAAAGAGATCAAAATCGAGGGATGTTTCTTTCAGAATTTCAAAATTTGTGAAAAATGTTGAGCCCAATAATGGAGCAACCGCCAATTGCAAGTTATTGGTCGAGATTTTGTTGAACACGTAGATAGTTTGAATAAGGATCCTCCCCCCGCGTTTTTTTTGCTCGAACCGCATCTCAAAATCTGTATTCGTTAAAGAGATATTTTAGTTTCAAAGGTTTCAAATGTAGCTCCCTGCCCGCGCCCCCCTCAAAAAATTGGTTTTTGATGGCGAAATTTAGGGGATCCACTATACTATACTACTCAATGGCAAACCCAGTCGATTCCGGAAGTTTCGCTAAAATCAAGCCGTTAACAAAAAATGTCGATTTTGAATAAACCCCTTTTTGTTCGTGTATCATAGCCATAATGTCCAAATTATTTCAAATTTCGCGCCACTGTGCTCTACGTCATTCCATTCCTTGCCGCTGCTGTCAATAAAAAGTAAATCTTAAATAACTTGTTCAGCGTCAACCGAATTTAGCCGGTTGCGGTTTAGAATATGTTGGTGAGGGGAGGGGGGGGCTGTTGAGTGTTAGCCGTTCGTTACCCGCTTAGTCCGTCTTGTTGTCCATTGAATATTTAAATTGGCGCCACAATTGGTATGAGCGACTGGCGCAACCAGGATCTCTTCCATCTCTCTCATTTCCCATTTGAATGTATAAGGAGGAAAAGGAAAGAAAGAGGTGGTTTTATCCCCTTGTCCATCCTTGTCTAACATACGTTTCCTTTCTTAATGGAGAAAAGAGAGAGATGAAGAGATGTTGCTGAGCGATTTTTTGTAATTTCACATTAATCGAACGGTATCGCTTTGGTGGAAATCGCTACTAAACGTGGAAGATTCACCTTAAAAAATAGATTTTATAACGGGAAAAAAATTCTAAGCTGCACAGAAAAAAAAATACTTCGGTAGCGCTGACGAAAACCTTTGGTAGAAAAATGACCCAGCAAAAGACTTTAGTTTAGCCAACCAAATCTTTGGCTCACCGAGCAATTTGCCAAGTCATTTTCTTACCAAAGGTTTTGTCAGCGCAACCGATGTCTTTTTTCTGTTTTTTTTTTTCTGTGTGGCTTTATAATACCCACTTAAGAGAGTAAATCCCCAATAGAGAATATTCCCAGAGAATAAATTACGGCGGGTATCTAAACTAAAATGCCTATACACAGGACTCGGCGCGGCGTAATGTCAGAGATGATAGATGGAGAGGAAATGGAATCGAACGAACGAATCATTTCTCATATAGCGATTCGAACCCTCCTTCAATCTAAAGATTTCGACCGGCTGTAAAAGTACGTGTGGTATAGTTGTATACTGAGGAATGATACGGACGTGGTGGATAGCGCGGGTGGGTGGTTGGAGGGAGGGGGGGGAGAGCGGTCGGGAAAATAGGTTTATGACTATGCACAGTGACGGGCCGGGCGTCACGACGCCTCCTGCCGCCGCCGCCGCCGTCGCGTCCCATCCCGTCCCGCCGAGCACACCAGTTTGTCTACGTATTGATTTTTTACGGCGCGCCGATTCCGAACCCGCATTCCCGCGATCCCGGCAATTCGGCGCATGCGCAGAAGCGTCGTATATCGCCAGCGCCCGGCTCGAATACCGAATACCGCACGGCTTACTTACTCGGGTAAAAGCCAACTCACAACTCGCAACTCGCGAGTCAAGTCGCGACGGAGCCGCACCGGAACTCGGGCAGCGGGTGAAATTGTGAAGTCAACCCTTCCTCCCGTCCCTTTTGCACCTCCCCCCCTGCCATATTCCACCCCCGCCCATGTAATTTCAGTCCGAAACGGACCTTGTCTCTCTCTCTCTCTCTCTCTCTCTCTCTCTCTCTCTCTCTCTCCTCTCTCTCTCTCTCCTCTCTCTCTCTCTCTCTCTCTCTCTCTCTCTCTCTCTCTCTCTCTCTTACTCTTTCGCTCTCTCTCAACCTCCGACGCGACGCCGGCTTCGACCGTTCTTCGAACGTCCCCTTTTGCTTGGTCTCGTATGTATGTAGGAGATACAGATTATAGAACCATCCCTTCAACCCCTTTACGCTCTCTCTCTCTCTCTCTCTCTCTCTCTCTCTCTCTCTCTCTCTCTCTCTCCCTCTCTCTCTCTCTCCCTCTCCCTCTCTCTCTCTCTCTCTGCTCTCCCTCCTTCCCCCCTCTCCTTCGATTGCCATCCCAGTCTCCTCCCCGACGCGACACCTCCGTTACAGTGGGTCAATAATGTCTGAATGAAATTGAGTTGATTTCCGGATGAAGAAGTTCAGGAAGCAGCAGGTGTTCTCTGGCGTAGCCGTAGCTATAGGAGTTTCTCTCACTCTCTCTTTGTCTGCCTGACTGCATGTGTTGGAAAAGGACAGAAATAGTGCCTGAAGTCAAGTGATAGCCCCTATACCCATCCTTTTCTAACACATACGTTCAAATAGGCTAAGAGAGAGAAAGACAATATCCTGGCTTCGGCTATATGGTTCTCAGTGCCTGGGCTAGGTATGGGAGATCCTTATGTAACCATAAAGCTGATTACTATGGAGGAAAGAGCTCTTCTCATCGTGCTTTGATATGGTTTTGTCGTCTGCGGTGTTACCGTGATTTTGCGGTTACCGTCAGAACCGTATATGCGTATCTGGTGAACTCCGTAGGAAGTTGTAGGTGTATATAATATAACTATATACATTATACATCATGCGAACTACCCCTTGAAGGATACACCGCGCGTGTGGGCGGATCATTGGCGGATCTAGGAATTTATCTTTCTCTCTCTCTCTGCGCCCATTAGAATGCATGTGTTAGAAAAGGACAAATGAGGGACAGTTACGTGATTGTTGCCCCCTCTGCCATCCTTTTCTAACACATACGTTTTAATGGGAAAAGAAAGAAGATAATCTCTTGGTTCCACTCGTGGTGGGAGTGTTGAGATCTCGCAGGCAGCTTGTTCGCCGCACGACGCACGTGCTGATGTTGGCTGCTAATTTTGCTCACGCCAGAAAATAATATTTTAGCTGTTACCATAAGAGCATGTGACTATTTATAGAAGTATTTTCTGGAACTTTTAATCAGAATCCTGATAATGATTAAAATACTAGTGAGTACTCAAAACAAGAATTATTCGTATGTGTATATAAATGCCTGAAAATACTTCCATGAAATAGTGAAATGTTCATCTGGTACTTAACCATTAAAATACTATTTTCTCCGTGTAGCCTCTTTATAACCTTTTCAATACGCTGAGATATTAAATCTCGACGTATTAATGAGACACTATTGATGATCATGTATAGGTACTAGCGGAGACAAAGATACCGAGCCAGGGTATGCAATAAGCAGTACACAGCATCCCATTCAACATGTGTATTAGGTGTGTTGCGTGTTGCATACTCTGGCCAGGTATCTTTGTCCCCGCTAGTACCTACCACTACACGGCCCGCTTGAGGTGTGAAAGCCGATTTTACTACCATAACCTATACTCAGAATTATATCAACGATATCAACAATCAGTTATAATTAAGCTGTAGGGTGAAGTTTATCGGGTCATTTGGTGATCACATACAGCTACACGGCCGGATTGGTGTGTCCAGCCTCCCCCCCCCCCATCCAATGCAGTACATTGATAAATCAAATTACCGTGCCCCCTTAGTAATATGTAGCTAGTAGATAACTTTACTATTCCTACTCCGTAGTAGTTGTTTTTGCATACGTAGTCAATTGAAGGCGCTTGACGAAGCATTCTTTCGAAATGTTCTGCATTCAACATTCTTTCATTCTCAGTTTAGTGAATTGGAACCATGTGAGACAGATTGGTATATACTTAATCAAAGATGTTCGGGCTTGGTAATGGTAATGTAATTCAAGTGCGATGAGTGCCAGAAGTTTTTAAGCAATTGTAGCTGATTTTCGTGAACTGATTGTTGACCACAAAATATAGGGTAATTTCTGCCTATTGTGCTTGAGTGGAGCGTTCAATGACCATTTCAAGCACACGTGGCAAAGATTAACGTAACGGATCAAAAACTCGTTATTTTCCTGAAGAGCAGGAAAACATACGGTGAATGTACCAATTGGTGGTGAGGGAAAAGGGGCATTTCAGAGCTATTCTAGGGCTCAAAAATGTCAATCTTCTTATCAATCGTAAGTCGTTTGCGCAAGTTGCGTCTCGGCCAATCAGAGGCCATCATTTATGACTTGCGCGTAGCTTACGGTCGACGGGATAAGATCAACATGTTTTGGGCCCTGGCGGGCGGCCGGGCTTCCGTTTTGCGGATCAGATCTTGAGTAGACATTTTTTAATTCACCGATGACACCGGTTAAACACCGGTTGACAAAAAAACTAGCAATCCAGTAGAATTATATGTAACGCAAGGAAGAACATGATTTGATCATATATTTGGAGGATGTAGGTCATCAGAGCATAATTATAGGATTTACAGAGGTCGCACTGTATGGTCTGAGATCGAAGAAAAGTAGGAAAAAATCAGCGAGAAAAAGTTATCAATCATCAGTTTTGACCTGGAAAGCTTAATTTAAAACTTTTCAGTGACATTTCCAGGTTTAAATTACTCGTTAAAAGTGTAAACTGTGTTTGAAATCGATCTTGAAAGTCTATACTTCTTACATGATGATTTAATGAGTCCCTTGCGTACTTTTGCTATAACAATACGACACATTGATTCTCAGTGGCGAGGTGTGTCATTTGGCAACGTTCCTCTTCCCCATTTATGTACATTAGAAATGTCGAAATGCCTGGTCATCGCCGATGACTGAAGCGTTCGACTTTTTTGGTGAATTTAAATGGAGAAAATACATTGTTGCCAAATTTCACGCTTCGCCACTGTTGATTCTAACGTCAAATTCGGCGAAATTAACGATGCGTTTATCAAAAAATTTCAAAATCCACTCATTAACTCAGCAAATTACTTCTATTTCAAACAACCCGCGCTACGCTCTATGGCTCAAAAATTATATTGACAAAGAAAAAAGAAAAAAAAAAGAAGAAGAAAAAAAAATGCCCCCGCCCCCACAGCCGAACTCGAAATGACGCCCCTGGTGCGACGGAGGTCAAGCCTTTTTGAAGAAATTCTCATTAGATTCCGTGGATACAGTTTTTGTTGCAAATTAGCAAATGCCTACAATAATTACAGTAGAAGACGGAAGAGGCAGCGGTACTAAAACAAAATGGGGAGGATTAACTCACATTTAAGGAGCTGGATATTTCGCTGCAGATTTTTCCAAGTGGATTTTTTATAGGTCTGAGCGAAATTCAAGGGATGCAAGGCATTGCAGTTTACAGGGCGCTGCATGCCCAAGGCAGAGAGGCTGAAACGCTGAAGCTGAGGACAGTCGCAACGTATAACGAGGTGTCTCCAGAACTCTCAGACTATGAGTGGCCCCTCCTCGGCCCTCTCATTGTCAACCCCCCCCCCCCTGCCCCCTCCAATCTGTGCCTCTCGTGCCCCCTTCTACGCTCCCCTTCCAACCCCCTTAACTCTTTACTCCCTGAAAAATCCCCAGAGCCCAGACACTTAACCCAATTACGAGACGCTATACGTGACACTAAAACAATAACAGGATCGACTTTGCTAAAGCTCACTTCAGAAGTAAACGCTGTAAAGTCTGTCCTGTAATCTTTGGAGCTTTATTTAAATTTATTCAATATTCACCGTTACAATTATTACTGCACCACTGAGATGCAGATTTCTCGTCGAATGATTATTTTCACTGCTAGAGATCGAGACTTGCTCGCTGCTTTTGAAAAGAGGATTTTATACTCAGAAATTCACCTATAGCTGCGAAATCAGGTCGTATGGTTTATTTAAGTTTTTCCTCGGTATAGCATGACTCGATATTAGGAATACCTAGAAAGTATGCAATTTGTATTACATTGATGTGCGCTTATCTTGCACAATCGACTGCCTCATTGTAAATCTTATGTCGACGATTCGACGCGACCCTTATTACTTGAAACTCGAGCTTTTCTAGGTTTTAAGAGAACTGCGAAAAGAAGAAAGAAGATATAGACTATAGTCCGTTTCATTTAAATAGAAGCTTGAGCTCGACTCTTTCCCCTACGAGTTTTACCCTCACTCTCGTACCTGTGATGACTCGAGACCTGCCCCATAGGTCGGGGATTCCGTCCGTCACAATAGACTGTCCTTTGGATAGCTGACTGTCTATTGTGACGGACGGAATCCCCGACCTATGGGGCAGGTCTCGAGTCATCACAGGTACGAGAGTGAGGGTAAAACTCGTAGGGGAAAGAGTCGAGCTCAAGCTTCTATTTAAATGAAACGGACTATAGCGCAGTGGCGGCTCGTGCAATTTGGCAACCATGCTCATTTGCAATTTAAACATATACAAAAGTATCGATTGGAGATGCAAACGCACCTACTTAATTCGATTGTTTTACCTAGGTTTAAATTGAGAGAATACGTTATCGCCACATTGCAATAGCCGCCACTGAAGGCTGGCCGGGGGAAAAAAGGACCAAAGCTTAAATCGCCGTCTCTCGTCAGGTCAGATGTCTTCGTGTACCGATTCCGATGACGTAGGACGCGAGTTGACGACGGGCCGGTCAAATTCACAATTTAATTCTTCACTCAAATTCACAATTATTCTTCTTCGACACTGCCGCCGACGCACTATGCTCTCAGATCGTCAAAAATTGGCCAAAAACCAGAAAGTCTCATCAATTTATTATTTCTAACCTTGTAATCCTTCCAATACCACGCTGAGTTTACACTCGTTTCTACGACTGGATCTGCCTCACACAATTTTATTCAGTATTGTGTTGTCACCATAATGGGGCTCTTGCAAACTTTTGCTGCAGGGAATTGAAGAGTTGATTCTTGCATGAAAACTTGTAAAAATGACGATGAGTACTCTAAAAAATCACAAAATTCACTCTCTAAAATGGGCTTAATTGCGTAGAGACGCAGACGCAGGTATCATAGGAGATTCCCATCTAAATTGCGACATATCTCTATGTTTCCGTCGAGAAAGTGACAAATTATTGACAGGAATTTCCCGTGATACCTGTGTTGAACCGCCATTACGACCTTGTCGTTAAAGCAGTTATATGTGAGTTTATTACTGAATTTTAGACTTTCTCACTGTGCTTTTCGTGATTTTCGCTGGTTTATACATCAGATTGGAATATTTACTCACTCACAGCAAAAGTTTACAAGAGCACCATTTCTGCTCCAGTTGGGGCCCTTGCAAACTTTGGCTGTTTGGGATTGAAGAGTTGATTCTTGCATAAAAATCTGTAAAAATGACGATGAGTACACTAAAAAATCACGAAATTTACTCTCAGAATCACACTTATAATGGCGGAGAGACGCAAGATATCATGGGAGATTCCTATCAGATTGATTGTGTGACATGTTTCCGTAGAGGAAAAGACATATTAGACAGGAATCTCCCATGGTACCTGCGTTGAACCGTCATTACGAACTTGCCGTTATAGCAGTTATGTGAGTTTATTACTGATTTATAGACTTTCTTAGTGTGAGTTTCGAGATTTTCGCTGGTTTTTACCTTAGACTGGACTATTCATTTGCTCACAGCAAAAGTTTGCAAGAGCCCCATTGTTAACATTTGAAGAAAAACGTTTCATAGAGCGCCTTCAATCCATGGTGCATGCAAAATCAGCACGGTGGTGTAGGAATATTTAACCAACCACTTAATTTGAGCGAGTGAACATTAAAATGTCTCCGTAACATGCAATGGTAGTGAAAGGGTTAAGACCAATTCTAATCACGACGAACGCTTATAAGTTATAACAAGTACTCTTAACCTACAAATGTCAGTAGAAAGTCCTAAACTAATCTTCAAAGGTCCATAACTATAAGATTCTTGATGACTTTGTATTACTGATTTTTTGTCACTTTTCTTCAATCTCAAACTATTGTGCGAGGCGCCGGCTTTTTCTACTTTAAAGAGTATCCGGTGTCTAATTCACGATTAGTTGAATGACATCGCTAAATCTGTTTCGTCGGCCGCTCTCGAGCCCCTTTTTACAACTTACTCTCGTTTATATTACAATCAGACTCTAAAGACATATTGTTCGTTTTAAAGATGACGCCGCGCCGTGACGTAAGAAAACCAGCATTTAATTTCAGATTAAGTTGGTTCCTTCAAGTTATTTCTTTTCTCTCCTACGTCATTCTATAAGGGTAATTTTATTCCACTGTGACAGGACTGTTCGCTGATGCTGATCATAAATCTGTTGGGAACTTTAGCTACAACATGTAGAGAGGATCTATTTGCGAATGAAACCCACTTTAAATAACGCCAGGAGCATCTGAAAGTTCCAAAATTGGTTCTTTAAACAAAATTCCAAGATGGCGGTCGAATAGGCGATCACATTGTGGGAGTCCCAATCGCATGCTTTAGTTAATGGATTTTTTTCATTCTCCGATAGTTCCCTCGGCTGAGGAAAGATTCAGTCTATGACTGTAATGCTCGAAAATGGTCTGATCTTTAATCTTTTCTCAATCGGTAAAATCGCCGTTAAATTATACGCAAATTGTTTAAAGTCAATGATGGCTCCACCGGTCAAGAAAAAGATTAGGCAGATCAGCTAGAGTATTTTTGTGCTGTTTAAATGGAGCTCTTGCTCGGTTTTGCTGTAAGCGAATGGAGTATCAATACGAATGTACAATGCTGTGAAAATAACGATGAGACCATTAAAAAAGTCTAAAACTCACTCCTCGCAGAGAAAACTTAACTTGAAATTTCCAGTGACCTATCTTGCATATATGCACCAACCTCGGGTTCGGACCCCCAAACAAAAGAACATAACCTACGAATTTGAATAATGAGATTAATGAATTTGCTTTCGAAAAGTAAATTTGAAGGAACCAAAGGTCCATTTATACACATTTTGTCACTAGGAGCACGGTGATAAATACAGGAAAGTTCCACGTTGCGTAATAAACGAGAAAGACGGCACTTAAGTTCATGTCCTGTTCTTTTGTTTGGGGTCCGAAGGCAAGGTTTGTGCATACATGCAAGGGTGGTCACCCGAAATTTCAAGTTAAGTTTTCTCTGCTAGAAGTGAGTTTTAGACTTTTTTAATGGTCTCATCGTTATTTTCGCAGCATTTGGCATCAGAATTAATAGGCCATTTGTCTACAGCAAAACCTTGCAATAGCTCAACTGTCATAAACTGAACTGAATAGCTATGTAATCTTTTCTTAGCCGGTTGAATCGTCGGTGAAGTGAAAAAAATGGCATTATATATACACAAAACGACAGCGGTCTGGGTCAATCGGTGGCGCGGCGGTGGGTTCATTGGTTAGCTGAAAAGTGCCATTAAATATACACACAAAGCGGCAACTCTGGGATAGATGTACACAAAATGAAAGCAATGTTAAACTAAAACATTAATAATAAAAACGCAATACGTTTCTATAACCGCCGTAGAACCATCCTCTTTACGTAGTCGCAGAAGAAAATAAACATATTCAGCGAGACTTTTTTCTGCGAACTTTATAACGCAACGAAGCGACGGGTGGGGGGTGGGCTTGTGAGTTGAGACAGTCCGAAACGTCGCGCATTTTTATTATTAATCTGTGGTGGTTATTTCAAACCTTGTTTCCCACTGTTTTATATTTTGTTTATTTATACCATGAATATTCCAGTATATAACTCAGACTGCGAACAGTCGAAACGTCTGGCGTTTTTATTATTAATTATTAGTATGGATTTTTAACCTTGTTTCTCACTGTCTCGTTGTTGTTGTTGTTGTTTTTTTTATTTATACTATGAATAATTCTAGTTCCGTTCCAACTGAACTTGACCTTACCCTTATCATCCGTTCCTTGAAGTGATTGAAATAATCTACCATCAGAGCTTCCTTTTTAACGATCGATTGTCATTTTTTCTTTTATTTGAATTCATGCAAAAGTATCGATTTTTTGGAAGGTCAGTTGAACCCCCACAAGAAGGATCGATATTTTTCCGTAGGTTTAAGTGGAAGAGGGGTGGATACTGTGCTATTTAATAAGTCGACACCGTTCTTGGGATTGCCCTACTAATCAGCGGCGTAGCGTGCAATTTGGCAACTTTGCAGTTCGTCCATTAAAACTCATGAAACGTATCGAAGTATTGGGTGTTCGGTGAACACTTTCGCATTCGACCTTTCACATGGGTTTAAATAAGCAACTGCAATGTTGCCAAATTGCACGCTACGCCACTGCTACTAATAAGAGCGGAAATAAAGGACGGACTTTGCGTAGCTGATTAGACTTATCGTCCAAAATTTTTCGGCCTCATGAAAGTTATAGTATGGAGTTTTCGCTCTAGAAACCTGTGCATGCGCAAAATTGATATTTTAGAATCTCTTCGAATCGATTTAACAGAATTTTTTCGAGTAAAATTATTTGTTAAACTTAGCATTTTCAAAATTTATGTAGTAATTGTAAAGTAAAAATGCTGTTCTCAATGAAACCGATATTGAGAAAGGTAGAGCTCATTTCACGAAAGAAAGCTGATGACAGATCACGCGGTTCGCTGCGCAAAAACAAAAACTCGTCTCTCCGCAGTAAACAAATTCATCTGTCATCGGCCAACTTTCGTGAAACGACCTTTGAAATCGTCCAAAAGTGGCCAAAAATTAGAAAGTATATTTCTCGTCAATTTATACTTGCTAAACTTTCAAGGCCTATTTTTATCGCAGAAAACACTTGAAACAAGTTATTCAAACCTAGAAATGTCACTGGAAAGTTTAAAAGGAAACTCTAAAGGTTGAAAAATATGATTTCTGATTACTTTTTTTCTCCGTTTTTTTTTTTTTTTTTTTTTTTTTTTTTTTTTTTTTTTTTTGCCACTTTTTGTTTTTTCGATCTCAGACTATGAAGAGATTTTAGCAAGGAACGATTATGAATGCGGGCAGTTGCGTGTCCGGAAAAAGTTCGTTTTTTTAGCCAGTGTGAGACGGCCGACGGAACGACGGGAAGACGGGATGCCCTTATTATTAGGTTACTGGTCAAGGAACGTGGGACGACGCGTCAATCATGAAAGGGATTCAAGAACCCTAAATACATCTTATCCAGACTCGAGACAACCGAAAACTGGTTTAAGCAGAATGCAGATCGCGAACCTCAAGACTAACCTATATTTGCGGGTTCATACTTACGCGATTTAAATAGTTGCGATAGCCCATCTAATACACGTGTTGAATGGGAATTTATGCGTTGCATGTTGTATACCCTTACCAGGATATGCTTCAATCAACGCATTTATTGTAATACATACGTATTGAATGAGAATTTGTGCGTTGCATATTGCATACCCTGGCTAGAATATGCAACACACAACGCGTCTATATGTATAATACATACATACTACATACGTATTGAATGTTGAATGGGAATTTGTGCATTGCATTTTGCATACCCTGGCCAGGCTATGCAGCACGCAACGCATAATACATACTTATTGAATGGGAATGTGTGCTTGCATATTGCATACCCTGGCTAGGCTATGCATGCAACACGCAATGCATCTAATACATACGTATTGAATGTTGAATGGGAATTTGTGCGATGCATCTTGCGCATATACCCTGACTAGGATATGCTTCACGCAACGCATCTGATACATATACGTGTATTGAATGGGTGGATTTGAATTTGTGCGTTGCATATTGCTTACTCTGGCCAGGCTATACTTCACGCAACACATCTAATACACGTATTCAATGGGAATTTTTGCGTTGCAAATGACGTGCCCAGGGTTCGAAAATTTCATGAAAAATAAAATCGTGAAATTTCACGTGAAATATTTCATGAAATTTCTGAAATTTATGAAAAATACGGAAAAATACTTCGCAAATGCGTAGAACTTCCTTTCGGTTGCTTTGCCTCACCAAAAATGAGAAAAAAAACTATTGATGCTATTATTTAGCTGTTTGTTGCCTTTTTTTAACATCACTGCCAGCCAGTGCAAGCAAAAATAAATAAATAAATTATTTATTCTCAATTTGAAATTAGTCTAAATGTTGGTGGGTCTCTAGAGATTTTACCAAGTAATTACTGTGTAAAATACAATTCTGGTAAAATGAGAGTCCAAAGCCCTCATCTTTAAGGATCCAGCCCTCGCAAAGGGGGGGGGGGAGGGGATTTAGGATTTTTTATCTCTCCCCCCGTTACCCCGTTGCCCCGTTTTTTTTCCCTCTCTTTCTTTTCCCCTTCCTTCCCTCCCTTTTCAGGTAGAACGTGGGAGGGGGGGGGGGTTACCCCTTTCACCCCCCTCCCCTCCCCTTGTTTCTGCCGATGGCTCTTATATTATTCAACAATAATTATGATTTGAACAAACATTTTCACGATACATGTAAGTGTAAAAATTATAGCATTAAGTAAGGTGGGGAATGCAAAAAATAAAAAATAAATAAAATGAAAATGATGCTGGGAATAAAACTTTATTGAGAACTTCAAAAATTTGAAAACATAACCTTCAAGTAACTGATGCAAAATTTAGGGATGCCCTGGGTTGTTTACCTTATGATAAAATGAACATTTACCATAGTGAAATACTTATACATAGTAATCTTTGGGAGGGCGTTATTACAAACAGATATCAATTATTTCATACTGAAAATTAGACGAATTGCTCTTCAGAGTAGAAAAGAATCATAAGAAACGACGAATGGGAGTAAATTTCAAAAATTTCATAAATTTCACAGCTTCGTGAAATTTCATGTGAAATTTCAAGGAAATTTCATAAATTTCATATGAAATATTTCTCACTTGAAACCCTGGACGTGCCCTATGGCCAGGTAGGTATATCTTTATCCCCGAGTGTACAGTCGTGAACAAAAAGAGTGCCAGACGGCTCCTGGATGTCGGATTGTAGGCAGCCTAATACTTATCTCAATGGATTAGAAAGATCTGCAAGAAACCTATACTAAAGCAGATCTAGAAAAGTGCGCTAGACCCTTTGTTTTCTAACACTAAGCTGCTGATTATGAAACCAAAAAATTGTCTGGACCCAGATCCGCGGATTTTATCAGTTATCGCGCGAACGCTTGTTTCATTGTCAACCGGATGGATTCCCAATGAGTTTTATCAAAATTTCCCGCGTTTCAGCGTCTTCTTTCTGTCGCGATGCGCGGCGTTTTTATCTCTGTGTGTGGCTGTGTATGTGTTTTTGTGTGAGGGGGGTGTGTTGCGCTGCGATGCGAGTGTTATTAAAGTATGTATGTAGAGTCCAATCAAATTAATTTCTGTTGTCGCGGCCAAGCGGTCGGCCGTGTTCAAGCTAGTGCGAGAGTCCATGCACGAGCGTGTTTGGGTGGCGCGGCGCTTGCAGCTCGCTTGATGAGAATTTACGCGCCGTCTTCGTGTGTGTTAGTATTTACGTCGTTTGTGTGTGCGAGGGATGGAGAGAGGGCGAGAGGATGTGTGTTGTTTGTTTATCCCTGCCTGTGTACCCTCTCTTTAATGAAGTTTTCCTTGCAAGCAATGTCCCAACCGCGACGCTATGACCACTATCGTGCTCCAGGGATGTTTTTACATTACCTCATTAGATCAATCGATTCATCCTATACGTAGAAATTTACCTTTTTCTTGATGAATCGATCGATATTAATCGATTGTTTTGGTATTCGACACATGGGCGGATCCAGCAATTTTGCAACCAAACGCATTCTTTAATCGATTCTTGAGGGGCCATCGATTTAAAACGATGGAAAATAAAAGAAAAATTCATCAAGAACATTTTTGATGGAGAGGACTTTTTTTTTCAAAAGTCATCATAGTACTTCCTTTTGATCGTGAAATCCCCATACTTGTTTCATATAATAACTTGTTCAATATTATTTATCCGTGGTAAGTTTAAGTTCATTGATTTTGTGATAACTCTGCGGACCATTACTCCCATTCAATCTTGATTCTTGGTTGACCCTTGAACGCTCATCACATGACGTTAGCCCCTATATCCAGGGATGCCGTTTTACGTATAATCAATGCTATTTTTCTATTCACCACCGGTTGAGAAAAGATTACACAGTTCAGTTCAGTGTCTGACTGTAATGCACGAAAATACTCTGATCTGTAATCTTTCCTTAATCGGTGAAAACTCCGTTGATTAATTAAAATTTCCGCAAGTTTTTCAAAGTCATCGACGACTCTACCGGTTGAGAAAAGATTACAGATGCTAGTATATTCGTGCAGTACAGTCAAACACTGAACTGAACTGTGTAAACTTTTCTCAATCGGTGGAATCATCGGTGAATTGAAAAATATCATTGATTATACGCAAAACGGCAGCCCTGCTTATATCCGTCTTTTTCTAACGCATGCATTCAAACGGGAAGAAAGAGAGAGGGGCAAATTCCTGTATCCGCCTCTGCCGATGTATTCTGAATGGGATCAATTTCGTTGTTGCACCCAATCCAATTGCAACGCCCTCAATGGCGCCCATTGCGTGGAGCGTTTCAATCGTTTGTTCAGGCATTCTGATGGCTACTCGCCTCTCGGGCTTCCTGTTAGGTTTCGCGACCGGCAAAAAATTACGTAACTTATTCGGGAGTGAAAGGGGTAGATCGAAGAGGGAGAAATGGGGAGAGGGAGGGGGAGGAAGCTCTAAATACTTGCTTAGTCTGAGATCGCATTTCACCTCCATCAATCTTGTTGTGTCGGTCGCTAGGTTTTCAAAGCTCGAGGAAAGAGAGAGACAATAATGGATACTTAATGAACGAGTAAATATAATTATTATGATTTTCTTTTTAATTGCTTTTTTTTGCGTATAACATCGTATATTCTTTTCTTAATAACAGGGTAGTGGTGCGGCTCTTGCAATTTGGCAGCCATGCTTTTTACCATTTAAACCTATGCGAAAATATCGATCATTTGGAGGTTCAGTAAACCGATTTTAGATCGATTATTTTACACAGGTTTTAATGGAGAAAATCCGGTGTTGCCACATTGCACGATCCAGCCGCCTCTGCAGCAAAAAAAAGGAACAACAACAAACAAAAAACAAACCCAAACAAAAAAATGCTTTGGTAGCGCTGACAAAACCTTTGGTAGAAAAATTTCACAGCAAAAGACTGTAGTCGAGCTAACCAAAGGTTTTGTACGCCTAACTGAAGAGATGTTTCCGGGTGAACCAAAGATTTGGTTGACTCGACTGAAGTATTTGGCCGGGTGAACCAAAGATATATCGTCGGCTCAACTAAATAAGTATTTTGCCGGGTCACTTTTCAGCAAAGGGTTTTTTAAGCGCTACCCAAGGTACTTTTGTATATTTAACAGGTATGCTTGCCTCGCTTCCCGCGTCATCTTCAGTGGCGCGCAGTTCAAAAAGCATTCCAAGATGGCCGACAAAAGAAGAAAACATTGTATATACTCTTTCCAGAAAACATTGGGCTTCCCTCTCCAGAAAAGCAGAAAATAGCCCGATATTTTCTGGAAAGAGTATACAATGTTTTCTTCTTTTGTTGGGCATCTTGGAATGCTTTTTGAACTGTGCACGGAAAAAAAAGATTAGTGAAAATAACCATACGGATACCTGATTTTGGCACCTGCTAGATGTTATGGTAAACTTGACCAGAAGTATGGTATATTTACCGATACTTTGAGTAAATTCGACATGCAACCAGGTAACATCACCTAGTACCTAGTCAAAACATAGTATACCTCTGGTTAAAATTACCATAATATCTAGCAGGTGCCAAAATCAGCTATCCGTATGGTTATTTTCGCCGTAGTTTTTTTCCGTATGCGCCACTGAAGATGACGCGGGAAGCGAGTCGAGCATACCTGTTAAATATAAGTACCTTGAGCGCTACCCAAGTTTTGTTTTCTTTTTTCTATGTAGGTATTGCCGGTAAATTATCAAAATATCTGCTTTATTGAGAGTTCTTGATGGAAGAGATTTCATTGATTGAGAAAAGATTACAGCATTGCAGCCACACACGGAACTGTACTGTGTAATCTTTTGTTCAACCGGTGGAATCGTCGGTAAATTGAAAATTGGCGCAAACCCTTTCATACCTGGTGTATATTTCAATGGACATCTAAATAACGTAGATTCTTATAGAAAAAATGAAAATATGATATAACTATATCTATTTTAAATGAGAAAATTGAGCCTGATGCCCTGATCAGCCATGGTGGCCAAAAATCCGTTCCTGAACCAAAAGTATTTTCAGGTTTATTAGGGTTAAATATATCTACACAAAACGGCGTGGACTATTCGCGAGCCCGAGCCCCCTTCTTTTCGGCAATGGCTTGATCCTGAATAAATGACTCCTCTTCATTACCATCAATCGGCTGATCCTTTAAGTCTCGGATCTAGTATCTGCGGGATCTGCATGGGATTATTTGGGATACCGGCTTGAAGTGGAATATTCCTCTTTCCTTTGCCGAAATAGGGATCGCGAAACACATAGGTATACGCCATACGGATACGATACGGATAACTATTTGCAGTTGTCATTATCGCGTTAAACGAAACGAGCCTCGTTATCGAGGAAGGCCAGCGAATGAATAAATGAATAAATGTTGTAATGATTGAATGGATGAATGAATGAAGTGGATGGACGAATGGGAGAGTGAGTGACTGTTTAGTGTATAGTAGTAATATGGATGAATGAATGAATCAGTCTCGTTAACTGCAATAGTGAGTGTGGATAGGATAATCTGACCTATCAGCTGTGACCATGAACTACATCTCAATGTTAGAGAGTCGCTAATGACGTCCACCGATCCACATGGTCCATAGCAAGCGCATTCGAACCCTCATCTTTTTTCCAAATTTCTAAAAACTTGAAATTTTTTTAGGATAGTTTTTTAGGCTAGTTTTTTAAGGGTAGTTTTTCGTTTTGTTTGGTTTTTTTTTTTTTTTTTTTTTTTTTTTTTTTTTTTAAGGGAAAGAATAACTGTATAGCCAAGTTATTTTAACGTTTCTCCATCGTATAGGATCGTGATTTTTTTCCCTCGCTGAAAGAAAAAGATTATCAGAAGCACAACGTTCTGTGAGCCTAGGCGAGGGACGGTGATTTTACCAGAATTCTAGTGTTTGTACCAAAGTTCCTGATAATGTGGAGGAAATTCTGTTATACACAGAAAAAAATGGACGTGCTTCAGACACAAACTTTCCGTAGACAAGAAAGTACACACCAGTACGGGAACGAGTTCTGAGCGCAATCTATTTAGGTTGAGTTTGCGTCTGAAACGCATCCCGTCGTGTCCAGAACCTGAAATGTTTGTGCTCTGAGCACGTTACGGACTGGTGTGTATAATAGACCGTGTCTGGAGCACATCCTTTTTTTCTGTGATACTGTGACTATTTTCTGATTTTAACTCTAGAATTTTCTATTAAAAGTACTAGACTCTCCGCGGGTTATATATTGTTGCGCTTCAGGTCAAATTATACTAGAATTCATAGGAGTTCTTTATTTATCAGTGCTTTAATTTATTTTCCTCTCCAATCCAATACATCTTCTTTACACTGGGGGGGGGGGGGGGTCCTGTCGAAAATGGCCGCCATGCGAACTATCAAATATTCTCCAAAAAGAAATTATGATATTTCTTAACAAAAATTCTGGCCGAAAAGGCTAGATCTCCCAATAAATTACTTGATCACGAAAAACTATGTTTGAAAGTACAAGAAATTCTGTAGCCAATGGTTTTCCATAGTAATGGAAATTATCAGATTTTCTTGTCATCTCAAAATTAATTTCTGTTGATTTCAAGCAGAATTTCCGGCCTTGGAAAAATCCTTGCTTTTTTCAACCAGAAGTTCTGATCAGAATTATCATAATTTATTTTCGGGTAATAATTAATTTGTTCACTCAGCCTTTTTTGTAAGAATTTTTATTTCGGTGTGAGCCCTAGAAACTACTTATAACTGGACTAAACTATACCATCGAAAACTTGTTTAATTTTTAAAGGCAACTAACGCTACCGAATCTCCTTTTCTTTACATCGAACTGGAGTAATGAACATTGTGTAATGCAGGCAGAGTTGGGCAAAAGGGGGTATTTAGTAATCGATTACACGATTACCGAGTAATCGTAATCGTCGTTTTTCCGGAGGGTGATTTTATGGTAATTAGGGCTGATTTTTCACAAGCCACCTATCATATTAGTTGCAGAAGAATTAGATCTAATCAGAAAGACCCTAAAGTTTACTATTTATCAGTGAAAGATACTTTTAATTACCATCCAAAGGTTTGACGATTACCGATTACCCAGTAATCGTGTAATCGATTACACTCCTATTTGCCCAGCACTGAATGCAGCTGACTCTCGATTTTCATCGTTCGATGAATTATTTATTCTAGATCAGTGCAGAGATGCATGATAAGTTAGTATAAAATTGAACGTAAAAACAGCTTATTACCAGTATATTCCGATTTAGTGTGGCATTATAACTTAACATAAGCGGAACGCATAGCTTCGATATTTATCGTTTGATTTCAAACGAAACAATAATCCTCAGTATACGTATATGTATAGATGGTTCAGATTCAGGATGGAAAAACTTCATTTATAATTCATATTTTATTACGAGTTTTGTTAATGGAAATTGCGTTTTGAAAACGCCGAAAAGGGTTTATTTTTTCATAGGTAGTGATGTAGAATGACTATCTATGTCAGATAATAATTGATTCGCATATGTAATGACCCTGAATCGGTCAATGTTTTATTTGGAACGAACGCGCCAGCAAAACCCACATGTCACGTTATAAGTGAATCGGCTTATTTTCCTCGGTGTGATCACGAAATTGATAAAAATGAAGTAAACAATACAAGTTTACAATACAATAAAGTATACAAGTATTGTATACAAGCATACAATAAAGTACAATCAAGTGCAGTTTTTATCATACAATAAAGTAAACTATGTGCGTCAGATTCACCATACGTGCTTAGGTACGTACTTTTTCCATTTGTATGCAATTCATAAACTTTGTTGATCTTGTTGTTTAATCTTACTCGATGCTAACAAATTTGTTTTATTTTGTGTTTCAGTCAAGGAGAAAAAATGCGAAGAAGGCACAAAAAGATAACTTGGATGACCTAAAACAAGAGTTGGATATAGATTTTCATAAAATTACAGTCGAAGAATTATATCAACGATTTAGCACACATCCAGAAACAGTAAGTACCAATCTACAAGTGATCAAGTATATCGTATTCGTAAAACGCCATTGTTGCAATTAAACAGTCTAATGCGAATCCTCAGTGATTATGATTCAGTGACAGTAGAGGAGAATGCAATTCGGCAACTTTCTATTTTTTCCCGTTAAATCCTTGTAAAAGGTTGAACCCCAAGATGTTCACCGAATACCTAATGGTTCGATATTTTTCACCGATTTTAATGGAAAAAGTGTTATGTTGCCGAAGCGTTTGCTACCGCTGCGTTGTTACAGATATCGTTGGATTTTTCTGATGACTCAGGTCGAAGGAAACATAATTACTGATCACGATTTGGGCGGCTTTGTATACTGGAAGGTACCAACTTTTCGTTGTGTGCAGAACTGAGCCGCGCAACTGCCAACGGTTTCCTTAATTGGCTCCTGGCTCCCTTCTTCAAAGATTGACAAGTTTGTTCTCTTCTGCATAAAACCGTTCATTTCATCCTTTCGGCAAGAACAAAAATTCCGTACGTGCGGGAAAAAAAATTCTAGCTGTAAGAACTATCATAAATGGGGCAGTTGCAAGGGTCTGAAATGTTCAGTTTTTTATAAAAAAAAAATGAAAGTACTTGATGAGCTGAGAAAAAAGATGCCTTTGGTTTCTAATTAAGTCCCACTGTCCCGGAGATGAGATTTTGGCCCAAAATACATTGTTTCAAATGGGAATTCCGCGTAGTGACGTCACTACACCCACGATTTTTTGCAACTTTATACGATTGTATCTCCAAAACCAAGACACTTAGAAAAAAACCAAAGGCACCATTGTTCTCAGCTTATCAAGTACTATCGTTTTCATTATAAAAAACACAACATTTTAGACCCTTGCAACTGCCCCATTATGGCAGTTGTATGGCTCGAGAGATCTGGCAACCGAGCTTTTATTGCCTTTAAAACACATGCAAAAAATCGAATCTTGGTTAGGAACTTCGCCTCACCTTAAATCGATTATTTTTTATAGGTTTAAGTTGAGAACACACGATGTAGCCAAATTTTTCGAGAAACTATACTGAATTATGGACTATTCAGAAATTATTTTTAAAGTTATCTATACCAGAATCATCATTGCTTTCATTGGACTTTCCGTTCGATGCAATGACATAAATAGTTGAGTCAATGAGAATTTTGGTAATTTCAGAAGTAGTTTTTTAACAGTCCATACAGTGGCGTCGCGTGCAGTTTGGCAACAATGTATTATATCCATTTAAACTCATTTAAAAGATCGATTTCAGGGGGTGCACAGTGCACAAGGAAAATTCGATATATATAACGAGTTTAAATGGAGCGGTTGCATTGTTGTCAGATGGCACGCGACGCCACTGAGTCCATAATTTATGATTGTCGAGTAATTTTTCCTTTGAAAATAAATTCCTTTTAACATTACAAGAATTATCATTGACTCCATCGCACGTTCGTTCAATGCAATAGAACGAATAATCGTTGAGTCAATGAGAATTCTCGTAATTTTAGAAGGAATATCTTAATAGCCCATAGTTTATGATAGTAATGTAATTTCAACGAGAATTTGTTTCTCCGTGTGTTGCTATTCATTTTTATCGGACGCCTTACGACAAATTTATCGTAAAAAGTCGGCAAACTGCAAAATCTGATGAAAGAACAGCTGCGCTGGCTTATAGGTAATAAAGTCGCGCTCTTTCGCGACTCAAAATCCTGCGCTCGCCTCATACTCATTGGCAGATCCATAGAAGTCTGGCAACTGTGTATTCTTTCCATTCGATTCCATGAGAAATAATCGAATATAGTCACGTGTCATTGCTTATCATACATCCAAATTGAAAGAATGCGCAGTTGCCAAGTTGCTGGATCCGCCCAGTCAAAGTGACGACATCAAATGGAAACGATCGCCTTATAAAATGAATAGGTAAGCCTTTCTACGAGAAGAAGAAGAAAAAAAAGAAAGAAAAAAACCTTCAAAAGATGCTCCAAGAAACCCTTTTCCTAAAAACACAGTTGCATGCCTCTAGAGGCAGTTTCTTCTCAAGAGGACCAGGGAGCTGATTCTGTTCTTTTGGACGAGACGAGACGAGATAGCGAGAATCGACGAATCCCATTGGTTTAAACGGCGTCACGTGACAGATTTCGAGTCATTTGATGGACGGAGGAGTCATTTTTCTGAAATGAACGACTCAGACTACTTCAAATCTGTCACGTGACGCCGTTTAAACCAACGGAAATGATCGATTCTTGCTATCTCGTCTCGTCTTGTCCAAAAGAGCAGAATTAGCCCCCTGCGGCCTGCAGGCCAACCCTTGAAATTCACGACTCTTGAGTAGACTGGATAGTAGTGGAAAACGGTGATTGATGGAGACGAGTCACGTGTTTGCCAAGTCTAATCAAAGTACGGAATTTATCTAATTGGTTATCAGGTACTCCAAGACTGCCCGATAACCAATGGGGCTCTTGCGAACTTTTGCTACACGGGATTGAAGAGTTGATTCTTGAAAAAAAAAAAACCCCTGTAAAAATGACGATGCGGATACTAAAAAATCACGAAATCCACTCTCAGAATCGAGCTTAATGGCGGTTGGACGCAGGTGTCGCAGGTAGCATGGGAGATTCCTATCTAAATTGCGACATACCTTTGTGTTTCCAAAGAGAAAGTGGCATATTAGATATCGGAATCTCCCATGACCTGCGTCGAACCGCCATTACGATCTTGCCATTTAAGTAGTTATGTGTAGGTTTATTATTGAATTTTAAACTTTCTCAGTGTAATTTTCGTGATTTTTGCTAGTTTTTACAGCAGAATGGACTATTCATTTGCTCACAGCAAAATTTTGCAAGAGCCCCATTATATAAATTCTGTAGTTTGATTAGACTTGGCAACAACGTGATTATTCTCTGCCAATCACCGTTTTCCATTCTTATCCAGTCCACCCAAAAGTCGTGAATTTCCAGGATCGGCCCCGCATCAGGGCCTAAAAACTCGCATCGGTTATCAACCGCAATCAAAAACAAGTATTTTCCTGTGCGGATGATGAATTCAAATTCTGTTGCAATCCTTGTTGATTCCAACCAGCGATTAGCGATCGTCTCGCAAAAAAATCCTTAAAACCAATAAATAACTTAATAAAAAGCCACAACAAAAATAACCTGTATACGCTGTGACACGTGACTCTCCCACGTGCCCTTGCCCCAGTGGCGAGGCTCGCGATTTGGCAACGTTCCTTTTCCCCATTTAAACACATTAGAAAGGTCGAAATGCCTGGTCATCGCCGATGACTGAAGCGTTCGACTTTTTTGGTGAATTTAAACGGAGAAAATACATTGTTGCCGAATTTCACCCCTCGCCACTGCAGTTTGCCCTTAAATATGTTTGGATCGAGTTATTTATTTAAATTCCGAGTAATTTCGGAAAAGGTGGGTTACACGCGGGACGGCTGTCACGCACACAAGTCAGTGGCGCGGCGCGGCGTAGCGTGCAATTTGGCAACAGTTTACAATGTCCATTTAAACCCATGTAAACGGTCGAATGCGAAGATGTTCACCGAGCACCCAATCGTTCGATCTTTTTCACAGGTTTAAATGGACGAACTGCGATGTTGCCAATTTGCACGCTACGCCACACAGTGTGTCCTAAGCGGCAAAAACCCTATTTGTCCAAATCCATCGAAACTCTTCAAAATTAAGGTAACTCTACTCCTTAGGGTATAGACTAATAGGTTTGGACGGTTATTTCGACTTTTTTTCATTTTATTTGGAGATATGAGGCTTGGAATTGGAGTTTTATTCATAAAACCGAAATTTGCTGTATTTTTTGGAAATTTTAAATCGGTACTTTTAGACTGTTTAATCGTTATTTTTGAAATAGGAGGCACTTTTCTGAACAACATAAGACCTATTTAATAAACCTTCATGGTTAGTTTGAAAAAAAAAAAATTATCATGCATTGGCAAGACTTATATTGCCAACTCCTCGAATTAAAGGAACTTTCGCAAAGTTATAGACTTTCAAAAGCTAGCTCCGGTGAGCTCCGGTTTCTCGTTGGCATTTTTGGCATGCTGGGTATGTGGATAAACTACCCTGAAAAATTTGTAACCGGATTTCATTGGGTTTGGAAGATATGAGCCGTTGAACATAGCGAAGCGGGGTCGTGCGCGGGGCTACAGAAAATTCAATGAAACTATATATCTGGCTTTTTGTTTCATATCTCAGTTAAAAATCACTTAAAGGAATAAAACTTTCAATGAGAAGAAAGGAAATTTTATGGTCTTCAATTTTGGTCTCTAGCAATGTTTACGTAGAAGCCACGAGAAGGGAGAAAAATGAGGGAGAACGGCACAAGGTTTAGTAGGCTCGAAAGTTCCGGCGGACGACAGCACAGCAGCGTTGCCGAGACAAGTTCCAACCTGTCGCGTTGCGCTGGCTCCCTTGCTCACTCCACTGCACTGTCGCACTGAGTTACTCCGCTGCGATCCTTCGACTTGACAACACCGAAATCGCACACACCCATTTATGTCCTCTCTCCACATAGCTCATCATTATATTGCTACAACACCCACTTGATAGGTAATCACTTTCATAGTTGTCTGATAACAGTTTTTGGAACAAACTGCACCAATATAAACTGTCACCGAAAATTCTAAGTAAACAATTTTTAATCTCCCAAAAAGCACTGATGGCTTGGTTTTGGGGTGCTGAAAATATTTTCTTTGAATTCCTTGGGGTAGATTTATAACGTGAACGTTTGGTCCACTTTTTACTATCTCCAGCTGCTATCTTAAAAAAAAATTGAGGCTGAGTGGTTTGGTTTGGTTTGAATTACCCTGTATAGTAGCAAAGGCAAACAAAAAAACAATTGGAAACAAAGAAAACCAACAAAATCAACATCACAACCTCCACTACCACTCCCATCACCATCAAGAGCAACAATGATAAAGATAGTGACAACGACGAAAACATTAGCAAATCAGCTATGCGAAATATCCTCCCCAAAATGGGACAAAAGCCGAGAAATTGGAGATTGTACAAATCTCTCCCCCCCCCTCCCCCCACGGGTTTTAAAGAAATCTGGTTGAGAGGCTCACTGCATGTTTTTTGGTGAACCAATAAACCTTTACCGCCGTTTTTACGTATTTGATTTCAAATTCAACGAGGTTCTTGCATCGTATGAGGTTTTTGCCGCATCTTCCATTAAGAGGTCACACTGTGCGCCACTGAGTCACAAGTCATCCATTTTTAGGCCTTATTTTCCAAGTGAAAATTTAGAGCAGAAACAACAAAAAAACGCAAAAAGTGAAAAATAAGAGCAAAAAATTATGTGACTTCAAAAGCTTATAGTTGCCGCGAGCAGCTCGTATTTTTGCTGGTTTTTAACCTCATTCTTTGATAATCCTACAAGATTGAAAATAAGTTGTGTTGGGTGTATAGATGCAACGCTCTATACATTTGAAGGGGTGAATAAATTTTATTTTTAAGTTCGATGGGGGACCACTGACCAGTGACCAGCTGCTGACAAGTGGATTTGCCGGCATTCCGGACTCCGCTGCGTTTACGTGTTTTACTCAATGAGATATTCCGTATTTTGCTTTGCCATCAATCGTCGCGATGACGATTTTGATTATTTTTTTCATCTAATTATGCTACGTTTGTCGTTTTTTAATTTTGTCAACACGCTCAAAATTGTCTCACTTTAATTCTATTTTTGAGCATACTATGCACTTTTTAATCGTTTAAACGGCTATTTTCGAGTTTCTCCGATGACAAGTTTCGGAGTTTGAAGGTCATGTGAGGTCATAGACTGTTTTAGTAGAGCGATATATCGTATCGATTGCCGTCCGAGGGCCTCTGGTTCCAAACAAACTCTGGTTCAATGTAATTTCCCCATAAGCGAACTTTTGAACGGAAATTTAGGGTAATAAATCAAACAATTAATGCGACCTTTTTGCGATTATGAATTCTACGTCCTCGAAAATGCTTGAGTATGCCTGGTTCCTTGACTAAAACTGCCGAAATCAATAAGATATTACAGATTAAATGTTGCATTTGTAGGTTAGAATCGCCCGAAATCCCGCCAAATTCCACAACAACAACAATAACATTTGGGTGATTCCAACCTCCAAACGCATCGTTTAATCTGTAATATCTTGTTGATTCCGGCAGTTTTACGGGTGGAACCAGGCAATATGAAGCATTTTTGAGGACGTAGAATTCATAATCGCAAAAAGGTCGCATTAATTGTTTGATTTAATACCCTAAATTTCCGTTCAAAAGTTCGCTTATGGGGAAATTACATTGAACCAGAGTTTGTTTGGAACCAGAGGCCCTCGGACGCCAATCGATACGATATATCGCTCTACTAAAACAGTCTATTGCGGTTAAAAACCTCATGAGATGGTCAACCGCGATGACCATCAAACGTCAAAACTTGCTATTCGAGTAATTCAAAAATTGACGTTTAAACGACTGAAACGCATACATTGATAGAAAAATAGAATGAAAATTAGCAAATCTTTAGCGTACAAACAAGATTAAAATACGGGGGGGGGGCGTATGTAGGTTAAAAAAAAAAAAAAAAAAAAAAAAAAGAAAATGGTCAAAATCCTCATCGCAATGACAAAGCCAAATACCTACGGTTAAATTCAATGTCTGCGTCTGCGACTCCTTATCGCCTCCGTGCAGTGGAGGATCAGAAAATTATTCGGGGGGGGGGGGGGGGCACGCCGGTGAAATTTTGAAATTTGAAGCGTCGGTGGAAGCAATTTCGGGCTATTTTCTATTGAAAAAAGGCAACATTTGACGCACTATACAAAGAATTGATCCGCCGCACGCACTATGGTTTGAGATCGTCAAAAATTAGCCAAAAATCAGAAAGTAAATTTTTCATGAATTTATCATTTAAAAACTTTTAAAACCATTTAATCATACAGAACACTTTCGGTGAAAATAAAACTACAGTAAAACTTCAATTTTACGTTTTTCTGGGGATCGTAGGTATCAGAAAGTAAATTTTTCATGAATTTTTCATTTATAAAATTTCAAAACCAATTTTAATTATAGATAATAATTACGGTGAAAATAAAACTACAGTAAAACTTCAATTTTACGTTTTTCTGGGGAGCGTAGATATCAGAAAGTAAATTTTTCACGAATTTTTCATTTATAAAATTTCAAAACCAATTTTAATCATAGAGAACACTTACGGTGAAAATAAAATTACAGTAAAACTTCAATTTAACGTTTTTCTGAGGATCGCAGTTATCAGAAAGTAAATTTTTCATGTGTAAACTTTCAAAACCAATTTTAATTATATATAGAACACTTTCAACAAGTAATTAAAACCTAGAAAAATGTTACTGGAAAGTTTTAAATTAAGCTTAAAAGGTTCCGAACGATGATTTTTTATGACTTGTTTTTCAGAGGTTTTTGGCCACTATTTTTCGACCTCAGAGTCCTCAGACCATGCTGCGCCGCGGGCTACGCCGACCGCATGACCGCTTGGATCGTGGTTTCTTGAGTTTTGCTTGCTTAGAATCAGTATTGCCAAATTTCATGTTAAAATCCGTACATTTTACATTGATTCTGAAGGGAATTATGTATATAGGTCTAAACCTGTACCTCTGGCAACACTGCCTAACCCTTTCTCCTTCTGCTCTACGGGCTGTGGCGCGGCGCGTGCAATTTGACAACGTTGCATTTCGTCCACTTAAACCCATGTAAAATATCGACCAGAGGAAGGCCACTGTGCTTTTCAACCTTTATCATGATTTCAAATGGACCACTGGGGCTCTTGCAAACTTTTGCTGTAAGCAAATAAATAATGAAATTTGATGTAAAAACAGTGAATATCGCCAAAATCTCACTAGAAAACTCACAAATTCTGTTGTAAACGCAGGAAACAGCTGTAACAGCAAGATCGTAATGAGGGAGCTACGCTGGTATCATTGGAGATTCCTGTCTAATTTAACACTTTCTCTACAGAAGGTACCTAACACAGAGATATGTCTCAAAAATACCTGCGTAGTTCCGCGCCAGTAAGCCCGATTCTGAGAGTGAATTTTGTGATTTTTTAATGTAGGTAGGTACCTACTCATCCTAATTTTTACAGATTAATGTTATGCAAGAAGCAACTCTTCAATCATAAGTAGCAAAAGTTTCGAAGATCCCCATTGCAACGTTGCCAGATTGCTTGTGCCGCCACTGTCTACGAGTGTTCTGATGTAAAACCTGAAACAATCCATTTCATAAATTTCATTATAAGTGAGTGACAATGAACAAGCAAAACCAACCGATAGTAACTTGAACCACCCCTTTCACGAATAAAACAAAATTAAACCGCAGTTATTCATTTATTTTATCCGCCACAGGACAACCGCTGCCCTATTATAAATCGCAACTTCCGCGAAAGTTTAAAAGGCTGAGTTGTATAAGTCCGAAAGCGGTCAAACAACGTGGTTCTAAGGAGGTCGCAGAGATTCCGACTACCTTTGATATGGGATCGAAAGTCTTTTGTCGGAATCTTTGCCCATCAAATGACGTCTTTTCATAAAGTTTTAATGAATCAAATCATCAGCTAGATCCGATTGCGACGCGATCGTCCATAATGCAGTAGGCGCGAGATTCAAAGGCTTAAATCTGGTGCAGACTGCAGCAGGTGCTAAAAGGCGAAAATTGCAGTTCGACAAATCTCTGTTTGTTTTTAAACCCTGCCGTATCATCTTGCGCAGCAGTTTTGAATTAATGAATTAATTTACATTTCTGGGGTGGGGGGGCTGTAGACTTTTAGTGGATCGTACCTACAGTGAAAATAGCATAAAGTGAGGAAGGCCCCCTGAATTTTCCTGAAGTTTTTGTCACTCGTTTTCGGGCATTCGTCCTTTTCGACCTACTGTTTGACAATTAAACAGCCCACAGTTATCACTGAATATATAATATTTATGTACTGTCAGGGACAAAAAGAATGTCAGGAAGCTCTTTGAGGTAGGCCACCTGCAATGCTTAAATTCATTGAGATAAGTATTGCGGGTGGCCTGCTTCAAAGAGAGCTTTGTCCCCGACTCGCTAACTGGAGTAAAACTATACCGAGGTATATCAACACGGTTCTCCCTACGAACTATCTTGGTTCCAAAAATGTTTTTGAAATTGTTTTGTTATTTTGTTCTTTAACTGCGACGTATAACTAAAAGAAGCTCAGTTTTCGAGAATTTGTTATTTTCGTTGAGTGGTAAAGCAGCAACTAATTCTTCTTCTTTTTCTTCTTTTCAGGGTTTAACTCATGCGAAAGCTAAAGAAAATTTGGAAAGAGATGGACCTAATGCCCTCACACCCCCTAAAACTACCCCCGAATGGGTAAAATTTTGTAAGCAACTTTTTGGTGGTTTCGCTATGTTATTATGGATTGGAGCATTCCTTTGTTTCATTGCCTATGGTATTGAAAGTTCTACTATAGAAGAACCTGCAGATGATAATGTAAGTACGAAAAGTTAATTTTTTTCTTTTTTCTCTATTTTTGAAGAAATGTTAGTACTAAAAAGAAATTATTGATCAAATGGCTACGTAAAAAATGTAAAAATAAAAACCAAAAATGTTAACAGTGATCTCATTCAGTGGCAAAGGGTGCAACATTGCATTTCGTTTATTAAAACCCTTGAAAAATATCGAACGTCTAGAATGATGTATGTATCGATCCACTGTGCAGCGTGCGGTATCACTGTCGATAGCAGGGGTCGAGACGCTGGATCGAAGGAAATAGCATGCGATGTGCACACCTGGGTTTGCAATATTCATCTTACCAGTGTCAAGGGCCCTTACTGAATGCTCTTTGACAAACAAGAAGACGTGTATGTGAGGGGGGGGTCTGGGGGGACACCCCTAAGCTGACGAGGGGTCCAGACGCTCGTTTCCAGAAAGTTTTGGAATATTTGTCTCTGTTAGATGCAATTTCAAGTTGTTTTACTCGTGAAATTCCGGGTGTAACTCATATTTGTTCAAGACTTTAGGCTGAATAGTCCAAAAAATGAAAGTAGTAAGTTCCACGTGCTCAGAAGAGAACATGTACTATTTTATAAGGACACAGACGGTAGCTCTACCCACAAGTGATTGTCATAGCCGTAGCTAGAATTTTGTCTTTTTCTCTCTTACTCTACTTAAACGTATGTGTTCGGAAAGGATGGATATAGATATGGGCTGTCACGTGACTTCAGTCCCGGTTTCTGTCCTTTTCTAACACATGCAGTTAAATGGGCAAAGAGAGAGAAAGACGAATTCTTGGCTGCAGCTATGGTGATTGTAAGTTTTATAGTGTGAAAGATTCTGTCCATCTGGGACGCATCCTTCAGTTGGTTGCGTTGCATAGAGTTTCCATGTGAAGAATGAGAGGCAGCGCAACTTTATACGGAGGACGTTTTGTGAGGATGGAGTCGAATTTGGGCTTGACTGTTCCGGGTAAATGATACATCAAATCGATTGGCATATTACTTCGTACCTCTGGTTCCAAGCAAACTCAGGATTTTATCCATGATTGTTTACTTTTACTCTGCTTAGTCACGTTTCTAATTTAAACTTGCTTGCTTTTGTTTTCAGTTATATCTTGGTATAGTATTAACAGCTGTAGTTATTGTTACTGGTATATTCTCATATTATCAAGAAGCTAAATCTTCTGCCATTATGGATTCTTTCAAAAATTTAGTTCCACAGGTAAGAATTATGATGCTTTTTTTTTTATTCAGTTTAAAATGTTTGGTTTATTCAGCTCTTGATACCTACCTACTCAGTACTCTGACTTAGTGTGAATGGGGCTCTTGCAAACTTTTGCTATAAGCAAATAAACAGTCCAATCTGATGTAAAGACCAGCGGAAATCACGAAAATCACTCTAAGGAAGTCTAAAATTCAGTAAGAAACTCACATAACTGCTATAACAAGATTGTAATGGCGGTTCAACGCAGGTATCATGGGAGATTCCTGTCTATTATGTCACTTTCTCTACGGAAACACAGAGATATGTCTCAATTTAGATAGGAATCTCCCGTGATACCTGCGTCTCTCCGCCATTAAGCCTGATTCTGAGAGTGAATCTCGTGATTTTTTAGTGTACTCATCGTCATTTTTACAGGTTTTTTGCAAGACCCAACTCTGCAATTCCTTATAGCAAAAGTTTGCGAGAGCCCCATTATTGTCAAGTAGTATAAGTTTCGTGGATTATAGAGGGTCCTGGTCAGGGGTTAAATCTCACCAAAGACCTTGCAAAATCATCTTGACCAGGAGCAACTATGGTTTTGGCCAAAAACTTCTGCTGTACAAAAAGCATTCTCCATGATATTATAGACAATTTATCGATAATTAAAAAAGGAAGTTGAAATTTTCTTAATAAAAATGTGAGTCAATTAATCACCGAATTTTATTACATTACAGCACTTTGGCTACCACAACCAAAATTCATAAAAAAAGGAAGTGCGGCTACTTGCAAATAGGGACTGCAAGTGCCCTACTGTTCCAAATGTCTTAATGATGGTAGCATTCTAGGATTCATCGTATCGGGGAGTCGGTGAAACTAAGATTTTAAATAAATGGTACGCAACTTTTAAAATAATCATAGATTAATGATTTTTATACCGTTTTTTACATAAATTATAAAGATTTAGTTTTATGCAAGCTTCCTAAGCAAAATTGAAAGTACATCTCCGGTAAACTGGCGTTCCCTGGCCTTTTTGGAGTTTTACTCTGGTGCGCAGCAGGGGTACCCAAGTTTATCGGAGGTGTACTTTCAATTGCGCTTAGAAAGCTTGTATATTACGAAATCTTTGTTATTTATGTGAGAAACAGTGTAGAAATGTTTAATCTATTGATTAATTTTAAAATTTGGATTCTGTTGATTTATAATTTCATTTTCAGCTCTCTGAGTCAATGAATTCTAAAATGCGCCCATAATGCGGAAATCAGTGATGCTAATTTGGCGTTTGATGGGGGGGGGGGGGATTTTGGTAAAAAGTTATGTCTTTTTTTTTGCTCATCGGTTTCCAGAGAAAAAAAGTCATCACTTTCTGCCAACTTTGAACCCCCCCCCCCCCCCCAGCACTTTTCATAATTTGCCTTTTCCGGGCTGAAAAGATTGAATGATTAACTGAATTGTAAAACTTAATATGGAAAATGAAGAATTTTATTTTCTCTGGCAATTTGGATCAATTTTGCCTAAAAATTGTCTCCACTTTCCTGAACGATTATAAGTCCATGTTTTATAGTGGTATCGTATAATCAAGCAAGAAAGAAGGTAATTAAACAGGCTCATCATGCAAAAACGTCCGATGTCCAAAATATTTTTATTGAGAAGACATGTATAAAAAATAAATAAAAAAATGAGCAAATTAGAGAATAAAAAATTAAAGAAATTTGCCAAGACAAGGAAAATAGGAGCGAGAAGCCGAGGAACAGATGCAGTGTCTTCTTAAGAATGATGTACACTCACAAAGTCAAACAAAAAAAAATGAGCCTGTCCAATTATTCAGAACAGCGCGCTGCCGAATTCGTACAGCACTTTTACGTTATGGCCGCGGCCTTGTCTCAAATTTTTGAGTGCATCCAAAATGCATGAATTGTTCGCACATCTCAAAAAAGGAAATAGAAAGGTTATTCTTTTTGAATGTGGTGTAAATTGCTTTCGCTTTTGACTCAACCAATTTCTAATGACCTGTGTATTCTTTTCTGTCGACAGTTTGCTACAGTACTTAGGCAAGGAGAAAAATTAACGTTGCGAGCAGAAGATATAGTTTTAGGTGATGTCGTTGAAGTTAAATTTGGTGATCGTATTCCTGCCGATATTCGAATAATAGAATCAAGAGGTTTTAAAGTTGATAACTCATCTCTAACTGGTGAATCAGAGCCACAGAGTCGTGCAGTCGACTTCACACACGAAAACCCCTTGGAAACTAAAAATTTAGCTTTTTTCTCAACTAATGCTGTTGAAGGTAATAAAATTTTTCTCTTTTAATTCTTGCTTTCCGTTACTTTTGGTCATTACAAGTCCTCTTTTTATTATTTATTTGTCCAAGTCCAAAAAGAAATCAATTTCATATTGATTTTCAAACAATACAGAAGTTATATACACTGTTGGAAGAAATACGAATGAGGGAGCCCCACTCCTGGCCCCCCTGGGGAGTTTGGGGGGTTGCCAACCTCTCCCTCTGCCCACAAAATTTGTCCCTCAAAATGATGAAGAACGGCGCCAATCGCCACTTTCTGTTTCAATTAGAAAAAGTTATAAGGGGTGTGAAGGGACTTTTTGGCCACCCTGTATAATATATTGTCCGAATGAAGTTAACGGGTCAAATTCTGAGAATGGGGCAGTTGCAAGGATCTTAAATGTTGTGTTTTTTTTTAAAAGAAAATGAAAGTATTTGATGAGCTGAGAACAAAGATGCCTTTGGTTTCTAATTAAGTCCCATTGTTTCGGAGTTAAGACTTTGGTCCAAAATACATTGTTTTTAAATGGGAATTCCGCAAAGTGACGTAAGTACACACACAATTTTTTACAACTTTACATATGTGTATCTCCAAAACCGGAACTCTTGGGAAAAAACCAAAGGCGCCATTGTTCTCAGCTCATCAAGTATTATTATTTTCGTTTTGAAAAACACACAATTTCAGATCCTTGCAACTGCCTCATTGTTACTTTCGTTTTAAATATGCGGGAAAACCCCTCCTAAAACTGGTTCCCTGTAAGATACAGCTATCTACAGTGGTGGAAGGGAAGGGAAGGGGAGACTGCAATGAAAAATTGGTCATTAGTCAAAAACAAAGAGAGATAGCAAGATGTAATTTGGTGTTTGTGAATGAAATTTCAAGAGAAAGAACCATATGTTGCTTTGATCATGCTTCCATGATGGAAAAGGTATTTTTTGAAGGTAATAGTATTTTGATCTCTTAAAATCTTCAAAGTTTATGACTGTCAAAAAATTAATTAATAACTTTGATGGAAAGACTCAAATTAAAGGAGATTTGGCAACTTTCTTTTTTTGTCAGAACTAAAATTTTAAGGACTATTACTTTCAAGACTGGAATAGCAGTAATATAACTGGCAATCTAAAGGTGGGTCAACAATTTTGAGACGAAATAGTGTTACGTCCTCCCAGTTCTGCAAGCAGTTGATCTGTGAGCACTTGCTCCCTGCAAGCAGTTAAAACCCCACACAACTGCACTTAAGCACGCACCATCCAACGTCTTTCGGGGGACTGTCAACCCGCCACATTATATGGTCCTTGAAGCGGCTTCTAGCTATTACCCTGAAAAAAGGCTTTCTCAGAAACATTGATATGGGCAACCAAGTTACCCCTTTGGAGTGGGGTACCATCACTGGGTAAAAAGAATTTACTGAAAGACTGGATAAAATTTAGGAGCTGGAAATCAGTGTTTGGCTTTATGAACTGTTGAAGTAAAGCTTATTTAATAAATTGTTTGTGTATACTCTTTTGATTTTGGAGTGAAAAAGACTTTTGAAGTAATTTTTATAATTTTCAAAATGTTTACAGGTACTGCCAAAGGAGTTGTTATTAGCTGTGGAGACAATACTGTGATGGGTCGTATTGCTGGTCTAGCCTCAGGTTTGGATACCGGAGAAACCCCCATCGCCAAAGAAATTAATCATTTTATCCATCTTATCACTGGTGTTGCTGTGTTCTTGGGTGTATCGTTTTTCACGATAGCCTTCATTTTGGGATACCATTGGTTGGAAGCTGTTATTTTCCTCATTGGTAAGACACAAGTTAATTTGTAGTCAGCATCTCAGAAGATACTCTACAATGGAGCTCCCGCTAACTTTTGCAATCGACAATTGAATACTTGATTCTTTCGTAAAAACCAGCAAAAATGACGATGAGAATATTAAAAAATCACAAAATACACTCACTGACTCACTAAATGACTTTGAAGTTTAAGGCGTAATGGCGGAAGTACGCAGGTACCAAGGAAGATATCCATCTAATTTGAGGCTTTCCCCTGTGTTTTTCTACAAAGAGTGGCAGATTAGATAGGAATCCCCTGTGACTTTTGTGTAGCTTTGCCATTTAACCCTTTCCGGTCGTTTGTCGGGTGTCACCGGACATTACGATTTTCCCGCTCCCCCCCTGACGATTTAATTCTTGCTCCAAAGTTGTTTTGTCGGGCCTGATCCGACTTTGCTATCATCTGAAACTCTTTGGCGGAGTTCCGAGAAACTAGTTCTCGCATCAGTAGCGCTCTATTGCATGTTGTCTAGAGGGGGCCACTACAGTGAAAAAAATTCTGACGGGAAAGGGTTAGGAGCAAAGATGGTGGAACTCTGCTGGTATCATGCTGGTATTTATCTCTGTCTCTATAAAGACACATAGAGAAAAGCCTCAAATTAGATAGGAATCTCCGGTGGTAGAGCTCGTTTCAGAAGTGTAGGCGGACCTGGACCGATAATCTTTGGAATTTGTCAACATTATTTCTGATATTACTCGATGAAAATGAATGAAAATAAAATTGGGTGTTCACTTTACAATGAGGAACACTTTAAACACAAAAGAATAAAGTCAGAGGCAAGTTCGGTTTTATTTTAAAGGAATTAAATTTGAAAATTCGCCAAAGATTATGGTTTAGGTCCGCCTACACTTCTGAAACGAGCTCTACCTGTATAGCTCAGTGGCGTAGCGTGCAATTTGGCAACGTTGTACTGAGTCCATTTAAACCCATGTAAAAAGTCGAATGCAAAGGTGTTCACCGAACACCCAGTAGTTCGATCTCTTTCATGGGTTCAAATGGACGAACTGCAGCGTTGCCAAATTGCATGCTACGCCTCTGGCATAGCTCTGCCATCACTTTTTAAATTTTAAGGTCATTTTGTGAGTTGATGAGGGATTTTTTATTTTTTCGTGGTTGTTTTTGAGTATTCGTATCGTCATTTTTGCTGGTTTTATGTCAGAATCTACAATTCGATTGCATGTAGCAAAAGTTAGTAAGAGCCCCATTTCGTGAATAAAACTTTCGTCGCTGCTTAGAGGTTGTAGTATACGGCTCAGACAGGAAGGTGAAATATAAGAGTAGGTGGATAAAATTGAGAAGGAAGTAGTAAAGAATAAAAAAAAAAAAAAAAAAAAAAAAAAAAAAAAAAAGAAGAAAAACGAGAAAGCAGCAGCTATTACGAGTCAAATGAGAAAGAAATTAAGATTTGTCAAAAGAAGGGGGATCTTGCAAACTCTTGCTGTGAGGAAACAAATAGTCCTATCTGATGTAATAACCAGCAAAAATCACACTTGAATAAGTCTAACTATGTATCATTAATAAACTCACAAAACTGCTCTACCAGCAAGATCGTAATGGCGGTTCAACGCAGGTATCATGGGAGATTCCTGTCTAATTTTTCACTTTCTCTACGGAAACACAGAGGTATGTCTCAAATTAGATAGGAATCTCCCATGATACCTGCGTCTCTTCCGCCACTAACCCCAATTCTGAGAGTGAATTTCGTGATTTTTAATTGTATTCATCGTCATTTTTACAGGTTTTTATGCAAGAATCAACTCTACAATCCCCTGTAGCAAAAGTTTGCAAGAGCCCCATCGTACATTTAGAAATGTGTTTTAGTTTTATGAAATCAAGAAGCTTGTTGCCTAAGTGTGCTGAAACATTAAAAGGATGAAGATATCAATAATTGTACTTTGTCTGAAACAGCACTTTTGACATTTTGTGCGTTAAGTGGTGATTTTTGGAAGTTGATTCATTAGATCTTCTCACTGGCGCAACCAGGATCTCTTCCATCTCTCTCATTTCCCATTTGAATGTGTAAGTAGGTAAAGGACAGAAAGAGGGGGTTTTTCCCCCTCGTCCATCCTTGTCTAATATACGGTTTTTAATGGAGAAAAGAAAGAGATTAAGAAACTCTCGGTGCGCTACTGGATCTTTTTTTCCAATTGTTTCAATATTTTATCCCCTTTTTTATTTTTTAAACAGTTTTTAAAGAATGCTAAAATTCCTTTTCAGGTATCATCGTAGCAAATGTGCCAGAAGGTTTGCTAGCCACTGTCACAGTGTGTCTAACATTGACTGCCAAGCGAATGGCCTCAAAAAATTGTTTGGTCAAGAATTTGGAAGCTGTAGAAACATTAGGATCTACATCAACTATTTGCTCGGATAAGACTGGAACACTAACACAGAACCGTATGACTGTTGCTCACATGTGGTTCGACAACCAAATCATCGAAGCTGATACAACAGAAGATCAATCGGGTATGGACTCGTTTTTATGTGTTTAAAGTGCTGTTGCTTAGAGCAAGCACTTCTTGCCATCAGAGCCAGATTAACCTTACCTAGCGCCCTGCCCCTAGGCTAAATGTTTACTTGCGCCCCTGGACGGTCCGTGAGTTCAAAAGTGAGGGGCTTGAAAAAATGAAAATATTTACTTCTTTTGTTTTGTTTTTTGCTTCTCCACAATTTTTGAGTCCTTTTCCGTATAAAGGTGGTTTTTTTTTTGCTTCAATAATGAGGGCTCCTAAAAATTGTGTGCCCCTAAAAATCTTGCGCTCTAGGCTATAGCCTAGTCAGCCTTATGGTTAATCCAGCCCTGCTTGCCATTGTTGCTGTATGTACTATGACTTCCAAAAGAAAGAATCCTGATTGTAATTCTTATTGTTAAATTTCCCCGTCGTTTCCAATAGAAGTTTCAATTTTTCATAACGTACTCTGAAAGGGGCATCCTGATTAGTCTTTGAACACTTGAAAGCCGTAAACTTGTTTAAAGGTTGCTGAGATTTAAAAGAGTATAACTTTTGACCAGGGAACTTTCTTTTGATATATGTAGCACTTCCAGAAAGGTGCCATGGAGCTCTGCAATTTGTCTTTGGAAAGTGCCAGTAAAAATATCTAATTGACTTTTTGATTCATTTAGGTCCTTTAAATTGAGATATATCTACTGCAGGATACAAATCGAAGTATACTTACAATTTAAGATGAACCTTCATTTGACTTGATTCTTCTCTTGATTTTTGAGAGTTACTAAAGATACAAGTAATAACTCAAATCAATATTTAAAGAAAAATTACTAGGGCAAATGAAAAACGCTTTACTGATGATGCAAGTGAACGAATGAGTTATTTAACTTTTGAGAGAATCAATAAATAATGAAGTAACCATGATTAAAGATTAAACAAGAGTTGCAACGTAATTTTCAACATGTTTGGCTACTCCAGAGGCTTTTAGACTGCCATTTTCATACATTGATTCTAATTGCTACTTACAGCACAAAAATTCGTTCATGTAAGAATGAAAAATTAATTTTAAGAATTTCGAACAGCAAAACTTTGTACCAGTTCCAAGAAAAATGACCCAAAATATAACTACATACTTGTTAGTTTCCTTAAGATCAAAAGTAATCTGGACACACCCTCCAGACCAATCAGAGAAAGTATTTTATTTTCGGTTTCATTGAAAACTGCCTTTTTTACCTCACAATTACTGTATCAATTTGATCAAAAATGCCACGATCAACGTATCATTCTCATCAGAAAATTCAGTTAAATCAATCCAAAGAGGATTTTTTTTTCATAGACCAATTTTGCTCAGGTTTTGAGCAAAACAACCTGAAACCATAAATCTTTGTTAACTTCGGCGAGGCCAAAAAAGTGTGAACTATGGCTCATCAGCCAATCAGAGGCTGTCATTTCAGCTCTTACTAGCATTGACCATGTATGCTATTTATTCAATTGCATTTCCTAGTTTTCCTCTGCAATTACCAACAATAACTAGCCTCTGTAAAGACTCCTAATTTCAATGTAACGCCATTAACATCTGTTTCCATTGTTTAGGAGTTCAATATGACCGAACGAGCCCTGGATTCAAAGCCCTTGCCAGGATTGCAACTCTATGTAACAGAGCAGAATTTAAACCAGGTCAAGAAGGAACCTCGATCTTGAAGAAGTGAGTACATTCAAACTAACTTGTCATGTTTTGTTTTGAATTGTTTGTATTGTTTAAGTAATGTATTTTAGCCATTCTGGGGTGGGGAACAACACTCAAAAAAGCGTTAAAACTGATCAATAACTTAGAAAACTGCAAAAAAATTAAACAATACCTGTTGTAATCGGTGGCTCTTAAGTGTTTCGTTGTCTTCTAAAATTTTTGGATCAAGATGTTTATTCTAGTCTGAGTGATTCCGGAAAAGGTTGAGTGGCCAATGCGCACAAGTCACCTGCTTTTTGAAGCCTTATTTTTAAGTGCTTTATTCATTCATTAATTTATTTATTTATACTATCTATTTAAGTATCAAATGGGCACTATGCCCAATTACAAAGCAAATAAAACAGAAAACAGAGAATGTGACCAACTTAAATATGAACAAAACTAAGCCGCAGAACAAAAGCGGTGAACTGAAAATGAGGCGTACTTTCGTAAAACTTGCCCTATCCACTTTTGGTGATTTTGAGAAAAACAAAAAAAAAACTCCTCCAATACTCAAAACTCAATATCTACTCAATACCCTATTCTCAATACTCTATTTATGAAGGATTAAGCAAAGTTTTGTGACCAATTGTTTTTTAACTATACGTGAAAAACAATGTAAAATCTGTTTCGGGCGCTAACTCAATTTTCACACAAAGAGGATAAGGCGAGTTCTGCGAAAGTATGCCTCAAATGAGACATAAAATCGGAATTGCTTCAGACCAAAAATTAAGTGCCAATATATTTCGTGACCCTTCAATCATTAGCACATACCTTCTAGCTGTAGAAAAAGCGGCTATGATTTTAAACTACCAATTATTATAAGATTAGGTACCTAACTGGAATTTGTCTGAAATTCAGGGGTGGCAAGTATCACAATTTTGTTCCTGTTACTAATCTTGAATATACATCGATTATAAAATACCCTAAAGTTTCCAGTCTATGGCTTAGGTACCTTTATTTAATCTTTGTTGAGTATTGAGTTGGTGATTCTTACAGTGGCTTTATTTCTTTGTCTTAGGGAGGTCAACGGAGATGCATCAGAGGCTGCTCTGCTCAAATGTATGGAACTAGCTCTCGGAGATGTCATGTCAATCAGGAGGCGAAACCGCAAAGTCTGTGAAATTCCGTTCAACTCTACAAATAAATACCAAGTAAGTCTCATAGCAGCTCTAGACACAATCTTCTGAAATCAGAGTATAATCAAAATTTAAATCAACGTTCATTATTTCATTTCTCGACTAAAATCAAATTGTTTGCTTTCAACAAAGTGGATTGGCTTTAATTCATGTTATTGGTGTAAAGCTGACATCTCTTTTTCTGCCTCATGGTGTAAATGGAATGCAGCGCTTACCTCGTCCACTAGAGCAGGACCATTTTGAGTATCGGGTTCTGATAAGTAGCAGTGCGTGTTTCCGAACTGCTTCAAAACGCATTGGTGAGCGGTCAGTCAGTGCAGAGTTTTGACTCGCTGCTAATCAATTGCTCACCAATGTGCTTTGATGCAGTGTGGAAGCAGGCTCCACTAGGTACTAAAGCTTTCAAATGAAAGTATCCTGGTAGACTTTTTAATTATTTCATTTCTAGACAAATTTGCAAATTTTTACATCATAGTACTTGTCAGAATCCGATACTAAAATGGTCCTACTTTATCATCAGTTGCTTAATGTAATGTGTGGGTTGGATCATTTACTTTTACGTTGAATCAACCGTCAAGAATGCCATTGTATGGCTTTAGCCCTATTTCTGTCTCTTTCTGACTCAAACATTTAGAGAAAGAGAAATTTCTAAATCCACTTCGGAAAAGTCCTTGCACGTAGACCTGTGAGTTTGACCAAAATGACGATGGATCCAAATGAAATTGTTTGGAAATTTTGACGTTTCTCAATCGATCAATTCTCTTACTTTTTTTTACATTCTGTTGCTTGGATAGATAATATTTTAAGTCTACTTTTCTTTTTTTTCCTAGAGGGGGACTTGAAACTACATTATTATATTTAGGAGTTTGTTAACAAAACATTGTGCTTCATTTATTTAATCCAAAAAGGAAATTAATTTTTTTTGTTTTTGTTTTTGTTTTTTTTTTTTTTGTTAACAGAAATAATTGTTACCTTTGGATAACTAAACATCAACGTTTCGCTTTGTAACTAATTTCACCTCCATTTTCTCTCCAGGTATCAATTCATGAAACAGAGGATGCTAATGACCCTCGACATTTGATGGTGATGAAAGGAGCCCCTGAGAGGATATTGGACAAATGCTCGACAATCTTTATCAGTGGAAAAGAGAAACTTTTGGATGAGGAACTCAAGGAAGCTTTCAACAACGCTTATCTTGAACTTGGTGGTCTTGGTGAACGTGTGTTAGGTGAGCTATAACTTCTTACCTTACTTAACCGCAACTACTTAAATTCTTTCGGTTGCTCACTTTCCTCTACTTGTAATAAAATGGAAAAAAAATTAACCAGAAATATTTTACTACCAGGGTGCTCTACCAGCAAAAATATATACAAGGGGTGTCCCAAATGGGGTGCACACTTTTGTCTGGGGGGCAAATGAAAGCAGATATCACAAAATGGTTTGTGAAGGGCGATTGTCCTAGTATTAACCTACAAATCAAGACCAAATTCAGCAATGTGAGTTTAATGTTCACTAAGTTACAGCGTTTTGAAAATGATGTGTCGAGCTGATCCCTCCAGGATTTTTAGCATGTTCTTCAAGAAAAAAAAAGAGTTTTAAAAAATCAAAAGAGAGTTAAAAAATCATAAGTTCTCAAGAGAATGAAGGGAAGAAGTGAAGAGAACAAATGATCAGCCTAACACAGTGTCAAAGGGCGGCAAAATGCAAGCATTACATTTTTGTCAGACTTGGAAAGATTCTGCAAAGTTTGTTTAAGCAAATAAAACCACTTGATTTCAAATCTCTTTTCTTCTTGAAAAACATGCTAAAAATCAGAGACAATATATAATAGAGACCACGCACTATCTATCTTGCCCATGTTTGCGCGCGGTGGCAACTTTTTTTTTCGGGGTCTCAACAGAACACCGCTAACATGGTCCATACGTTGACTGATGAGAAACATCGTTGAGATTTTTGCCTAGTGAAGCCAGAAGCACCGAAATTGCATCAGTCAACGTATGGACCGTGTTGGATGGTGCACTCTCATGCTCCCTGTGTTAATTCCTGTTGAGTCCCGAAAAATAAGTCAGCCACTACCACGCACGGCTAGTGCGTGGTCTCTATTATATATTGTCTCGGCTAAAAATCCTGGAGGGGTCGGCTCGACATGTCATTTTCATAACGCTGTAACTCAGCGAATATTAAACTCATAGAGCTGAATTTGGTCTTGATTTGACGGTTATTACTAGGACAACCACCCCTCACAAACCGTTTTGTAATATCTGCTTTCATTCGCCCCCCAGTCAAAAGTGTGCATTACTTTTGGGACACCCCCTTTATATGACTGGATTTGATAGATAAACATACTGCCAGTAGAGATCAGCAGTGCGAACCTGAACCTCTTTTAACGAGACTGATTCTTCATAAGAAGCACCTCTGTTGTGAGCTGTATGTGAGACTGCGGGATAGAAAAAGTAATAGAATTTAGCAATCAATCTAGAATTAACTGAATGGTGTTGCAAGTGATTTAATACACTCGTGCACAAATATTCATTTTGGTAACCAGAAGTTTAGTTGCTCGAGAAAGGCAATCGCCAGTCAGCCATACCTTGGATTTTCTCATTTCACTATCACAATTTTTTATTCTCTTTTTTAGCTGATTATTTGTTTGCTGTGAAATACTCTAGCTAATATCATTTTTTTGTTTGAATTCTGCAGGTTTCTGTGATTTTATGCTGCCATCTGACAAATTTCCTCTCGGCTTCAAATTTGACGGTGATGACCCCAACTTCCCTCTTAGCGGAATGCGTTTCGTAGGTCTGATGTCTATGATTGACCCTCCGAGAGCTGCCGTCCCAGATGCCGTTGCCAAATGTCGATCAGCCGGTATCAAAGTTATCATGGTTACCGGTGATCATCCTATCACTGCCAAGGCCATCGCAAAATCTGTCGGAATCATTTCTGAAGGTAATTAATGTCTTCTCTTAACACCATAACTTTATTTGGCGGTTCAAAATTTGAACAGTTCAGACGGCCGAGAAGCGACGAAAGAATCCTGAGTCCTAAATTGTCTTTGTAGGATTTTGTTGCGGAATAAGAATCTTTCTAAGAATCGTTCATCAGTACTTTAGAATAGTCGGCAGCTGTTTCCAACGCAAAGAAAAAGTAGCATGTATATTGTTGAATGTATAATTTTTCCAAGAAAAAGTAAAAACGGGAGATTCAAAAGTTTTAGTAACAAAATTCAAAAATGGCCCATCCTATTTTTTATTTTTTTTAATAATTAATATCAAGCGATTTAAGCAAAAGCAAACTGAGCGGAGCGAATTTAAGAGGAAGTCACGCTACAAATATAACGAGCTAGCCAATTTGTTTCCATCAGGATGGCTACACTGACTTAGCTAAAAAAGGTGGAGAGTAGAAATTCGTGTGAATAATAAATTAGAAGACGAAATAAAAAATTTGTCTTTTCATTCCTCTGAGACGGTTCATGAACCTAAAATTTGGTTGAACCGCCTTTGAACCGGTTCAAAAACCTAAATTTTTGCCGAACCAAACCCGAAGCAAAATTCCGCGCAAACCCTAACCGAACCGCGAACCAAAATTCTGAAAACTGCCTGAACCCGAACCGAACCTGAACCCTTTTTTTGGCCGGTTCGACTCCCTGGTTACAGTGGCGTAGCTGTAGGCCCCGCTGACTCCGCCAGGCGGGGGGGTGCAACGCATCGGGGAGCGCAAAAATTTTGAGATCAAAAGAGGAAGAGCGAATAGGATGAATAGGAGAAAATTAAAGGAAAAGAGAAAAAAAAGGAAAAGGAAAAAAGGAAAGGAAAAGGAGAAAAGGAAAGAAAAGAGAATAGATTGAGAAAAATAGAAGCTAAGAAAAGTAGGGAGAAAGCAATGCAAAGGCTCTAAGTGCTTCTGCCAAAATTCACGTTGACAAAGTTCGAAGCTTTTTCAAACTCATGATAGTGATATATTTTTTTAGTTTTATCATTGTGAATAAATAGACATAATTTTTCTACAGTAATTTACTATAATTTTTAAAGAAAGGAATTTTTCTGACAAAGGCTCCGACTTGTACGGGTGCGAAAGAGGGGGAGCTCCACTGAAGCGGCCAATTTTTTCCTTAAACAAAAGGGGGCAGCATTTGAATCGGTAGGGGGGCTCTTTCTCAGCTAGCTACGCTACTGACTAGTTAATAAGTAATTTAATGTGCATTTTACAATTTAATCAACCTTGAAGTCTATTTTTAGTGGAAAAGTGAAAACTTGATTCTTTATGATATGCCAAAAAATGGTCAACTGTTTCGATCAACTCTCCTCAACCCTCCTTGCAATAAAGATGATCCAATCAATCCAAATGATCATCTTGGATAATCAGCTTCATTTCTCATATCGCATAGTGGAAATTAATGGAATTGAATTTAAGCTTTGGATTTACTCTAAGGAACGCTTTCAAAGCAAAAAGTTCAAGCAACAGGCAAGTTTTGTTTTGATTTGATGAAACGAAAATTGAAAATTTGCCTAGGACTATTGTTGCGCTTCGCCAAAATTTCTGAGATGAACTCAAGCAAAAAAGTAAATGATCATCTTGCTGACTAAAATTTAGTAGTGCCCTCAAACTTCCGGTCTGAGCGTGCTCGAATAATATAATTTCCTGACGTATTGCATCATTAGTATGATATTATTATCTTCATCTTAGTCTGAAATTATTCTTGACGGTTTTTTTTTTCAATTTCAGGTAACGAAACTGTTGAGGATATTGCACAAAGACTTAACATTCCTGTATCCGAAGTCAATCCTCGTGAAGCGAAAGCCGCAGTTGTTCACGGATCTGAATTGCGTGAGCTATCTCATGAATTATTGGATGAAATTCTAAGGTAATTATTATTTTTATTTCCAAGCTTGTATCATCATCTTGGAAAAGCTATTCAGCATTTCTATTAAAGTTTGAAGACAGTTTAATACCATCAAATAATCCTCATTGACAAGTTTTGACAAGTGATGTTTTGCTTCATTCTAAACCGTTTATGGGAACCGCAGACTGGAAAGCAATTTGCAGGCAAAAAAAGTTTAATCACTAGTAAACTTTTAGAGCATTCTTGATTTTCCAGGAATCTGAATACAACTATCTTCATACAGGCTAAGTGAAACACACTGGAATGCTCCATTTGTCTCTGCAATTAGCTATTGTAGTTTGAGTGTTCCATTGAAACAGACCGGAGCAATCTAGGCACTCCCATGAGTCAGTCCAACGTCCATGGATACTTGTGCTCCACTAAGATATAACCTAAAATCTGTCAATTTGGCTCAAATCTTGAGTTTTTTGACCAGTTGACTTGTTTACAGCACAAGTTCCATTTTCAAAAACATATTTAAAGAGCCTCTACACAAAAACTGACGCAGAAAATAAATAAATAAATAAATAAATAAACTTTGCCGTTTGAAAAAGTTAACAAGAACAAAATGCAAAAATTTGGGTAAAGTTCATTTTTTTAAAAATTGGAATGCTGTACAAGCCTCCCTCAACTAAGAGTAACTTGTTCCATTTTGTTCTATTGTGTTCCATGCATGAATAAATTTGCCTATTGAGGTGCCAAATATTTCGCTTTGAAAATGCTGGACTTTTACGGAACAGCCATGCCACTCTCAAAGCGTAAGGTGACATTGTACAAAACTTGTTTCCTGAAGTGAAGTCATTTTGTCTTGACTAACCCGTCTATTTTATTTCAGGTACCACACAGAAATTGTATTCGCCAGGACATCACCGCAACAGAAACTGATCATCGTTGAGGGTTGCCAGAGAATGGGTGCCATTGTCGCTGTAACCGGAGATGGTGTCAACGACTCGCCAGCCTTGAAGAAAGCCGATATTGGTAAGTATTGAATAAATGGTCCTTTATTCGAAATAGTCAAATTTCTTTTTTTGTGGTCTTAGATAATACTGAGTCTTGATCACTGAATACTTTTGCCAAATCAAACAATTTTTTGATCCGTGAAGAACTAAAATTCTGTCATTCTAATTTTAGTGGAGTGATTGTGATGTGCTGGTTGCTCGGTATTATGGTCATCTTACGTAGTTTGCTTCTCAGATGGTCATCAAAATTGGGCGGAGCCTAATTTAATGATTAATTTAATTTTACAATGTGGCAATGCTGTCCCACAAGGCGATGGCCAGCTACATTGATGAATGCTGAAGCTAGTCAACCGTTTTGCCATCGTCAATGATGGATCGCCTGTTGAGCGCCAAGTGGTCATAATCATAAAGCCACTCAATTTTCACTGCTTTTATGTGATTGAGAAAATTCATGGATTAATGACCATTGGTAAACGCCTATGACAAAGCGAAACATAGCTGTATTTTGCTTTGTTGTCAGTGATAATCGATGGCCATTGCGTGATGATATTCCTCTGAACAATCACAAAAAGGCACTAAAATTGAGTAACTTTACACCAATGACCACTTGGCACGCGATGAATGATCTGTCATTGGCGATGGCAAAACGGTTGATGAGCACGAGAGGTCGTCATTGTTGATGGCCATCGTTCGATGGTAGAGCGTTGCCACATTGTGAAATTAAATTACTAATTCAATGAAGCTCGGCCCCTTCCAACGGCCATCGGGAAAGCAAAATAAGAACAATACCGCCGATGGCCATCACACTGCTTTTGATGACCAAGCAAAATACGGCTAATGTCTAGTGGTACATATCACATTGTATTCATTTCAATATTCCGGTCTTTTGCAGGTGTTGCCATGGGTATCGCTGGCTCAGATGTGTCGAAGCAAGCTGCTGACATGATCCTGCTAGATGATAACTTTGCATCCATTGTCACTGGTGTTGAAGAAGGGCGTCTCATCTTTGATAACTTGAAAAAATCCATTGCTTACACGCTTACTTCCAATATTCCTGAAATCTCTCCATTTTTGGCATTTGTACTTTTGGACATTCCATTACCTCTCGGAGTCGTCACCATTTTATGTATTGATTTAGGAACAGACATGGTAAGTTGTAACCTTTATTTTTTGTCAATGATTTTTCTCTTAGCTAAGTTCATTTGCTCTTATTTAATTTTCAGCAAGGTCCATACGCGCCAAGCTCAGCGAGTTCATAAAATCATCTTGCTCGAAGATTATTGTTGATACATGGAACAGAAAAATTCTCTTTGGCTCAACGGATGTGTCTTTTTTTCAAACCCATATCTTTGTTATTTTGCTCAAACTGATATCTAAAGAAGGTGAATTTGAAGGTGAAACGCCAGTATTTACGAATGCTAGCCTTGTGTAACTTTTAATTTATGGTACAAAAAATTTTGCTAAATTAGGAATGACAGTGAGAAAGTGCAAAAAATGTAACCTGCAACTTTGTTTCCTTTACAAATTCTGATTGGTAACGGAGAAGAGGCAAGAGGCAAGAAGAAGATTGGCAAGAGGAAGAAAAACTCATGTTTTTCTTCCTCTTTTTTTTAATTATGTACTTATGTTTTTGAGTAACATTTTATCTTCAAGGGTTTTGAGCTAGCTTGTTTCTGTCAATCCAATCCGTTAGTTTATGGATCTTGCTGATGGTGCAAATGTATTGCCATTGAATGCAGTAGGGTTGCGCGAATCTAAAGTTTAGACAAGTTCGCAGACTTTGAAACTGTGGAAAGAACATGTGGCTTCTGTTCAGAGTCCGCTTCAAACCGCATTTATGAATTTATGTTTCATGTTTGTCTGAATTGCGCCATTTAGTTACAAAGATGCTCTTTTGAATTAATCACAATTGCAGTAAGAAGTTTTCACAATACTATTTTGATCCGTAAGCTTGACTTTGCTTACAGAAGTTTGATTCCTTTGTCAATGTTGTAGCAATTGCAAACTAACTTTGAAATTGATCCTAGTTTTGATTCTTTGCTGGTTCGCGCTACCCTCGCATTTAATCGTAACCTAAATAATCTGACTTTGTTTACAGCCTCAGCTAATTCTCTTTCTTTCTAATTTTCAGGCTCCTTTTTCCCCTCTAATTTTTGCTCTTTCAAGTACCTATGTCTTTTCTTTCAGAAATTAGGCGCTAACTCTCGGAAGTATTTTGACATCACTTTAGTTTTCTCTTCCCCTCTTTTACCAACAATGCTCTGAGCATCTTAAATTTATTTTAGTTACTTTTATCAGAAGTTTCTCTGGTATGATAACCGCCCTTTTTTGAAGTGTCCAATCCAGAGCTCATTGAGTCATGTTCTGTAAACCCAAATTACTCCAAAGTTCAAAAAACTGATTTACAAATTACGCTGTTTGAATCGAATAATTTTTGTTTAAGGTACCTGCCATATCTCTTGCTTATGAAAAAGCAGAGAGTGATATTATGCAAAGACCTCCAAGAAACCCGGGCAAAGATAAATTAGTAAATGCGAGGTACTTAGTTTTGTTTCTGTCTCGGGGATTTAAAGCTTTTTTGAAAACTAACTAAATAACCAAAATAATCCGCTGAGTTTGTGTCTGTGTGTGTCTGCGTCTGACTGTGTGAGTGTACCCTCTCCCATCTCCTCTTAACCGTGTGATTTTATCAGCTTGTGATGTGTAACATATTAATCTGTGAATTTTTTCTAGTGTTTTAATTAATTTAAAACAACTAGGTTTTATCTGTACAGCCGGGGAAAAATGAATGTTAGATGACTCCTTAAATTTTGGCTTAGGTAGGCCACTTGCAATGCTTAATTTCGTTGAGATGTGTATCGTAGGTAGCCTACCACCAGGAGTCGTCTGACACTCTTTTTGAGTCTTAATGTAATGACTTGATACAGCGCACCTCAGTAACTTTGATCACAGATCAAGGCAAGTATTAGTGCAGTTTGAGATAGTGAATTGAACCCTGTTACAACTTGTGACTGTGGTTTTGACTTTGATTAAAAGTGTGTTTGGAAGATTCATCGCTTGAATCTTGTTCATAAATATTTCAAAAACTTGAAGTTCTGATGATCTGAAGAGAATCAATACACTTCCAGTTTAAAGTACATAATTTCTTTCCAGGAAAGATGAGTTGTTATCAAATAGGTTTTAGATCACTTTTGGAACCAACATTTCATAATGTTTGACTTTTCTAGTGTCTACTCAACACGAGAGTCCTGTAGATTATTTAACTTTGTTGCTTCGTGGTTTCAACATTCATTTGTAAATACTTGTTTTAAGCATATTTTATTATTCAGTTTGGGTGAAATTTTGAGGTTCGGAACTTTTTGGGGGATACCAAATGCAGGAATCAACAAACCTGCTGTAGCTGATCAGGAGTGTTGTTTATTGTTGTCTCTCTCTGTTGACAATCTTTTTTTGCCCCTACCTTGCTGGACGGATACAAAGTCCAAGGTTAGGGCACTACCGCAGTGTCATCCATCGTTGATTCGTTGCCCAACAAAAAATTCAGGTGCGATAATAAAATGAACAGCTGTTGGTTTGGTTGAAAATCTTCACCCGATGGGATTAGTAAAATTCACGTAAAGTATGTACTTCTGAATGTTGAGACCGTTGGGCGTTGAGTAATTAAGCTCAACAACCAACAGCATTCTCAAATTAAACAAAAGTTTTACTACTACGCTAAGTTTAGCTCAAAAGGTGTGTTCACAATTAAGGTGATATCTTGAAAGATTTCATGAAACTTATGGTGAGCTACTCTGTGAAAATCAGCTTTTTTATCGTTTGCTGTGAAATACCAGCAAAATGAACCACCGTGTGTGGGCGGCTGCACGTTACTACTTCTAATACTACTACGGCTAATTCTTTTTAAATATTTTTTTATTTCATTTCCTGATCCGCTCCTTATTTTATTGGTTTATTTGTTTGTTGACAAATGCCAGCGGCTAGCTTAGTGTACCACCGTGTTTGGGCAGTGGGACTCAACTCCTACTGTATTTATTTATTTGCTCGTTATTTTGAAGCAAATGTTACTCGGGTAAAATCTCAACAGAGATTGAGGTTAACTTTCGTTTTTTAATGGCAACCTCAGTCGGGTCCTTCTTTATAAAACTAACTTAAAAATGCTGAAAATGAGTTCAGATCATTTTCATTCTGGTTCTATTCATGCTGATCAGCGGATATAACAATGGAGGAGAATAACTATCAGTTGACAGCGTCAAAAATTTGAGTGAAGGAGCCCCAATTTTTTGGGAATAGGTGTAAAAAAGGAGATGATACTCCGATACGCAACTAGGAGTCAATTTTTCTCGCTGATCCAATGACCAAAAAATAAATCGTTAAAAAGACTCTTTCATGTACTACGTTCAGTCTTTTCTTGCTTAGCTGATGCATTGACATAGTCATAGCAGAGCGAAGTTTTCCTTCCTGTTCTCACCAGATAGCGGCTGCCTTTAAGAAACTACAAAAACTAACGTTCAACCGTTTTTTTGTTTTTTGTTTTAACTCTTTTTCTCAATTTTTTTTACCACCCATTTATTCTTATCAATCATATAATCTTATCTTATCAATCTATCATACATTTAAGATAGCCACTTCTGTATAAGGTAAACTTCGATGAAAATCTTGCAAAAATCGGTGAATGAGAAAACGATGTAAGTCAGCTTATACTCGACGTTGATGAAAATTATCATCGTTGCAAGTATCATTAATTCATGAATCACAGCCTTTTTTTTTCTCTTTCTCTTTAAATATCTGCTTTTCATCGGTAGTTCATCAGTCACATATCATGATTAGCAGAGTCGTTACCCTGCCAATTTTCTGATCTCTTATCATTTTTAAGGCCTTTCTTGTGAAAAGTTAAAATCACTCTACTCCTAAATGCTTGATCTAATCAGTTCAACTCTATTTGCCTATGTTTTTATGTTTAGTAGTTTGATGTTGAGTTTCATATGAGCAAGCACATTGTTCAGCAGTGTTGCCAGATTGGGGTGAAAAAGCCGTACGCTTTACATTGATTTAAATGGGGACGATACGGCTTTTTACCCTCGATTTGGCAACACTGTCGTTCAGCCTTTCTATCCCCCCTTTTTTCGTTTTGAATCAATGCTGCCATATTTGGCCAAAAAAATACTTTTTTTCTTAATTAAAGTAAAGGAAAATTTGCGTAATCTTTGCTGAATCTGACAGCATTGCTTTACATTTATCCATCCATCAAAACAAGCCTTCAGCATGCATGAAACTGCATTTTTTAAATGAGCGACCCTGGTTCTATATATTCTTATTTACACAAGTTAGTGATATTAGGATGTATCGCTTGTCCCATAGATAATGCCACTATCTAGAACACGGATGAGTGGTATTTGTAGATGAACAGGGTTGTTTTTAACACATTGATTCAGCCGTAATTTTGAAAAATTAAAAAAAAACCCTTCGTATTCTTTCTCAGTATGCCGGCAAACTTTGAGTATGACCCCTCTGCGAATGGTAAAAATTGAAAAATCGATGGAACGGTTTAATATTTATTTTGTCACTATTGATTTTAACAATTCTTTGTAAATCTTGAGTTGAAGACCCCTCTCCCAAAAAAAAAAAAAAAAAAAAAAAAAAAAAAAAAAAAAAAAAGATGAAAAAAAGGGCTAAAATATGCTCTGTATTAAGATTTTATAGCACACAATTTTTCTATCTATGATTTCAATGATTTGAAGAAAAAGAAATCTAGTAAGAGATCGTGTAAGGTTTAAACAAGATCAAAATGACTCTAGGTTGGAAATTTACGCAACAAATCTTTTTAAATAAGAATAAAATATAGGATGTATGATCGGAAACTTTCATGATTGTGAACATCATCAAAATATTACAGGAAGTAAAAGCAAATTCAAAATTCAGAGTTAATATGTTGTGAGTGCATCTTCTTCTACATAATTAATTTGGGGTCTTTTTGATTCAGTTTCGTTAGATTTTGTGGAAAATCCCAACATTTTCTTTAGAGTTTATGTTATGTTAATAAGGAAAAAAAAAAAAAAAAATCAGGAATTTTTTTGCGATTTGACAACACTGTTTTGATCCATCTATGAGTATATAAAGTTTGACATAACTGCAATGCATGCTGAGGCATTGTTTGTTAAGGCGTGTCTTCTGAAGTTTACATAATTACAACCTGTAGCGCAGAGTAGGGAACTGTATAAAATTATTGGGCGCCAAATTAGAGTAAAATCAGAGTGTATGAGAAATGAAATTTTTTTCTAGTCTCTGGACCATTCATTTAGTTTGATGTCTTTTTATCTTTATTATCATGGGAGGAAGGGAGGCGCTTTATCAGAGTATTTTCACTAAAACAATCAACAAGCTATTTATCTATATAAAGCGGCATATGATTGGTAACTGCCGTTGAAGATTTTTAGGTTAGGGTTAAGGTGAAATTTTTCCCATCTTTTTCCATGTTTTTTGGTCAATAGTGTTGCCTGTAATTCTTCGCGCTCGTGTTCTTGCTAAAATATGTGATGTCGCGCAGGAAAAGAGTACTTATCTTTACCCTGGTCATAAATGAGCTTGGCGCGTACGCTCATATGGGGGAGTATTCTGGTTAAAATGCCCCATTGTTTACTCAAAATCTCAAAAATTGAATGAAATATCTCATTTTGTATCATTAGAATTGCAATAATTACGTATTGATTAAATTTAGCGCAAACTTTACAAACGCTAAAGATGAGAAACGCACTTATTGTCAGTATTATTTTGTATAAGTAAGAAGTAATAGCCTAGATTTGCTTTGTAATTTCCATGCTGAATCCAAAATTGAAAGAGATTTTTCCTTATTTCCTTGTTTCTCTCAAGTCTTTATTGAGTAAGTGACTGGGTTAAAAATCCAAAGCACAGAAAAGTTTGGGCACGGGAAATTGACTGTAGCACAGATCAGCTGCTGATTATTAAAGTGATGCGAGGTGTGCCAGAGTAGTAGATTAAAATTCGACCAAAACTTCAAAACTTCCAACCTAGTCTCTGAATCATAAAAAATTACCTTGGTGAAGATAAGGTACATTTTTCTTGCGTGATAACACATTTATGGAAAAATATCGAAAAATTTACTCTTTAACTTTCACCTAAACATCTTCTATACTAAAAACGTCCTGACTGTCCCTACAGATAAATATATTTATAACTCGTTAAAGGCTGCCCAATTCCTGAAAGACTATCATTCCATCTGGTGTAATCAGTGGTCTGTAGAAAGAGACTTTGCCATCATATTGAGTCAAAAGTTATTTCTTTGTGTCAAATAAAGAGAGAGAGAATTATATGAAAATCAAACTGAATTTGATTCAAAAATGAATTCTTCTCAAAAATGAATTCTATTCAAAAATGAATTTTATTCAAAAATGAATTTTATTCAAAAATGAATTTTATTCAAAAATGAATTCTATTCAAAAATAACTTCTATTCAAAAATAACTTCTATTCAAAAATAAATTCTATTCAAAAATGAATTTTAAACTGACCATCCTCAGGTTGTACTTATCACCGTAAAGCACACACTCGTAAATTTTCAATATTGTGTCTTGCAATTATCCTAATTTTTACGATTATCCCTTTGCATGAAGTATGAACCAATGATTTTTTTTTTAACGATCTTCACTTTTTAATTTTTTACAACATCTGCACAAAGCTTTTCATTTATTCATCTAATTACTGATTCTTTCATGCTTCTTATGTTCCCTTCACTTGGGGATCTAATATCATGAATAAATCAATAAAGTATTGCTGAAAGGGAATAAGCGTGGCCTTGAATCTTTACTACAATGCCTGTAAAAAGTTGACGAACCGAAGACCCTAGTCATGAAACATCAAAGGAGAAAAACAGTAAAATAAGGGTAAAATAGACTGAAACAGAAATCAATATGTTTTTGTGCATTACTGTGCCATTATTAATTGCTGCAATTAAAGTAAATGGAAAAGAAAAAGGAAAATCTAAGCTAGAAACTGAGTCACACAAAGAGGGTGAAATGTAAAACAAAAATTGCACGTAAAATTTAGACAGTAAAGTATGTAGTTGCTGAAGATGGTAGAGAGATGATCCAGATAATGTTGAAACTTGTCTTTAGCTATCATGTAGCATAATGAAGCATTCATGTATCAGTAGCGTAGCATGCAATTTGGTAGCGCTGTATTTTGTCGCTTTAAACCCATGTAAAAGGTCGAATGCGAAGGTGTTCACCGAACACCCAATTTTTCGATCTTTCAGATGGGTTTAAATGGTCGAACTACAATGTTGCCAAGTTACACGCTACGCCACTGGTAGGTACTTGTTTTATTGATACTTTTGTGGCTTCAAAGCTCATAGGCGGACCGTGGCCAAAAAAAGTGGGGGCCTAAAAAGTGATGACCTTTTTTTTTTTTTGCTTCTCAAGTCTCAAGTGATGGATTTCCCGATTTTTAGCCCCTCCGCCCAAAAAAAGTGGGGATGGGCTTTAGCCCCCCCCCCCCCTAGCCCCTGATACGGTCCGCCTATGTCAAAGCTGATGCAGACATTTTATCTCAACTGGAAACTACAGTGGATTGAATGCAAAAAAAAAAAAAAAAAAAAAAAAAAAAAAAAAAAAAAAAAAAAAAAACAACAGATTTTTTTCAAACATAGCACTCATTCTCTTTCAGCAATACAACTAAACTTGGCCTTGTGGCCCTTAAAGACTATGATAATGATTTGCAACATAAGCAGTCACAGTCAGAGCCGGCCCATGACAGCCCAGGTTTCGCTGAATAGCTCAACCAAGATTTTAAAAAAATTTCTTCTATCTTTCACATTAATGCTGCCAAGTGATTCAGTTTGATGTATAATCCCAAAAATTGCCTTAAAAAAAAAGAAGAAAATTCCACTTTTATTTTTTTCTTTCCCAATGGATTTATAATTGACGTCCAGTTCATATCTGTTTACGCACTAGTTTTTTAAAAAAAAAAAAAAAAAAAAAAAAATTGTTTAGTCCTCAATTGTACTTGCGTTCGATCTAGCTTGTTTATTGCACTTCTAAAAACCATCAACTCTTTTGAAGCTTCCATCTGTATCTATCGGCAGGCTTGCAAAATGTACTTTATGAGATTTTTTGAGGTTTTTTCAATTTAGGACAATTTTGTTCAATATTAAGTATTTTTTAACTGACTTTTGCATTTGAAACTCATAAATGTTTGTATCATTTATACAGGGTGTTAATTAAAATAGGTTCCACTCAAGTTATCTCGAAAACGGTTGCGAATTTAGAAAATCGCTTAAACACGTGTTCAATGATTTCGAGGGGGACACCTTCTAAGGGGGTCGCCAGTTTTGGGGCCCCCTCCGGGGGGCCCCTAGGGGGGGCACCACCCCCCTAATCCGATACTTCAAATGGGGACCCCCATTTTTTATTCGATGATTGAAAACAGGACAAAATTCTAAGACTTTCAGCACAAACCGGAAGTCGATATCGTTTTTAGTTTTCGATATATCGAAGTTCAAAGTTCGATATGGACCCATTTTCAAAAATTCACAACTTCCTTTTAAATGATCCAAATTTAAAAAACTTTAGGTCCAAAATGTTCTACAGAGCAAGTACTTTTCAGAAAAAAATACAAACTTTCTGGAAAATTTACCAAAAGGGGGTTTTTGAGCCCCTAAATTTTTTTGAAAATTTCGAAATTTTCAGAGGCTGTAGAAAAAAAACTACTTCAAATTTCAAAAAACGCTGAAACATTGGTTCGCTTATTTTATAAGCCGAGCATTTTGGCGCAAACCGGAAGTCGATATCGTTTATCGTTCTCGAGATCGAAATTATTCGAGCGAATTAGTGAAATTTGATCAACATCGAACTTTGACCTTCGATATCTCGAGAACGAAAAACGATATCGATTTCCGGTTTGCGCCAAAATGTTTGACTTGAGACGTGCTTTCAAACGATGTATCACACAATAGGTTTTTATGACATCGTCATTTTAAATTGTCAAATTTGGGGGGCCGTGACCCCTGCTCCCGCCCCCCCTGGGGGGGCCTAAGAATTTTTGACCCCCTGAAAAGATGTACCCCCTTAAATAAGCGAACCCGTGTTTCAGCGTTTTTTGGAATTTGAAGTAGTTTTTTTTCTACAGCCTCTGAAAATTTCGAAATTTTCAAAAAAATTTAGGGGCTCAAAAACCCCCTTTTGGTAAATTTTCCAGAAAGTTTGTATTTTTTTCTGAAAAGTACTTGCTCTGTAGAACATTTTGGACCTAAAGTTTTTTAAATTTGGATCATTTAAAAGGAAGTTGTGAATTTTTGAAAATGGGTCCATATCGAACTTTGAACTTCGATATATCGAAAACTAAAAACGATATCGACTTCCGGTTTGTGCTGAAAGTCTTAGAATTTTGTCCTGTTTTCAATCATCGAATAAAAAATGGGGGTCCCCATTTGAAGTATCGGATTTAGGGGGGTGGTGCCCCCCCTAGGGGCCCCCCGGAGGGGGCCCCAAAACTGGCGACCCCCTTAGAAGGTGTCCCCCTCGAAATCATTGAACACGTGTTTGAGCGATTTTCTAAATTCGCAACCGTTTGCGAGATAACTTGAGTGGAACCTATTTTAATTAACACCCTGTATAACCATTAGAAGTACTGCTGATATTGCAAAATTGTTAAGACCAAGTCAGGAGAAATGGGACATTTTGAGATATTGCATTGGTTTACTAACAAGTAGCTAGAGTGGAAACCAGTGGAGTCCAGTAATGGAAACTGGGATGGTAAAAATTTGTTTACTCAAAGATCATTTTGCAACTCTGTCTATTTATACGAGAAATATAAGCTTCGGAATGATTTTGAAAATTATGAAGATTTGACTTAGGTATTAAAGAGTGACATTCTGTGAGAACAATTCTCAAATAGCAAATGATTTGTTATCAGCACATTTATTTCATTAGGTTAGTTTGATAAGGTATCGTTTCAGCATCAGACTCATTCTGCAATCGCTTCACTTTCTCCCTTAAGGTGATTCTTCAGCATTTAGTGACGATTTCTGCCACCAGAGCGCTACCGTACGATTAATGTCAAATTACAGGCCGAAAGCAATGTATATTTAAGAAAACGGAAAGTCAGTTACTAGATAATCATCTAAAGAACGTCTCTGCAAAATATCTCATCAAGAACTTCAAAAATAAGGCTGTCAGTACCAAAAAATGAAATATTGCATTTTGATACAAGAATCAATTTGCGTTATTCCATTTTTTGGTACTTTCAGCCTTATTTTTGAAGTTATTTTGCAGAGACGTTCTACAGATGATTATCTGGTATGACACTCCGTTTTCTTAAGTATACATTGCTTTCGAACTGAAATTTGACATTAATCGTACAGTAGCGCTATGGTGGCAGAAATCGGCACTAAAAGCTGAAGAATCACATTAGTTGATTCTGAAATTTTGTACCTCTGAATACCTTTCTTTGCTTTCCATAGTTTTTTTTTTTTAAATTCATTCACCCTTCATGATGTCTTCTGCTCTTTTCTTCCGCTAAACTAAAAATTGAGCCTCTCCCCTCCCCCCATTTTGGATTGAGACAGTTAGTTTTCAGTATTTTTCAGTATTCTATAGCTGTGCATACTGAAGAAAGAAAAATACTTTTTAAAGAAATTTCAATTGTACCTGCGCTCGCCCAACCGACTATTTGAAAGCTTTTTCGATTTGAAATCATTAAGATAAACATCCCAGTAGCCGGCACCCATTTTTTACAATGTGGAAAGTATTAGTTTGGTGGCAATACTGGTGTTTTGGGTGGTTTTTTTCTGAGACCTCAAGTGTACCACCTTTGAAAAAAATCTGCAAAACACCAAAATTGCCACTAAACTAATTTTCACAACGTGAAAAATAGGTGCCGGGTACTGGTGCAAATTTTAGGGATTCCGGCTACTGGGGTGCTTACCTTAAATCAACTGTGTATGGCTCTATGCAAAAGTATCCTTGAAAGCTTTACATATCGCTAAATGTCTGTTGCTAACTTTGCGGTTGAAGTATAGGAATTGCTGATATCTAAAAAAAAACAACTTTTTTGAGAATTGAGACCTGAGAGGAAACGTGATGTTGTCCAAACTGCCTTTTGCCTTTTTTTGTGGGCTTTGAGTCAACAATTAATTGATATCTATTGGATCCAATCTGTATAAGCTGGCTCAATGTAATTTTTTTTTTAAAAAGATGTATCAATTAAATGTTCACCATTTTGAAAGGTTTTTTTTACCAGGCTTTGTTGCAACCTTTGATACATTGCCTTTAGGCAATTCGTTTTTCAAAATTTGTTGTGGCGCGTACTTTCAAAGGCAGGAAATTAACTACTGCAAACAGTCTGAGATAATCTTCCTACTAAGATGCTACCGTTTACTTTTGAAAATTGTCTGGCAAGAAAAAAAAACTCTTGACTAGCTTTCATTTATTGAAACCTGAGGCCCATATTGACTGATACATTGCTTCACCATTCGTCTTTCGATGTTTCTTGGGACGGGTTCTGATAAATGATCTGCGTGCTGTGCGGTACCTTCAAATGAAGTCAATTTCATAAGATCCGAATTTTCGGTATGCATTAATCGATGAAACATTTCAAAATTTTCGGTCATTCTTTATTCTCAAGTTTGCGTCTTTTCATTTTTCTTAAGATTCATTCAATAAACTGTAGACAGACCTCCAAAAACAGTGCCATTAAGTTAGTTTAGGTCTCATTCAAAAGCTAGTTTTCTGACAAAAATAATGGATTTTAAAGTATTTTTTTTTTATTTTTCCAATTTTCTTTTCACGGGTTTTCTCAATCTACTTGTTTGAACGAGTTAAGCAATACCGCTAAGTAAGAACTCTTGTGTTTTTTTATGATTCTGCTTTGAAAGTAAAAAGAACCCAACTGCCTTTCTAAAAAAAAGTTTATTGAATATTTCTTCTGTATTAGTCAGGAGTGGTTGCATCATTAGTGTGAAATTTAACTGAAAAATGTGTGACAGTGAATGGTCAATCTGAGTAGCCATTGAGTGGCAACAGGAAAGCGATGTAATAGAGCTTTCAAAATTAATTAAAAGTAAAATTGATTTTTTTCAGATAAAATTGGCACGGTCGGGTATCTTACTGCTAAAAACAATCCAATTGGTTGCTGTTAGTTATTCCTTAAATCGTTTCAAAGAGAATAAACCACACAGAGAAAAAACTTAGGTTCATATGAAACACCGAGGGTGTTCGGTCCCAGTAACCAAAGTTTTCGGTTGTGAGTACCGAAGTCTTCAGTAGGAACGAATTGTGAGTCATAGTATTAGTCACACTTACCAAAATCTTTGGTACTCCTAACTGAAGTTCGGTACTCACAACCGGAAACTTCGGTTACTGTAGCCGAACACCTCGGTGTTCTATATGAGCTGAAGTTTTGTTCTCATAACCGAATTTTTTTTCTCTGTGGATTGAGCATCGATGCTGCTTAACGGCAGTAAAAAAATGGAATCTATTGATCTTTCCAACCTTTTCGTTGTTGTAAGAACCGAAGAAACTTCAATTTCTTCTACTTTTGATCCATTCAAGACAGTTCAGTGGTAAAACCTACAAAAGAAAATAAATTTGCAAAGTCCATCTATTTTTTCAACTTACTAGCTTTTCAGTGTCATCCTATACAATTTAATGAAATCATTTTTTGGGCGGTGGTTGTCTCTTAAATTACTCGATGTCGCTCATATTTGTATTTTTTGCCACTCAAAATTATTTCGATTTCATTTGTCACCGTCTCATTTCCTGTTGTACTTACCTACCTACTTTTAAGCAATATTTTTGTGCCATGGATTTTTTCTCCCTGTCATTTAAGTTTTTCATTTTATCCATTCATTTTTATTTCCGTTTGTTTTTTCAATTTTGGTTTTGTCCTTTCTCTGTTAATTTGATTCTTAATTCATTTTCATGTGAAATTTTTTATTTTGTGTGTTGTTTCTTTAAATTTTATAATTTTATTTAATTTTTTTTTTTTTTACTGTCTCAACGTGATAACATACCTAATATATCAGTATGATGAAGTTTTTTTTGTTACTCGTAAGGCTCGCTCAAATCTTTAAATTTTCATTGCCTTTTTGGATCACCTAAGAACCAAACAAAGAATTAGACAAACTTTTATCGTTTTGCAGAAATTTGAGAACAGTGTCATTAAAAATTGCCCAAAAACTTAGATTATGTTGATCATTTCGACCAGTCATTCATAGAAGAATTAGTATCTTATTTTTTTAATTCTTCATCTAGTGGCAAGAAACTTCACAAATAATTCAGCTGTTGAGTTTGTGATTGGTATGACAGCCTTTGGTTAAGCTCAAATAGTGTGAGATAACCACTATTGATCCATCAGACGACATTTTTCAGCTTAAACTTTAAGAATTAAAGAGAGTCCATGCAAATTGAAATCCATCAGTCATCATCTCTCAGAAAATCATCTCTTAGATTGAAATCCATCAGGTACCGTTATTAGTCACTGTTCTAAATTTCGTATTTTCCATACAAGTTGAATGAAATAACACCTCTGTAATTTTTATGAAGTTTTTGAGGCAGTAAGTATTTTCTATTTTATTAAAAATTTCCCCAATGCTGTCGATAAGGATCGTGGTTACTAGGAACGCTTTTTAGAGCTCGATTTAAAATCTGTGAGAGTTTTGTTCAGTTGCTGTGTTAAAATAGAATGAGGATCTTTTGATGTTTGTAAATTGCAATTATCCATGCCCACTAAAAATATCAGAAACTTTCAAGCAAGTCTGGTGGTCAAAATGGCTTTAATTATTTTGGTATTATCACGTTGAATCGCATTGTTTTTTGTTTTTTTGTTTTTTTTGTTTTTTGTTTTTTTATTTTTGTTTTTTAACTTTATTATTTTCCTGTTTTGTTTAACATTTATTACTTTCTAACATCGTTCCATTAACATACATAATATCATGTCATAATTAGGTGCCTGCTATTTCTCTCGCTTATGAAGAGGCAGAGTCCGATATAATGAAACGTCGTCCTAGGAATCCATTCACCGATAAACTGGTTAATGAAAGGTAACATATATCATAGCAATCTCACACGTATAATACCAATCAAAAATTTCAAAACTATTGAAAACCCCCCTCGTTCATTAAATCTCAAGTTACCTAATTCAAAATTATCAAAATTATTTCCTTTTTAGTTTTCTTTTGAGTCCAACCAATTGTGTTTTCTGTAGAGTTATCAAGTGTACCCTTATAAACCATCGCCTGCACTGCGCATCTGTATTCAGACAGTTATTTCAAGAAGATGGGAATTTTTTTTCAAATTTGCACCTGCATAAAATTCAAGTAACTTGATGCATGGAAAGAAAGAAGTGAACAACGATTAGTTGGTGTTGCCTCCCACTTTTATTTGATAAGTAAAATTTGCTATGAGAGTTGCAAGTGGCAACAAACATTTGCACACATTTTTCAGACTTATTCATTGGCAACACAGATGGGGATTCCGGAGCCAAAGCTACAGTTCATGTCAAAGTTTGGGTCTTTCTTGCTCGAAAACCGTGAATAATGCAGTTGAACCGATAAGTCATCATTCCTAAATTTGATTTCAAGGGTTCTTGCACCAGTAAAAATTAATCCAAAGATTTCAGTTTGAGTTCTTGCAATGAGAGCTCTTTAGGGAGCTCATTTTGGGAGCTGACCTTGCTTAGAGCTTTGATCGCAATAATTCAAACTGTAATTTTTTAAATCAATTTCTGACTGTACGAGAACACTTGACATCAGTCATGGAGCAACGAATTACTGGTCATAAGGTATTTTTTATGGTTTATTACCGCGAAAGATGCTAAATTCAATTGAATCCGTTGCTCTGACAAGTCCCTGGGCACAGATACCTCAGCAGGAAAATTAAATTAGCATTCAAATGTTATGTCGGTACTGTTTGTTGAGAAATTCCTGTCGTTGAATTCAGAATTCAAAAAATTCGTGCGTGGTTTATTGGGGTTTACCTCGTTTCCTTCCTCACTTGTCACAGTATTAACTTTAAAGTTAGGTACAAACTTATCTTCTTCCATCTCTGTCCTCTTTTATCGACTTTTATCTCTTTCTTTTCAAAATTCTTTCTTTTCTTTTCTCATTTTTCCGAAGTTCCGACTATATTTGCTCTTGTCAAAAAGTTTTCTGTTTTCTTCTCTTTCCTTTCGTCTCAAATTTCGTTGCGCACAAACAAATGTGCATGTATGTTGTCTAATTGGATACTTAATTGTTGGTCATTTTGCCATGGCCTCTTCTTCAACTTCTCTGTCTGTCTCTTTTCATCCCCTTTTTTCTACATCCCTTTTTGAAAATCATCTCAAATGCTTGATCAGTTGGATGCTTTCATTTTTTTCCGAATCATAGTTTGTTTTTTCCTGTTCTCTCAATATATATACATTTATTATTTTTTGCAACTTCCATTTCATAAAATTGTCATCTCTTCTAACTCTATCCTAATCTCTGTTCTTTGTGTTTTCTCTGTCAATATTTCCTTCTCTTTGTTTATTTTTTTATTGTTCTTCTTCTCAGCAGTAGTATTTAAATAATAGTAGGTTACCGAACAAACTAAAGAAATCCAAGTCTATCATCTTGAACTATCTTCTCTTTGGTGATCGGTTACTCCAACTGCCACTAGGTCCTCATCACTGTAATTTAAACCCATTCCTTAATTTTCTTTTCAAATTTGCTTACTTAATTTGATTATTTGTAATCAAGGTCCCCTCCTCCGCTCTTATATACCTCCCTATAAAATGGTAACAAATTTATTAAAGAAGGTGGATTGGTTGTCTAGCGCTGCGGAAATTCCTTGCTTCACTAACTAAACTTTTGCTGTTGGGTAGATTTTTGCAGCAGTTATCACCTCCAATGTAATTCCCCTTTCGTATCGTCTCTTAAAATTTTTCTCAAAATATTCATGTATCACCAGAATTTTCATCTAGATTAAAAAATATTAAACATTAAAATCATCCCTAGTTCTTATTGACTCATTAATATTAGGAGAGATAATATAAAACCTATAATTTACAAATTAGATCTCTGCAGTGGACTTGTTCAGAAAATCGATGTCATATTTATTTGAATTCTGCTGCTTGTATCATACTCTGCATGAAAAATTTAAGAAAAAATATGAATAAAAACTAATTTTTCATCTTCAGATAATTTATTCTTGAATGAATAACTTTGCAAGCTTTTGAGTTCATATGTTTGAGCTGGTATTGGCTTGGGTATAGCTACGACAACATTAAATATTTGTTTTTCAAGTCTAAAATTTTGTTGGTTGGTTGTAAGTGTTTCGAATGGCTGTTTGCGTTTCTGTTTGTTGTTTGAAGTATGACTGTCCGATAATTCCTATTCTTCTCATCTACCGCTTCTCTAATTTTTTCCTACATCCCATTTAATTATAATTAAATAATAATTTAAATGATTTTTTAATTATTTTTTAATTATCTAAGAAATCAGTTTTTAATAAAAAAAAAACGTTTTAATTATAAGGTCATTTATCACTCTTTCCAATTTTCTATTTATTTGCCCATGATCATACATCAAGTTCACTCTAGCAACATGATTTCAGTAGCGCAGCAAGTGATTCTCTTTCTCTTTTTTAAAGAAATAGGATATAAATGACATTCAGAATGACATTCAGATGACATTCTCATCTATAGAATGTGGAAAGCTTGAACACAAGGTTCAAAGAATGTTTGGTAAAACTCTTTAGAATTACAAGAACCTCTATACATATCTCTGTCTACCGAAAGTTTCTGGCTTTGTCCTTATGGAGGATCTCAATTTGATTTCCTCTTCATTATAGTTTTAATATTATCAGGACACTGATTACATATGATTGAGTCAAAATAATAACATTGTGTCTGCTGAGAGAGATTCGAGTCTCAATTGAGTTGACTCAAATCACTCCAAGAAGATTTCATGCTACTATCTCAACTTGATCGCGTGTAATCCATATGTCCGCCTGAAAACTTGAATCTTGATTTTTTGCAATCTCTCTGCCTATAATTTTCCCCAGAACTTATCATCATTAATTTTTTTTTCTTTTTTCGTTCTTTTTATTAATGAAGTATAACCTAGTTTTAATATCTGTTCTTTGTCTCCTATTGTATTCATCTCTCTCTTCCTTCCTCACCTTTTTTTTCTCTCTTCCACACATCCATTTTTTATCTATCATTTACTCCTAATTTTTGCATGCTTGTGTATGGTGTTTTTATCGCCAGAGTTTTCATGAAGTTTGCTTGATCATAAGGGTTGCCTCCAGCTCCAAACAAAAAATAACAAAAACAAAAACAATCCCTAAATTCCTAACGCAGGAATCTCGGCAACCCGAATGAAGCAGACTTTTAGCCATCTCATTGTTTTATTGCTGTTCATCTCATTTTTTTTTTGTTTTTTGTTTTTTTTCCCGGCTTCTATCTAACTCACACATGATGGAACTAAAAATTTTTCTTTAAAATGATGTAGATTTGTATTAATTACTGCCATCTCTGATTTATCTAACTCCATAATCAATCATCACCCCCCCCCCCCCCCCCCCCCCCGGTACCTTTATTTTGTCCTTCAGTTTTTTTCTGCTTCATTTTCACGTTATTTTTTCTTCAGAATTAAAAGTTTATCATCCACTTCCTCTTCTTTCGGACTTGACTCGAGTGGTCAAAATTCACGTTTGATGAGGCATGAGGTGTTAAGGCAAAATGGTTCTTTTTATTTTATTTATTTATTTATTTTTTTTTTCAAAGAAACGTGGACCATCGAAGGTATATGTATAAGTGTTTTTAGGTGAATTTTTTGTTTGTTGTTCGGGAAGCGTATAGTTTATTTTATCAAAGAGCTGTGGTCATCATGTTCTGGTACTGATCAAGGACAAAGCTCTCGTCTACTGATCCTTGCTAAATTTAAGTTTTTTTTCTAAAAGTTTTGTGAGATTTTGTGAGGTATTCGCTAAAAGAATGGTGGGCTTGTTTTATGAAAGTTTTTAGTCAATTTCATGGCTTAAGATTTCTTTATGTGGTATTTATAAATGTCTCTGCCAAAGCAAACTGTTATTAACGCTTTTCTTTCACATTTACAGGGGTTAGAGTAGTTATAACTTACGAATACTTTGAGTTATTTTTATTTTATCCTCTTCTTTCTCCCTCTCTCTTTCTCTCTAATGTAGCTCCTCTCGGAGTTCTACCTGTCACCTCTTTCTTACATCCGCAAATGAAACATTGACCTATCTTTTTAAATTTTTCTGATTGACGTGAAAAATGAAAATGAAAGCTCTGTTTCAATATTTTCAATCCTCTATAATTTCTTCTTGTTTTAACGCTCGTTTTGGAAAATGGTTTGAAAATACTGCCGTATTGGTTCTCTTTTTCAAAGCGTAGTTTGAATTTTTCAAATTAATCTAATCGCCATGTTTGCAAGCTTTCTTGCTTCTGTGTTAGAATTGAAGCTGTTTCCGGAAACAGAGCCTACAAAACAAAAGGTATGCTCTTCGGACATAAGTCTCCATTCAATCACAATACTGATTTATCAGGAAGAGCACACCGGATGTTTTATGGGTCCTTTTTCCGGAGATGGGCTCAATTGTTTGTCTGTCAAAATGGTCAGTGTTCCATTTCTCTTTATTTCATAACAGTTGTTTCAAAGCTTTAGAAAAATGATTCAAAGTAAATTTGTCTCCAAATCTTGATCCACTTTGAACTGGTTTTTCTCTTTTTTTGCTGTGGTTTCAGAATGAGATAAGCAACCAAATTTTTTGCTATTCTTGTCAAAGTTTCAAACTTCAAAACAAATATAATACGCTTTTAGAAGTATTTGCTCTATCATTAGCCTAATAATATTATGTATTTCCTTTTTTATTTTCAATGGTCACTAATCGTATATTGTTATTTGTCTTGAAGTTTGTTCTTTTGTGAAATTTTACCTACTGACAATTTTGTTTTTTTGCCTTCTCTCTCTCTCTCCCTCTCTCTTTCTTTCTCTATCTTTAATCACTATCAATCTTAGGTCTTAGTTCTTCCCAAAAAATATATCGAGTGTTGAGGAGCAATTTCAATCATCATGAAATAAATAAACATTAAAATTTTTACGTAACATTTCTGAAGTATTTAAATTTCTCAGATTAATGACATTTCAGAAAATATTTCATCCTCCCCCCCCCCCCCCAGCTGTGGCTTATCATGATCCAGAGCTGCTGTAACATGCTGTCATTTTGAGGCGATAAAAAATATCATGAATGGGTCTGTTGCATAGTTTTGCATCAGCAAATTACTCATTGATTTTGATGTAAAATTCGGCAAAAATAACGATGCGCACATTCAAATCTTTCAAAATCCATTAATTAACTTAGGAAGTCTCTTCCATTTCAAACAGCTCGCGTTACACTAGACACTATTTGCACCGGCATACTACTACATATAGGGAACCATTTAGTATATGTAAACAACAAAGATAAAAAAAGATTCTACAAGATTTCTACAAAATGAAAGAATTTCTTTCTAAATACAAGAAATATTGGCTGCATTTGTTGTCAGGTCTTCTTTGGTTTATCAAAGATTTCAAAATAGTAAATACAAGAATTGTATGCATCTAATTGAAACATTCAAATGTTTGTAAGTTATGTTGATGTTTACATAAACACAGTGGTTCCATCTATGTTGCTGTATGTTGGTGATAATAGTTTCTAGCATCGCGCAGGTTGCTTGAAACGGAAGTGATTTCCTGAATTAATCAGTGGATTTTAAAAGTTTTTAATGTGCGCAAACCTTCATTTTTGGGGAATTTTACTTTAGAATCAATGTGTCATATTGCTGTAGCAAAAGTACGAAACAGACCCGTTTGTCAATGATATCAATGTCAAAGGAGTCATTAATATATTTAATTGATATTAAAAGCAGATCATGCTTTTCAATTTCTGAGGAAGAATGCCTAAAAAGTATCTCTATTCACATATTAATTTTCTGAATTTAAGAGAACAACAGTCAAAGTTGTTAATAGATGTATAGCCATTAGAAATAGTTCTGATTACTTGAGTTGTACTTGTTCTTGTCAATTGAAATTGCTACATTTTCCGCTTTGATCTTTCTTTGATATACCGTCTTATCCACTTATCCCTTGTCTTGTCCATCTTTTTACTTACCTCTTCACTGTTATTTACCGTATTTATCAGTTTCTTCTTGATTCTCTGTCTACTTTTTATCTCTTTGGCATCAGTTGCTTTTTCAATCAATCAGTAATCAGCCAATTGTCAACAGAATCAAAGCACAATAATATACTTACGGAGTAGTGATCTTTGGAGTTTTTCTTTTAAGTAAATATCGTTTCTTTGTTCTTTCGCTATTTTGCCTCTTTGGTTTTTTTAACAGTTTCCTTTTTTAGGGAAAAAAAAAATGGTTAGTAATAATATAATGGAGAATAATATTTTTGCTGGTTCGTTATAAATAGACTGTTTAAAAAAAAAAAGAAAAATTGATCAATATCCGACAACATTTAAAGCAAAAAAAAATTAATTTAGTTTTCTTTTAAGAAATTATTAACACCTGCTTAGCACTGTCTCTCTTTTTTTTATGGAGCAGTTGTTTCTTATTTGATTATTGGGCGGTATTTTGCCGAGAGGCACTGATTAAGTAGGAAACCAATATCCGTTGGTCCTTTTCTACAAAATCCAATTCAATTCCATGAAACAAAAAAGTTTTTTGGCCAAAAAAAAAAAAAAAGTCATTATTCTTAGAAAAACTGAAAGAACAGGACGTTCGTTTGAGCCTCTCTGTATTTTTGAATGACAAATACACAATGCTTCTATTACTATGCAAGTATATCATTGTCCTTTGTTTCAAGAATAGTTCTCCGTCTTTTATTTATTAATTTATTTATTTATTTCTTTACTTTTCCAATCACTTTATTTTTCTTTTCCAATTGTGTGTCTCCATTCTTTCGATTTCCTCTATGTCCATCAAGGTGGTGTGAAAAACAAAAATTTCAATGGCTGGATGAGAAAGTTATGCCTTGTTATCAAAATAAAACATGTGAATTTCCTTACAATTATTTATGGAAAACGCGGTTTAAATTCTGAAAATTGATCTGGAAGGTCAAAAGAAATACAATTGATCGATTGATTGTTTTTTGAGGGGTTGAATACAAGCTCTTTTAGTTGATCAGTTAATTATAATCAGTTTTTGACCTTTCCCAATTGATTAAAAAACAACCAAAAATCTTGAGTATCTGGTGTTATGAAATGATACTCGTAACCTCAGATCCTGTTGTTATGGTGCTGCGGACTTATTGACTGCGTGAGATCAAACGTGTAAAAAAAACTGCGCAACTAACAGAGGGTTAAGTTGACCATAAATTAAGAGAGAAAAAAAGAAAAAAATAATCCTCACCATATATTACTCATTTGATGTGTTTAAACAAACAAACAAAAAAATTAGAAAATCCACCAATAGAAACACTGCTGACATTAAAATTTGATTAAATATTGTTTTTCACCGATGATTCCGTCGGTCACGAAACAGATTACAGACAGAGCATTTCCATGCGTCATTATCATACTGTTGATTTGGACTTTTTAATATTTTTGTTATCAGTGAAATCATTGGTATAGTAAAATATTTCTTTAAGGAAATAAGGAGTCAATCTAAAGTTCTGAAAATACTCACGTGTAAATTTGATTTCAAGCCCCAGGTCTGCCTGTTGTCCAACTTCAAAAATGTTTGTTTTTCACTCTACCTCAGTATCCCCAGCAGTCCATCACTATTGAGGCTACTTCATTTCGAACAACTTTAATTTTGCCGTGATTTGTGATGACAAGCATCCATTTTTTTTTCTTTCCTTTGTGAACCGAATGGTGTGCAAGTAACATGTTCTAAGTAAACGTATGCCAGTTCTTATGTGCGTATGTTTGTGATGGTGTGGGTGTGTATATCGTTGTATATGTTACTTTTACAAATTTTATTCTGAAATTTATTTTTCTAATTATATTTATGGTATGGCATGATTAGATGCCAGCTATTTCACTGGCTTATGAGGCGCCAGAGAGTGACATTATGAAGAGACAGCCAAGAAATCCATATAAAGATAACTTGGTGAATCACAGGTAGATGAAACAAAAAACGAACGAAACATGTTTTCATGTTATTTAGAACAGTGTACAGTGGCAACTTTATTTAATTATTTATTTATTTATTATTTTTTTTTATATCCTGGCATGAAAAATCATTTTTAAGTGTCAAATAGTTGTCGTCTTTAGATTGTATAGAGCAGTTATGCATGATTACGTCTGTAGACTGTCATTATTTCATTCCGGAAGTTAGGTAAGATAGGGATTAAGTTAATTTTACAAAAGTGCGTTTCATCGTATGAAATTTTCTCGGCTCAAGAGTCTGCCAATAAAGCATCAAATTGTTTATCTCCCTTCTTGTTTCCTTCGCTGAGAAACTGGTGTTTATGAATGAGGCGATGAAATTTGTACTATGCATCATCAATTCATCATATTCGTAACCTTAAATTACTTGCTTAGTGCCGATTCCTGCCACCGGAGTGCTACCGTTCGATTAATGTCAAATTACAGGCCGAAAGTAATTTATATTCAAGAAAACGGAGTGTCAATTACCAGATAATCATCTGTAGAACGTCTCTGCAATATAACTTCAAAAATAAGGCTGAAAGTACCAAAAAATAGAATATCACCAATCGATTCTCATATCGAAATGCAATATTTCATTTTTTGGTACTTTCAGCCTTGTTATTGAAGTTATTGACAAGATATTTTGCAGAGACGTTCTACAGATAGTTATCTTGTATCTGACACTCTGTTGTCTTAAATATAAATTGCTTTCGGCCTGTAATTTGACATTAATCAAACGGTAGCGCTCTGGTGGCAGAAATCAGCACTAAATGCTGAAGAATGACCTTAACCTAATCCATAAATTTGATGTGCTTATTTGACTTTATATTGATCATTGGAAAGGAGCCTTAAGTTAAAATGGCAACAATAGCATCAGCTGATTGCGTGGGTTTTTCTGAAATATCTATGGGCCAATTTTATCATTTGGTACAAAATTTCTTTTGTGATTTTCCGAACACTTTATACTGTTTCTGCGAAGATCTTTTCCTATTCTTTGCTTTTTAACTGTTCACAAGTTTTTCACCAGTAAACAATTTTATCAAACTATAATATCGCAACCATCAAAATAATGAATTGGATTAAAGACATTTTAATATTTTTTCTATTAATTGATAATATTCATTATCCTGCCATTTTTTAGTCTAATGAAATGTTAATGTTTGAAAAATGATGAATGAAAATGAAGTGTGAAAGCAAATCATGGAAATGTTATGGGAAGTATCAAAATGTTCGCTAAAATCATGCTCTGAATTCTTCCAGTAAATAAAATTGACTTTCGCACCTTCTTTAAAAAACAAAATATGTTTAAATATTAGAGTTCAGTTAGTCAAATAAATTTTGGGAGGGGATAAGAGTCAGGAGGCATTCGTTTACTCTGTTTAATGTAACTCTCGTTCCTCACCTCTCTCTTACACGGAGACAATGCTTTAGGTTAGGTTAGGTAATTCTGCTGTTTTTATTCTTCACAACCAGTCTTCAGAAAGTGTGAATAGTTCTCTCTACTGCTGGCTGATTGTTTACGTTTACAAAGTACTGATAGTTATTACCATCTATGGGTGATGCTATTGGTTATAGTCCATTCCATTTGATTGGGCGCTTTTCTTAAATGACAAAAATCGCTAAATGACAAAAATCGCTAAATGACAAAAATCGCTAAATGACAAAAATCGCTAAATGGTAACGCTGAAGTGCTCGGGTTGAGGTACGAGTTGACTGTCTCGGGCTTCGATTGTACTGAGTCCGTACCTTCTTTTTTCAACAGGGCAAGGGATCTTCCTTTGTTTTCCACCTGTTTCTCTCAAGTGCCACTTAAAATTGAATTTTCTTCAATTTGAGGAAAGTGTTTTTTTTTCAGGCAGATTCGTTCTCAGCATGAATTTCTGTTATGGAGGAGAGTGTGAAACTGATAAACCACTTTTTCCTCCGTAAGTAGGGTTGAAATGAAACTCTCCGCATGTTTTTGGGTGGTATTCTTAACAGAATTTCACGCTGAGAACGAATCTGCCTGAATAAAAAATAATTTTCTTCAAGTTGAAGAAAATTCAATTTTAAGTGGCATTTGAGAGAAGCACGTGGAAAACAAAGGAAGATCCCTTGCCCTGTTGACAAAAGAAGGTACAGACTCAGCACAATTGGAGCCCGAGACAGTCAACTTGTATCTCAACCCGAGCACTTGAGCGTTGCCATTTAGCGATTTTTGTTATTTAAGAAAAGCGCCCAATCAAATGGAATGGACTATAGAGAGATGGTAACAGGTTTTCAATCTGATTTTCTTTTTAAAAATTTTAATAGTGTCAAAATGAAGCATACACATCTATCAGAGCAAGTCACAAAACAGGGAATCGTCTTATAACTCATGCATGTTTTGTGTTTTGTTGTTTACTCAACACAGTAGTTATTGCATTCCTTTACTTTCTTCTTTTTGATTTTCCAAATTATTTCCGATAAATTTTCGGAAAAGTCTTCGAATTTTCTGTAAATTTTTCTCATTTTTTTTTTTGTCTTGGTCTCAGTATCAACCGATGTGTTCTCAACAACTAGCTATTTTTCCTTTTACTTTTAAAATTTATTATTTTTTTCTCAAATTATTTCCGATCAATTTTCGGAACTGTCTTCAAATTTTCTGTCAGTTCCCCTCTCCCCCCCTTTTTTTTTGTCTTGGTCTCAGTTTTAACTAATGTCTCTTCAGTAATTAGCTATTTTTCCTTTTACACTTAGAATTTCTTTGCTCACTTTCTCCTGCTTTCTCTTTTAGTTTAAGAAGTCGTATCTCTTCCTTCTCTTTCTGAACTATATATTCTCATTGATTTCAGACTTCTGAATCTAGAAATAGCTTTGAACTTTTAGCAAAAATTTAACTGTTAACTTAATTTTCCTTTCCCAGTAAGTCAGAAGAGTCCTCTGCAAAATCCCTTGGAGTTTAAGGTACCCCAAAATGGTCCCATAGATTGAGTGATTTTTAAATTTTGATCAGAACTTTTTAACCATTAAGAAAAATATGGTATAAACAGCTAGAAATGAAATTCATTTTGGTTGCAGTCAAAATTAGAATGCTCAAAAAAAAAAATTGGAGCATTCGCTAAAGATTTTCATCAGTTACCAAATGTATGGAAAAGAGGAATTGTTGATACAGCTGTTAAAACTGTCAGCTAGGCATTTGCATCTCAAAAGCAAGGGCGCAGGTTTTTTTGGGAGCATTCATCAGTGCATTTTCAGAATTTAATTATTGATCGATCGAGTAGACTATTTTGGGGTGCCAAACACTAAAGTGATTTTTAGATTTTTTTTGTATATTGTCCTTCAATTAAGTTGGTCGTAAAACTTACCCACTGAAAGTTAGACACTAAAGTGATTTTTAGTTTTTTTTTTTGTATATTGTCCTTCAACTTAGTTAGTCGTAAGAATTCATCTCATTTTCCTCACTCGCAAAAGAAACCTCCCTCTTAGCCAGCTATTAACTTTTTGCTCGTCTTTTTTTAATTCTTACTTTCATGTTACGTAATTGCTTTGAAAGTTGTATTAATTGCAATGAACTTTAATGTACTATCTCTCCTTAACTTTCATGGCTGTCGCTAGAAATTCTAATTTTAGTCGCTAATTTCCTCCAAGTTTCCCCTCACTTTTTCGAACCATATTTTAACCTAGTACTCACAAATTACTCACTTAATCATTTTTCATGAAACCATTAGAAAGTGTTCGCATGGCACCAATTTCTTTACTAATCTCTTGAAATTAATCCTTTCAAATTTTCGAATATTTCTGTTGCACCCTTTCAGACTTGCAAGTGTAAAGTACCACCTCTTCCTCAATCTGGTGAAGAAAAAAAAAAAGTGTATCGAATTTGCTTTGCATCATTCTTGGACTAACTCTTGTAAAATTGAATTTGCACAATTCCTCTGTAAACTTTTTCCCACTTAAATTTAATTTCTATTCAATCGGAAAAGAATATTCCTTCTTGTAAAGATTGTATAAAGACTGATATTTCCCAAGAATCCACAAGAAGTTTCCTTTTTGCTAATATTTGAATGAAAATACTTTTCAGATTGTATGGTGCACTTTCAAATAATCCCAATATTTTCCTATTTACATGATTACGAGATTCCCACACTTACTCCATCTCTGGTTAATCTCGTTTTTGAATGAAAGTTTCATTCTACCCCCCCCCCCCCCTTCAAGAATTCTATTTCTTCATTTTTAATCACTTTTACTCTTTTCATGTTTATGCTCTTACATGATTTTAAAGGGTCTGTTGCACACTTCTAAGATATTAACTGTGGAGGTAATACTTGATAAAATTGCAAGAGAGAATTGATTGTGGCTTCAAAAATTTTAAAATTGAAAGCCAGAGTTTAAGTAGTTAGGTAAGAAGAAATGCCAAGGAAAGGGCATATCAGGATAAGCATATGATTTTGGGCCCGGGCGCCTTTTTTAACGAAACTTTGGGGACTTGGTGAGGACCATGAGAAACTAATTTCTGCAAATTTTCAGCCCTTAATTCTGATTGGTTCTCGCGCTAGACGGTTTTTTCGAAATTTCGAAAAAAATTAATTTCTCAAGAACGGCTGCACCGATTGAGTTCAAATTTTAGGACGTTATGAAAATAACCAAAATGCATTCAAAAACATTTATTTGATTTTTTTTAGACCGATTTTAGGGGTCCAAATGTCCAATTTTCGGTGTTTTTATTTTTTTAACCAAGTTGCGATTCTGATACAACAACCAAAATTGGACTGTAGACGCCTCTAATACGCATCTATTACATATATTTTTCCGAAAAATGTACGCCACTTACGCCATAGTAAAATTTACGAAAAACTGGTTCAAGGGTCAAAAATCGCATGATTCTGAGAGGGAACTTTAAATATATTTACATCAGTCGAAAGTGTGAAAAAAAATGCGTTTTTTAGCGCAAACCGCGTGTTTTTATCTCAATTTACCGAAAAGTGAGAGAATTTAACTCAACTCTCATTGTCAAAAAACACACGTTCAGCGCTCGAGCCTATGTACCCTCTATTTCGTTACTACTCGAATCACGTCCCGGTGGCCGAGTGGAATAGAGCGCCCACAAGTCAAGAGCGCGGTTACGGGTTCGGTCCCTAGTTTCGCTGATACTTTTTTTGCGCTCTCTCTCAGTTGCCTTTTCGCACTCTTTCAAAGATCTACTCTCAAATCTCCACTTTCAAAGACAAGTTTCTTGGTGTATTTTCTTTTTTCTTCTTCTTCCTTCCTTTTCTCTTTTTTACATTCTCCTCTCTCCCTAGAACGCAGTTCTGCCGTTCGTGTATATTTTATGGCATTTATCAATTCACCGATGATTTATCAGTTGAAAAAGCGATTACACATTTCAGTCGGCATTTTTCGATTCACCGAGGATTTCACGGAATCTGAAAAGATTACACTTACTCAATCGGTGGAGTCGTCATTGTCCCAAAAAAAAAAAAAAAAAAAAAAAAAAAAAAAAAAAAAAAAAAAAAAAAAGCGGATATTTTGACAATTTAACGGCGATTGGTGCGACTTTGAAAATATTACAGACGAGCATTAAAATCGTGAGCTGAAGTGAAATGTGTAATCGTTTTTTCAACTGATAAATCATCGGTGAATTGATAAATGCCATAAAATATACACGAACGGCAGAACTGCGTTCTACGGAGAGAGGAGAATGTAAAAAAGAGAAAAGGAAGGAAGAAGAAGAAAAAAGAAAATACACCAAGAAACTTGTCTTTGAAAGTGGAGATTTGAGAGTAGATCTTTGAAAGAGTGCGAAAAGGCAACTGAGAGAGAGCGCAAAAAAAGTATCAGCGAGACTAGAGACCGAACCCGTAACCGCGCTCCTGGCATTTGGGCGCTCTATTCCACTCGGCCACCGGGACGTGATGCGTGTTGTGACGAAATAGAGGGTACATAGGCTCGAGCGCTGAACGTGTGTTTTTTTTACAATGAGAGTTGAGTTAAATTCTCTCACTTTTCGGTAAATTGAGATAAAAACACGCGGTTTGCGCTAAAAAACGCATTATTTTTCACACTTTCGACTGATGTAAATATATTTAAAGTTCCCTTTCAGAATCATGCGATTTTTGACCCTTGAACCAGTTTTTCGTAAATTTTACTATGGCGTAAGTGGCGTACATTTTTCGGAAAAATATATGTTATAGATGCGTATTAGAGGCGTCTACAGTCCAATTTTGGTTGTTGTATCAGAATCGCAACTTCGTTAAAAAAAATAAAAACACCGAAAATTGGACATTTGGACCCCTAAAATCGGTCTAAAAAAAATCAAATAAATGTTTTTGAATGCATTTTGGTTATTTTCATAACGTCCTAAAATTTGAACTCAATCGGTGCAGCCGTTCTTGAGAAATTAATTTTTTTCGAAATTTCGAAAAAACCGTCTAGCGCGAGAACCAATCAGAATTAAGGGCTGAAAATTTGCAGAAATTAGTTTCTCATGGTCCTTAACAAGTCCCCAAAGTTTCGTTAAAAAAGGCGCCCGGGCCCAAAATCATATGCTTATCCTGCTATGCCCTTTCAAAGCTCACATAAATTATTTTGATTGGCTCCTGCTTGTGAAAATTACAAGGCAGAGTAAAAGGTTATTATTAAGGCCATCTCAAACCTCTCTGATTTTTCTCTCCGATCTCTCCCCATTCTCTTGATTTTGATACGCTTGCTGCGTCTGTGACATTTCCAGGCAGAGTATCAAAAACTGTGTAAAAATGGACTCCATCTAAAATGTTTTTGATTTTTCGCAGCCTTAAGATATTATTATGCTTTCATCTTGAGTGTAAAAATGTGTGCATTAACTCCCACAAAATGTGTCCAAGAGTTCCTTCTGGAAACGAAATTAAAAAGTGTGTGCAACAGACCCATTAAATGCAAGTCTGGAAAGGTCAATTTTAAGTCTTCCGCTAATTAAAAACAAATTATTCAAATTCCTTTGTAAGTACAGCTCTCTTTACATTGGTCACATTTTTATTTAAAATTTACTCATTTTATCTTGTTGAAACTCTATTACAAATTTGAATGAAGATTAATGATAGTTAAACAGTCGAATCCCATGAAAAAAGTAATCATAATTTTAGTCGACTTAAACAATGGCTTTAACAAGTCAGAGCAATGGAAAAATTTAAACGTAATATTCAGACTGACCCTATGCATTTCATGATGTTTACATTAATAGCGACAAACAAAAAGCTGTGATGATTTTGCTCCCCTTTTTTTTCGTAACAAAAAATCATCAGAAGAATTCTTAAAATTATTGAAAAATTTTGGAAGTTATTTATCCGACTGTCTGTAACCAAGTCTCGATCATTTTCAGGTTGATCTCAATGGCCTATGGACAGATCGGTATGATTCAAGCTGCCGCAGGATTCTTTGTTTACTTTGTGATCATGGCAGAAAATGGGTTCCTGCCCATGAAACTGTTTGGTTTACGTAAACGTTGGGACTCGAAAGCTGTCAATGATCTTGCTGATTCTTACGGTCAAGAATGGGTAAGTTTCTTTATCAACTCGTTATTTCCTTTTAGTTTTGTAAAATGTGAGATGGAGGCAGGAGGAGCATTGTTTCAACTTTTGCCAGGGTGGGCAAAATACTGATTACCGTTTGTTTTTGTTTTTGCTTCTCGTGCATCTTATCCCTGAAAAATGTGGCTAATATCGGCATTTTTTCAATGTCGGGCCAGACCCGACACTGGAGTGCAAAGGGTTGAACAAACGACGAAACCATTTGAATTATGTTAAAAACTCAGTTTTTCAAAAAGTGGACCTACTCCACTGTTGGGCTGAATGGCTCAAATAATGCTAATGATTATTCTTGCATACTCAAGATGGAGTGCCATCAACTTTTGCTCCTGAAAACTTCTGTGTTAATTTTGTTTTTTTTTCAATTTTACAGACCTACAGAGACAGGAAAGCATTGGAGTTCACATGCCACACTGCTTTCTTCGTATCTATTGTCGTTGTCCAGTGGGCCGATCTAATCGTTTGCAAAACGAGGCGTAATTCTATCATTCATCAAGGAATGAGGTAATTTTGCATGACTCTAAAAAATACTTTTCTCACTGCTCAGTTCAGGAACCTCAAAGCTGTATAAAACGGTCAAACATAATTTTTCTTTTGAAGCATTTTGCTTCTTTTACAATGTTTAACAAAGTTTGTTTTCTTGAAGTCTCAAGGGTTTACTTGACCCATGAAAGCCGTTAGATATTGTGTTGCTGTAGAACGTATAGTCGGGGGGCATTCTGTTGTCAAGACTGTTTAGAACTTGTGAAACCAATCATTATATCCTCTCCATCATCATTATTATTTCCCTTGAAACACTGTAAAATTTGTGTTGGTTTAAAAAGGCAGTGACTGTCTGTTGGAACAATTTTAAAGAGTTAAAAGAAAATCCATTTTTTTGCACCATCCTCTCAGAATCGTTGTCAACATTCTTATGGTTGTTTTGACAAAAAGTTCATCAGTGAGGGAAAAATTTGTTTGCTCTTGCCAAGTGAAATTCAAAAAGTGACAGAAATATTTTTCTAAACTTGTCCTACAATTAAACCTAGCCTAAAAATGAAAGTGTAGTTTAATTGGTCTGATTAAAAAATCATTTCCGGAAGTCATGCTAAGGGACTCTAGCACCCTGCTGATCAGTATCTCAAGTTCAAATTTTTGAAATGCCTGCTCTTGTACTTGTTTCAGGAACTGGGCGCTCAATTTCGGTCTTGTTTTTGAAACTGCTTTAGCTGCATTTTTGTCGTACACTCCCGGTATGGATAAAGGTCTCCGGATGTACCCACTCAAGTAAGTTTTTCTTTTAAAAAATAAAAACGACACCTTTACCTTTTAACAATAGCCGTCTTTTTTTATGTCCACAATCGCTCGCTGTCGGTCCACGTTTGCCGTTTTTTATTTTGTGGATGATCGCAAAAATGCAGAGTTCTCAAGCAAGAACACAAGAAGATTTCCCTTTTCCCAGGTCGGTAGCACTGCTGTGAGCAACTGTGGACCACAATTGGTTTGGAGCAGCAGTTCCCAACCGGTGGTCCGCGAACCAAGTTTTGGTGGTCCTCGAAGACATTTCCGAATTTTTCCCGTTTTTTTCGCCCGAAAGTGGAAACGTTGAATTTGTGACCAATATTTTTTTATGTAGCAAAAAGAAATAAAGTTATCATTTAAACGAGTCAAAACCTAACTTTTTATAAGTTTATAAAATTCCTCCTTCGAAGTTTTCGTTTTTCGGTTTTTTAAATTCAAAATTAATTTCAAAATTGAAAGCTTTCAACTATTGTTTTTGTTCAATAATTATCTCAGTGGTTCCCAACCGGTGGCTGTATTTAAAATAGCAGGGTAGGTTAGTTTTTATTTCCTCCCTCCATTGTCAAAGAAAAAAAGAAAAAAAAGGTAATCGACTGTTCATTTTTTCAAGTTGGTGGTCCGCGGCCTCCACCGATCCCGATTGGTGGTCCGCGACCAAAAAAGCTGGGGAACCGCTGGTTTGGAGCATGCGAACCATCGTGGACGGAGAGGATGAGTCCTGGGTAGTTTGCAATTGGCACTGTGCAACCACGTGACTTTGTAGGCGGAGTCCACAATACATTCACAAAGTCGTTGTGGACATAAAATAAAGGCGGCTATTCTAATTATAATAACCTGATTTGAGAAGAGGGAGCTTATTCTACTACAAAGTCAATGGTCAGTTGTAGTAGAGACAGAACAGGGTGTAGACATAAGGGAAAGCCTGAAATTTTTATGGAAATTGATTCCATCAGGGATTACATGAAATTATCAGGGAGTTTAAATTAGTTTTATCAGGGAACTTGAATCCAGAGACAATATATAATAGAGACCATACACTATCTATCTTGCCCTTATTTAGCCCTTCGTACACGCTCAAAGTAGGATTGTCAAATTGACATTGATGAGCCGAGATCCATCACAAAACGGCAGGTGAGCCAACCATTGCATGTTTGGTTGATGTTCCGTTTGTCAAACAACTGTGCAATTTGATGGCCCGTCAAATTGCAGAGTTATTTGACGATGGATGGTGTGTCATCTGTTCACCAATCTACAGCCAACAAAACCAATAAACCCGTGTTTTGACTAAGGTTTTAGTTTGAATTTTAGAAGTATCTGCTCGGCAATTCTGAAGTTTGCGGTGGATTTCGGCTCACCGATGCCAATTTAACGATTCTACTTTGAGCATGTACGAAGGCCTATTTCCATCTCTTGTCATACTGAGGGAAACGAAATCTTTCAAGCCTTTGTTTTGTTTTCGTTTTTTCACTTTTTCATTTCTTTGTTTGCAGATTTGTCTGGTGGTTACCCCCTCTACCTTTCATGATTTCCATCTTCATTTACGATGAAGTTAGAAGATTCTACATCCGTCGCAACCCAGGAGGCTGGTTGGAACAAGAAACTTACTACTAAATTTGGTTAATCTTTTTTTTTTTGTTAAATTTTACAAAATGGGACACAAGAAAGATGGGTCTGAGTAAAAAGAATGCTCTGAAAACATTATGACGACAAGACAAAATTGTATTGAATTCAAGGGCAAATTTTCATTAAAAGTAAAAAGAAAAGAAAAAAAAAACGAGAGGAAAGGATATGGGAATGAGAACTAAAAAAAACTAATTCTCAAGCACACACTTCTAAACCGAACAATTTTGTAAATAAAATTGCATTTTTGTGTAACTCTCCAATACAATACAATTTGATCGTCGTTTTTGTACGCTATTATTTTATTTATTTATTTATTCATTTATTTATATTTTTTATTTTCATCTTATTGATTTATTCATCATTATTTTATTTATTTATTTATTAATTAATTTATTTATTTATTTATTTGTTCATTTATTTACTTTTTTTTTAAGAGAACTTAGTTGTTGATGCAGGTAATTTTAACTGTTAAAAAACTGTTGTTGAACCAAGATTAAATCTAGGTTTGTATAAAAAAAAATAAACAAATTTGATGTAAAGTTGATTCATTTTGTTTACTTGCGCGAATGATTGTGAGTGTGTGTGCGTGCGTGCGGGGATGTGTGTGTGAATGTGTGTATATAGATTTAAAAAGCTAAATAAATACCTGCGTCAAGAGAACTCCTCTCACAAAATAGATAATCTAGCCACGTTTTAGTAGGCAACTTTATATTTTAAAAAAAAAAAGAAAAAGAAACGCAAAACTGTTGAATAAAAATACTCGTTTGAAATTTAGAAGTGAACATTTGTGTGTGCGTGTGTGATGCGTTCAATGCTTGCATGCTCAAGTCGTCCATGTGCGAGTTCCCTGTTGAAGTCTTCTTTACGAACGCATCTCACGTCACCCTTTGTCTGTGTTCCCAAAATCTTAAGAAGGTGTAAACTCTCAAGTCTGAGTGAAATGCTGCCGCTGAGTTTTGTCAAAACGAGGAAAAAAAATCATATATATATTCACAATATTAGTTCTTGCTACTTGACTCGAAAGTTGTACGCTCTTCGTTATGGTATCTTTATAATTTCTTTTTCGTTCTCTTCTCGGTCACCTTCTCCGCCTCCCCTCCCTCGTCTCCTCGGTTTTGTTTTTTAAAATCCATTTATAGCTATTCGTGTAATTCTTTAATTCTCTGTTTTCCCCCTTTTTTTATTCTCGTTTTATTTTCTATTGATTTTAAAAGCATAGAATATTTTAATTAGAATAAATGGTAATTTATATTTAAGATGTACACTACACACTGTAAGGATGGGAGATAAGAGCTTTTTAACTATTCGCATGCTGTGTGTGTTCAAGTCGAATTGATAAGTTGATACTTTTTCATAGTTGATAACGTAGTGTCTCACCAACAATTGTGACATACTAGCTTTCTCACCAAATATTGTTTTCAGAACAGTGCTTTATAGGGTTTCTTTTCTTTTTTTTTCCTTTTTCCCTTTTTCCTTTTCATTTTTTTCTTCGTTTTCTCGTTGTTCATGCTACTCTAAGGCACAATGATCTCTTTTCTAGCTGTCGAAAAACTCCAACTTTTAATTGTTAATAAGAACTTAATGAAAATCGTAGGATCAAAATCTTACAGGCTCAGATGTTATGTTTTCATTATTTATTTATTAATTTATCTATTCGTTCATATACCTTTTTTTTTTTTTTTTTTTTTTTTTTTTTTTAATTCTTTTTTTTATTTTTTAAATCAAAACACTATTATAATTGTTGTGCCATGCGTTTTTGGTGGTATTTTCCCCTTCCCATCCCCCAATCCCACCACCCTTACCATCCCTCTATTTTATTCCCTGTTGTAATCTAATCAATCGAAGACTTTTTGTAATATATGTTTGTAATTTCGTTGAAACTTTTTAGTGATGTGATACAGAACTCTGAGCCTATTCAAAAGTTGTATCAAATTGTTGATAATTTAAAAAAAAAAAAAAAGAAAAAAAAAAAAACCAAGACAGAAAAAAAGTATTATCTAGCGTATTTTGTTTAAAGTGAAAACAAACAAAAAAGAAAAAAAATCATAAAAGAAATTGCTGTTCCATGAACTTTTCTCTGAACGGTTGTTGATCTTTACTTTTTTTCTCCCTTTTTTTTTTATAAATTATACCACTATGATTATTTATGATAATTATTATTGGAATACATATTTATTGTGTTGGTTGCCTTCATTGACGCTCTACATTAATTTTGTACTCTCTTTGGCTGAATAGGCTAAATTGGCTGTGAAGGAAACTGAAGAAGGATCTTAAAAAAGAAAAAAAAAAAAAAAAAAACTGCAACTCAGAATGACTGATAGCTCAAAAAACTAGAACAAATTAAAAACTTATTGTTTTATCGAAAAGACAATTTTATTCCATCGGATTATTCATTGCCCCTGCCCCTGACCCCTCATTTAATTACCATTGTTGAAATTTGTGGTTTCTTTATCGACATTTTTGTTCATAAATATCATTTAAATGTTAAAATATTAATTGGTGGACATTGTTGAGCTGTAGTTTTTAATCATTGTCATTAAACTTATAAAGTTTAAAGCAACTTTCTTTTATGATTTTGACTCTAATAATAATATGTAATAAAATAATTAGAATTATTAGATTGTAATATTACTGTAGTAATATTCATAATGTTTTAGTTTACAACTAGTATTATTCTTTTACGTTTAAGCTTAATATTTTGAAAAAGGAAAAAAATTCATTGCTATCAGTCATGTTATATTTTATTTAAATGATTCGTAATTAATTTTACATTATTGAAAAAAAAATGAAAGTAAAAAATTAAAAAAAATAATGAAAATGTCCCTTTATTTCATAGATGTACGATATTGTCATCAGCCTTGAGCAATATCTCACCTTACAAGTTTACTTGGGCATGAGCAGCATAAGAGTAAATTGACTCTTTGAGTTTCGATTGATTGAGAGTGATCTATGGATGTTGGAGTGGCCAATTGGTTCGCCTGGTATTGTAATTTTATATACATATGTCATTTCTTAGCATTGAGCGCATTTTTCAACAAAAATTGGACTCATTTACTAAAGGGACCTACTCGACTGTAGATGTTGCCATTTTTACTTGACTTCAATCTAATACAAAGAATTTCTCAAAATTTACAATAACTTTCCATCTCTATTAAGTCTTGTTCCTGAAAATTACAAGCAATTTTATCAATCAGATTATTTTTAAGGGAATTAAAAATTTGAGATTAAGTGGCAACGTTGGAATACTAGTAGGCCTGTTTAGTATAAATACATCCAATTAAGGTTCCTTTTCAAGAAATTAATGCAACCTTTTTACGATCATGAATTCTAGGTTCTCGGAAATACTCAACTATGCCTGATTCCACGACTACAACTACCAAAGTCAATAAGATATTACTGTGCACTGAGATGTCAGAATCACCCGAATTCTTGCCAATTCCACAACAACTATAACATTTGTGTGATTCTAACTTCCAAATACATGTCCTAATCTGGCATGTCTGGTTAATTTTGGCCGTTTTAGCCGTGGAACCAGGCATAATTAAGCATTTCTGAGAACCTAGAATTTGTCATAGTAAATAGGCTGCATTAATTTCTTGGATTAATAACCTAAATTTCTGTTCCTAAATGCGCTTACGGGAAAATTACTCAAACAGCTGAAGTTTCGGATAAAGATCACTTAAAGTGAGTGATGGTTAAAATGAGGCGTACTTTCGCATAACTCGCCTTATCCACTTTTGGTGAGTCTGAAAAAAGCAAAAAAAAAAACTTCCAAAACTCAAAACTCAATACTCAATATCCTATTCTCAAAACATTACTTATGAAGAATTAAACGAGTTTTCGTGACCAATTTTTTTTAAATGTAAAATCCATTTCCGGCGCTAACTCAATTTTCAGCAGAAGTGGATAAGGCGAGTTTTGCGAAAGTACGCCTCAAATAATGAATTAGAGCTCTGCTGCCAAGGTTATTTTTGTCAAGTTGTTATTTAAGGCTGCCGATGAGTCACCTTTTTAACATTAGGATAGTTACCATGGAAATAGCTCTTTAATTCATGATTCGACCGATAGCATTGCTCATTGAAAGTTTTACTGATCGACCCAAAAAGTAATTAATCAACCCTCAGATCGTTGGTGTTTTTACAAATAGGCGTAAGTCATTTCAATGTTTCAAAATCTCCTTTCACTGTTGCATTTAAAAAAAAAAAAAAAAAAAAAAACCCTTGTGCAAGAATGTTCCTCATCTTATTCAGCTACTTTGGGATAAAGTGTGGAAAATCTCAACAAAATTTTGAAGGAGGTTGGTTTGTGAGTTCATCGTTGGTGAAAGAAACTGTGATTGGAGATTTTGAAACGTTGGACCATGGTTTGAAATAAAAGAAAAGTGGCCAAAAATCAGTGGGGAAGTCATCAAAAATCATTGTTTTTGACCTTTTAAGCTAAATTTTAAACTTTCAAATGACTTTTCTAGGTTCAAATTACTTGTTTGGAGTGTCCTCTGTGATTAAAATTGGTCTTACAAGTTTCTAAATGATAAATTGATGTGTTTACTTTCTGACTTTTGGCCACTTTTTGACGATCTCAGACCATAGTGCGTTGGCGAGATTTACGCCTTGTGGTAAAAACACCAACGAGATATGGCACCAGGCAAGATAATGTTGAATAAACTAGAGTCTCTATATTTAGAGAGTTAAGACAAGAGGGTAGTCAACTTCTGATCGGTCGATGAGTTTTAGGCTCTACGGATGCCGCCATTGGCGGATCCAGCAATCTGACAACAGTGTATTCTCCCCATTTGTTTGCATGAGAAATAATCGATTTGTCATGGGGCTGCAGCCCCTCCAAGAATAGCTTGTTAATCATACATTCAAATGAGAGGAATGCGCAGTTGCCAGATTGCTGCATCCGCCTATGGATGCCGCCATTGGATGCGATTTTGCACTTTTGTTTACAATCGCAGTTGTTCACCGACGGTATTTTGCGGAAAAAGAGTTAATTTTCGACGAATGTGTTAATTTTAACCATGATACGCCTCAAGAATGTCTATAAATCCCAAAAGAATCTTTCAAAGCGTAAATAGATGTCGATCCACAAAAGCAGTAAAAGATTACATCGTTAGAAACTCAGCGGCATTGTAATCTTTGCAGTGGACAAAAACACAGCAACGGCTCTCAGAATGTAAACAAATGTGCAAAATCGCATCCAATGGTGGCGCCCATGGTTTCACTTGTCTTAACTCTCTACATATAGAGACTCTAGAATAAACAAATGCCAGGTATAGTAAAATCTGGTACACTAAGGGGATGGGAAAGATACAAAACCTAAAGAATGAGTAATCTTTGCATCAGTTGATTACGAACATGAAACATGTGTCAAATATGTAGTTTCTTATGAACAGTCAATCTTGAGATCAAAGGACACAATCGGTGCAGCCATTCTCGAGAAATTAATTTTTGTCCAAAATTAAAAAAAACCGTCTAGCGCAAAAACCAATCGGCATTAAGAACTAAAAATTTGCAGAAATTAGTTTCTCATGGTCCTTAATATGTCCCTAAAGTTTTGTTAAAAAGGCGCTGAGGTCCAAAATCCTGTACTTATCCTGCAATGCCCTTTCATGGGTCTGGGTTTGCGCTCTCTCCTTGTTGGAAGAGACAGAAGGGAAATGAAAAAGCCGCAGGGAGATCACAATGTGTGGAGAATCCCTGTAAGAGGATATGATAAGAGTAAAGGAAGAAGGGTGTTGGGTTTCTGGGCATTTTCTATGAAATTGCAGCTAATGGACACTAAATCAGATTGTCTGGATCTCTGCTGCTTTTAATTGAGTTTTCAAGCTATTAGCCATCAAAATCTAAGACATAGATAATTTCAGAAGTTTTGATCAAGTAAATGAGTGCTAGCAAAAAAGAATTACTTCTCATTTGTTCTCCTTTAATTGATGGTCGAAACTTCTGAGAATATCCATGTATTGATTATGATTGTTGATAGCTCAAAAAATCGAAGAAATACATACCTCTACAGATATCCTGACCATAGCCGGAGCCAGGAATTTGTCTTTCTTTTTCATTGCCCTTTGACTGCGCATGTTAGAAAAGGACAGAACCAGGGGTTGAAGTAACGTAACAGCCCCTATCTCTATCCTTTTCTAACACATGCGTTTAAATTTCGATACAAGAATCGATTTGCGTTATTCCATTTTTTTGGTACTTTCAGCCTTATTTTTGAAACTATTGGCGAGATATTTTGCAGAGATGTTCTTCAGATGATTATCTAGTAACTGACACTCCATTTTCTCAAATATAAATTATTTTCGGTCAGTTATTTGACATAAATCAGAGACAAATAGAGACCGTGCACTCCCTATTCTTCCCATGGTTGCGCGCGGTGTCCACTTTTCGTGAACTACTTTTGTCGGGACTCATCGGCCTCAACAATCAACCTTCGCCTAGTGTTGGATGGTGAGCTCAACAAAAGGCTGTGATTGGTCCGCGGTCCCGGAAACGGAAACAGGTTTTGCTAGGCGAATGCAAACTACCCGCTCATCAGTCTACAATAGGCGAATGTTGGCTGTTGTTTCGATGAGTTCCGACTAAAATTGAACCAAAAAAGTGGACACCGCGCGCAGGCATAGTACAAGGTCTCTATTTGTCTCTGACAAAAATTGAACGGTAGCGCTCTAGTGGCATAAATCGGCACTAAACGCTGAAGAATCACCTCAATCTCTACGAAGTGTGCTTGGTAGCTGAAGATTCATCAGTGAATTTCAGTAGGGATGTAACGATTTCCAGCGGAATGAAAACTTAAAAGATAAGCCACCCATGAGAATAGCACTCACTCAATAGCAATGCAATACAATTACGATACCACCATTTCATAATCCACCCCTGCAGTAAAATAAAAACGACATGGAAACACTAAAATTTTAAGACAAACTTTATTTACAACAACCGGGTTTCAATTGCCCTCAAGAAAATGAGATCTATCATTCATAAGTCAATAAATAAAACATTTAAAAATTAAAAATTTAAATCCAAGACATTCTGATGTGCAAAATAAAATTGAACTCAACAAAATCAAATTTTATATAAAAAAATAAAAGAGAACCTGTCTGGTTCTTATAGTAGTGATTAAAACAGCCAGAAATGTAATAGGATAATTCTAGGATAAATTCATGACACAGAGATGAGAGTTCAAAAAGAACAAGAATAAAACACAGTGGAGGCAATCGAGTGAAACTATAGGGTTTAAAATTTAAAATTTGCTTCCAATCACCATAAAGACTTGTACATAACGGGAGCGTATACAATCAAAACTGAAGCTCGCACATTCTGAGTTTTGGGTTGATGGGTTCTGACAAGTAGCGGCGCTAGCTTCTAAGCTAAATTAAAATGCATTGGTGAGCAGAAGGTTAGCAACCAGTCATAACTTTTCGCTGAACCACCACTCATTGATCCGTTTTCATGCATTACAGAAACAGTAACCGCTACTTGTCCGAGTCCATCAACCCGAACCTCAAAATGCATGAACTCTGGGTGAATCCAAAGCGAAGTTACCACAATTGTTCAATGGTTTATTTATTTTTGCAGAAACCTACTATTTGCGATTTTACAAGTTTTTCTTTAAAGATAGAACTTTAATCAATCAAACTTTTGGAGAAAAAAGTTTGTAACATTCCATGCAGTTGCTTTACATAAAAAAGAAATAAAAAATAAGCAAGGTGCATAGTCGTGAAAACATTGCAATGGATTCAAGAAATTTTAATGCTAAATGCCTCAAAAAGTTGACGCAGAAAGCAATAATGGCTTTTCTTTGGGAAATTCCTGCAATGGAGGTAACAACAAAGAGCCATGACCAATAAAATTTTCCATCATGGTTAGTTGAAAAAAATTCCGAGTCCAGCTAGCCCATTTTGACAGTAATATTTTGTCATTTTCATTCCAAATCAATTTTAGTTTAAATTTTTTTAATTTTTTTTATAAGGCTGAAAAAAGAGGCAAAGAAAGTACCCATGTATGCTTTCCTTGCAAAAAGACGTTGCTTGTAAAATTGCATGACTCTCAATTTCCACAGCCAATTGGACAGGAGTCGGCATCCATTGCACTATTTGATTCTAAGTACTTAGCATAAAATAAAAGGAACAGCCAATCTTTGTTGATAAAATTTTTCAAGTCAGTATACATATTGATATTGGAAACAAAGACGCAGTAATTGAAAACTTAAATTTAATTATAAAAATGAGTAGAGGATTATAATTTCTTCCGCATGAGTTGGAATCAATCCAAATCAATCTAGTGTCAAGGTTTATTCTGCATTACATTAAATGTTGACAAAAATATTACACAACCACTATACTTATAAAATTGACAGCAAAAATAACAGCACAGTACTGCCGTGCCAAGGAAGAACGCGGTTAGCTACATGTGTTACTTATGCTGTTTCTGCAATGTAGCTTGGGGTTCCTATTCTACAGTTTACCCTCAATCTTAAACTTCTGAAGAGTATCTCCATATAAGAATAGAGGCTCAAGCTATACAGCAAAAACAGTCTAAGTAACAAATGTCGCTTACAGTGTTCTTCCTTAGCACGGCAGAGTAAATAGCCAATGCATCTGTCAGTTTGATCCAGTGAGGAAACAAAAATGGGCAAAAGAGGAATTACTTAACATGGTTCGTTGCGATTCCACTCTTGGCCACTGTTTGATTACTGGAGAAAATATGGAAATATAGGTAACAACTTTGATGGATGGCATAGTGAGGTCCTTGAGTTTGGCCTGAGGGCGTCCTTACCTCCTTGTAGTCTTGGCGAGGGGTACTCAGAGACAATACATACTAGAAACCGCGCTCTAACAGATTGCGTGATGGCTAACTTTTCTTTCAGGGACTCAATAGATAACGTAGGGAGCAACATCCAACTGAATCATTCGTTGACTTATGACCAACAACAAAACTCTAATGCTTTGCTCTCATTGGCTACTAACCTCAACATCTTTGCTCATCGGCCAATGTGTGGTCCAGTGGACGTTGATGGGTTTTTTACCCCCCCCCCCCCCCAGTTGCCTAAGATAGAGGTGTGGTCTTTAGCATATATTGTCTTCCGGGTCACTGTTAGCTTCCATGCACCTCCTGCTCTTCCGACCATGCAATGACCGAAAAAATTTTTCCCTTTTTTTACCTTTTCGACTTCATTTTTTTTGCAATGGAGCTGTTGCAAACTTTTGCTACAGGCTTATTAATGGTTGATAATGGGGTGAAACCTTGTAAAAATAACTAATAGCGCACTAAAAAATAACGAAATCCACTCCCAACTTGTAAAATGCTTTCAAACGCGAGACCGTAATGGCGGCCGTTGCCGCCCAAATCTTATGGCAAATGTATGCTTCTTCTTCTTCTTGTGTGGTTTTGCGGGAACACCTCGTGAGGATGGAGCTGATTGAGATAGAGAAGCTCAATGTAATCGGCGACAACAGCCGCCACTACGGTCTCACACTCGAAAGTATTTTATGAGTTTGGGAGTGGATTTTGTGATTTTTTAGTAAGCTAATCGGTTTTTTTTACAGGGTTTTTCCAATAGTCAACTTATTAACTATTAATAAGCCTGCAGCAGCTCCATTATTACTGGTGAGAGGTCTCACTGAGACGTCTTGTTATTTATTTGATACACATTTTCTCATTTCAGGTAAGTCTTGTAGTCTGAGGAACATACCTGGATGGGTCACAAAAAAAGCCAAAAATTAAAGCATACAGTACCAATCTCTTTAATCACTCATTGATAGTATCGAAATGTGATTTATGAAGGTTCCTACTATAAACTTTCATTTTGGCTTTTTTTTGTGACCATTTTTGGATAGACATTCCTCAGACCAAACTCCAGCGATTGACCATTCCATTCCATGGAAAAAAATATAGCAATTCCGTATTTTAACCGTAAATCAAATGCTGATCCAGTTTTCAACTTATGCATTATGTTCAGAAAAATCTGTCAAGATTTATTGCTTAGAAAATAGACGGTCTTCCGTAAGGAATAATTCAACTCTTGTCAACAGCTTGAATTTTTTGTTTCTTTTGTTTGTTTTTTTTTCAAGCCAGAGTAGCAAGACTTCAAAACAAAAATAAATTTCTACTTTGAATGCTCATTAGTCATTACTAAAATTAGTGGACGCACTCATTGTTACATCACAAACTGTCAAGACTAAATAAATTTCATCATTCAAGACAGAATGCAAATAAGAAGTTTCCGCAAACATTACAGAATTGTAAGTCTACATTTTTTATCACAAAAGAAGGATACATTCCATTACAAATATTAATCAGCTGTCCCATTCTCGTGTAAAGCTATGACCGATTTATGCCCAAACGGAGACCGATACCTTATGCCGAGTTTTTTGAATATTTGCTGCGGCATGCCTATGTTGGAAAGGAATATCTTTCCATTGTCTGGGGAGTAAGCTAACGGTAAAACAGGAACAATTGAATATCGAGTGACCAGATCTGGAGTTCCGTCAGTTGGTGGATCGATGGCAAGTAAAGGGACCCTGCAGTAGTTTGCCCACGAGGTGATTCCATTTTGCAATCGTGTTGTTGATTCATCAGCTAATGCAAACATTACAAGATCAACATTGGTCCTTGGAAGTTCTGGAAAAAAAAATTTCACAAATTATGAATATGACAGTTTAAGAGTACAAAGTTACAAACTCAAACTTTAAAACTAATCTACCTGATCTTGGTTAAACTCATTTGCATTCAACTGAGCTCATGTTGAGCACATTTGCTTAAAATTTGAAGAAAATATGATACATAGTTGGAAAAGGAAAAAGAAAAAACCACCCCCTCCAGTATTTTAACACACATTTATTCTTCATCAAAAATACAAAGTTTAAACTTACCCAGGCGTTGTCTTCGGTGTGATCAGCTAATTTCATTTTATTTTTTATTTTATTTTTCAAATTAATACATAATGCCTCGATGGCTAAAGTACAAGTCAGAAGAACATGTACTATGCGAGAACAAACAAACTTATGAGCATCATGAGTCTCGTCTTGAGTTAGACAACAATAGTAATGTTTTGGAGAAGCATTTTTACTGTAGCCAAGTTGTGTCTGGAGAAAATGTGCATCCGACAGTTCAGTGTTTTGTTTCGTGGGTTAAAAAACCCGTAAAAATGTTGAATGAAGTTTCCGACCTGGTCTCCTTTAGTCTCTGGGCGTCTCCTTATGCTTTCTATGGAAAATAAAGGAGAAACCAATTGCGGACTCAACCAAGCTCTCTCTAACCAGACTCGCTACTGTATGGCAGTGAGTTAAAAACCCTCTATGAGAACAGTAAACTAATTTATGCACAGGCATAATAATTAAGTATCTTAAGTTTTTATCAAGTATTAAGCTAAATCTCAACTGTAAAATAAAGTACGCCTAGTTTCTCCAACTTAAGTGACTTCTCAAAGTTTTAGGATCAATTTTTTTTCTTTCAAACTGTCATAGCTTTATCAATTTTTGACCAAAAGTGCTCATCTTGAGCTGAGTCAAAAACAAATGAGTTGATCTTTCAAACGCAATTAAGCTTAAATTGCTAGCTGGCTTACTTTTAAAAACACAGTATCAGTCCCGGTATTTTTAGGACACCCTTTGCAGAAAGGTAGCATAACCTTTATCTTAGGGCTGTGCGAATATTCGAAGAGGTCGAATATTTGATTCGGATATTTTTTTCAATAATCGGTATCGAATAATTCTGCGATATTTGAGATGATCGAATATATTGGCTTCAAAATCAAAATATCGTTTTTTTTTTTTAAAGAGAAACATAAGTGAGGGATCGCGTAAGGAAAAATGCAAAATCGGTGCGAGCGAAAGATGAGCGCGAGAGGGACTGGCACGGGTAGGCGCGGTAAAGATCAGAGCAGCGCGGCCACCGAACACATGAGCGCGGTACTGGCGCGGCACTCCGTTCTTCAGACTCAGCTTGCCTCAAGAAGCTAACTCTTTGCTGCGAGGAGTTGCAGGTTCGCGACTGTGAAGCGGCGCCAGTCCAAGGTTATAGATTAAAGAGGTATGCTCATCCGACTTCGCGCGCGCAGTTCAAAATCGCTGCAGGCTAGATGGCCGACAAAAGGAGAAAACGTAATATGGGAGCACTAGCCACTAGGATGCAACATTTGTGAGAAAAAAAGCTGTATTTCATTGAAAATATTTGACTTTCGATTCGTATTTCTTTTGAAAATATTCGTTCGAAGTTGATTCGACCTCAAAAAACTATATTCGCACAGCCCTACTTTCTCTGAAGTACTATGACTTTCAAAAGAAAGTGCCCGGGTCGAAATTCTTACAGTTGGATCTGTCCTTTTTTTTTCAATGAAACTTTCGATTTTTCGCGACGTTCTTAGAAAGTTCTGATTAGTCCTTAAACACTTGAAAACTGCAAAATTGTTTAAAGATTGCCAAGATTCAAAAGAGTACGGATTTCGACCGGGGTAATGTTTTTTGAAAGTCACAGAACCATGCTCTGTGCATCTTAGGCCCCACAGGGGGAAAAAAGGAACTTACCATTTACAGCATGTATGACGCTCATGCCAGTCAATTTAAACAATGAGAGCTCTTGAGCAGTGTAAGTGACATATTTTGCAGCTTCCACTAAATATAGAACCACTTTGAGTCCATGAGAGGCTAAATGGCGACCACAGTTGATTCCTACAGCTCCAGGTCTGTTTGCTCCACATAAAATAACAACCTGAGGCCACTGATGGAAGTTTGCTGGATTTAGCCTGGAAAAATGTAAGACCCACAAAATTAAAGAATCTAGTAGCTAGTTGCGTAGAATACCTAATATGAAGCGCTTTTTTTATTCTCCGGAATCTGCACCGGTGCAATAACCCGGAGCTTTTGGAGCTGCTCCGAAGCTGTCTGGTGCAGCACCGGTCACGTGCAGAGGCTCCGGAGCTCCAGCTCCAGTGCATCGGTCTTCAACTCCGACACACTAGAGCTTGCACCGGAGCAGCTCCAGGCGCATCGCATTGCTAATAAAAAAACACTTCAGTGCTGGAGTACCGGAATAAAAAAACACTCCGGTGCACTGGAGCTGCACCGGTGCGCGCTCCGGAGAATAAAAAAACGCATCAATAAGAATGGAAACTCTCATAAGAGCCGATGGAAACACTATTTCTGCCTCTTTCGGTACCTTAATTTCACAATAGATAAAACATCTTTGCCTCTGTCTTTCGCATTGCTTGGAATGGAAATAGTTTGGAACTTCTCAAGACCAATAAATAATGCTTCAAAACCGATTTCACAACAATAATATGAGGAAACTCATCACGAAAAGAAAGTTCATCTTGTGTCTATATGCTAAAAGCATGGGCACAATTTTCAGCACAGTTTCTTTGATGCAACTCTTTATTTCTTTTCAGAGTAACTTCCTAATTTTTTTTTGTGCGTACTTGTTGGATACAGGGATTGTTTGACTTTTTTTAACCATCCAAACAAATAAAAAGCCCTTTGTACTCAATAGCACCTTATTTTATATACATAGAGCTGACAACCCTCCAAATGCATTTCCTATTTTCCTAAAAATTGGCCGCGCAATTTTCCTCAAATTTGGTATGATGATTCTTTAGGGTATTTCAAAGAGATCCCCGGAAACAGAATTCGAAAAAGTCGTCTGTGAGCGCCGCAAATTAAATTTTAAAAACATTAGAGGGGGGAACTTATTTTGTTGCTTGCCATCTCTCCCACGGTGAACAACATGTTCTGAGCCATCGCCAGAGCTGGATTCTCTTATCTGCCCCACCCCCACCCACTCTACGCTTGGCAGAGTTTTATCGGTCGGTGCAGTGGTGGAGGGGGAAGTTTGTTTCCTCGCGAATCTCTTTAGCACTTGGTTTTTCAATTTTCAAACTGTCACAACTCCCTGACCGATTTCCGAGCATCGCTAAACCTCAGAATTCTGATACTTTTTACCGGTCATTTTTTGTCTGTAATTTTTACCGCACTTCTTCATTCCTTCGATCGACAACCATTATGATTCTCTGAATACAAAACTCTCTGAATACAAAACAAACTTGATTAAATACCAATAACCTGTACCGCACCCCAAGAATGCTGGCCGTGGAGGGCACCTGTAGGGTGCTTGGAACAGCTAGTATCTGAGTAAATACAGTGACCTTTTGTCAACAAATAGAAAGATAGTTCTATTCAATAAAGTGGTGAAGGAGAACTTAATTACCTGTGAGGGCCTCCTAAAAGTTGTAATGCTAGTTCACAAGCTGCTCTACCCATCATTTCAATTTGTCTGTCGAGGGTCAACCCCTCTTCTTCAGCTAGATCAAAAATTTTCTTCCGCAACTGATAAGATATGCTTGGTATTATTAAATCAGCATCTGAAATGAAAGAATGTAGTCAATTGGAGCAGGTGAGAACAGGCAAGTTTTTCTTTTTCAATTATTAAATGATTGGTAAAACTGCACTTGATTTAACATCAATGTTAAATTGTGCATTTTATTTAAGGGAAAGAAAACAAAAAGAGATTTTGAGAAAACAAAGATGTCCAAGTACTTCAAAAAGGGTGAAAAGCGGACTGTTTTTGTCGTGACTCTTTACAGAGCAAATGTACAGTAATTTCCTATAAATTAGAATTATTTAGAGACAGTTTGGTATAACCCACCTGTGGAATACTCTTTCAAACATGCATTTTCTACGATGATCTGTCTAAACTTTGTAGGAACTAAACTGGAGATCACATTCTCATCATTTCTATAATTCGCTGGAACATTTTCTGCGTGTCTCACAAGATCAGGGCGCTGAGAATTCAATTGTTTCCTGTTCATGAATTCCTGTAAAAAAAAAACAAAACAAAAACAAATCACTGTAGTTAAACTTGTGTTATCAAAAACACTTGAACATTTTTTGGTGAGTGCTATTTCAAACTTTTCCACTTTTTTTTCTCTAATATTTCTAAAATCATTGATTCCTCAATAAAAGAAAGTAAAGCATTTCCTTATTTGTTGTGATAATAATGGTTCTAAATTATTACAAGAAATAAAAAAAAAAAAAAAAAAAAAAAAAAAGGGGGGTTTTCTATGGCATAAACAATGCATCAACAGCAATTAGTCAATATCTACCCATTACTTAAATCTATAGAAGTCCCATATCAATAAACGAAACCCCTCCAATGCCTTGAAAATGCCCAAACATTAGCAAACGCTGCGCTGATTTTGCCTCCAGTAAGGCCACTGCCACTTACATTGAAATACATGACGGCCATTTTTTTTAAGCAGCATCAGCGTTTGCTTCCATGTGATGTGGGCTTGAAGACAGTAAATTTTGTTAAATTATTTGAAAATAACTTTAGGAGCCTCAAAAAGTTCCAAAATTGATTCACAAACCCAAAAAAATTTGTTGGAACAAAGTACCAAAATGACCGTCGAATGATATTGATAAAAGAGTCTCATCATGGAGCAAGTTGCAACTAGATGGGACTCTCTGATTGTGACTCATTTATTTGACCGCCATACTGGATTGCCCTATTAACGCCTTTCACGAGGGGGGGGGGGAGACTTTTCGATGCTTTAAATGTGATTTTCACCCAGTTCGACATAAAATGCTGTTGAGACCCTGGCAATATACAGAAGAAATTCCAGTACTCATCAGAATTTTGAATTACTCACAAGCTTACAATCTGGGACTTACTTGTTCACTCGTCTTTTTATTGAAGAGAGCTAAATTTTTTTCAAAATCAAAATCTTGGGTCATTGCGCGGTAGTCGATTGGAGCACCGAATGCTGCTTCATTTCGATCCGTCCATGTTGTCCGCACGTTGTACCGTTGTCGCAGTTTGTCTTTTTTGTTGTTATTATTAGTGTTGTTATTAGTATTCATACCAGGGCTGACTGTAACAAAGCAGATGGAAAAAGAGATAGAGAAATTCAGGAATCAACTTCAGAGAAATTTCGTTTCTTATCACAGAGCTATCACAAAAACAAGGCTTGTAGCAACGGAGATCTTGCAGAGGAAAATTTATCGACTAAGATTAGCAATCTTTAGGAACTCCTGCATTTCAAGATAGTTCGAAAGACACAAAATTGTGATTTCATTGTAACAATAGCAATCATTGTTCTATAACTATAAAAATAATAGGTAAAGTTCATTAGCTTCAGGAGACTGCTGTGAAATGCAGCCTTTCAAAACCAGCAATTACCATTCCATAGCAGAGCTGCCATTCCGTGTATATTTAATGACATTTTTCAATTCACCGGTGATTCCACCGATTAAGAAAAGATTACACAGTTCCGTTCAATATATTACTGGAACGCACAAAAATACTAGCATCTGTAATCTTTTCTCAACTGGTGGAGCTGTCGATGATTTTAAAAAAAACTTGCGGATATTTTATTAATCTAGCAGCGATTGCACCGATTGAGAAAAGATTACAGATACTAGTATTTTCAAGCATTACAGTCATTAGCTAAAATGAACTGTGTTATCTTTTCTCACTGGTGGAATCCAAAGCGAATTAAAAAAATTCCATCAAATATACACAAATATAGCACTGTTCTGTTGCGACGTTTGCACAATTTAGTTGGATTCATCACAGAGGGTGGCGTCAACCATTTTCATAGCTGTTTTTTTCTTTTGCGTTATTTTTTCATACTTGATACTTTGTTTGAGTAGGACTTTTACTTTCCTCTAACAGTTCGTTAGTGGAAACGAGTGAATAATTACCAATACTTCACCTTGGTTTATAAGTATTTGTGGTTGATCAAAAAAAAAAAAAAAAGAGAGAGACTCAAGTTCCTTTAGTCCACAATTTTCAAGCAATCAAGATCACGTGATCGAGGGTTTTCTACACCTCTGGAGGAAGAGATAAAAGTAATGTAAAAGAAAATGGGGCTTTTGCAAACTTTTGCTGTAAGCAAATCAGATGGATCTGATGTAAAAACCAGCTAAAATCACACTAAATAAGTCTAAAATTTAGTGATAAACTTACGAAACAGCTGAAACAGCAGGATCCAGAGACAAATAGAGACCCAGCACAACGCTTTCGACGGGTGTCCACTTTTCTGGCTCAATTTTGGTCGGAACTCATCGAAACAACAGCCAACATACCCCTATTGTTGACTGACGGGCGCGTGGTTTGCATTCGCCAAGCAAAACCTGTTTCCGTTTCTGGGTCCGTGGACCAATCACAGCCTTTTGTTGAGCTCACCATCCAACTTTAGGCGAAGGTTGATCGTTGAGGCCGATGAGTCCCGACAATAGTGTTTCACGAAAAGTGGACGACGCGCGCAACTACGGGAAGAATAGGGACTTGCACTGTCTCTATTTGTCTCGAGCAGGATCATAGTGGCAGAGCTACGCAGGTATCATGGAAGATTCCTGTCTACTTTATCACTTTCTCTACAGAGACAGAGACAAGTCTCTAATTAGATAGCGTAGCTTAGAATGCGTAGCTTCATCATAAAACTTGATTCTGAGAGAGAATTTTTTGATTATTAAGTGTACTTATGGTCACTTTTACATGTATGAATGCAAGAATCAACTCTTCAATCCCCTGTAGCAAAAATTTGCAAGAGTCTCATTGATGATTGATGGTTGGTGAAAATCTTTCGTGATGCAAGATAAGTTAACACAGCTGACTTACAATGATAATCACTGTCAGATTCGTTGGAACCTCCAGGTCTACTGTTTTTACTGGCGGCTAAGTCCTCACTAACAGTGTTGTGCATGCGTCTTGGCACTGGTTTCCTAACGAGGACAGTGCTCGATGAAGGAGGGGGACTTGCAGATTTAGCTTCTTCTAGTATTTTTAAATCTTGAATATCCTTAGCTCTGAAAACATTTAAAAAAGATCAAAAGTTACAAATTGATGAAAAAAATAAGTAGTAGCAGATACATCTTGGAAGAAAGGTCTACCGCCTGAAAACAATGGTTAAGCATGTTGGTTTTTCACAGCAAATGACTGGAGTGTGCCACGCTGAGGATTCTCTTCAGTGTGACATTGCGATAATGTATGCTGTGCCACTAATACGTCCAGTATGCTAATGCGCAGTTCTAACCGCAGGAATATTTTTTACCAGAACAAGGAACATTATTAGGTTCGTACACCCAAAACCCATGAGTAAGGCATAAAATTACTAGTGCTACAAGTAGAATCATGTGAAGAGCCCCTCTGCTTCATCCCATATGTTCCATATTTGGATCACCCATGGGCCATGTTGCAGGTTACCTTCAATCATTGCAGCGGTTGGTGAAATGGGAATACCGTCTACTTGTCGCAGTAAAAGCGTGCAAAGTATGAAAGTTGGTCTTACCTAAGTTCCAGTGTAGGCTTCGAATATGGCGTGCCATTCTTATAAACCTTAGTGAGGACTAAGCTTTGACTTTCACCATCAATTTCACTGACAACACCTTGATAGGTTCCTTTGGAGCCGCAACATTCAATGGAAACTACACAGCCAACCCAATTTTGAGCCATGGTAAATAAAACTTGTTAAGAATTCACAGAGAAAATTTAGAACATACTAAATGAAAAACGGGAATATTTTCGGCCAAATAGTACAAAGCTGTGCAAGATTTGGCTTGCAACGCTTGCGGAAGTAAATTTAAAATTTTTTCTAACCTAAAATTTAATGTAAAGCGAAAGTAAAGTACCGCTACCTAGGTGAGTAAAGCAGTAAAGCTAAAGCTGGTAACTTTGTCTAGCGCTGTCTATTAGCGGAGAATTGAACTTCTGAAATAAATAAAGCACTGTGATTCTATGTCTGTGATATGCACTGATAAAATAATAAAAAGCATTGGAAATTCTTGGCAGGCGACTAAAAATCCAGCGTTCTCGGCGTTCTCCTTCTTTCATTAAGTAGTGAATACTGGAAATTCTTCTCAATCCTTTTTCCATAAAAATCTAAACTATGTTACATCCTGTTAAGTTCTTAACTAGAAAGAACGCTTTTTTGTTAATTTTGTTCGCTGTATTGCTAACATTGTGGCAGGTGAAGCTGAAGTATTACATTGAGGATGCAAATTTAGTGGTTGCTGATGTAAGTCATAATGCTTCTTCTTTAAATTTCAGTCATGTCATCGGTAATTTTTAACAATGATTTTGAAAGCATCGGATGGGAGGCAGTCTCCGTTGAAGTTTACTTTTTGTCACCTTCGTCTGTGGGGTATCTTTGTTTGAACAAGTGGTGCAAAGACTGTTCATGTCTAATAAATGAATACGCTTTAATTCATGATAGGAAGCGGCCCACCACTTTTGATTGGAAAATTTTGCTTCTGTAAGGTACCGATTTGAATTGATTTTGATCTGGAGCCTTTGGTTATGGACTGATAAGCGTTTGCCCATATGGAAGAACTTATCAATTTACCTACCTTTTCAATAATTCAAGCGGAACCAAATTTAACCAACTCATCGATTGCTCCTCTATAGCCCCAAATTTTTATAACTTTCTTGCATAGAAGCACTTGTCAGGTATCGTAATGGCTCAGTGTGAAAGAGGGGTCGTTTTATGCGAAAGGACTGGTGACAGCTATTGCACAATCCGTTTTGTATTGTTACTCTCAAGCGTGGTTCCTAGTAAGACCCAACGCTACGGAGATGAATTAGAGGCGCAGGATTGGATCGTTCCTTGTGCTATGTGGAGGCTTATCATCAGAATGCAAGGAAGCAGCAGAATAGAGAAATGTTCAACTTCTTGTATTGCCCGCGCAGCAGAGAGTCAGATAACTTTGTCACCTGTGTGTCATTTTTCTCCGATGCGCTACTATTTTTGTTTTTCTTAGCGATTAATTTGCTTTGGGTATTTCAATAGTATTTTTTGAGCAAACATTTCTTACCTTACTTTTTTTTTTCCATTTGTGCGTTATCAATTGAGTAATTTGTATGTGCTAAGTACTAAATAAGTTTTCACTCAACAGTCCACTGTCTGTGATGGTTATGGCATCTAGGTCTATGGCATCTAGGTCACAACGTCTTCTCTTTGCAACTGAGTTTTGCTCCAATTCTTTCAAAGACCCAGCTTAAATTTTCATTCTTACTTGCCCTTTTTTTTTTGTCTTCCAGGATCATATGTATGTTGAAAAGAAGTATGATATCTACGGAAAGGAAGTTACGGAATTCTCTCCAGTAAAAGTGACGGTTTACTATGAAACCATGTGTCCAGACTCACGAAACTTTTTTGTTTATCAGTTACTTCCTTCTTATGAAGATATTCCTCAACTAATGCTTCTTGATTTGGTTCCTTATGGGAAAGCGACTGTAAGTAATTATTTCATTAAAGATCTTGACTTTTTAAGTCTAAAAACCTTTGTTCATTAAGTATGAGAGGTTCTGTTAGAACAATTTGTTCTTCTGACAATAAATGAGGCACGAAAATTCATATTTTCGTAAGTGCCATCAGACGTTGTAAAGATTGTGTAGCTTTTTGATCTTTTCAAGAGTAATCTAATGTCCACTCTGCTCGAGTTTTCTATGGAAAAATTTGTCTTATTTAAATGGAAAAATTTGTCCAATTGAAAGGAACTATGTGCCAAAACTTTCCTTCTTTTAGGTGCCTTCAATTATTTTTACGATTGGAAAAGTTCCACAATTTTTGTAGCGTTTAATAGCTTTCATGATATTATGAAGTTCCATGCCTCAAATTTCAATGCTATTTCCAGCAGTTACAAGAACAGTAATGATCATTCTCCATAATATAAATGCAATTAACTTGATTGTGTTTTTGGCAGTCTTCGCTGCTCTTACTGTCAATGTATGGTACTAAAATCAACAAAACTTTGATCTTTCAGGTTTCTGAATCTGGTGAGAATAGTTCAAAGTTACTGTTTTAAAACCTTATTAAATTTGACTACGATCCTCTCTGCAGTCTACTGTCAATTGATGTGCGGTCTTCCTTGGAGTCAATCAAGGGGTAGACCAGCCCCCGCACCAGCTATCTCGCCTATAGTGGCAACTTTTTTTTTGCGGTCGCAACAAAGCAACATCCAACGGCTCCTTTGTGGACTGTTTAGCGAAGATGTTGATGTCAGTAGCCAATCAGAGCGAAGCATCAATGTTTTGGTCGTTGGTAAGCAATCCACATAGGAGATATTGGATGTTGTTCCCCATGTTATTTTGTTGAGTCTTGAGTCCCCGTAAATGAAATCATCCACCGCGTGAGCGGCTAGTGTGTGGTCTTTGTTGTCTCTGACCCCTACTAGTATGACTATATTTTTGTATTTATTTTTTTTTTATTTTTTTTTTTTTTTACTATAAACTTGTTGTGATTGAACTAACCAATAATCAAGCATTGTTTGAGCCGCAATCAGTGGCGAGGCTTGCAATTTGGCAACCTTCCTATTTCCCATTTAAACACACTAGAAAGATCTAAGTGCTTGGTCATCGCCGATGACTGAACCGTTCGACTTTTTTGGTGAATTTAAATAGAGAAAATACATTGTTGCCAAATTCCACGCCTCGCCACTGGCCGCAATTGGCTTTGAGAAGCTGAGGTCTTTCAGTTTCATTCAACCGAACACTTTTTCATTTCAATTTATTTTTTGGCCTCTGCAGACATCGAAAACCAAAGACGGATACGACTTCAGCTGTCAGCACGGTGAAGGGGAGTGCTACGGCAACAGACTGCACGCCTGTGCAATCAATGCGATCACCAATCAGTCGATGCTTTTAAAAGTTTTGACGTGCATGATTTCAAAAAGTTTCAGTCCTGATGACAGTGTCGAATCTGTAAGTACACCCTCAAATTATGGAAATCAATTTCTTTATCTGATCACACGTTTTTTTGTAAGGAGAAAAGCTGAGAGGTGCTGAGATATGCAGAATTTTCTTTCCTTTTCAAGTTTTTACGCAATTAACGATGGAACTACCTAGTTTTCTTGGCTCTTTTAAGACTTTTTCCTCCTACTTCTGACAAGAATTTCCTATTTTTTTTCAAATCTACCAATTTGACCCTCAGTTTCTCTACAAGTCAAATAAATAAAAACATTATATGAATTTTCTTTCCTTTTCAAGTTTTTACGCAATTAACGATGGAACTACCTAGTTTTCTTGGCTCTTTTAAGACTTTTTCCTCCTACTTCTGACAAGAATTTCCTATTTTTTTTCAAATCTACCAATTTGACCCTCAGTTTCTCTACAAGTCAAATAAATAAAAACATTATATGAAAATGAAGCAAAAACATTTAAATAAGAAAAAGCAGGATGACGGTGTCTTGGCCTTGGTGTTTGAGTGGAAATTCTCTTTTTTCTATTTTCACTAATTTTTTACTTGTGCTATAACACCTTAAAAATGGCGGGAAAAGAAAAAATAAATTTTCTTAAAATTTAAAAAAAAAAAAAAAAAAAAAATTACTTTGTAAGGATGTTTCAAAAAGCAAATGCTGAAAGCTTTGTAAAAATAATAAAATTGTGGTTGATTTGAATACGGGGGCAAATTTTTCCCCCGACATGTTTTCCAATATTTACCCTAATCTTCATGATGTTTTTTAAAGCCAACGATGTTCTTTTCATGTGAGTTCAAAACATACCTTCTCCTGCGTTAACACACCATGCGCTGAAGTCATATCTCAAAACCTGTATTTTATATAAGCGTTTGAGCAATTTGTTCCTTGAGAGGAACTCCATGCAGTGAAAGGATAGCCAATTTGACAGGAAGAAAAGGAACAGTGGCATAAAATGATTCTTATGAAACTTTTTCACTTTTATCCACTAACAACTGTGATGCTTTTTTTTCAGGTTGAGGCATTATTTGAAAATTTTACTGAAGAGTATGTTTTGTTTCAGTGTGTCAAACCATCAGGAGTAACCGTAGATTCTCTGATCAAGTGCGCCAAGAGCAGTGTGGGTGATAAATTGTTAAATTACTATGGTGAGCGAACGATGAGCGAACGGCCGAATATATTTTCAGAGTTTATACCAACTGTTCTCCTCAATGGCGTAAGTTTCATTCAATCCACCAATTGTTTCTCAGTCCGAATTCATTTGTTTATAAAAAATAATGTAGAGCACTCTTTCTCCTTGTGTGCTCTTTTTTGTAAAATTGAGTTATTCTTTGGAAAAACCATGTATAACGAACAACGCTATTTTGAGAAAAACTTTTTTTGGAAATTTGAGTGCGTGTATTTTTAATTCTAATATTCCAATTTGTAAAAACAAAAGGTTGTTAGAAAGGGCATTCTCTTGTAAATTATCATACGAATAGGCAAAATTATACTCCGTTGAGAACGGCACAGGAGAATAATAATAACTCAATAAGTCATATGTGGTTTCTTCAGAGATCAACTTTACCATTATAATATTCTGGTAATGGTAGCTCTTACTTTTAAGAATTCACACTGTCTTGCTGTATTAATTATCCAGCACACCAACAAATGCAATGAAAACGAATCATGAATGGTTCATTTTACGCACGAACCCTTACATACTATGTATGTCTGGAAAGCTTAGAGCATGAGGATATTGAGGATTCACAGTTCGGGTTCTCTGGTAAAACCATGTTTACACCTTTATGTGGTTTCTTCAAAGAATGACTATTTTCTCCCTATTTTTGACTGTTTTTGGGAAAAAAAAAATTTCAGTAAGAAAAAAGCGTTGCTTCTTCTCACCTTCCTCTTGTGGCAAGATGTCTTGTTGTTTAAGTTCCAAGAAGATACTCCTTTGAAATTTTTAATGGAAGGATTGTTTTCTATGGCTTTCTCCATTATTTTCTCACGCACTCAGTTTTCTGTAAGAAATATCTTTTTTTTTTTTAAATCGTTACCATTAAAAAAAAGCAAAAAAATAATATTTATGCTCTTACAATTTTGGTTAATCACACTAGTTACTCAAGAAAACTAAAGTAAAACGGAAATAAATGAACAAAAGGAGAAATGGGTTATGTTCCTGCTGCCGTAGTTTTCTCTAACCTCTACTAATCTTTTTTTTATTTTCTCACAGGAATACGGGAGACAAAAACTGAGACTGAAAAACTTGCGCCGTGAAATTTGTGCTGAGTATCCCAAGGTATGATGATTTTTACATTTATCTCCTTTTTAAATTTCTGTCAAGGATGAAAGCTTTAAAAAATCTGTTGGCTAGGAATTTTTTTAGAATCAGATCCAGCACTTGCCAGAAATCCAGAACCTAAAAATAGTACATCAACGTATGCGACCCAAGTTTGCTCAAGAACCTCAACAAGTATGGATTGGTCACCGGTCAGTGGGCTGTATTGGACGGTCAAAAAATGATTTGGGTGTTACCACAAATTAACCTCAAAATAAGTATCAGGATAGATAAACCAACAAATCATAGCACGTAGGGGGAGTCAAGTAGACAGTAGATTGGCCCTAAGTAAAGTAGTGTTGGGAATGTTCCCAAGGCTACGCTGTTAAAGATATGTGAGGTTAGATCCGCTATCTTTAGGTACAGCCCAAAGCTTATCTGTCCCTAACATTTATTGGGCCTTACTCACTTTTTCCTATCTTTTAGTCAAGTAGGCCTCTTTAACGGCATAACTGTCCACAAAATGCACCAAACATCAGTGTACTTTTTAACTAAATTTTAATGCATTTCAATGAATTTTCTTGCTAATTACATCAAAATTGTGCTAATTCATAGTATTTGGGATGCTGATTTCAAGAATGTTATCATTTTCTACTTAACTCGTCCCGGTTTTACGCATATTCTACTTTCAAACATTTTTCGCGATAAAGTTTATATTGTGGAAAATCTAGAATATTTCGATCAAAACCAAGGCCAAATTCGAACTTGGCAGGTCAATTAACGTGGGATCACCCTCTCATCGCTCAAAATTAGCTATAATTTAAGAAAAAACCCTATGTTTGTGTACATTGGGGGCGGACACCTATGTCGTTAAAGCGTAAAAATCCTTTTAGTTCCTTCTTTCGTATTCTCACCCTGCTTCTAAAAAATTTTTCATGACTATGCAAGTACATAGCAATCTTAACGATTAGATGTAACACTGTTCCTTTTTTCCTGTTTTTAGGACAACATGCCTGATGTCTGTTGAAAACGAGGCATTGAAATGCGTTTATCTAGAATGGTTTGGCTATTGTGATTTTCATGGTAACTCACCTCCAGTCTTTCAAAGAGCCCTACCCCAATCGGTTTGCCCTCTTGGTTTTTCTACTTATTAGTTAATTTTCTTTTTTTTTTAAAGATTTCATCCTCTTTTTTTCCTGTGCTCCTGTTAATTTTGAAAGACTCAAGTTTAACATTTGATGACCAAAAAGCATTTTCTCTCAAAATATTTGAGATTTTTTAAAAATTATGAAACTTTTAGAATTCTACTAGGTTTTAGTCATAGGCTCTATTGCCTAGATTTTAAAGGTTCGTAAAGCATGTAGGTACTAGTTTTAAGTTCCAAACTGAATCTGTCCATAAGTAGCCGTTAATTAAAAACGGAACTTATTTTCTGGATGTCCCTCGTATTTACAGTGGTGGCCTGTGCAACATGGCAGCCAAGGATTTTCTCCATTTAAACCAGCGGGACAAAATGCGCGTAACCAACTGGACACCTGACTTCTAAAAACTGGAAAAGGCTAGTGAAAATGTTGAAAAAACAAGTCAAAAATAGGCTTTAGTAGTGCCAAACGGTGCCTCCTAACATCTCAGAAAATGCCGTTTTTTCCTATTTTTACGTTTAATAAATATTTTGACTTTTAGGGTGTAACGTACAGGACATCTGGGAGGAACTCAGGTGGCCACTTTGTTACGCGTGTTTTGGTTCCAATGTAAAACTATTGGTTCTTGTTGGGGCAATCTGCTGTCCCTAAAACGATTTGTTACTTAGGTTTAAATGGAATGAAGCATTGTTGCCAGATTACTGATTACCAACTCTGATTATTTAATAAAATTCTATGTGTTTGTCTCAGTCAAGTGTTTAAATAGGGCATGTGCATGGGTCTGAACTGAGGTTTTTTTTACGAATACAATGAAAGTACTCTGTGAGCTGAGAGGTGTCTTTGGTTTTTTCTGAGGTACCTCTATTTTGGGGATACGCCCCAGTAAAGTTGCAATAAATTGTGTTGGCTAAGACGTCATAACACAAAATTTCCATTTGAAGCAATGTATTTTGGGCTGGAATTGCTTCCTCAGAACTTCAAAACCTAGGAACAAACCTAAGGCATCCTCATTTTCAGCTCAAGGAGTACTATCATTTGTTTTTATAAAAAACGCCAAAAAGACAAAAAAAAAAAAAAATTAATTTAAAAAATTTGTTGTAAAATTAAGACAATTGAATGTGCCCTATGATCACAGAGTATTACAATCAGAATGAATTCTTAAACTCAGTTTGATAAATTTACCTCCGATATCTTTTGGTCCGCCATGTGAAAAATGAGTATTTCCGGCAATCTTCGGCAACCGGCCGGGTTCTGATCGGTTGTGCGTCAACTGTGATTATAAATATAAGCTCAAAAATATTTTGAGAAGTGAGCAGGCATGGTTGCCATTTTGTACTGATAAATTTTAAATCTTGTTTCCATTGGCATAGTATGGGAATGTGCGTTTTGATTGTTCTATTCTGTGCCACTATCAGGAGTGAATATGGAAAATGTGCAATTTTAAATTTTTTGTCAAATCGTCGTCCATTGCAAGTTGGAAGTTTAACAAATTGACTTTCCCCCTAATTTCAATGTAAGAAATAATGCTCTTTCAATCTGTGATGTCAAAAATGCCAAATTCTCAATGGTTTTTAGTTAAAAGGGAAAGCGTACTGGCAATAATGGCATAAGCTATCAAAGCCAAGGAGTTAGTCAACTTTGTTTTTGCTCCTCTAAAAAGTTGCAAAAGTCGACTTACATCTATATGTCAGACGGACGACGAAATTGTGTTTTTGTTTTTGTTTTTTTTTTTTTATTTAATCCCTTGAAATGAACAATTATTTTGAAAAGAACAAATGTAAGTGTTAAATCAGGCTCATGAGAAATATTACTACTCACCAATTTCTGACTCCCTTAATGGGATAGGCTGTTATTCTGATTTTCTATTCTATATTTTGTCACAAGCCAATATTATCTGGCTCTCTTTAATGCATCGAGATCTTTACCAGATTTTAGGTCAGTGGTTAGCGTTCAGATAAGCTTACACTGTGGTGAGTTCATTTTGAGTTTCTCTTTTTCATGTTTTACCCATTGTTGAATTGTTCTATCCCCCCCCCCCCCCTCTTTTCTTTTTTTCATTTTATGTTGATTCGTTTGTTATTTCTCTTTTGTAAATTTTATTTATTGTATTATGGTTGATTTTTTTAATTTAATTTCTTGTGAATATGTAAATAGTCCGCGCTTAGAAAATTAATAATTTGATCAGCTTAAGTATTTTGAAAGTTTTATATTTTTTCAAGTACTGGTCTAAATTCAATTACCTTTTTTTTTTAAAGCTTTAAGAGCATCGCCTTTAATGTTCTTCCGATTGATGAATAATTTTAGGATGTTACTTTTACGCTTGGGAAGCATATCGTCGCAGCTACAAAAATGCTTTTTTTCCATGTCAAAGATTGATTTTTTCTCTCTCACATTTTATATGCTGCACTTTTGTGCTCTCATTGGGTGAGATTTTAGATAAAGAAAAATAAGTGTTCGCAATTTTATAGGGCTATTTTCCAAGTTGTCTCCTTAGCTTTAACAGAGACAGCATGCCTTTTTTTACCCTCTTGAAAAATTATGTTTTGTTGCTCATTTTTGTTGTTTATTCTTGATGATGTGGGCATTGGAAATCTGTTCCTTGTCTATCTGTCTTACCGTCTTTCAAAAATTCACAATTAGAGTTTGAAGATTATTTTTTTTTGTCATGGTTTTCAAATTTTAAATAAACCAGAAAAAATTATGATCATAGTTTTAAAAATCGTAAAATGGTGAAAAGATGAAAATTTACCAATTGCGTGTAAGGAGGGTCTGATGGAGGTAAAGTCTTTTTTACATACAATTTTTAACTTGATTTTACAGTAGCTTAATATATAGTTTTAATTTTCCAAATTGTTATGACACTTCCCCCAACACTTCCTGAGCTATGGGATTTTTCTTAATGTAATCTTAGGTTCGTACAATTTTTGGTTACAGTTTGAAGTGCAATTTGCATGTAAATTAATTGTGTCTTACTGACTCCTCTTGCACGCAATTGTGTATTTTTTTCTTTCTAACTTTTATCTCTTCTAAAGGTTGGTATCAAGACCTTGTATCTAGTTACAGTCAGCGATTTAAGAAATGTCAGTCGACTCCTTAAATTTTTGTAAGGTAGGCCACCTGCAAAGCTTTAATTCATTGTGACAAGTATTGTGGGTTGCCTACCTCCACCAAAATCTAAGGAGTCTACTGATATTCTTTAATTTGTTGACTGCACATTTAAAACAAACATTCAAACTGAAAATGAGACTTGTAAACATAACTCTTAAGAAATTTTTGATTTACTGATCTCTTTTTTTCTCACTTTTCTCAACATTTTTAGCATTAATATCTCACTCTCCAATATTTATTGAATCAATAAGGTTGCTCTCAGCGGTGCAATTAAAATATTTGATTCAATGTCAATTTTTATATTACTGACAACTCATTTGAAGAGAATCATTATTCACAAAGAATGCATTCAAATTTCTGATAAATTTCTCAATTTTAAGAAGGAAAGTCTAATCTGCCAACTATCTATTTTTCTTTTGCATCGATTGTTGATGGAGCAGAGCTCCCTCCAGAGATAATCTGAATCCTCACTGAGATATTCTGAAACACTTTCTAGGAACCTCCCCTTTTTCCTTCCTTGTCTTTTGTTGAATGGGTCATTGCTAATAAGTCTTGTCTCGTGTGATGTGGGAAATAGAAATAAACTGTAGGGAATACCTTACAAATACTTTCTCATACCATTTTAATCTGGGGGAGATCCCCAAACCCCCCCCCCCCCCCAAAATGCTGGGGAAGATTCCCCCTTAAAATTCTGGCGGGGACTCCTAGACCCCCTTTTAAAACTAACTTAAAAGTTAAAATTTCAAAAAAACAATAAAATCTTCTGGGGAATGGAGAAAGCAACATTAGTGCATCATCTGGATGGATATAGATCAGTGGTTCAAAATTATGTGAGTATACGGACTAACCGATGGACTGACGCCACGGAATTTTGTTGAAACCCCTGTAAATTTGAAAGGGTTAAGAAATATTAAAATTTGATGAAAGGATGTTCTTTTGGATAGTATTTGACATGATAAGTGGCCATTAATTTGTATAAATCATGATTGACTTAGTCGTGAGAGCCCAATTATTGAAACAAAATACGTTAAAAATCTCTGCGCCATCGTATTACTTTCTCAATTTTTCTAACTGTGCCGAAGTGAGAAAGTAAAATGGAAAAAAGGGATGGAAATAGAGATAAAGGGCGACAGAAAGTACTAGAGATAAATTTAGAGAGTTAAAGAGGAAGGGTTGGAGAAGGAGGAAAGAATCATGAGAAAGCGATAAGGATAAATGGTGATTCTGGATAATGGAGAAAGATTCAGAGAGTTGATAGTAGGTATAGTTGGAGAGAGAGAGAAAGAAATGACAATGAATGGAGAAAAAGGCGAAGAGATAGGGACCAATGGGTGAAGATGGAGAGAAGTATAAGGAGAGAGTCAGTGGAGGGAGGGAGGGAGGGAGGGAGGGAGGGAGGGAGGGAGGGAGGGAGAGAGAGAGAGAGAGAGAGAGAGAGAGAGAGAGAGAGAGAGAGAGAGAGAGAGAGAGAGAGAGAGAGAGAGAGAGAGAGAGAGAGAAGTTTTAAAACATGGAAGAGGGTAAAGAAAGAATATGAAGAATGCGTATGAATGGTGTTTGGCTTTTGACATATCAATTGAGTGTTATTAACAGTCTGTGGAGTGACTGAGCTGCATGCTGTGTGAGTGTGTGTGTGTAGTGTCTGTGTTTAGAGGAAGAAGGGAAGGGGGAAAGAACTCTCACAGGGATTGAGGGACAGGGAGACAGGGGGACAGAGAGAGAGAGACAGAGAGAGAGAGAGAAAGGAGAGAGAGAGAGGAGAGAGAGAGAGAGATGGAGGGAGACAAAAGTGAAGTGAGTAAATTGGCTTCAGACTCAGTTGATATGTGTCGACTACTGAGCTGAGTTGACTTGCATCAAAACTGACTCTTTACTCACGACTCACGAGTGTTCAAAACAAACAATTAAATGTTTCGCATTTGTCCAGTAACGATAGAAGTTCCCCCCTTGGCCAGACGTTCCTAAATCTAAAAAAAAGAAATGATAATAAAACACAAATTTCAATGAGACTAACTCGCTTTCTCTTTGACCATGGATAGATTTCATTTTATCTATTTTTGTCTACTATCAGTATTCATTTTAGAAGTAGTGTTAAGTTTCCTGTTATATTGTTTCATCGTAGAAATCGATGTCAAGTGTTTGAAAATTTACGAAACTTTAGTTATTAGTGATGATAGCAGAATAATTAATCGGATTAAACGAAATGATCGTAGTGATCCAATCCTAGAAAATTCCGTTACCCAGCATGTCGAGTTTTACAATCCAAATTTAAAGTCAGAGTTAGAGGAGAAAGAGAAAGCGAACCATCCAACATCGGAAGAAAATCACACAACAACGGATAATCCCTGGAGGTGGCTCAACACCTATTCTAGAATACCTGTGAGTGAAATTTTAATGTTATTCATTCATCTATTTATTTATTCACTTATTTATACATCATAGAAAATGATATTTTGATTTATTTTCTTACAACATTAACCCTTTCTGTCACAAATTATGAAAGAAGTGTCATTGTAATCTGAGACCTATACCATTAAATTGAACGAACTTTTCTCCTATGATCTCATGTGTGAGTCAATTTTTCTGAATTTCCATAAGGATCCATGTAAAATGGTCGTCCATTATAACGGACAACGGACGGAAAGGGTTAAGGAGAGTGAGGAAAAAAAAGGAGAATTTGTAAAAACAGATACTGCAAATTTACTCAGGTGCAGCTGATATAAGGTCCAAGGTGTGACAGTATTTTTGTCTTGAGTGCTGCTGAAAAGTATGTTGCAATGAATGTTCTAGGACGTTTTGGAACAATTTAGGAAGACTTAGAGCGACTTGGAAAATATTTTTCAGTTTCAACTCTTAGGTACCTATGAATTTAGTCTTTAAGTTATTAGCTAATTCTAATTATTATTAAATGTATTTCATTTGAGATGTCCACCTTCAAAACCAGCTTATTTCATGGAAATTGAAAATTGAGATAACGCTTGTATGATGTTCTCTTTGCAGTCCTGCATAAGGTTTACAGGCAAAATTCAAGGGGGATAAATATTATCTGGCTTTAAAATCATTGGAAAAATTGTGTTTTTTGTTTGTTTCTGGGGTTATTTGTAAGAGTGTTTGGCCGGTTTTTCAAGTTGACATTTTCTTTGGCCTGTAATAAATTAAAAACAAACCTATTTGTAGCATTTGTGGCGCAACAAATGACACATTTCAGCAAATATTTTACACTTTTAAGTTTTCCTATTTAACCTACAGTACTGCCACATCTTGCTGTGGATTTTTTAAACCAAGATTCAACATGCATATCATCAGGTCTGGTTGTTATCGCCAAATCGGGAAGTCCAATGTTTGGGAACTCTGTTTCCTGATCTCACCGCCATCTTAAATTCGACTATCCTTTGAAGTACGAATTGCCAAAGCAATAAACAAGCTGCTGTGAAACGTTCTTATTTGACTATTTTAACAATTTTAACTGAAAAAAAAGGTTGCAAGGGAAACTGTTAGTGTATTTTTTGCTATCAAGAGATGTTTAGTTGACTTTAAATGAAGTTCTGTAATGAGATTCCTAAATAATGGACGGACCATCAGAGGGGGCCGGAAGCAACCGGCCAGACGTGATGTATATGGATCTTGGTATGAACCAAATGTGAATTAACAAAAAACTTATTGGGAAACCCCCAAGTACTGCCAATGAGCTCCCATTGTTTTAGAAATTGGATTTTCCCTGTTGTGGCGTTGCCAATGTAATTTGAAGTGTCGTAAAACAGAATGGATGAATTGAAGTCCTTGCCAAGAGAAGGGTGAATAGAAAAACTTATGCATTTTAGAAAAACGTGTCGAAAGTTTCAGGGTTGTTTTTCGACACTTCTAAGTTGAAAATCGATGAAACCAAATCTTGGTTTTATTTATTTCCTACTTCAAAGTATCGAAACACCACTTTCAAACTCTCCAATGCGTTTTTCTTGATTGCATACAGTTTCCTTTATGCCCTTCTCTCGGCAAGGTCTTTAATTATTTAATTAATAAATTAATGTGAATTTGTTTCTGTTTAGAAAGGAATGTAGGTAGGCACATAAGTAAGTAAAAAAAAAAAAACAAAAAACAAAAAACAAACAAAAAAAAACAAACTTTGTGAGATTTAATGTAATATCTGTGATATAAGCATGACAAATTGTAGCGCATTGATGATTGGTAAAAGATGATCTAGCCAAGGCTGCTGATGATATTGAGATAGCTGCGCCTTGTGTTAGCGAAGCTAGTCAATTTGATCGGACTGGATCAATCTTCTCTGGGTTGGAGCCTCAAGTCGGCTCTAACCATCCTATTTTCTGAAGGGTTATTCCATGATGAATGTAACACCCGTTACTTTTTTAATCTCCTGTTTTCCGCAATAAATTCAAATAAAATTTAAATTTCAGAACTGGAGACTGTTATGTGTTGAAAAGAACAAAAGTCTGAAGAATCACAGTTTATTTACCTTGTTTGAATTTGAAAAACACTAAGCAAAGTGTTACGGGTGTTTCTCGGTTAAAATGGATTGACCCTGAAATTAAATTGAGATAAAGACATTCTAACTGACTCGAATTGTCCGTTAGAATATTTATTTACTCGTAATTCACAATGACCCTTTTTGATTAAATACTCAGTCACTCATGATTCACAATAACGCTTTAAAACTATTCGGAGATTTAAGAAAAATCCTATGTAAAACAAATTAAGTTAGATTTAATTAGACAAGTCTATCGGTCGCTGTAAAACACCCGCATAAGAATGAAGCCAGCAGCTAGGGCAGTAGCCCTTCCTTCTATCTACTACAACTTGGAAACTGAATCTTCTGTAAGTTCTGAAAGCGGTACCTAGTATTAGGGTTACCAACCACTCTCCTTACAGAGGACATGCCCTCCTTACTACTCTCCGTCCTGTCATCCTCCCACCTTCTTACTTTTTTTTTAAATTCCTTTACGCGGAGAAAAAAACTTCGGTTTATATGGAACGCTGTGGGTGTTTGGTTCCAGTAACTGAAGTTTTCGGTTGTGCATACCGTAGTCTTCAGTCGGAACGAAATGTGATTCATAGTATCAGTCACACTTTCCAAAATCTTCTGTACTCCTTACTGAAGTTTGGTACTCACAACAGAAAACTTCGGTTACTGTAACCGAACTCCGCGGTCTTCCATATGAGCGGAAGTTCAGTTCTCATAACCGAATTTTTTTCTCTGTGTAGTCATGTTTTGTTTCTATCTGACTCCCTTTTTCAAAAAAAAAGCTAAAAGCATGCAGTGTCAAACATCTGCATTTTTATGAATTTCTGTTGCTACACATACCAAGTCAATATTGCAACACTCAGAGAGTAGCTCGTAAAAAAAAAAAAAAAAAAATCTATAAATACGTTTGTTAAGAAACCTGGATGTCAATGAGTTCTCTTTCCCTGTATAAAATCACTTATTCTGCACGGAGAAAAAAAATTTGGTCATGAGAACTGAACTTTGGCTCCTATGGAAGACCGAGGTGTTTGGTTACAGTAACCAAAGTTTTCGGTTGTGAGTACAGAACTTCAGTTAGGAGTACCGAAGGTTTCGGTAAGTGTGACTAATACTATGACTCACATTTCGTTCCTACGGAGCCACTTTGGTTCTCCTAACTGAAAACTTCGGTTACTGGAACCAAACACCCCCGGTGTTCCATATGAACCGAAGTTTTTTTCTCCGTGTGAAGTGACCACCTGAATGATCTTTTCCTACGGAGCCACTTTGGTTCTCCTAACTGAAAACTTCGGTTACTGGAACCAAACACCCCCGGTGTTCCATATGAACCGAAGTTTTTTTCTCCGTGTGAAGTGACCACCTGAATGATCTTTTTTTATCTTTACCCTGCTAATTCCAGCTTGTCGAATAATTTTCCCTAATGCTGAAATTCCCTTGCGTTTCTTGTAAGAGATTTTTGGCAGATGGGGAAGATTCTGCTCCGCTCAGAACAGTGGCCCTTTAATATACGTACCAAAAGACCAAACTCTTCTTTGTATCTCTGCTAGGATTACTCCAAATCAAGTGCCTGATTAATTTTCTTAAGATAATCTCAAGAATATTTACCTAGCTTTTATGGGTATCATTTTCTGGAACGATCCAAATTGTCAGAATGGACTTGGAATTTTGGTGAAGAGACTTTTTGTCCAATTTTATTTTTGGTCTATTATTTTTGGTCCAATGATAATTTGTTGATGATTTTTGGTCCGATTGGTTTTAGTCCAGTTAGATTTTTAGTCCTCTTCTTTCATTTCCGATGAGACATTTTGTCTTGCTGGATGGAAGTTTTGACTAAATGTCCGCAAACTCAAAGTGAGACAAAAGTCAAGCATAAGAAAAAGTTACCAAAGAACCAGACGGACAAAATTACTAGAGTGTAGCGTCAGATCCATTTTAGGCCTCTTCTTTTAAAGTAAAAACTTTTAGTTTTTAAATTTTTATCCAAAAATCTTAAGTTAATTAACGCAAAAGTTGTGTCAGTTTAGAAATGTTTTCAACATTCTCTCTGCTCCGCTGTAAAGTTCAGGCAGGGAATTTAAAGCATCTTTTTGTGTCACTTGATTTTATTTGTGAACTTTTTTTTTACTCTGCGTTAGTTGTAGTTTTTGAAACATCACTTTGTGACTTTTACTGTAATAATACTTAAGTTTCCTGGTTATTATGTTTAAAGTTTTTTTCGAGTAAATGTTTTTAGTTACTCACGCAAGTTTTCGTCTTCCTCGATTCATTTCTCCTTGTGCTCAGCTTTCAAATGAGTTAAGAGAACTCAAAACCAATGATTTCTCTACTCTTTGCATGCTGATTGATATTTCTTGGAAAACTAAATCTCTTTGAATTTTTGATCAGTTTTTAGATGGATGATTTCTATGTATCATGACTCTTTTTTTTTCCCGAGGGTTTTCGGACGGCATTTAGCAAAAAGTAGTAATGGCATCATAGATTTGCCATTTGTAGCCTAACTTTTCTTCTCCCCCTCAAAGGAAGAAAATTCTAGATGTGAAGAATGACTTTTGAAAATATCACGAGAATCTGTGCTTTCGTTTCTTTTTTCTTTATAGGATATTTAAAATGTCCGGAAGCAATGGCAACGCCAATATCACTTGGTTCCATTCAGCAAAAGCCATTCATTAGTACAAAGCAGCTGTATGAAATTGAAAATAAGAGTCTTAGTGGCTGTAAGGAAGTGCAAGGAATTTATTTGTTTAATTAATCACTTGAGTTTGCAGAAATTTGATTGTCAAATCTCTGCAAATATCATTGTGTTGTAAAAACCTATAGTCTGTTCTTTCTAACTTGAGACCTGGCGATTCAGGTAGATTTGCCTTCTGTGGCAACGTAGGAGTGCTAACCCGTGTCAGTCCGCCGAGGTGACAGAACTGCTGCCCAACTCCCGGGCTATGACAACCTATAGAAGTGTTGCCATTCTTTATTTTCCGAAATTCATTTATCTCCCGCTCATCAGATCTCAAGTTAGAACAAACAGACTTAAAAGTTATTAATGATCAAATTTATTTTAATTTAGAAAATAACCAAAATTTCAGTCTACATTAGTCAATGAACAATGTTTTTGCTGAAAAATTAATTATATTCTTTTCCAGTGATACAGAAAGAAATGCTTTCAAGCTGTTTCAATCTTTGCTTTGTTATTATGAGCTACAGAGTTTATTGCCCCTTGAAATAATATCCTCGTCTTCTACGACAATTAATCTTTGTTAGTGAGACTGATTTCATTCATATTGAGCAAGCGTTTCATTTACTCTTTCTTTTACAAACTCCATTTTCACACTATGCTCAGAACTCATTGATGAAAAATAGAAAGTTTCTTTTGCTCAGTAGTTGTGGCAGCAGGGTCAGGTCAGGTCAGGTCATGAGCTGTAATTATCCTCAATTGGCCCTCCAAGATAAAATCTTTTTAATTTCTGATGTTAGTCACTCTTTAATTTATCTCGTTGTTTAGTTTCTGTCACCATTGTGAGAACTTTGTTACATAAATATTCACGGATCTATACTTTTTGTTTTTATGATTTGCTATTTTAACCATTCTTGGTTTCTCTCTGTCAACTAGTGTTTTCCTGGGTTTGTCTTTGAGAAAATAAAGGTTCCTCTGGGGTAATGGGGTTATTGCAAACTTTTGTTACAGTGTTATGATAGGTCATTTCTTTTGTAAAATTGTGTAAAAATCACATAGAAAGCATGGAAAAGTCCACAAGTTTTCTCTCAAACTCAAGAATTGCGTTTAACGAGCAGGTCAAAACTGGGGAATCCCATCTAAACTTAACTTTTTATGAAAGTTAGAAAAAGTGAGAAAAGTGATTAATCATAGACGAAGCTGTAATTAGATGAGATTCCCCCATTGTGACTCGCTCATTCGACCGCCGTATTTGAATTTTGTGAAACACATTCATTGAGTTTGTGAGTGGATTTTGAGACTTTGAAACTTCCAATGTGATTTTCATGCAAGTTTACGTAGGACTTGACCCTCCATAACGCCATTGCAAAAGTTTGCATCCGACCCATCCTCTGTGCCCTGCATGATGGGTGTGGGACTCATGAAAACTTTTGCTTCATCGACTATAATTGTCAGCCAACTCAAAAAATACTTTCTTATTTTCATTTAAAAACACTAAATATTGCGAAATTTGCAAAGATTCAAGTGCTGCTCTGAAGAACGGCTCTTGATACCAGTTCAAATTGTATCTGAAATTTTCATACCATTCTCAAAATATTTAAAAAATTAATAAATTTTCCCTAGGAGTTAGAACGTATTACGTACTAAATCTGTAAGTTTGAAACCGGAAATTTTCTTGCTTTTATTTCTAACAGTTTAGGTTGGTATCTAGGAAATTAATTAATCTCGAGAAGACTGTTTTGAATTTAATTCTATAGAATGGCGCAGGATAACTTTGAGATTTACAGTATTTACATTTTATTTTTGTTTTTTTTTTCAAAATATTTAAGTTTTCAACCTGGGTGCGAGAAGGGCGCTTCTCTCATTTAAAATACATCGAAGAAATGACCCATTTAATTTTATAATTGATTCATTTGCAAATTTATGATATTATGCTGAGAAAACCATAAATTTAAAAAAAAAAAAAAAAAAAAAAAAAAAAAAAAACCAGGAGAAGTAAACTGAAACACAAACTTGAAAGCTGTGTTTAAAAAACGCAAAACTTTCAAAGTTTTAGTTGCAGTTTTTAAGTTTATTTATCAGATTATCCTGCTTTAATTCAATCCCAAAGGTAACCATCTTTCCACTCATTTCTTTTCTGTTGGATCTTCTAGGTTGTTGCCTTAGAACAATATTGTAGGGACACTCAAAATTACTGCCCGCCAGGCCCACCCGGTCCCCAAGGACCTCAAGGATTACCTGGACAGAGAGGGAACGAAGGACCCAAAGGCGATAAAGGAGACCATGGATTCCCAGGAGATCCAGGTGTCAGGGGGCCCACAGGATTGCCAGGTGAACCTGGACCACGTGGACCAAAGGGTGAAATGGGAAGCACCGGTAATCAATTCATTGCTCTATTTCAATCAGTGACCTTTTATTCTTTTTTTTTTTTTTTTTTTTTACGACACCAGAAGGAAATGCTCAGGATACAAATAGTTACACTGGAAAATCAGTTTCTTTCAAAACTATGGTGTAATATCGAAAAATTGCCGGAGATCTGTAAAAAACTGGTTCTAAGGAAATGAATTCATTCGTCAACTTTAAAAAAAATTAGCCAGAAGGTAATTTTTTTAGAATATTTGATAATTAGATCCTTTATGAGACGAATACGTATCTCAAACAGTTGATTGCAACAAAATTAAGAAACGTGACTTTAGTGGGTTTCTTAATATAGCAATTGGTGTTTCAAGTGTCTTGCGTGGTTTCAGGGGAACAAAAATTAGATTGAAAAAACACATCAAAACACATTAAAACAACACACAAAATTAAACACATTAAAGAAGGAATTATGAAATTATTAGTAGACTTTAAATTTATGATATGATAAAAGCCATGAAATAGAGTACAGCTATAGTAGTCCGTAAGTGGCACTGCCTGGATAAGGAAATCTGCGGGCTCATCGTTTACTTCCTTGTTAAACCGATAGTGAAGACTGCCTATGAGTGATGCTGTCAGTCGAGCATTGTAGGACTTGGCTGTCGCTCTGGTTACCATTCCTGGTCCTGGTCCTACTAAGCTTGACCAAAGCATCACTCATCAGCAGTCTTAATTAGCGGTTTAGCAAAAAAGTAAACGATCAGCTTGCTGGACAAGGGATGTAACATTGTAACACATACAATTAGTAAAACAATCACCCTTTATTCTCAATTTACATAAAAAACATGTTACCTTTGTTCCAACTGATTGCTCACCTTGTCCTTTTTTCATAGGAGTAGCCGGGCTTGATGGAAGAGATGGTGTGCCTGGAGAGCCAGGCTTGGATGGTATTCCAGGGAGGAATGGATTAGATGGAATTCCAGGAAATAACGGATTACCAGGCAGGGATGGAAGTCCTGGGTGTAATGGAACAGATGGTAAGTCTATTTAGGGGTCAATCTTTGTAGAACCAGTTAAACCCTCTTGTCAGCTGATTTTAAAAGTAACCAGATTAATTGGACGCCTCTCTGCAAAAGAGAACCGACTTTCCCTTGTCTTCTGAGAGGAACCAACTGCTATGGATTTTCTATGTAATTGGCTCCTTTTTGTAAACATGGACAAAATAGTTTCTTTCTGCAAAAAGCTGTCCAATTTATACTGAATCATAATTTTTGAACATCCTATCAAGCATACAGTGGTGTAGCATGTAATCTGGCAAAGTGACAACGTTGTAATTTGCTTATATTAAGGTGATTTCAGGCGAAACTTTTCCAGATTTCAATCCTATGGATAGCGCCACTAGTCGCTTTTTGGAAAAGTAGAGTTTTTGGCATTTTAAACTGAAACCGTAGATAAAACGCAAAATCCAAAAACGTCAGCACCTGCAAAATTTTTTTATGGATTTTTTAAGCCCAAAATGAGCAAAATTGGTTTTAAAATTAAAGCCGTAAATTATGAAATTCGTTTCGCCATAAACTGAGTGAGTGAGAGTGAGCGCGAGTGATGATACATCTATCTGCCTCACTCGCACTCATTGCGGCTTACGGGAAGTTTTGTATTTCATAATTTTCGGCTTTATTTTTGAGTGTTTCAGCCTGAAACTTTCAGGGTATCTTCTTGAAGTATGCTCGCAGGTGCTGACATTCCTCAAATTTGTGTTTTTTTTAGCGTGAATTCATCAGATTCAGCAAAAAACTGTTGACTTTTTGAGCAGCGCGATGTGGTGTCCACAGTTGGAACTAATCGACCCTGGAATCATCTTTAAATGAGACAAAAATACAATGCGCTCCCGTTTAATTTGCAAAACCTACTCCTAAACTTGAAAAAAGAGAAGGAAAAATTGCCTCTAACGTTTTTGCTGGTGGATACGATTCAACCTTTCTTTAGTTCACCAAGGATACTATTTATGTCGCAAATTCAAGATGTGTTTGTGCTCAAAGTTTGCGACTGAACCATTGCTTGTCTTTCTAAGTTATTAAAATTTTGTTAGTTGTATTGAAACGAGTGGAATATACCTCCTTTTTTTATTCTCGCATCATTCACTTTTTTTTTTTATTTACAAGGTCATTCCCTAATTATTTCTCATTTGTCTTTTTCAGGGATTCCTGGTGACATAGGACCGGCAGGACCCATTGGACCTGCAGGACCAAGAGGTTCGTGTTCTGTTTTGATGGAAATAGTGTAGATCTGTTTCTGATCAAATCTTCAAGTAATGTAGGAAGTGTATCTAGAAAGGTACCATCGGGGACATTAAGAAAGTCAAACGACTCCTGGAGGTAGACTACCGGCACTACTTATCCCAATGAATTTAAGCATCGCTGGTGGCTTGTCTAAGTCAAAATCTAATAGAGACAAATAGAGATGGTGCACTTACTATGCTAAAATACATAGGGCAGATTTGGGGCACACCAAAATCTTGTGGATTCAACAAAACAACAGTCGACACCCATCTGATTTTGCGTGGTGTTGAACGGTGACGTTTGGGAAACACAGGGGTATAGGCAGAGAGTGAAGAGGAGGATGCTGGATGCTCACCATTCACCATTAAGCAAATTGAAAAGAGTACTTTGTTTGTACTGAGTTAGAGTACTTAACGGGTTTGATCAAACTGTAGGATTGCCAACTTGACACTTCCAAAATTTAAACATAACAAATAAACATGGACAAAATATTTTGGACGAAACGTCCGTTGGAGGAAATGCATTGGAAAAACTGTCTTACCACCAGAAATCTCTTTTATAATCGATTAATTCATGATCATTTTTAGGTATCACCGGACCCCGAGGGAAACCAGGAAGGCCTGGTACCAATGGTATTCCTGGAACACCTGGCGTAAATGCTTATATGTCGCCTGTGAATGGAAGCAATGAACTGTTGATCCCTCCCTCCATTGTTGGTGAGACTGATTTTGTATCTAGTTCAACTTTAAGGCCGTTTACTTTCAGGTTCATTTAGTATCTTTGTTGCTTTCAGTAATCTTTGATTCATTTCATAATGTTGAAGCTGACAATTTTCAAAATTCTTTCATTAACCAGATAAAAGCATTTAAACACGTACCTTTAATGGCGTCTTTAACCAGGTATTATGGGGTATTCCAGTCTACTTTGTCACTTTCTCTATGGATGACCCTGACTCTATACTTGTAAAGAATGTGGAAAAATAAGATAAAAATCCCCATGATACCTGCATTCCGATTGTGCATTTTAAAGCTTTTTTAAGTTAGCGATCAGATTTCCTAAGTTTTCAGTGTCTCCATTGATATTTTTACTGTTTGTTTATTACCAAGGCTGACACTTAACTCCAGTGTTACTGAAGTTGGCGTAGAATCCGAGTTAATTAAAAAAATTGGTGGAAACTTCGCCAAACGCCAACACTGCTTGGTTCATAAGAAGTGAATGCATACAACAGCCCTCTAAAAAGACAAAAAATGCTAAATCAGCCAAATTATGGAATTGCTAATTTTACAAAATAGTTTTTGTGTACAACAATGCGAAATGCAAATTTTACCATTCTTTTACTAAACCCACCATCTAGATTGTAAATTTTACAAATGTTTTGCAAAACTCACAATCTGGATTTTGTATTTTTTACAATCCAAAATGTTGTGAATTTTACAATCGAGGATAGCTGTCACCGGTGAATGTTGTGTAAAATTAGCGATTCCATCATTTGGCAAATTTATCATTTTTCTTTTTTTCCGGTGTTCTATGGATGTGGGATTAGATTTATTGGGCAGAAAAATTAAAGACCTAGAAATTGAAATCGGCAAGCCTCTTTTCACCCTCAAGATTATTATTAATAATAATAATAAGCCTTTATTTTATAAAATTAAGTTTACAAAATTCAGCAATTAACTGAGCAATATTAATATAGTTAAAATAAATTTCTTTTGATGCTTGAGTTTAGGTCTTCTCTCAACAAATGTGTTTTTTGTACTTACTATGTTTGTTTCATTTCTCCAGGATCAAGTCCTATTTTGTTAACCGGTCCAATCATCGTTCGCGAACGCGATAATGTGAGTCTTCTTTGTGCTGCAACGGGGTCTCCGCGGCCTCTAATTCAATGGAAAAGATTAGACAAGTCAACTGTGGATCTAGGCCGCTGGAAAGGTGATTTTAATTTAAGGTCAATTATTTGTGGGATTAAAAAAATGTATACGTATTCATTTAATTTTTTTGCTTGTTTCTTAAAAACCTCCTGTTTTCGCAAGGATTTGTAAAATCTGGTGCTGAAAGCTGTAAAAAGATGGAAGCATTGCATGCTAATCATCCATGCCAAAAATGATACCTGTTTTAAATAATACCATCCTAATTATGATAAACCTGATACTATCTTGTGTTAGAGCCTCAAGTAGTTTCTGCTTTTCCGTTTGTCTACTTCCTACATTTTTGATGAAACATCTAGAGAGAGTGTATTTATTGTCATTGTTGGATTTAATTTCAATATAGCATCAATATTGTTGGGATTTTCAAAAAACTGTAGGGAAATTTATCAATTTAAGTTGAGAAAAATTGTTCAGTGCACTCTCATAGCCGGCGCAAGTATCAGTTTTCTGCAAGCCATTAACCCTTCCCAGTCCAATGTCGGATATATCCGACAAAAGGAAAAACCCGTTTGGGTCCACTGTCGGATATATTCGACACGAAAGCTTAAACTTGTTTGCAGTCCATGTCGGATTTATACGACTCGTCCAGCATGTGGCGGGCTCTGGTGAACACTTAAGGAACTAGTCTCGCAGTCAGCAACGGTGACAACTGGCTTAACCTTGTCTTCCTTCGCATATTTTCACTTTTTTCGGGATAACCCAAAAAAGGTCGAAAATTGGCAAAAAGTACGCGGACCCACTACGGCGGCCGGGTAAAACGGCCGTGGACCGGAAAGGGTTAATCCATGTAAGCCCAAAGGGCTGTGAGCAAACCTACTGTTGTGTTTTTTTTTGGACCAAATTTCAGTCTATCTGGGTCAATTTTGGGAGTTTTTAGCATGTAACATTGAGTTGGACCAAAAAAAATGTCTGGTTTTTTTTTCTCATTTTTTCATGTTTTTAGTTCTCGCATTGCATTTTTTTAGTAAAATACCTCAAAATTTCAAATAATTTTGGGCTTATACGGGTTTTAACTGGTTCTGTTCATCATTAAACTTTCGCTCATCCTTCCATGCTCTCTTTTTAGATTCCGGTGTGAACGGAAATGTGATTAAAATTCCTGTGATAACTCGTGCCGATATGGGTATTTATCAGTGTATCGCGGACAATGGCATACCTCCACCTGCCAATCAAACATTTACTCTTGAAGTTTACTGTGAGTATTTTATCTTTAAAGATAAATAAATGAACAAATAAATAAATAAATAAATACATTAATAAATAAATAAATTAATAAATGATTGAAGAAAATAGTATACCAAAGTCTTTTGTCGTCAAAATTTGATTTTTTGTAATGCGACCTTTTACGCCCGATGCCTTTTTCTTGCGCTCAGTGCAAATTCTTAACTGCCAAAACTTTTATGTTTGGTTGAACTTCTACATGAAACTGTGGTTACTAGAGCGCCCAATGCGGATTGCTGTTTGGCTGTAAATTTAGCAGTGAATTCTAGTAACTTTAAGTTTGCTGATTCATATTTTTGCATCATTTTACATTAAATTCGATGCTCAAAATTGTAGTGGCATAAGTTTGAAACAGACCCATTCAAAGCCTCTGAATTACATCTCAGAATGTGACTCATTCCAACAAACTCACCTGTTAATTTCCATTTTTCTTATTTTCAAGTCCAGCCCATGATCAAGATCACTAAGCCTCTTGGTATGATGAATGGTTCATCTTTAATCTTGGAATGCGAAGTTCAAGCCTATCCAGAACCGGTTCGATTTTGGGAGACTGGAGATGGAAAGTTGATCAGTGAAAGCAGCGGGAAGTATCGAGTTATTTTCATAGAAATCAACAAATATACGGTAATTCTTTACAGGGCACTCTCAATTTTTAAAGTCACCTTAGACAGATCATATCTTGTTAGAAATTTCCCCCTGAACGCAAAAAATTGATTGCAAATCTATAAAGTTTGCTCTGATTGACCACATGTTTTTGCATCTGAGGGTTTTTTTTTTTTTGAAATTCTGACTAATTTAGCTTTACTGTGAATTAATAAATTTTTCATGTGTTTAAAATATTTTTCAAGTAAAGTATGTTTTCAGACAGAAAAAAACAAATTATTTAGAACAAACATCGGTTCCATGAGTTTATGAATCTTTGAAGACTACCTTTATCGAATTACTTCCGAAATAATTTTAGCGTCTGAAATACAGAGAATTTTTGTGTGTTGAACTGACTAAAGCTCATTTTGTAGAAATGGGTAAGCATAAAGAGCTAAATGCCTATATTACTGAAACTGCAGATACTGCTTTAGAGAAAGCTAAAATCGCTGATCAGAATTATCTGCTATATCTAATTTTTCAAGATTTATCCATAATACAACTACATACATAACCTTAAATCCTTCTCTTTGATCCTCTGGTGCAATGTTCGTAAGACACCTTTTATTTGAAAGGAACAGGCATTTTGATTTCTTTTCACAGTCGATAATGCAGCTAAACATCACGAAGTTCAATGCATCCGACGCTGGCTATTACAACTGTGTTGGAAAGAATGAAGTCGGGATACAGAGTGGGTCTCTTTCAGCCTTTGGTAAGTTCATTTTCCATTCAGAGCAGACTAGTCTCATAAAGCTTGGTTCCTTTTTCAGTTTTAGTCTTTACAGTATTTACAACCTAAGTATTTGAGTCAGTTGCTTTGTGGTGGTAGTGCTACAATTTTAGATTTAACTAAGGGAAAAATAATGTGTCTTTGAAAAGGTTGAAAACAATTTTTGACTCAGTCACATCCAAGTTTGATGTTACTCAAAATAATTCAACAGCTTTACGTATCAAGAAGTAGCTGACTCACCTATTTTGGATACTAACCCGAAAGTTGTGGCGGCTTGTTGGGTGACATATATGAAGCACATAGAAAGCTCTCAAGAATTGAATGATTTGAGCTTTAGTTTTTCAAAATTTATTGTAGCAGGACTCCTAAATCCTTCTTCTTTCATTGAGGTATTCCAATCCTCCGCGACCCCTGGGGTCGAGGTCTTTGCTTTGTTGCCTCACCGATGCTGCGGTTTACAAGCCTCTATTGCATGACAGTCATAAAGATTTATGAATTCGGGGAATGTTTTTGCCAAGTCTGAATCTTTGTATTAGATGTAATGTCATCGAAAATAACCATCAGGTGACGGTAAAACATAATTTGTCCTTTGGTTTAATCTAGAACCATATGAACGAGACTGAAGCTATTCTTCAAAAGCATCGACTTGTTATTATGAATTCTTTGTGAATCAAGGAAAGAGCATATCTGATTAATTATTATTCAACCTTTTGCTCCAAAAAAAAAAAAAAAAAATAAATAAAAAGATAGGTTCCATTGATGTATCAATTAAATTGAGTCAAGACATATTCAATAAGGTTTAGTTACCAGAATTCCTTTTACTTTCCGTCCAGAAATTGATCCTCGGCTCCCTACTTCTAGTGCTGGAAAAGTGTACGGAGACCTGGCACCGCAAAAAGTTGGTCTTGAAGATTTCTGCCCTCAAGTTGAGCCTTGTCCGACATGCCCAGATGTGAAGGAATCCAAATGCAAAGAGAGCATTTATTCAATCTACAACCTTCTCGGACACAAAGAACTAGAGATATGGACTCTTGGAAATAACACCTATCCCAAGCTCGGCAACAGATCTCTAGGTAATCCTTCTTTCATTTCAGTTCAGCAAAATGTATCATAGTCAGAAGCAGGGCTCTGGCTCTCTCAGCGGAGCTATCGCAAAAATTTTGTAAGATGACTCCTATCCAGCGATACAACTATCTTAGGGATGTAAAAAACTGATCGTTTTGGTGCTAATCAGAGGTTGACATCATTTTTTGCATTGAAGATATCGAATTTTGCAAATCAAACTTTGACAAAACTGGAAAGTAAAAATCCTATGCTGAAAAGAGATAAATTGTGACAGCGGACTTTGAATTTTTTTCCTGCCCAAGTTTATTGAAAGATGCAACTTTCATATTTCTTCTGTACAGATATTGAAGTTTGAATTTTTATTGAAATAACAACAGCAACAACAAATAAAATGAAAAATTGCATTACACTGGAAACAAAGCTCTGCCTCTTCCTACTGTATCTTCTTTGAAAGAACAAGATGCTGAAAAAAAAAAACAAATCTTTCCTGCTAACTCAGTCCAGCTGCCATGTTTTCAATCAACTCTCAAAATTTAGGATCACCAAGACACATTTCAAGGTGGATCAACTTTTGCTTGATATTGTTGTACTGATAAAAGACCAAATCAGGTGCTTTACTTTTACAAGTTACCTTAAAGTTATCTAAAAATGACTATTTATTTTCAGACTGTCAAGTGTACGCTGTTGGTAAGCCAGTCTTCCATCGTTTCACGAATTCTGATTTCGGAAGTTGGATGAGAGATTTATCTCCGAAGAACGAATTGAGTGCTGAAAAATACTGGATGACCAAAGAAAACGATCACAATTATTTGTACGAATATGCCAACAAAACTTTCTTCACCAAGGACAAATCAACTAAAAAGTATCGACTTGTGAATCCGTTCATGGTAAGTTAAAAATGTTGTGAGTTTATCATTCATTCCTTGATTCTTGCAATCACAAATACCGTAAAGCAGCGGTTCCCAATCTTTTTTGGTCGCGGACCACCACTTGAAAAAATGAAAAATCGATTACCTTTTTTTACAGTCAGACCTCCTACTTCCCCATTCAATGTTTCTTCATTCGACTGTAGAAATTCAAGAACCTTTGGGAAGGCCTCAAAATTGTTTCTTAATGCACATTTGCGCCAATTTTTTAGTCTCTTGATCATTCCCTCAATTTTTTCTTGAACGGAGAAAATGTGTTTATCTGGACCTTGAAGTTTCAAGTTCAGCTCGTTCAAATGTGAGAAAATATCAGCCAAATATGCAACTTTTGACAGCCAATCTAAGTCACTCATACGATCTCGCAGGTTGAAATTCGTGTCTACAAGAAAAATGCGAATTTCATCCTTCAGTTCGAGAACTCTTGTTAGTACTTTGCCTTTGGACAACCAACGGACTTCAGAATGCAGTATATTAGTCACAAATTCAACGTTGCCACTTTCGGGCGAAAAAAACGGTAACAATTTGGAAAGGTCTTCGCGGACCACCAAAACTCGGTCCGCGGACCAGCGGTTGGGAACCGCTGTTGTGAAGTATGGAAAAAATACCGAAAGCAATACCACGCAACCCAAGTACAACCATAAGGGTAGTTTTCCTGCTTCATCTTTATTTTGACTCACCATATGTCCCTATCAATTCCTAAAATTTGTTTTGTTTTTCATTACTTGATATTAATTTTTCTAGGGTCATGAACATCTGATTCACAATGGCTCATTCTACTACAATGAAAGAAACCACCCGACGGTTATCAAGTACGACTTGACAACTGAGCAGTTTATTGCTGCCAAATTGCCATTCGGCGTGATCAATCAGACCAATTTCTTGTATCAACGGAAAGATCTGTATCTCGATTTCTCCATTGATGATAATGGTCTCTGGGTAGTCTACGGATTACCAGGTCCGAACAATACGGCTGTGCTCAAAATGGACGCAAATTCTCTAGAAATTGAATACGCATGGAATATTAGTTTAAAACATCAAAAAGTAGGAGACACTTTCATTGTTTGCGGAGTTCTGTATGCTGTTGACAGTTCAACGGATAGGAATACGAATATTAGGTAAATATTTACCTTTCATTTCGTTTAACCTTTTAGGTATCATGCCCATTCATATTTGTTTATTTTAGTTTTTTTCACACAGTTTAATTTCATTATATTATCAATAAAATAGCGGCGAATTGTGGACATTTGCAAAAAAATGAATCATGAAGCCCCTTCAATTAACAATCTAGGCAAAAAGAAGTACACATCTCAGAGTAGGATTTTAATTTTTCCACGCTCCCATAGGAGTGTTTCTTGTTTATTTCACGGCTGTAATTCTTTTTGTGATGTTTAGATTAGTATTGGGTGCATTGGGAAGTTTTAACTGCAAAATTATTCACACAAAAACTTGTTAAAATGCTCAGTTAAAGTTTAAAGACGGAATTTTAGATCGTTCTTAAGGAAAACTTCCTACAGATTTCTAAAATTTCTTGACAAATCCCTGCAGGTTTCCTGATGACATTTCATAAAAAGTGAACTTAAGGTATCTTGCGTGATTCTAATCAGAGGAAGTATTGTGGATATTTTATTGTGGGGCCAAATTGAAGTGTGACTCAAGAACACATTGGAGACGAGGTGAAATAAAAAAAAAAAAACTGAGTCAAGAAAGTTTGGTAGATGTTTAAGGGACGATTTATAATATTACCCTTAGGTTTGACGATACATTAATAGATAGCATTATCACAGATTCCTGGTTTTTTTTTTGTATGTTCTAGTCCTTATCATTCATGTTTTAATTATCAATGAAATATATGGGTTGAAGTGATTTTCATTTTTATTGTGTAATTATTTTCTTTTTTTTTACAGATTTTCATTAGATCTGTACAAGAGTGTTTTGCTAGAAGTCAGCCTACCATTCACAAATCCATTTAGAAACACAACAATGATCAGTTACAATCACAAAAGTAAAGTAAGTTTTTCCTGCCTCATTGTTAGCTAAATTTATTCTACATTTATATCGGTGGCAAGATGGTTTGTCCAAAGCATTTTATCCAACGGACGCTTTGTCCAAAATATTATGGCACAGAAAAGTCTCAAAATTCACTCTCAGAATCGGGCTTAGTGGCAAAGCTTCGCAGGTATCGTGGGAGATTCCTATCTAATTAGAGACGTATCTCTGTGTTTCCGTAGAGAAAGTGACAAATTAGACAGGCATCTCCCATGCTACTTGCATAGCTCTGCCATTACGATCTTGCCATTCCAGCTGTTTTCTGAGTTTATTACTAAATTCATATCCACCTGAGTTCCCGCCTGATCATTACCGGTGCCAAGTTTTCGACGAGAAAATCGCCAAAAACCAACGAGGAGAGAGAGAAGATTACTCCCACGGTTTCTTGTGGTTTAATATCGGAGTTGCCAGAGTTATATTAAATGTAAATTTAAAAAAAAAGAGAAAAAAAAAGAAGAGGTAGTGAAACGAGAGAGGTAGAATAACTCTAAAAACATCAATGGAGTTGAAGATGACATAACTTGCTCTCAAAAAAAAAAAAAAAAAAAAAAATTATAATCGGAGAGCATACCAGTCCTTGTGTGCTCTTGAGGCATCTCCTTTCCTCAGGGTGTCACGCTTGGTGCGGTATCCCTCTTGTCCTCTTTCCTCACAGTGAGGTACCTTGGTAAATACATCTCTCCCTTCCTTCTTATTCCCTTTTTGTATTTTCAGTCCAGTTGTTCGATTTGAAATACAAGCATAACGAACTCAAGGTTTGGGCGGCTGGACTTTACTACTACTACTACTACTACTACTACTAAAAATTTTTTTAGTGTGATTTTCGTGACCTTTGCTGGTTTTTACTTTCGACTTAACTATTCATTTGCTTGTAGCAAAAGTTTGCAAGAGCCTCATTATTGTGAGATTGTGATAATTAGTTTTGCTGACGGAAAAATACCTGGTTAGAGTGACACGAAAGCTTCGCTTTCTCCCTACATCAAGTCTAGATTTGAATTTTTTTCTTTGCCTCCTTTCTTTTCCACGTAGCAACTTAATCTTCTTTTTACAGGGTAAAACGTTGCACTATCATAATTAAATGTTTGTTTTCTTTTTCATTCTTTCCAGGAGCTGTACACATGGGATAAAGGAAACCAATTAACATATCCCATTCGATATCATGAAATTGGGTATAACATGTCCAAAGAAGAAAAAGAGCCGGAATCAAATTTAGTGAATAGGACTGATGTAGAAATTAATTCTGAATGAGGCTTAAATTGATCTTGAATTTAAGCTGATATTGAAAGATTGAGAATGAAATCATCAAGTAACCATCGCAACGTCTGTTTTATACTTTTAAGGTTAAAAACTACGAGGCAAGTAGACTAAGCCGTTGTAAAAGTGTCCATAAGAGATTCCCATCATGACTGTCTCCCAGTGTTGCCAGATTGGGGTGAAAAAGCCGTACGCTTTACATTGATTTAAATGGGGACGATACGGCTTTTTACCCTCGATCTGGCAACACTGCTGCCTCCTTGGAAACAGGAGAGTACTTGGGATTCGTAAATTTTTTAAATCGTAAATGGTAACCAGAAAGGATTTTCAAGGAATCAAGGATGACCTTATGTCTAGAATAATTAAATTGAACAGTTATGATCCTTGACTATTTTAAAATTCCTTTTGATTACCGTTGAAATATGATTCAAAACATTTACGAATCCCGAGTAATGGTACTCGTGGGACTCAAGCACTACCCTGTTTTCACAACTCTGCAGAAAATTCCTCAATAGTTATGGCTTTTTGAGTTTGCCCTAAGAGGCAGGTGATCTTACCTTTGGGTGCTGAGCTGCATTATTGCTCATCAAACTATCTTTTCTTTGACAGCCCGTTAAATATCGGCACTGTTTGACGGTCATCAATCATTATTCCCATTACTTCACAGTCCTTAAATAACAATTTTTGTTAATTTTTTCTTTGTTATGTTCGATCAAATTCTTTGTAAGGAGACCTCTTCCTGACTCACACCCTGCGTATTTTCCGTGGTAATCAAATTCATTGTGAAGAACAGGTGCAGGAAGCTTTTAGCCGAATCTATTTTTGTTACAAGTTTTTTTTGTTTCTACTTTTCTACGGATTAAATTTTCTCTTTAATTTGTCTCTTTTATCTTTATTTCTAAAACAAAAAAATAGTGCTGTACAAAAACTTGAACTAGTATTTTTAGTAACATAAATTGGAGTAATTCGGAACGGGGAATTTAGGTATTCAAGATAGATTCCTGGGCAAAGAAAAATAAGAAACACTTATCCTAAGTCATTCACATTTTCCAAGCTACCCAATCCATAGGTAGCGTTCTGAAATTCAACCATTTACTGCATCTTTGTAAAAAAGATTACATTATCCTGTGATGTTGTATATTGAAAAGTGTAGCTATTCATAATCTTTTTTGCACTGAGACAGTGAAGGGATGAATTCTAGGATGCTACCATAGTAACTTGATAAAATGCTGCATTCTGATTATTTTTATCAGCATCAGTTTGCAGTGGCGGTCTGTGGGTTCAAAAGTGGGAGCGGGGAGGCTTGAAAAACTGTGATAATCTTGTTTCTCTCTTTTTCTTACTAGGTCCTCACTTTTCTTGAGCCCTTTACCAAGAAAGCGGGGGAGGGGGGGGGGGGGCTCGAGCCCCTTTCACGAACCTTCACTGTCAGTTCGGTACGAGCAAAGTACAACTGTGAAAGTGTGGAGATGAACTTGAAAACAAACATAGTTGGAAAGATAATAGGCTTCATTCATGTTCTTGAATGATCCGCAGTAAAATTGATTCATAGGTCTTTGATTGATTCAAAGCATTCGAAAGGACCCTAGGATTTACCAAAATAGATTCGTTATCACCCTAACTAATTCATGTCTCAGTCTGTTGTTTTCGTAGGAATTCCAGACAAAAAGCATATACAGCGAAGAAGAATATTTTTAAAAAAATTATGAATTTATTTTACATTAGATACAAATGTCCATTTCGGCTTTTGGTACATTTCATGCCTCTGAAAAAAATCAAAATTTGAAACTTTTCCTTGCATGCAACAGAAAAAAGGACGACAAGAAAATTTTGTTCTAGAAGGAAAAATAAAACTATTATGTAAACGAAATTAATCAATTAAAATCCAACAGCTCACTGATATTCTCTCTATATAGTTATAATTTGAGGAATATTGTTAGGCTCTTAAGATTAAAAAAAATTAGCACAGAAGAGTGCAAAAATGAGCTAAAACACAAAAAATTGGGAAAAAGTTTGTTAACTTATTTATTTATTTATTTATTTTTGGTTCACCTTAAGGATTTTTGTTTACTCTTTTGACTGGTTTAGTAAATAAATGCCGAGGTTAAAAAAGAAAGAATAAAATTGAAAAGGACAACAATCTTAATTGATACAGCAATTTTATGAACAAAAAACAATTACAGTAAAAGCTCGATGTGTCGGATCGTCTTCGGACCGCGACTTTTATCCGACTTAACGAAAGTCCGACTTACTGAAAATTACGTCTGAGTCGGATTTTTCCCTAAAAAATCCAACTCAGCGCGAAGTTTCCCGATAAAACCAGTATTTTCTTGGCGATTTCGTACTCACCACTTGCGTCAGCAATTCGGATGTGGAAAAAGAGGTTTTGCCGCTTAACTAAACAAACTCCCTTATCAATTTTACTGCGAAGCAACACAGATTCTTCGTTGCGACACGATGACTGCCGCCTGCCGCTGAACCGGCGCCACGAGCATGACAGCGGCTCGCGGCTGAATCTGGCTGGCGCTGGAGGTGTCTGAAGGAATTGCTCTAATCGGACCACTCTCGTCTCGATAGCAGCATCTAGTATGAAGGAGAGGGGGGAGGTATCACACCGACGCAAGAGATTTTCTCGTGTCGTTGATGAATCATGTCTTCTGAACTCTGCATTCTTTTTGTTTACTTTTTACCGACTCCTCACCCCTCCCCCTTTTTCTTCTGCTTAGTGTCCAAGTGTGCCGTGGCGCGCCAAGACTTTGGTGTCGCGTGCCATTCTCCCTTTATTCCCGATCAGTTTCCTCTTCCGTTTCCGGCTTCATGTAGCACTATGATGCCACCATGACAACACTGGGCCCAAAAAAGTAGGTCCATTCCGGGACCAAAGACTTCTTATACCATCAGAAGTCTTTTACGTCCAATTCTTGCGAAGGGTGTACGAGGAGTACTACATAACCTTAATGTTGAGCGAACGTCTGCCGACCGTACGTTTTATTACATAGCACGTAAGTACCTATCGCTTAGCGACTTAGCGAGGGCTCAACATTTTTTTGGCCCTGTGGCATGGAGTCGTCTTTGATTAAATGCCGATCGTATTGGAAACTCTCCTCGCGGTCCTTGCAGTGTTATCACGACGCATCACTCACTGCCGCGCCGCGAAGTCGGCGTGTGGTAGAGATGAAAGGTGGGTCGGCTGGTTTGATTTATGACACAAACACGCACACAAAAACTCGGCAATCTGTTCTTTGACTTTCTTATTCGTTTATCTGCAATTTTGTCCGACTTCACAAAAAAAAGTCATCTTCGGACCGGAAAAAAATCCGAGACAAGCGAAATTCCGACTCTGAAAAATCCGACTTATGCCGAAGTTTTTTACATTAGTCTTATGGGGCCATTCAAGGGACCGGGAAAAAAATCCGACTCAGCGAAAAATCCGAGTAACTGAGCGTCCGACACAGCGAGCTTTTACTGTATTGCTGTCTGTTAGGTCAGGTATTTTTGTTGACTGTTCTGAAAATTCAAAGAACCACCCTTGGTTTTTTTTTTTTTTTTTTTTTGAGGTTGAAAAATCAAACTTTACATTCAAGGTTAGCAAGCTCACTGTAGAATAATCTTCAGAACTCTCAAAGATTACAGGGCAGAATTAAATGAATTCATTTACCATTTTAAAAAACTCTATACCTATCACAATTAAATTGTTTTTTTAAATATTAAAAACCATTTTTACATTTCACCATGTTAACAGTCCAAAAAAGTAAGGATTACAAAACAACAATTTCACAAAATATACAAAACATTTTGAAAGAATATGAATTGGTATTAATTGGAAGAAGATAAACAGTTAGATTACACAGGAATGATAAGAAAAGTATTTACAAATAAATTTACAAATAAACCTATTCAACACCTAAAAAGGAAAAAAAAAATAAAAAATGGAGGGCTGTTGTGAACTTTAGCTACAGTGAAGATGCACCTGAATTTCTACATGAACTGATTAAAAAACATTAAGTGCACTTAATTGTTTTAAAACTCACTGCTGAACGAAAGAAGAGTCAAAAAAATTAGTGTGAGAAAGCATTAGTCAATAATTTTGAGTCATTTAGTAGGATTTATATTATTTAAATGCACTTTCACTGACTAGAGGCTGTTGCTCTGTCGAGACCAAACAGGTGAAGAAGACTGCTCCGAAAGGCAGGCCCACGAGGTAACAAAGAAATGTCAATGACAGTGCTAAGCATGGTTCACGATGAGATGCAAGGGCTTGCATTTTGACTGTTACGAAACGAAAATTGTTCCCGGTGAGCGCAAGGGTTGACCAATCAGTACACAGGATTTCAAAAGGCATGCCTCAAATGATGTGCGAATGCATCTATGAAAGCTGGCGCAAAAGAAGCGGATGCGATACGACTCCGGCTCTCCGCAGCGCAGCGACGCAAGAATTTGAACATTTTTCAACACTCATATTCTTGCGTTCTGACATAACCCCTTTTGCATTGCATCAGGAAAGTTCCCCTCCTTTGCATGTGGTTCAACTCTATGGAATTGCATCATTGCGTCTCATTGGGAACCAGACTTTCAACATAACGTGCAAGTTCTGTTTTTTTTCAAAAGAAAATGTAAAATTACCAAATTCAAAAACTTTTCACAGAATTTTCAACAATGATTCAGTAAAGTATCCATAATTTATAAGAAAAAAAAAATTCACAGTGGTTCGTACACTTTTTTTTTTTTTTTTTTTTTTTTTTATTCTTTCGAATTAAAAAGCTCTGGCTTGATTGGTGCAACACAGCAATCAACATTCCCTCTTTTTCCCAAATTTACAGAACTCAAAATTTACTGTTTGGATTGCTCTGTCGATTTCTCATCACATTTTATGAATTGAAACCTGGAGGGTCATCATGAGAGTTGTCTTCAAGCAAATCAAATTATCAAATTGATTTAAAAAACATCAAAACTTGGTAGTTCAAAAATTTGAACTCATTGTCAGATAATTTTTAATTTACTGATATCAAATACACAGATGAGATAAGTTTTGGTTACTGATGCAAAAATCCGAGACAGTTTATCTTTCAAAATAATCAGTAATCACAAGTTGAGTTTGCGTTCTCACACCAAAATGCTCGGAGGGGAAAAAAAGTTATAAAAAAAAAAAAAAAAAAAACAAAAAAATTAATTGAAAACATAAAACTTAAAATTTTTGAGGCGGGATAGTCTTTTCTCATAAATATAAATCATAGATTTATTAAATTTTATGACTAGAGTGCAGTCTACGAAAGCTATCCGGCCATTTGACATATGATTCGTCATGAGGACAAAACATCAAATTTTGTTATTGCATCAAAAGAGTGAACCGTCTACTTCTATTCAACTTCTTCGGTATGCACCCTAGAATATTGTAAGAAGCAAGCTTAAATTACACAAAAAGAGCACATTCAGTCTTTTCACAGGTGACATTCAAATAAGTTTAAAATACTGAGAAACATGAGATCAAGATGTAGAGATTTTAAAAAGTACATGAATGGGTTTTCAGTGATAGTGGCAACCACAAGCACTGTGCTAGAGATCGTTTCAGAAGTGTAGGCGCACCTAGACCGATAATCTTTGGAACTTTCCGATGCTATGTCTCATATTATACAGTAAAACGTATGAAAATGAATTTGAGAGCTGTCTTTTCATCAAGGAACGCTTTTAAATTAAGAGATCAAAGCCAAAGGCAAGGTACTTATATTTAACAGGTATGCTCGACTCGCTTCCCGCGTCATCTTCAGTGGCGCGCAGTTCAAAAAGCAATTCCAAGATGGCCGACAAAAGAAGAAAACATTGTATACTCTTTCCAGAAAACATTGGGCTTCCCTCTCTAGAAAAGCAGAAAATAGCCCGATGTTTTCTGGAAAGAGTATACAATGTTTTCTTCTTTTGTCGGCCATCTTGGAATGCTTTTTCAACTGCGCGCCACTGAAGATGACGCGGGAAGCGAGTCGAGCATACCTGTTAAATATAAGTACCTTGAGCCAAAGGCTAGTTTTGTTTAGATTTGACTTGAATGTCCAGGAATTTGACCAGGAATGACTTGAAATATTACCAAAAATTATTGATGAGCTGCTCCCACACATCTAAAATGAACTCTATCCTGCGGGCCAATAATGACTGATTGTGTTAACAGTTCAACACGCACTCAATATCGGCTTGAAACGATTACACAATCACTCCCCGGCAAGGAAAGTTTGAGGCATCTTCTTAGATCTTTTATCAAGCAATACAGATTTCTACAAGTTGAATTCTTCATTATGAATATTAACAATTCGCTAAAGTGAAAACAAAACATGTGCATCTCTCAATCTAAAACAATGATAGTAAGTAAATCAATGGACCTTTAGAAGTGATTAAAAAGAAAAAACGGGAAAAAAATTAATTTAAATTATTTGATAAAACTAGGGAGGGATTAGAGCTCATAGGAATTCTTAAATATTTTTCTGATAAAGTCATAACAGGAATAAGGCTAAAACATTATACATATTAATATTTGAGGTTTAAAATGTGTGCCAAAAGCTGCATGACTGTGTGGCTTATGCAGACTTCTTACACAAACAAGGAAAAATAACTGTGTATGTATCATACAATTTTTTGTTGGCATTTGAAAATATAATTTTTTGTCAAATTTCAGAAACTACCGAATGAGGGGCAATATCGGAGTCCAAATACATATTAAAGTTTGATGAACTAATAATGATTAAATAGATTTCCATGAAAATAGAAAGAAAAAAAAATCTTATTTATTGTCTATGCCAGAAACAATCCACTTTCATCAACATATTTAGTAATTTAATTTAATTTAATTTCCTACCACCAATGATTTTGGTGATTTTTTGTTGTCGCAGTAACAAGTGCAATCTACTTAATCTTTACATGCTATGAAATGGAAACAAAGATAATGGGTGGAAAAGGTCCATTGGTACGCCCTTCTCAGGCTATAGAAATAAAGATTGGATTTACAAGGGAACTTAGATCTAAACCGCAGCCTGCATGAAAGTTTTTGACTTCACAGTGTCGTAAGAGGCTTTTCTATACAATCTTGCTTGAGTTCAATACCCAGAAAATTATCAAGTGAATCAAAAACTACTAAACTGTGAGCAGACTTCAGTTCATTCTTGATCTGTAGCCAGACTTCACTAAAAAAGTTTCGATGTTTTATTCTTAGACTAGGAGGGTAAGGCAAATAAACTCGGATAGAGCAATCGGTCCCTAATATTTTTAATGGAACATAAGAGTTGAGGTGAGTGCACTACACTACACTTTACAACTTCAAAGTACTTCTTCTGGAAGATTACACGGATGTCCCGATCCCTCCAAACAGGGACATCGCAATGTGATTGGCATCGTGCCCCTAGCTACTAGGACTCGATCTGAAATAAATAAAACAAATAATTAATACGATAAAAACAGAAATTAGTTTTAAATTTCATGAAAATGGGATTTGCTCCGTTTAATTAAAAAAAAAAATGAAAAGTCATCATAGTTTTTTAGAGGAAATTACACTATGAGGAGAGCCATTGCTTGTAGGAGGACACCTGTAAGCAAATTGTTTTTCATAGAACAAGATGGACCGGATTAGTTTGCTGGTTTTCATTGAAACACAACATTTTTATTTTGCTTAAAGATTGTGTTTTGACAACCAATAATTTAAAATTCACAATTATATTTCAAGGTTAACTAAACAAAGGTTAGACAATTTTTTTTGGAGGTGGCCATTGAATTTTTTGGGAAGGAATTTAAAACATCTGGAAGTAACCAGAGGTGCAAAATGTGCCCGATCTAGCGATTTATCAGTAAATGAGGACATTTTTGGGACCATGAGGAAATTTGACCAATTTTTTTTTTTTAAATGACGGCAATAAGATTTTCCTGGAAAATGGCCTAAAAATGTTTAAAATAGAGGTCATGCTGCGCACATGCAGTGTTGAAATGTGAAATAAACAAGCGCAAAAAAAAAGGCATCACTTTTTAAATTTTTGTGGGGAAATTCTATTCAGAATTCTTTGAGGAAAAAAGTCACGGATCGCGTAAAACTTCCAATGTTTGGGAACATTTTGCACCCCTGTGTTTTTCCGTAACATGAAACTACATAAGCAACAGTTGAGATAATACTTACGGATTTGAATTGAAGATGACGCTAGCACCATGGTTAAGTCTTGAAATAAGGAAAAGAGATAGCACAAGGACTGTGGCACCAATGGACAATGTGAATATCTCGTGATTTCTAGAAGGTTTGAGGAACATTCTGACACTAAATTCACTCCATACGGATTCAGCCCACGTAGGGAATTCGCCTGAGTCCCATTTATAATCTGGAAGTAAACGTGTGGAATTCATAAAGAGAATGATGAATGGTATGCAAGAGCAATACGCTTCTTGACTGTTGAGGTTGCTAAAGATAATGTCATGATCTATAGTCGGCACAAAATAAGTTGAGTTTTCAAGAGCCAAACAAAAATTTTTTTCATAATGTTGCAACATTACGCCTTGCACCTCTGTAGTCAGTATATGTGATGCGTCCAGGAAAAAGAGACCAGGAAAGGGTCGGACACAAAATTTGAGTTTTTGCCATTTTCGTACAGAGTAGAATATTTCGGTTTAAATGAAATCTTGTGAAGTGAAAAATATGAAACATTTGAAATTTGACTGTCATTTGAAGTTTTTATTAAAAAAAAGGCGAATTCAAGAAAATCGCAATTACAGTTAACTGCCATAAATTCAAGAGTACTAGCGCTACAATGACAACTTCAGAGGAGTGATCCAATAGGTTTTTAATGTAGAACTCAAAAGAAGAGTCAAATAAAGACAGAAAGTAAACAACAAGTTGGGTCATGCATTTCTGACCAGTTAAGGTCCTTTCTCTCTATGAACAAAATCGACTTTAGTGTGCTCTTGCGAGCAAATATTGAACTAGATCTAAGCAATGCCAGCGCCAGGGTATGCAGAACAAATTTTCACCAAAATCTCAGTTTTGCAAATTTTGACCCCGGATCACATTTTTCCCTCTCCTGAAAATTTTGATCCTCAAACTACATAGTTAAGGTCCCTTTTTCCCAGATGCATCACATATGTAGATACATTTAAACAAAAATTGGTTCGTGCACTTAAATTTTGACAAGCTTTTTCCTATCTTGGGATAAACAGCTACATAATTTCTTTTTGAAGAAGATTACCCCATTGCTGCAAGGGTTTGCAACTAAATATGGCTTGTATTTCAAGAAAACTAGTAATAGTAGTCAAATCCAGCTGCCCAAACCATTTTCTTGTTTCGATAATATTTTGACATAAACAATACGAAATGATTGTAAATTTAAAAAGAAACAAAAGAATAATCAATTACAATTTAGTTTAAATTGTTCGGGGAACAAAAAATAACAGAAAGAAATGCATGTATGGTCTTTATGGGTTTTTAGTTTTTTCTTTGATGGATGGCCGAAATTTACTTCAACAATTGAATGAAAAAGTTGGAATAAGCTGACAATTACCTGGAATATCAAAGGCTGGACTAGTTGCGGTAGTCATATTGACTAAAATTTTGACGCAGACTCCATTTGTGGCGTCTCCATACATCCAGATGTAGCTATAGTTCTGAGGAAGGGATAGAACAGAAAGAAAAAGGAACTGATGAATCGATGACACAAAAATAAAGAAACGAAAAATCTTACTTTTTTATGGTTCTCATCATTTTTCCTCCTTTTCCGAAAGGGAGGGTGAAGTACATAGCTGAAAAGGTAAGGATCACATGCAAACAATGGTAAAATGTTTGAAGCAAGTTAGTGTCCACAGCAAGTCACCGCAAAACCCAATGAGTCACACTTACCAGAATGGCAATCTTGTGTGTTGTGTGTTAATAGCATGACCATGAGGATTTTAAAGTTAGGGTTGGTAAGTAATTTTTCCAAAAATTTTCCCTCATAGTGCCATACCAGGAGGCCGATTCAAAACATTTGTATCATAATTGGATCAAGTGTGTGTTATTGTCGTGGGTAATGTCATTAAGACAGATTTGATTCCGAAAGATGAAGTCAAATTTTCAATGACGGAACTTGATAGCCAAGAAATCAAAAAAGTTTGTAACAGAATGTCACCTAGGATTATTTGAAGATAAACACTATCCCGCTAAGCATGTAACATACTTGATCATCCACTCCATTGCATTAAGGTACAAATTGCATTGGCAAAGGTTGCAATTAGGCTGACGATTGATGACATGAACACTCGGCAGTAACTTCCATGACCAAAATACATGGGAAAAGATAGAAATAATGTCATTTTAACCTTAACTTAAAAATTCTCCAAGTCAATTACACTGATTACTATTACTACCACTCTAAATAAACGTACGGCTCGAAGGCAAAACCATTCAATTTTTTTTTATTCAATTATGTAGAGAAAATCCAAAGGGATAAATTATTTTTTGTATTTTAAAGGTGTAGAGAAAATCCACAGGGATAAATTATTTTAGCTAAGTCGATGAATTACCTCTGATTTGATATTTTCAAGCGAACATTTTGCTGATGACAGAGTAGTGTTAATGCCAGCAAAATTCGCTAATGTTAGAGTTGTAAAAGTTGTTGCCATGTTGGTGTGTCGATCAACACCAATGTATAGAGACACAGGTTTAGCATCCAGTTTCGCGTCCCAGGCAAACGACCGCCACAGAGAACAATTCTGATTTTTCAAATAACAATAGAGAAGTTCATCCACCTGAAACAAGGGAGGTTCAGAATAATTTTCATTCGCGAACAATAGGTTATAGATGAAGGTGCGAATTTCAGTTGATGATTTGTGAGGTGGAGTAAGCCACTCCCTTCCTCCCACAAAAAAAAAAAAAAAAAAAAAATCAGCATCAAATCATTCAATTTTAACTTATAATCAGGCTAACAATTTTTCTGGGTTTGAACAATAAAATTATTCCGATACTCAACAATCCAGTCTTTCTGAAGTTGCCTCGCTTTTTTAGGCATCTGCTTGCAAGGACCAAATGATGGAATAATTGACCCTAATCAAACTGGTTTTGCAGGAAATTGGATGTAATTTTATAGTAAAATGTATGGTCTTGCACTGATTTTCATTTTTTTATACCCTATAGGCAAAAACGTGAGAGAACGAACGATAGTAGAGCTTTTGACTGGGCGAGTATGGGTCAAATACACACAAAAATAGTTTTTTTTAAATAAAAAAAAAAAAAAAATCGGCCCAAGGAATAATTTTAAATTTTACAGGAATGTGTTCCTTAAATACATCAGAATGACCTCCAATCATCAGAAATGGGGTCTAGCGGGGTCTAATGGGTGCCTTTAAAACATACAATGAGCTGTTTGTGGAGAAGAATTAAAATATTATGGGAAAGGCTAAAATGCAGATTGCTTACCTGATGAGGAGAAACTTTCATGTCTTTGGATGCATTACTTTTTGTGCCTGTGATTGACTCAAACAAAGAATAAGCTAACGATGTTGATAGAAGAGCAAGACTGCTTTGAATAGCTCCAGCCTGAATCCCAATGCTATTGTTGGCGTAAGAGTAGTTTAAATTTTCCGCATCATCATAAATACTTTCGTAAAACCTGCAAACAAGACAAACCGTAAGTTTAATGAAGAGAATACAGATGTTAGATTATTCTTTTGCTTATCCTGCAATTAAATAGGTGCTGTGGCTGATTAAAATTCCTAGGAACTAGGGCTGAAATGGATATCTAAGTAACCAGCAAACATACGGCTGAGTATTAACTCTTGTAGAAATTGGAGGTAAAATCTCATTGTTTCGTTAAAATACAGAAAAAGAATTGGCTTTTTGTTCATCTAGAGCGTGATTACAAAGGATCATATCATAGTCAACCTAATCCAATGGAGTAGATTGTCCTCTGGGAGATGTCAGTACGATAGGTTCCATTGCAACAGAAACCCTTCAATCTCTACGATGTGTGCACCATAGCTTAGGAGTTATCCGTGAATTTCCGCAGTTATGGAGGGGTTTCTATTGGAATGCTCAGCCTATTGCAATGACACCACCCATAAAAATGAGGAGTGGTCGACCATCAGCTCAATAGGATTACAATATCAGTGTTCATAATCACCCTCCTGGCTTTATCAGTCATTTCTTGTCTCATTAAAACAATCAAGTTGAATAGGGAAGAAAACTCAGAAATTTTTCTTACACAGTCAAAAATATCCAACCGGAAATTACAAAATTGCAAGATTAATAAAATTGCTTAGTTGTAACAAAATTTCTGAAATTTGGGTGGATATGCCGTAGCGGGCCACTGTCCGGTATACAGCCACTAATTGGTAACCTGCCACTTTCCGGTATCAGACAAAATCAATATTCAGTGCAACTCAACCAAGAAATTATTCAGCATGAATATTCTTGGGAGCGAAATAAACCGGCCAAACTTTCAACCCCCCAGAAAATGGAGCTGTTGTACACTTTTGATATAAGCGATTTAATAGTCGATTCTGGTGTGAAAAACCTCCACAAATAACGATGGCAGCACTAAAAACTTCCAAAATCTACTCCTGAACTTGATAATCGCTTTTATTTGCGTGGGTGTAATGGTGGCTGAGGGCAGTAATAAGGGGAGATTCCCATCTAACAATACTGTAACTCCATCAAGAAGTGACCAATAAGAGACGACTATCATTTGACACCGATGTCACTAGGTGTTGCGGTACCATTCATCGGATGTGGATCATTACTCTGAAGCCTAATTACTCTGTGAATCATCCTTGTCAGCATAGAGAGAGTGACGAAATTAAGACAGGAATCTCCCATTGTTATTTGCCCTCGGCCACCATTACGCCCTCGCAAATAAAAGCGTTTATTGAGTTTAAGAGTGGATTTCGGAAGTTTTAAATGCTGCCATTGTTATTTTTCAAGGTTTTTACATCGGAATCGACTATTAAATTGCTCATAGCAAAAGTATGCAACAGCCCCATTGTAACAAAATTTCTGAAATTTGGGTGGATATGACATAGCGGGCCACTGTCCGGTATACAGTCACTAATTGGTAACCTGCCACTTTCCGGTATCAGGCAAAATCAATATTCAGTGCAACTCAACCAAGAAATTATTCAGCATGAATATTCTTTAGAACGCAACAAACCAGCCAAATTTTCAACTCCCCCCCCCCCCAGATAATTAGAAGCTTGCCTGATCCTAACAGTATCGTTTAAAGAAAACGGTAACTCACTTGTTGTTGTATTGCTTGCTATCACTTGTTAGAATGAAACCGGGAATGTCAGGGTCTTCTTTCAAAAATGATTGAAATGAAGCAGGCGGGAGGTAGGTTGATCCATCTACAGGGTTGAGAATAATACCTCCAGGGGCTTTCAGAGATTGGATGAAAGAGCTAACGGAGTCATCATTTTTCTAAAACAGGCATCGCAAACAAATACTTACTTACAAAAATATTATTATTTAAAATTTTTTTTGTTAAGGGCTGTTCATTTTAGAAACCATAGAGACAAATGACAGAGCTAGTCGAAATAGAAAAATACTCTTCTTCTAACTAGCAGACTATAACGAGAGTCCGCCATTTTTGATTTCAAATTTTGTGACCAGGTTACAGTTTTCAAAACCTTCCTGGCAAGGTAAGTTACGAATTTGTGACCAGGTCACGAAAATCTGCAAATGGAAAAATTTCAACTTGCATTATATTATATTTATCTACTATTAATATGGCATGAAATGATGTTAGTGTTAAAAGTACCTACAAAACATGATTGACAAATATTATACAAATAATCAAGCACATTTTACAGTCACCAAATGACTGAACCGTAAAGAACCCCGGTTACAACCTAGATAAAATTTCTTTTATGGTTTACTTACCGTTGAATTCCTATAGTGATAGTATAGTTGTTGTTGAGCGCCAAGCTGTGACAGTTCAATGAATAATTTGATGTGCTTTGTGGTCAAGTAATTGGCCGAATTGGGAAATGTCTTCTTCTTCATATCATAAACGATACGAGTGGAGCCAATATAATCGTAACTTTCTCCGTTGAGGATCAGGAACAGAACATTTTCTTCAGAAAAAAAAAAACAAAAACAAAAACCATTTATTGATAAATATTAAGGCAATGGTGAAAATTTGGAGACAGATGAACTTAGAAGTCATTTAAGGTGATTCCTGGTGAAACTTTTTCAGATTTCAATCTGATGGATGGCACCAATTGTTGCTATTGGGAAAAGTCGTGTAAGTGGCATTTTAGATTAAAAATAAACAAAAATGCAAAATCCAAGGGATGTTGGCACCTGCATAATTTTTTTTATGGATTCTTTGAGCCCGAAATGAGCAAAATTGGTTGAGAATTAAAGCCATAAATTAAGATGTTAATTTTGCCATAAGCTTAGTGATAGTATGGCTACCTGCCTCACTCACACTTGTTGAGGCTTACTGCAATTTCCATAATTCATGATTTTCCGTTTTATTTTTGAGTGTTTCAGCTTGAACATTTAAGGGTATCTTCCTGAAATATGCTTGCAGGTGCTGACGTTTCTTAAAGTTGTACTTTTGTCTTAAAGTCATCAATTGTAGCCAAAACCTGTTGACTTTTTGAGCAGCTTGACGTGGTGTCCACGGTTCGAACTAATCGACGCTTGAATCATTTTAAGTTAAAACATTTTTCAGAGTTGAAATTTTAACTTGTTAAGAGTAGAGTTTGAAAATTAATTTCAAGCTGGCTTCCATGAGTTACAGTCTATTGGAGGCCTGACATTTCGAAAATTCATTATATCCAAATCCTTTAGTTTCAATGAAATTGCTGAATTTTTGGCCGTTTAGGTTAGCAAATAGATCAACGCAGCAAGACAAAACATAAGTAATAGGACCGAAACGTGCCAAAATTAGCCAAAACATTACACAGGTTCAAATAGACATCAGACTGGTGTTTTCTTCTTCCGCACTTAAGGTTATAAATCATTGAGACACAGACAAGGATTGAAGCATTCAATTAAAAAAGGAAAAAAGTATTGAACTAATTCAAAACAACAAAAAGAAGAGAAGATTTTATACCTTTAGGAGTCTCACTGCTTGTGAGTAAAAGCTGATTTAAGAGGTAAGCAGTGTACAGGGTAGTAACGATACTGGTGATGGTCGATAGAGATCCTGGCGCTAGTCCGTAGAACAAAGATGCAGCGTCTAATCGAGCAGCAACGATAATGACTGACTTTTCCGGGGTGGCATCTCCTTTCTGCAAGGGTACTATTGGCATGTAGATACTCTTACCACCAATAGGATCACAATATTTAACTGAAAAACGATAATAATAGAAATAAGAACACCTGAAATTAGTTTCAGAACAATAGTTTACGAGTCTCAAAGCATTTTTCATAATTTTCTTCCGAAAGAGACGCAGAGTCAGATTTTAACCGTGGCTTTTGCTGCAAGTCCTTGGTATTGTCACTGAGGGAAACAAACACGAATCTTAAAATTTTCAAGAAAATATTGCAGGATTGATACATTGCAGCCATTTCGAGAATTGTTGAAATCCAACATTCAAAATTGAACCTTTTCAGAGGGCTTTTTGAAGCAAAGACAATAGGTAGTTTGCTTTACAGCGACAGTATCTAAAATAGAGTGAGACTGATAAGAGGAAACAATCAAATTTCAGAAGGTATGATGCACTCTTGAAAATTATTACATTCCGGTACTTATTGCGGATATTGAATGAATTGTTAAATTTTCTTAACGCTCAATTTTTTTTTGTTAAATTGCTGCTGAAAATTTATTTTTAACAAATGTTTGAAATGTTTGAAAAATATTTTAAACAAATGTATGAAACGTTTGAAGATTTATTTTAAACAAATGTATGAAATGTTTTAACATTTATTACAAACAAATGCATAAAATGTTTGATCCGGCGGCGTGGCGTCAGCAGTGCAACTGGAAGCTGTCCTTTGTTTCGGTGGTAAAAGACCTTTGTTTACCTGTCGCAAAACAAACAGTAGCTTCCAGTCGCTCAGTTAACGACATGTCACTGGTTTGAACATTCATTTTAAATGAATGTTCGAAATGTTTGAAAATTTATTTTAAACAAACGGTTTACATGTTTGAACATTTTTCTTTCACAAATGTTTGAAGGTGAGAATAGAAAAGTTGCATACTTGGAGAGAACGAGCTGCTGATAGCCATCAATTCATTTCGTCTGATGCAAACTCGAGAATTCACGGCTGCGAACATGTGACTGCTAAGCTCAAGAGCGCAAAGAGATCGAGTGTTCTGAGTTTCGTCTAGAGGTAGATTGAAGCTACGGTAGCACTAGAAAGGAGAAAAAGAAAAGTCAGGAAGGCAACATTTAAAAGGTATTGACTAGACTTTTAGAGCAAAACACTTTCTGAAAGATAAACTTCTGAACAGAGCTGCCATTTTGCGTATAATTATTGAAATTTTTCAATTTACCAATGATTCCACCACTTGAAAAAAGTTTATACAGTTCAGTTCAGCGTACAATTGTACTGCACAAAAATACTCAGATCTGTAATCTTTCCTCAATAGGTGGAAATGCTGTTAATGAATTTAAATATTCGCAAGTTTTTTAAAGTCATCGAAGACTCCACCGGTTGAGAAAAGATTACAGATGCGAGTATTTTCGAGCATTACAGTCATACACTGAACTGAATTGTGTAATCTTTTCTCAACTGGTGGAATCATGGGTACATTGAAAAATACCATTAACTATACGCAAAACGGCAGCTCTGCTTCTGAGCTATCATGCACACATCGTAGAGATTGAAAGGTTTCTAAACGAATGGAATCTATCCTAATGATATCACCCATAAGAATAACATGCACTCCATAGCAACTTGATACTATTGCAAATCATTCATAATAATCAGCCTACTGGTTGGAAAACCAACTAGAACTTTTGGGAACAGGAATGGATTAAAGCGAAAAATCTTGACTCGTTTAGAACTATAATAAAATTTTCTCTCACCTGCTCAATATCTTTGATCATTGTCTCATCTTCGATGAAAAACATAGGAAAACCCCAATCTTGCAACAGTAGACCAGTCCCGTATTTGTTCCATGGTGAATCAGGATTGCACGACCCGTTGATACTGGAATATCTATTAGGACATGTATCAGCATGTGAAAAAGAGGTGAGACTATCTCTTTCCACTTGTGTGCTGACTAAAAGGACGCCAACAATTTTTTCATTTCCAATTAATTTTGACATTGTATCTCTGGAGGAAAAAGAAGATAACAAGAAATTAAAATTGTAGATGGTTAGATGGATAATTTACTCAGAAAATATGGTTTCACGAAAGATAAAAATAAACTACCCCTCAGCGAAAATTTTTGAGATGAATTTTTTTTTTTTGTTCTGTAAAATTTTATTAACTGAACTTTACAAATTTTACATACAAAAATTGCTTAAAGAAACTACAATCAAAATTAAAACTATCCTCTAGCCCTGAGGATTTTAAGGCTCCATTTTGTTTGGAGCGGATGAAAAAATAATACACGCAATCGGCAAGGCATAAGTATGAAGATTATTGGCATCTTCATATCTAAACAAAACTTAATAGAGCTATCCCTTAGGAGGGGGTGGGGGCCACTAATGAAAAATGACTGGGGCCCAAAAAATGTTCCGTATAGACGGACCTCGACCCAAAGTCCGCCCCAAATACCTCAACAAGCATCGGCCACCACTCAACGGACCGCATCGGACGGTTTAAAAATGGCAACACTACAAACCAACCTCAAAAAACACACCACGAGACGTAAACCAACAAATCGCAGCACTGAGGGTGAATCGGGTAGACTCTGGACCGGCCCTAAGTAACGTAGAGTTAGGAGTGCTCCCAACATTCCGATGTGAGGTTAGAATCGCCATTTTTAGATAGGACCCAAAGCCCGTCAGTCCCAAAATTTTTTTGCCCAGGTAAAATAAATTAAGGGAGTACTTACTTAGTGAACATTTTTGGGCGAACGACTGCAACAAATGGTCCATTGCCGGAACCACTGGTCAACCAGTCTAGGTCTACTTTCGTTTCAAGTAATTGTATCACTCCAACATTACCGTTTATGCTTGCTGTTGGAGTAAGAAAAAGATAACATGATAAAATAGGTTATGATGTTAATACACAGTAAGTAAAGCTATCCTTCGTTTATAAAGAAGGCAAATAGTCTATTAAAAGTCCTCAGATTTTCATGAGGTCCAGTAGTTACAATAATAAACAAACTGCTACTTTTTTTTTAATGTATAATTTGCAATTTTTATTTTCTATTTTTTGGCTCTCAATCAAAATATTTAGGACATCCAACATTTTTTCATGAGCCAATTCAATGGTGCTGGCAGCCAGCACTCTATCAGTTCAAATTTATCTTAAAGTAAGAAACAACATCTAGTGCAAAAAACTAAATGGCTTTAAACCAAATAACAGATAGCCTTATCACCGAAAAGCGATTAGCTTTATAATAAAAGAGCAGATAGCTTTACTATCAGAGAGTAGAAAGCTCCGTTGTCAAAGAGCAGGTAGCTTTAAACAAGTTGACATTTTTGGTGGATGAACAAACTTACAGGAGCATCCAAAAGTATGAGTGCCATTCAATACGCGAAAACACGCTGCACTGCTATCGATGTTCACATACATTCTATCATGAATGCCCATTCCTTCCAGATCTTGACAAAATACCCCTGAAACAAAAGCACATTGAGCATTGATTAAACAAGATTCCGATAAGGGATGGCACTCCTAAAACAAAGCTTATTAGAGCACTTCTAAAGGAATTAAGCAAGTATTTTACGAATTTATTGTACAATCAATATATATTGAGAGTCTAGAATTCTATCCACTGCAAAACAAATTGATTGTGTGTTTGAGGAGTATGTCAGGAGGGATTCAAATAAGCTTGGTTGCATTGCGACCAAGTTGGCTTCTTAAGACTGGCTGCATGGTGATGATTACATAAAGCCTTCCATTTACAGATAGAGAAGGTACTTAAAAATAAAGAGTGACTGTTGCGATTACCAAAAACTGAAAATCTAAATTGGAATTTACACCGTTCAAATCAAATTGATGGAATGCTTCTCTGTAAGAAAGGACAACTGAGATGGTTGGCTTGACAAAAAAAAAACCAAAGATAGTTGGATTGTTATTTCAATGATAAACAATGGCATTCGTTGGCTCGCTAGTGGTTGTTTCAGATCAGTTGGCCAGTGACAGTAGTCACTTGATTAGCACTAAAACATTCCTGATTCGTGGGGACATTCATAACAAAATGTTAAAGTTGCGAATTCAACGAGTAAGAAAGTTTAGAGCTGTCATCGGCCAACTCATCTGAAAAAACTTCTACCAGACTGTTTCTCAAATTTATTCAATAATCTCATAAAAATGCTGAGACAGATAACAGTGACAGCTCACATCTTCCGATAACTTCTTTGCATTAAACTTCATTGTTTTGAGGAATGTTCAGGATGGAATAATGTTGTCAGAAATAAAGCCCAGGTACAAGATAAGCTTGAATGATTCATGTTCTAGGGGAGGTGGCAGCATGAAGAGAACCATACAAATTCTAACTTAGCTAAACTTGAGTAAATTTCAGGCTAAATTTCAAAATTAAAAAGAAACGAAAGAGAGAAACGAAGACTTGATCATAAAAAAGTATTAAATTCTCTTCGCTTACCAGTCAAAGACATGAGTGGACTCAGGAAAATCAACACCATAGAGTTGACAAGGATTCCAGGATTCATCGTAATCATCACTTCTACAGAATTTATACGGGAAGTTGAGAGCTTGAAAAGTGAAAGAACTTTAGTCACTTGGGTTTATTTCATGAATAACTTTGCTTCTTTTGAAGATTCCTAAGGAAAGATACAAAACAAACTAACAAGGTAATGATAACATAACCTACAAATCATGCCCGGCTGTTGCCCCTTCCTCTTCAGCCGAAGCAACCAGCAACCCACAGCACCACCAGTCATCAAAAGTTAATTAGTTTTTGCCACAAGAGAGCGCCACAAAGATTAAGAGTTTTTTTGAGTTTTGCGAGGGAAAGTTCAAAATATCGCAGGAGGTTCCAGCGCAGCGTGCGGAATGACACATTCGACAGATTTTCAAAATGTTACGCTTCCCCGTCTCCCGGAGCACCAAAATTTCAACCGCGACATGAAATGCGTATTTACAGTAAATGCTTAACAGCCCGATTGCTTCCTGCAGAATTTTAAGTTTGAAAATTGTTGGGAGAAGGACTCCGGACCCCTCGCCTGCTGAAAGATGTACAACTAGATGTGACACCCCCCCCCCCCCCCCCACCCCATAATTCCCGCTCAACTTAGAGCAAAATAGACTCGTATAGTATGTGCGATGTATTGCTTTGATAAATTGTTTTGTGACCAAACAAACTATCCCCCGTTCATATTACAGTATGGCTAAGCATGGGTGGTTTGTTTGGGTCTCAAAACGATAAATCGCATGCAATGGCGTCATCACTAAATAAGTCTACATTCTGTATAGTTCAGGGACCCTCAAAAAATATAACTTTGATGTTTTTTCCCCTCAGATTTTTCCCTGTTATTCGGATTTTTTGTCTGTTTTTAGAAGGCTCATTTTTTGGCCGTTTTTTTCAGGCTCAGGTTGACTACACGTTCGAAAGTACGGTCACTATTTTCCCGTGTGTAAATAGCAGATTTTCTTTTTCTGCCTTTTAGGGAAAACGCTTTCTAACTGTATGTTTGAGCACAGATACCACTTTCGCATTAAGTTTCCACGACTTTGATGATATTAAATAACATAAGTAAGTACAGTCTATTCACGTCCAAGCAGACAAGATGATGATAAAAAGGAACAAATGTGACCCTGGTCGAAGGACAAGAAGACAATAAGACAAACATGCATTTTTTTTTTTTTTTAATATTTCGTCTACCTGTGCCTAGGTATGCTGTTTAGAAATCAAATGCGCATATGGAAACAACACTGAAAAAGAAAATATTGGCCGAAAAATGTTCACTCGTTTTGCAGAAAAAAAAGTCATAAAACTGGAAGAATCTCCGAATTACAAAAATCAATATAGTGATCAGAGAATTCCCCCAATTAGCTCAAGTTTTAGATTGCTAGTCCAGCCCTGATTTTTATGAGGGTACAGATGGCGAATGAAATAATAGACTCATTTAGTGTGCTACATCGCTTCGATACATCCTTTTTTGTGACCAAACGCTGATCGCTGAGGAAATTTCTCGATAATCCTACGAGGATAAAATCCCGGATCACGTGAAACAAACTTCCTTCGTTTTGGAAAATATCGCAACCCTGCCAACTATAGATGCAAAATCTAAGGGGTTTATACTTAAACACTATTTGATTCGTCGACTGTACAGCTACCATAGGTGAGTAAGTACATGCATTTAATGTAAACAGAGAGATTGCACACTGCGCTACGATTAAAACCGCGAGCTTTTTCTATGATTATACTAAATATCGCCTAACCACTTGAAGAGCATAAACTTCTTTTGAACCACGACATCTCATTTACTGTCGTTTCAAACAAATATCTGAGGTTCTCTGTATAAAGTGCGGGTACACACTTCGGATACACTTATCAGGATTTTGAGTGAGTACCAGTGCTTACATATCACGGGTGTATCACCTGAGATAAAACTCCGATTGGAGTCTCGTTTATTGAGGCTGCACTTTCACGCCAGTGGTAAGTAAACTCATTATATTTCCTCGCTCCTTTACTATCTTTCAACACAGCCGCGGTCTAAAACCAAAATTTTGACACCGTTTCGTTTCGTTTCACTGTCATTTGTCAGTTGTAGCTCTCTAATTTACCAGGTCAGAGAACAAACTCGAAATTCTGTACCGAATTTTTTTAATTCTTTTTTTTTTTTTTTTTTTTTTTTTGTGATTCCGTTTGGATTCCCTTGCGTCGTTGAATATTTGTTCGAAGATTGTTTTGTGCTTACAGAGCTCGGTTATTCCGAAAGATGTGCCTCCTCGATATATCGAACGAAGTGCGTTTTAAGTTGAGCTTTGGATATCGACAAGTGTCCTCTGATCGTCAGTATAATCATTTTCTGTCAATAATCTATTTAAAGAAGTAAATGTTTGCATAGAAGACTGTTTATATTCACCAAATTCTTCTACAATTCATTAACTAATTGTCATACTGATCCCTTTTAATATATTTTTTTATTTATCGATTATTTAAAATTGATCATAGAAGACTGTTTATATTCACCAAATTCTTCTACAATTCATTAATTAATTGTCATACTGATCCCTTTTAATATATTTTTTTATTTATCGATTATTTAAAATCAATCAATCAAATCAAAAATTAGAAAATCAATCAATTTGTTTAGTTTTGTTTTTCGTTTTTTGAAAGATCAATTCTGTCCATAGTATCAAAATCAATGTCAAAATAAGCGGAAGATAAAAAAAAAAGAAAAAAAAATGGGGGTAATGTCTTTAGAAGTCAGGGAAAGTGATTTTGATCAGGGGCAGTCACATGACTTTCGCCCCCTTTTCTCTTCTATCCTTTTCTAACACATGCGTTCTTATGGGAAAAGAGAGAGAAGGGCAATTTTCTGGATCCGCTGATGATTTGTGACGGGAAACAGTCGCGGACTTACGATTATATCAACAGCGGAACTCTAGTTGCGTCGTCTCAAATTGAAGGCGTTTTTAAGCATTAATTAGGGTTGTCTCGCAGGACGCAGGACAGAATTCGAGAACCGCAAGCACAATCAAGTTAGGACGAATCTACCGAAATGAATGAAATGATCAAAAGTTGGGGCGATTTGAGAAGTTTGCATCCATCGGAATACATTTACAGCATTTTCGAGATTTTTTTTTTTTCAAACTTTCGGGCTGATCACCTGAATTTTTCGGGTTTTTAACTTTAAACAAAATTATCATTTGAAATAGTGGGAAAATAGAGGGCTAGATTCGCGCCTTCTACTCCATAGTCCATTTGGCTAAAAAGTGAATACACACAGTTTGGTTTTGATACCGTACGCTTCAAAGAGTCATTTAAGAACCATAAAATTACTTCACAAAGTATTAAGAACAAAAACGAAATAAACAAAACAAAAAAACAAAGTGAAATCAAAATTACCATTGATGATACCATGGATTATGAAGTAAAGTAGCAATGATAATGAATGGCACCAAGCGAGATAAAACAATATACGGCTATATAACCCCGTTTTGACTTTAACCGACATCTAATACCCAATCAACAGCTTTTGATAGGTTACAAGAATTGCTCCTGTCTGCCGTTTGGTTGTTCATGATCTAGGTCACGTAGTTCGCACAATTTGCGGCGTGTAGTATTCACTCATAATGAAGGCGAGAATTAACGTTAGGTAAGTTTTTAGAGAAGAACGGGGCTCTTGCAAACTTTTGCTACATGGGATTGAAGAGTTGATTTTTGCATAAAAAGCTGTAAAAATGACGATAAGTACACTAAAAAATTACGAAATTCACTCTCAAAATCGTGCTTAATGGCAATCCAACGCAGGTTTCATGGAAGACTCATCTAAATTGAGACAGAGATATCTCTGTGTTTTCGTAGAAAATGTGACATACTAGACAGGAATCTCCCATGATACCTGCGTTGAACCGCCATTGCGATCTTGTCGATTGAGCAATTGTGTGAGTTTATTACTAAATTGTAGACTTTTACAGTGTGGGTTTCGTGATTTTTGCTTGTTTTTACATCAGAATGGACTATTCATTGCCTTACAGCAAAAGTTTGCAAGAGTTCCATTCCGTAACGGACCGGAATGCCGGCAAATTCGCCTGTCCACCATCGGTCCACTGTCGAACTTAACCTTCAAATGCATTCACACGGCCGACTCCTCTCAAATGCATGAAGTGTCGCGTCGTGTCGGTATTCCCTATACAATAATTCCAATATTTTCATCTAGTTTTTTTTTTCAGAGCAGTCTTTGAATACAGGGGCGTGTCGAGGTTCCCGGAGAGGGGGGGGCAACATTGTAACTATGCCGCCCCTCAAAATTATGAATTTGGTGACTTTTTCTATTTTTTGCTTGTACACATTGATTTTGCCGCCTTTTGAATTTGAAAAAAAATAAAATTGTTGCTTAATCACCCTGATTTTGCTACCCCCAGAGAATGTCACACTGTCATATATATATTCGCTTTTCATAGCGCATTCTATCTTGATCTTTTTGTTTGTTTGTTAACAGCATCTATCAATTCTTGGTCTTGCACCCGCACCCATTCGCTCTCTCTTTGGCCGACAAACGTCTTCGCTAAGCAGGCGGCCAATCTTCGGCTTCCTTCTCCCCTGCTCAGATGTCTTCCTCTCGTCCTCATCAATAGACCAACACAGTTAGATTCAGAAGGTTAACCCATCGATCAATCGATCAATCAATCGATCAATCGATCAATCAATCGATAAAAAAGGGGTCGCGGTCTAGTTGCAGCCTACCCTCTGGATTATGCGGTTGAGATCGGCGGCCGATGGAGCTGACTTGCTTTCTCATGGTTGATCGGTCGTCGATTTTCCTTTCCCTGACATCAGCCCTTCTGATCAGCATCATCGGCGGTCGAGCAGCATCAACGCTGACTCCTTTGACCCTAGGGTCGTCAGGAGGAGGGCCGGCTACGGTGGCTGAAGAGTCGACGGACCACTTCGAGTTCGATTGCTATAGCGATACAGGGTTCGGTCACCTTGATCGCGGAGTCGTCGTTTTGAACTGCACGAAAAAATCGCTCGATTCAAGCGCGGAGCTCAACGCGTGGCTGAACAAGCACAGCGCTTTCAGCAAGCTTTTGGCCAAGCCCAAATACGATTTCATCATCGCCTACGATTATAATAACATCAAGACTGTGACTCCGTTCCCGAGCTTACCCCGAGCCAGGGTGTTGTCGATGAGTCATAACAGGATCGATGACATTGCCAGCGGAGCTTTCACGAATCTATGCAACTTGAACGAGCTGGATCTAAGCCACAACGCTCTCACAGGTGAATATGATAAAAATAATCAATCATGGATCTATGAAGTCCGTTTCAGAAGTTGAGGAGGACTCCACACGGAAAAAAATGAATTCCCAAATTCTAGTAATATTACCAGAAGCACAACTATGAATCACAGAAAGTTTAGTACTTTGACCAGACAATGGGTCTGTTGCACACTTCGGCTACAGCGTTTTAAAGTATCCATTCCTATGTAAAAAGCCGAGAAAATAACAATGGCAGCATCAGAAAACACTAAAATTCAGTATTAAACTTACAAATTGCGAAAAACACTAGACACTATTCACCCCTGTATCTTTCCACCACGTGCACGGTATTTCGCGAAATTAGCGCGGCATATTCAAATAACCACGGCCGACTGTCATCACAGCTGACTTCATAAACAAATAAACAGTAAACACTGACGGCGTCTATTCGAATGGGGCTATTGAACACTTTTTCTATAATCGATTTAATAGTCGATTCTGGTGTAAAAAACCTCCACAAATAACAATAGCAGCACTAAAAACTTCCGAAATCCACTCCTGAACTTGATAATCGCTTTTATTTGCATGGGTGTAATGGTGGCTGAGGGCACTAACAATGGGAGATTCCCATCTAACAATTCTGAAACTCTATCAAGAAGTGACCAATAAGAGACTACTTTCATTTGACACCGGTGTCACTAGGTGTTGCGGCACCATTCATCGGATGTGGATCATCACTCTGATGACTAATTACTCTGTGAATCATCCTTGTCAACATAGAAAGAGTGACGAAATTAAGATAGGAATCTCCCATTGTTAGTGCCTTCGGCCACCATTACACTCGCACAAATAACTGCGTTTATTGAGTTTAGGAGTGGATATTGGAAGTTTTCAGTGCCGCCATCATTATTTTTTGAGGTTTTTACGCCTCAATCGACCATTAAATCGCTTAGAGCAAAAGTGTGCAATAGCCCCATTCTTACGTTTCAATATCCTCAATTCCTCACAAAAGGTTGTGAAAGGTACGGAGACCGATATTTGTGTCGAAAACTTATCAAAATGAAACAATAACTCACAGGAGTTCCAACACGGAAAAAAAAGATCAGTGAAAACAACCATACGGATACCTGATTTTGGCACCTGCTCGATGTTATGGTAAACTCGACCAGAAGTATGGTACATTTACCGATACTTTGAGTAAATTCGACATGCAATCAGGTAACATCACCTAGTACCTAGTCAAAACATAGTATACTTCTGGTTAACATTACCATTACATCTAGCAGGTGCCAAAATCAGGTATCCGTATGGTTATTGTCACCGTAGTTTTTTTCCGTGAAGGATGATTCCAACTTCGATCATCATGCTTGGAACTCCTGTGTGTTATTGTTTCATTTTGATAAGTTTTCGACACAAATATCGGTTTCCGTACCTTTCACAACCTTTTGTGAGGAATTGAGGATATTGAAGCGTAAGAATTCGAACAGACGCCGTCAGTGTTTAGTGTTTATTTGTTAATGAAGTCAGCTGTGATGACAGTCGGCCGTGATTATTTGAATGTGCCGCGCTAATTTCGCGAAGTATCGTGCACGTGGTGGGAAGATACAGGGGTGAATAGTGTCTAGTGTTTTTCGCAATTTGTGAGTTTAATACTGAATTTTAATGTTTTCTGATGCTGCCATTGTTATTTTCTCGGCTTTTTACATTGGAATTGATACTTTAAAACGCTGTAGCCGAAGTGTGCAACAGACCCATTCTTGTGTTAATACCAAAATATGTTCGTAGAACTAGAATTTCCTCAACATTTTCAAGAATTATGGTACGAACACTAGAATTCTGGTAATTGCGCCATTCCTTACATCGGTTCACATATCGTCATGCTTCAGGAAATCTTTTTTTTTAAGTGCAACGTTTAATCGTTGGGGTTTTTTAAACGTTATTTCTCGCCCCCTCCGAACGTGACTTCTGCTCTGCCCTGCCCCCCCCCCTTAAACGGTAAAGAGAGAGAACACGTAAAAAAGTAAAGAAAAAGTAAAGGGGAAAAAAAGAAGAAAAAGAAAGAGAGAGAAATAGATAGAGACGGGGGGGGGAGGAGGAGGAGGAGAAACATCAGTAGAAGTAAAAATCTTGGTAATTTTTTTTTTTTTTTTTTTAAATCCTTAGAAATACTTAATTTACAAATTTTCTCTGCAAAAAGTAAAAAGGAACATGGACAGGATTTTAAAATCTTTCAAAGGTTTAAAAATATCCTTTTGGTGCTACTTGTAGTATTGGATGGACACGAAATATCGAGTTTTTTTGTCAATCAATCTGCAGTCATCATGGTGACCTCATAAAAATTATAACCTTGAGAGCGGGGAGCTAAATGGCTCAAAAATTAGCCCCAGCATAGATACAGGTGGCTTTGATTTTGCACGGGTAAAGATCGTTCTCGTTGATTATTTAGCGCACGAGAGATTTTCAGCCCTGCTTTTCTTTATCCTGACTCCTCTGCATGCAATGATCAAAAGTCGTAGCTATGCCACAACTCCACAATCATCAACATAGATATAAAGGGTTAAGCGCGAGAGGTAGACAGGACTACAGGACGAATACGTGCTGCAGAAGGATCAGGAGATAATGATCGCGTTCTTTTTCATCCTCGTTATAGTTGCCAGACTTTGCTGAGGAATGTTCAACTGGGGCTGTTGCAAACTTTTGCCGCTACGCTATAGAGAGGATAAATTCTGATATAAAATCCCTTGAAAATAACATTTGGAGCATCAGAGAGTTCCTAAATGGGGCTCTTGCAAACTTTTGTTGTGAGCAAATGAATAGTTCATTCTGATGTAAGAACCAGCAAAAATCACGAAAATCACACTGAGAGAGTTTAAAATTTAGTAATAAACCTACATAACTACATAAATGGCAAGATCGTGATGGCGGTTCGACGCAGGTATCATGGGAGATTCCTATCTAATATGCCACTTTCTCTTTGGAAACACAGAGGTATGACTCAATTTAGATAGGAATCTCCCACATGATACCTGATGCGTCGAACCGCCATTAAGCTCGATTCTGAGAGTGAATTTCGTAATTTTTTAGTGTACTCATCGTCATTTTTACAGGTTTTTATGCAAGAATTAACTCTTCAATCCCTTATAAAAAAAAGTTTGCAATAGCCCAATTGCAACAGACATATTTGGAAAAAAAAATTGCACCGCAATCTGGCAAGTATGATTTCAGCTCTACTGGAACGGTTTAAATTTTAATTAACAAGTTTGCTTACGACCACCCCTCATTTAGACACCTTAGCACAGCAACCCGGCATTTAATCTTGGACGCTTTCATAATCAACACCCTCCCCAGCTCCTATCACCCTCCCCCTCCCCCTCCTTCTTCCACTTCTATTCACCCCCTTGCACCATTATGAGGCTGCCTGAAAAGCTAAAAGAGTCACGTTCTGTGACCGAGTGAACATTTTTTTTTTTAACCTGAAAAAATCTTTTGTCGTCAAAATCGTTCTTCACCTCAAAGCTTAGAGACGCTGAACATAAAAACTAACCCCGCAGGATCTGTATCATTCATATGCATGCATGTAAATATTCAAAATGCATATAAATCCATTGATCGCTCAAAACAGCAAAATTTTGAGTTATACTTCATTGCATGTAGACTGTCCAACTGTCATCAGAATCTATGATAAATATCAGAAGGGAGCTTTTTTCTGCAAATTGGCGGCATCGGATACTTCAAAACCAGACTTTGGACTCGAGTCCAAAAAAATACATCAAATGTTGATTCCGAAACATCTATGATCGGGGTCTAAATAAAGTAAGATAGTCTACGATCTGACAAAATTGTTCATCCGATTCTTCGATATGGAATGTACTTTTTAAGCCTCCAATCAAATCACTCGCACGCCACTGGTGAAGCGTGCTACAAATACTTGGCAAGTCCATTTGAGCCCATAGAAAAGGTCGCATTCGGTGATTATCGCCGATCTCTAGATAGTTCAATAGTTTTACGTGATATTAAATGAGCCAAATGCAACGTTGCCAAGTAGCAAACCTCGCCATTTTCGCACGCATAGAATATCGCAATCAAATACGTTTGTTGTAATGATATCGTGAAATCGAAAATCATTCGTATTTATGATCATTCCGAGATTTTTATTTTTTTATTTCAGGTAAAATGCTGAGCCCGAGTGCGTTTCAAGGGCCTTTCAACCTCGATATGTACGAGCCTCTGCCGATTAAAATCCTGAAACTGAACTCTAATCAGATCCACTCGTTGAGTCGAAATATTTTCGAACATCTCCAGTTTCTCGAACAACTCGATCTCAACAACAATCCGATTAAAATCATCGATCATTCAACGATGCTGGCCTTTGCAACTCTCACCAAATTGAAGGTAAATCATCCACGAGTAGTTATTAACCAATATCATAAATTCTTATTTTTCCATGGTTTTATGAAACTGAATGCCCGGTTTAGAATACAAAAGGGTCCATCGGTTCAAGGCTTTTTTCCTTTTTATTTGGAGATGAACGGAGTTAAAGTTCAAGAGTTTACGACAGTTTTACCTATAAGTTCAAAATTCTACACGACTGAAAATTGATTACGAGCGATCGTATCGAGGGAGCTAATCTAGTTGGGATATTAGCATGGCGTGCGTAGTGCTAGAAAGCCAAGTCGATTCTATTAGATGCTATAAAAGTCGACCAAATGACTCATTGCACCCGCATGAGTGAGTGCTTTGGTCAAACGACTCAAAATTACCGAAACAATTTGACTTAGCGCTTGTTTAGTAATGACGGAGTATTTTGACAACCATTTGAATTAAATTTGAACATATTTTACTCAAAAGCTGGGCTGTTTTAGCACCTCCCATCTATAATTTTTCTTAAACGACACAAAAGCTAAAAGCTTGCTTAAATTCTAATGAACATATTTTGATCATTCTAAGCTTTCTCCTAGGTACCAATATTTTGAGTTGAAACTCAGTAGCGAAGCGTAAAATTTGGCAACAATGTATTTTCTCGATGTAAATTCAGCAAAAAAGTCGAAAAATCCAGTCATCGGAGATGACCAGGCATTTCGACCTTTCTCATGTGTTTAAATGGGGGAGGGGAGGAGGAATGTTGCCAAGTCGCACGCCTCGCCACTGCAAATGACATTCAAGAGCAAAAAAGTTACGATTTCAAAAAGCGCGTGACAGTGGCTCCTAACAGTGGCGTAGCGTGCAATTTTGCTAAAATGCATTTTGTCTATTTAAACCCATGGAAAAGGTCGAATTCGAGGGTGTTCACCGAACACCCAATAGATCGATATTTTTAATGGATTTGAATAGAGAAAGTACAACCAACGTTGCCCCATTGCACGCTACGCCACTGGCTCCTAACTGTATAGCGGATGAGAATGTTATTACAGGTCACCGATCGAGGATGCACCCCTGAAGCCTGAAGGTCTGGCAGAACGTTCTTTTTGAAAAATAATTATATTTTTTGTTTGACTAGTGGTTGGACGTTGGATATTGTCAACTGAAGAAAATTCCAGCGGGCATGTTCAAAGTGAGCCCCATCGAAACACTTTATTTGAACGGGAACAAGATGGAGACGGTACCGCGGGAGCTGGACGAATTGGAGGGGAGTTTGAGGAAACTGAATTTGAATGACAATTTGTTGATGGGAGTGAGCCCGGATCAGTTCGGACCTTTGACGCATCTGGCGGATATCGAAATGAACGGGATGAGCAGACTGCGGAGGATTGAGTCCGCTGCCTTTTCTCGATTGACTTCGCTGGAGAAGTTCGATTGCTCCTATAATCCGGTTCTCACGGATATTGGGTCGAATCTGTTCCACCATCCTCCTGACCAGGTAAGTTACACGGAAAAAAAAGACTGGTAGAATTTACCATCTGCATGGCTGATTTTGGAGTCTGCTATCAAGTAGGGTAAATTTTACCATCATATGGTAAATGCAACGTACCTTGTGGTGAAATGTACCAACATGTTATCTTAATGGGTCTGTTGCAAACTTTTCCTACAGCGCTATAGAGTGTTCAATCCCCTATACAATCGCCTGAAAAGTCCAATGGTGGCATCCGAAAGTCATAAAATGCAATAATTAACTCACAAGAGGCGTTTAATGAAATCCAAGATGGCGGTAAATTATCGAACAACCTGTATGCATGCACCACGAAGATCCAAGGATAGCCAACCTCACAATATCGATCACACCCAATCACAACATGAATAAACACATAACCTCTGAAGCTGTGAGGTTGTCAACGTTGGGAATCCTTGGATGTTAAAGGTGCATGCATACAGATTGACTCGATATTTTACCGCCATCTTGGATTTCATTAAACGTCTCTTGTGAGTTTATTATCGCATTCCATGACTTGCTGATGCCACCAGTGGACTCTTCAGGCAATTTTACATTAGATTATACACTCTTAATCGTTGTAGCAAAAGTTTGCAACAGACCCATTGACCACAAGGTACGTTGCATTTATTCTATGATGGTAAAATTGACGATACTTGATAGTAGACTCTAACATCAACTATGAAGATAGTAAATTCGACCAGCCTTTTCCCCCCGTGTACTTAGATAACTTATCAGTGGTGGTGCCAGCAAGCTGGCATCGTTGCATTTGATCCATTTAACCATGTCAGCACAGAGTTAAAGAAGTAAACTGCCCGGGTATATGCATTAAAAACAAAGCGGGTAGATAAATATTCTTACGTAGCGGTACTTGTTTTTGCCTACATCGCCAATTGAAGGCACTTAACGAAGGATTCTGTTGCATTGTTTACTATTCAACGTTCTTTTATCGTCAGTGCACCGATGAAACTGTTTGGAAAATACCTATACGAGGTTGGTCACTGGAGTGTTAATGCCATGAAAAAGGTTGAAATATTGGGAGTGTCGATTCGAGCGTGCGCCCTTGAATCGACATTTTGCCTGAATTTAAATGGACAAAATGCAACGTTGACAGGCGAAATGTATGCTATTTTGTATCCTAGATATAGATCTTGACCTGGTTTCTTATAAGAATTATTCTTTTAATCTCTTAGGAGTGTGATTCATAAGGTTTTTGCGAGTTTTTACAAAAAGCACCAAACACTCAATGAAAATTGAACATTCTTAGATAAAAATGAATTTCCAATGCTTTTTTTTAAAAGTTATATCAATAATTTTGAACATTTTCAATTTGCGTATTTTTCCTTGGCGCAGTTTTACAGCTAGATTAAATGTTATAAGTGTAACAGCTCTAGACCTTGCAGATTTGATCATTTTTATGTATGCATCAAGTGGTAGGTATAAAAACTTTCTTTGAAGTTATAAAAAGCCATGGAGAATATTTAACGTATGTACTCGTAAGGTGTAAAGTTTTTAGGGGATTTGTTATTATATTGACACGTTTTATTTCGATCACAGGTAGTTTTGAGGAATAATGCACTGTCAATGTTGTCCAGAGACGTAACTCAATGGGAAAAAGTTAGAATTCTAGACGTTCAAAGTAACCCATGGAACTGTAACTGTAAAATTGGCTGGTTGATCTCTCTGCTAGCAGTTCGCACGTTTGTTGACCCTGAATTTTTTATGGATGTCAAGTAAGTTCATCCTTTGTTTGACAGTATGGGTGTTGTGTAACCGAGGAGAGGTTTTATAGTGGCTGAGTCCTCCTTTCAAGGGTGTTGTGTATGTTTTAAAGATGAAAATTTGATAAGTTCCTCCATTTAGAATGATCTTTACATGTTAGGGGAATAGTGAACACTCATTTCAAAGATTTAAAAAACAAATGATAATAACTTGTGTTTCAAAGGGCATAAAGTCATGACGAACTATTAGGCAGTAAAACCCAAAATATGATTTTTTGGAGTCATCAAGGAAATGAGACTTTTGCTGAGTTGTGGTCTTGTAAGGCGACAGTTTTTCTATCTTGCTCACTTAAAACTTAACTGTTCTTTTTAAATTATACGCCATTTTTAAGCGCCAGAGAACGAGTTTAGGCCAACAAAAATTGTATTTTTGTATGATTTGTGATTAACATGTGGCGCCAATTCAGCGTTGGCTTGGGAGGGGGGGGGCAGAGTCGGGGAAAAGTGATGACCTTTTTTTTTTCTTGCTCATCGGTTTTCGGAGGAAAGGGTTATAACTAATGCCGTCTTTGCCGCCCCCCCCCCCCCCCCCAGTTGTCCCAATGCAATGAATATGAAAACACGATTGACATGATACAAAGTGCAATTTACTGGAAATTTTGATCAACTTTTTTGAAAACCGAAATCTAACCTTTCCTGAATAAAGTCGATATGCTCTATAGTGATCTCATAGCAACGAGCAAGAGAGAAGAAAATCATTCAAGATAGCCGCGCTGCCGCATTTGATGTGTCGCTTTTGAGGCAAACGAATTTCCGAGGGCACGCACTCAAAACGCAGTTACCTAAAGTTCATTTTAAATCTGTGTAGACTACATTTAATTACCATACTAAGGTTCGACGATTACCGATTATCCAGTAATCGCTTACACACCTATTTGTCCAACTCTACTTTATACGGGAACATTTAGAAATTATTTCCCTGGTTATTTCCTTCCGCAAAAGACGTAATGTGATTTATTTGATTGGCTACGGCTCCAAATGCCTGACTCGTATGTCATATATTATCTTACCCTATAGTTATGAAATCTAAATAAATACTCGTACAGCCTGCATATTAAATGTGTTTACAGATGTTTGGAACCAGTTTGGCTGCACGGTTATCGGTTGGACAGTCTAGCAGAACACTTTAACGCGTTGTGTCATTTCGTTCATTCGCCACTTACCGAAGCTTCTTCGGCCTCATCCTTTGACATCTTCCAGAAGACGGATCTTCAGGTTGCCCTTTCAGTCGCGGCAGCTATCCTAATCGTGGCCTTGCTCGTCACTTTGGCCATCCGAAGTGGCCGAACTCGCAATCCGCTGAGAGGCCTCAAGTTTTTCAGGACCGACAGAATTCAACAGATCGGACTTCAGATGGGCTCGGTCCAGTCCAATATCAAATACAGAAAAGCCGATCAGAACGAGAAATCTTGCGAACTTGTCGAAATTAAAAAGGACTATTACGATTCTTGTTTTTGAAAATCTTGCCGTTTTCCTTTCTCTCTCAATCCAGTGTTGCTAGATGTATGGCTTTAGTTCTATAATTCCCAAAAAATCCCATTTAACCCTTTCATAGAGCTTGTTTCAGAAATGTAGGCGCACCTAGACCATAATGTTTGGCGAATTTTCAAACGTGCTTTCAAATCGCAACAAAAATTGCCTCTGGTTTAGACCTTTTGACTTTTAAGTGTTCCTCTATGAAAAACCAGCGCTCTATTTCATTTTCATCAACTTTTATTGTGTAGTAAGAGAAATAATGTTGAAAAATGCCAAAGATTAATCGGTCTAGGTGCGCCTACACTTCTGAAATTACCTCTACCTGGAGTACATTTCAATGTACCTAGCTGAATAACATAGAATCTTATGGAGAAAATGAAAATATGATGTGCATATAGTTTTTTATGAGAAAATTGTACCCAGATCAGCTGAGATGGCCCGTAATCCGTTCCTGACCAATTTTTTTTTTTCAGATTTGAAAGGGTTAAAAGCAGGGGAAGAATAAAAAGAAAGTAATTCCAAAGAGACGTTTGGGCACCATGACATTCAAAACTGCACCATACTAAGATTACCATATATATCTTTCAGATGGCAGGTGCCTCTCTTTAAGATTGCATAAATCGAATGGCGGTTTGTGTTATTCGAAAGTTACCATGAAAATATACAGTTTCATATCAGTTTAGACGTTTCACTGAAGTTTTGTGTGCCTTAAAGTTGGTTTGACCCTTTCACGGGAAGTGGTACACAAGTGTACCAGTTTATGTGACATGGGATTCCATGAAATTTAAACAGACATTTTACAGACAGTACAGTTGTGAGACCCGTCAAAAGTTCTTCGAAAATTGTCCTCTTAAGAACGGTCTAAAAAATCTCAAAAAATCTTAAATCCCAGAAATAAGAATGCATATTCGAAAGGCTATAAGGACAGAGCTGAAATGAAACTCATCCGTTTTTTGTTTTTGTTTTTTATAATTCTCTCTCTTCGATCAAAAAAAGCAGGCCAACCTTCCCCAATATAATAAAGGCGCATGAACTACAACCATTTGAATTGAACTGATTCGAAAAACACGTAGCTTATTTTTCATTCATAGATGAAAAGGAGACATATTGACTCGCAGTTCGCCGCATTACTTATACAGGGTGTCAATTAAAAAAGGAGCCAGGCTTAATATCTCGAAAACGGCTCCGAATTTCGAAAAACGCTGAAACACGTGTTCAATTATTTCGAGGGGGACATCTTTTGAGGGGGTCCTCAATTTTGGGGCCCCCCTCTGGGGGGCCCCAGGGGGGTCAAGTCCCATATTTCAAATGGGGACCCCCATTTTTTATTTGATAATCGGAAAGAAGGTAAAATTCTAAGACTTTTGGCGCAAACCAAAAGTCGATATCGTTTTTCATGTTCGATATATCGAAGGTCAAAGTTCGATATGGACCCATCTTCAGGAATTCGTAACTTTTCTTTAAATAGTCCAAATTTCAAAAACTTTGGGTCTAAAATGCTCTACAGAGCAAGCACTTTGCAGAAAAAAATTCAATTTTAACAGAAATTTAGTCAAAATTTGGTTTTAAGGCTCCCAAACATTTTTAACGTTTTTGGCCCCCGCGGGGGGCTATCAGAAAAATTCCGAGAGACGACCCCTATCGAGTGACACATCAATCGAAAAGACGTAACAAACTGAGCATTTTGGCGCAAACCGGAGGTCCATATCGTTTTTCATATTCGAGATATCGAATGTCAAATGTCGATTTACAGAATGCGATATCTCGAATATGAAAAACGATATGGACCTCCGGTTTGCGCCAAAATGCTCAGTTTGTTACGCCTTTTCGATTGATGTATCACTCGATAGGGGTCGTCTCTCGGAATTTTTCTGATAGCCCACCGCGGGGGCCAAAAACGTTAAAAATGTTTGGGAGCCTTAAAACCAAATTTTGACTAAATTTCTGTTAAAATTGAATTTTTTTCTGCAAAGTGCTTGCTCTGTAGAGCATTTTAGACCCAAAGTTTTTGAAATTTGGACTATTTAAAGAAAAGTTACGAATTCCTGAAGATGGGTCCATATCGAACTTTGACCTTCGATATATCGAACATGAAAAACGATATCGACTTTTGGTTTGCGCCAAAAGTCTTAGAATTTTACCTTCTTTCCGATTATCAAATAAAAAATGGGGGTCCCCATTTGAAATATGGGACTTGACCCCCCTGGGGCCCCCCAGAGGGGGGCCCCAAAATTGAGGACCCCCTCAAAAGATGTCCCCCTCGAAATAATTGAACACGTGTTTCAGCGTTTTTCGAAATTCGGAGCCGTTTTCGAGATATTAAGCCTGGCTCCTTTTTTAATTGACACCCTGTATAATTAAATTAACAGTTCTATCAACTGACATTCATACAGCAAGCACAGCTGTGTTTTACCAATAAGTTAAAGATACGTATTTTTCGACTTGCCATCGATACAACTCTTCCCACTCTTGGGAGTGGAAATTGCATACCTAACGAATTGCAGGGGAATGAAAACATTTTTGTTTTTTTGGTTAAGTAGACATTAGTGGTTTCCGACTTGTCACAGTTTGTAGTTTTCAGAACCTTCTTTAATGGTTCACAAAAGCCTGTCAGAAAAGGACAGAATATATCTGGAAACACGCAATCTAAGAGGTTTGACAGAATTAAGGGCTTATTATAATCGTCGAAAAGGTTCAACGATCTGTAGCCTTAAAACTTCGTTATGAATTGGATCATTCGCGTGATGAGCAGGAACTTTAATCAGTATAAACCAGTGCTCACTTCCTTCAAAACACTTTGTGAGTTTGACTTCAGTTATAATACGTAAGTTGTCGTTTTCGAGCAAATTCGCGATGATGTTACGACAGTGGTGTCGCGTGCCATCTGGCAACAATGCAACTGCTCCATTTAAACTCATTAAATACATCGAATTTTCTCTATGCACTGTGCACCCCCTGAATTCGATCTTTTCCATGAGTTTAAATGGATAGAATACATTGTTGCCAAATTGCACCCGATGCCACTGTGTTACGGTCAATCCAGGATACTAAGAAAATACATTGGTTAAAATCAGCACTTTTCAGGAGATGAAAATATCTGTTCCATTTTTTTTTGCAAAACTAGCATATTTGGAGGGTGGGAGCTGAGAATATGAAACGCACAATTTGTTTCCTTTTTTCGCATTATTAACTAGTTCTGTGATACTCAGCTGACTATTGATTATTAGGTCAAGGAATAGTGATGACATCGCAACTCGCAAGTGTTCAATGATGATCAAATGCTAAATAGCGATGATATTTAATCGCGTTTAATTATAATTTACTTGTGAGACACATGCGTGATTTTATGAAATTTATCGTGATTCCAATAAATACGTCAAAACGCTCGGAAGAGATGCATTTCATTGTCGGTTATTCTTCCTTCTTAAGTGCAATGTTGTCAAATTTATCAACGGATCAACACCCAACTTCTTATCTGAACAAATCGATTGATGGTACAGGATGCAGTTTCGTTTTTATCGCGCTTAAAAGCGACTTCATTGAACCAGTGTTGCCAGACATATACGCCAGCTTTATATTTCCCATAAAAATCAATGTGAAATATACGATAATTAACCTCAAATCTAGCAACACTGCAAAGGACACTTGACGATGTTGCCCTTCATGACAAAAATTATCCGAATTTCACATTCAACTGAAGGTAAAATTCGTATAATTTCTTCCATGAATGGTAACACTGATAATGGGTCTCAAACCGATTTATAGCCTTAAAGAGTTACGACACTGACGCATTTATATACAAAATCAAACTGACTGCATTTGACATTTATAAAAGGCTCTGGTATCAGTCGTTCCGACTCCCGCTCGGCGTTATCAACCGAGTTCATGACACTCAAAAAAATAATAAATCAACTCGCATCTTTTGATAAACGAGAAAAGGGACAAATGTTGAGAAAAAAGAGTGAAAACGGAGAGAAGACGCGTGCTCATTGTTAGTAACTTTTCGTTAGTCAAACATCCACGCGTCTCTTTTAACGATCAGTGGCTCCTGTTGACGTGTTTTTTTTTTTTTTCGTAGAAATGGATCGGTGAATGGTGAATTTTCGTAGAGCCGGAGGTTATTAGCATCAAATTGCAAATTTACCGTATCAATTTTTTTTCTCAACAATTTTTTAAGTAGTTTTTTTTGGTGTAGGTACTTTATGAATTCCAAGATTTAATGACAGTCGCAACCTATGAAATCTAGTTCCACGACTCATGTAGCTCGCATATTAATTTTTTTCGTGTAAAAGGATTGGTGAAAGGTGACTGTTTGTAGACGGAGGTTATTAGCATCAAATTGCAAATTTACCGTTTCGATCCCCCCCCCAAATTTTAAAAATTTTGTTGGTTAGTTTTTTGTGGTTAAATTTTGAATTCCAAGATTTAATGACAGTCGTAACTATTGAGATCTATTAGGTACAGTTCTACGGCTCATAGCTCATATTAAGGACCAAGTCACGCCTATAATAATTAGCAAATGCATTATTTATTTCGCAGCATAGCATCTGGTTGTTGACTCATTGCGATCGGTTGCAGTGAAACAGCTCAAAACAAAATTCATTCGCGCACAGCCGTTGGGAGTCAATTATGAGTGTATTTTTTCCAACTAACTTTCGTTCGGCTCCTTAGCAGAAATAATCGCCTTCAGTACGCTGAGTATGTAATTTTGTATCCTATAAGCAGGTAGAGTTGCTCTTTGTAAGCAAAAACTTTAGGAAAGGGCCCAACAAATGTTCGGGATAGGTAGTTAACATTAGGTATGGAGTTTCGACCAATCAGAAGGGAGGATTCGGAACCTAGGGTCGAGAGCAAGGGACCGTACAGCGTCCAACCTGAAAGTTCATTTTGTTAGGCCCAGCTCACGATTCTTTAACACCGGACTTTTTTTTGACTACTAATCAGAAATGACCGCCTTCAATTCCTGGATTATGCAATAACAATACGTAGAAGCAGGAAGAGTTGCTCAGTTCTTTTGACATAGTTTTCTTTCGTTAGTTCATCAATCGTCACATATACCGAACTTGGCATTCTTAATGAAGAATACTACATTCGCCTTCAGTGCGAGGGGTATGCAATTTTGTTTCCAACAAGTAGGAAGAGTTGCTCGGACTGAATCTCTCTTACTTTTGGAAATGTCATCGATTCATGAACATTATTTTATCCAGCCAACCCCACCTAACTCTCTCTTTCCGCATCCAGAACAGAATAATAGAAAAAGAAGGAAAACATGTGCTGGTGTTGGAGGGGTGAAGGAGGAGGGGGGATCTCGAGTCATCAAAAGGCACAACTTCATCGCGCGACACCGCACTATGTTCATCAGAGATCGACAAAAATAGTCAAACATTAGATAGTAAATTTCTCATCAACTAATGATTTCTTTCAAGACCAAATTCAATCAGCACACACTGTTAACATGCAATTTACACCCGGAGATGTCAGTAGAAAGTTTTAAATTATGCTTGAAAGATGAATAATTATGATTTTCGATGATTTTTTTTTCACTGATTTTTTGAACACTTTTATTCGATTTCAGATCATAGTGCACCGCTATAGTGCGTTTGAACAGGTGTCGATGGCCAAAAGATTTGATTTTGGAGGAGGGGCTATAATAAATTGGCACATAATAGCAGCAAGTTGATTTCTTGATAGATTCATCAGACCTACAAACCAACCAATATTGGCTTGAATTTCAATGTCAAAGTATTGCTATCTGGCAACGAAGTATTTTGCCCATTTGAACCATTACAAAAGGTTGAATCCAAAAATAGTCTCCGATTCTTCAATAGCTAGATATATTACATGGGTTAAAGTGGACCAAATGCAACGTTGTCAAGTTACACTTATCGACCAAAACCAAAAAACCGACCAAAAAATCGACCAAAAAATCACCAGTGTCGACTGGTGATTTTTTGCGAGTTGGATCAGACCGATTATTTAACAGCTTTCTTCATACTTTGAGGGTAGGTAACTATTCCTACGTAGTTTTAACGATATTACCTCGAAACCAAAAAATAAAGGCACATAAAAATCGTCTTTCTCCGCACACGCGTTTATACACAACAGCTTTTATCATACTTCGTGGTGGTTACTATTCATAGTTGTAACAATACATATATCGATTCGACCGATATAACTAGACAACTGTTCAGTATTACACCCTACTATTAGCAATCGCTCGATAGGTCGAAAAATTGAAATGAAGCGCCTGGAATCAAAATTTAATCACTTCGATATATCGCTCGAGCCATAGAAAAGAAAAGGGGCGACTCTTTTAAAGTCAAACTTTAGACAGTGTAACACTGAAAAAAGAACAAAGTTTGATTAGTAGAGCCGCAAATAAGCAGAGTTTTAAAATAGCTTTGCGGAGCAAAAGTTCAAGCTCTATTGGGAGAGGTTGCGGTTGTACCGTAGCACTATATTTGGTAGAGTAGCAGCCTTTTTTCTTGCTTTCGCTCTACCGAAGTAGTGCTTCGGTATGACCGCAAATTGCTCTGGTAGAACTTGAACTTTTGCTCCGCGAAGCTAATATTTTGAAAAGCTCTACTTAATCTTTGTTTTTTTTTTTTTTAGTGAATTTTAATCAAAGATTCCTATTTGACCTTGTTTCAATTTCCGAAACTATAAATTTTTGTTTTCATTTGTAAACAAGTCTTAATCAGAAACGCATCCAATCCTTTTGTTATTCGGCCAAATCTGTGCTTTCTTATCTTTTTGAGACCAAGGTTGGTTTCGTCGAGGAGCAGATGTCTCAATTATTTGATCAGTCATTATTAGCAAAGATTACGATCGTTCAGCAGAAAAAAATGAAAAAATAAATAAAAATTCTAAATGGCAACGCTGTAACAGATCGATCTCGTAAGGATAGGCGTAAGTGGGAGTCGGTGTGAGTGTTAAGTGAAAGAGTGTTTGCCTCACAACAAACAGAGAAGATAAGATTACACATATGAGTCAATTTTCACGATTCATGCACACCTTTGGAGCGCGAGTGTGGTCTGCGCTGTTGTCAGATTTGTCGAAAATAGTCACAATCCATGTCGATTTAATTAGGTGGTTTTTGTTTCGTTTGTTTAGTCATTAAAGCCGGCAACTTGAAGCCGATCATTGCATCTATTGTTCGTGTGTGAGACTCAAGACTCATCGTTATTGGGAAGGAGTGCCTTAGCGGTGTGGTGTGTCGCGCTTCTCGGTCCGTGGCGTGGCGTGGCGCGTTGCGTCGCGTTAGCCGTCGGCGTTCCTTATCATCAGCCAGTTTAACTGTTTCACTTTATCGTTTTCTTCGTTTTCTTTGTTTCCGTTGTTTTCGCGATGAGGCGTCAGTGTGAAAAACGGACACTTTCACTCTCGATTTGTTTATCGAGTGATTGAAAATCGACCGGCCTAAAGGAGTAAGTTTTTTCGTGAAAATATTGACCTTTTAAAAGTGAAAACGTCGGAGGATTCGTGAAAGATCGTTGAGTCAGATACACTTTTATTTTCAAATTGTTGCGCAAGTGAAAGAAAAGTGGGGGTAGATTGTCTTAAAAGGATAAGTTCTTTCGTGAAAATGTTGATCTATTGAAAGTGAAAATTTTAGAGAACTCTTGAAAGATTATCGAGAGAAGATTTAAAAGTGAAAACGTTGGAGGATTCGTGAAAGATCGTTGAGGGAATATCGAACAGATTACACATTTATTTTTAAATTGTGGTCCAAGTGAAAGGAAAGCTAGGGTAGTTTGTCTTATAATGCTAAGTTCTTTCGTGAAAATATTGACCTATATTGAAAGTGAAAATTTGGGAGAGATCGTGAAAGATTATCGAGAGAATCTCGCGGCCTATACACTTTTCCTTTCAAATTGTTGCCAAAGTGAAATTCAAGCGAGGCTCGGTTATCCTTAAAGGCCATAAGTTCTTCCGTGGAAATATTGATATTTTAAAAAAAAAAGAAAACGTCAGAGGAATCGTGATAGAGTCCGTTCGGTGAATCTCGCATCGATACAATTTCACTTTCAGATGGGTTTTCTAGTGAAAAAAAAATCGAAAGCCAACTGTTCAGAAGGAGTAAGTTTTCCTTCAACTTATTGCTCTTCTTAAAAGTGAAAACGCCAGAGGACTTGCGGAAGATCGTTTAGTGAAGCTCGCATCGATACACTTTCACTTTCAGATTGTTTCTCGAGTGAATAAAAATTTAGTCTTGACTGTTCGAGTGTCTAATAGAAGGAATAAGTTTTTCGGGAAAATTTTGACCTCTCACTGAAGTGATTGCAGAGATATCGTGTAAGCTTGTCTCACAAGTCCTGCACTTAACTTTTTTTTTATTGTGAATTTGCTTTCCTGCAGATAGTTGTAAAGTTTTGTGTTGACGAAAACAGATCTTGATCTTTTAGTAGTGTAAATGGCTGACAAACTGAGGATAAGCATCGAGTGATTTGTTATACGTATACCGATCCAATTATTAACGAGGTAATGTAGCTCGTTTAAGTGTTGCCGTGAAAACGTCAAGTTTTGCGTAAAATTTTATTAAAACTGTGACAGTTTGTCGGAACTTCCTGCACCGGAATTTACTTTGTCATTTTCTACTACACACTTATCGAACAATGGAAATTGCCAGTTCGCAGAAATTGAAATAGTGAAAAAAAAATTAAAAATTTTTAATTTTTTTTTAAATTTTTAGTGAAAAATCTAGAATCTGAAAGTTGAACTTTAATTTTAAAATCCTTAAAATCCAAGTGAATTACATTTTTTCGTGAAAAAAGACCTTCTACTGTATCAACCGGTTCACCGCGAGTGTTTGAAAATTAGTGATTTTTTTTGCAGGAATCTTAAATTATCGATTGAAATGTTGAAAAAAGCTTGAAAGTGCGCCTGCTAAATGAAATTCGCCGAAAAAATCTCATTCATCTTTTTATGTTAAACTCATTCGCCGCGTGAATGAAAATTACCAGTGAAAAAGAGGAAATTAACAGAAACATCTATAAAATTAAAAGAAAAACTCTATCTCAAGTAAATCACGGTGGTTCCAGTGAAACACGCTTTGTCCCGCATTGCCGCAAAAACGCGAATTTAGTGAAATTCCTTGCAAAATCCCGATTGTGCGAACGCACATAATATGTAACTAAGAAAATAGCATTTTCTGAATGGAATACATACCCACTGGACGTTATTAAGAAAAACTGTTCTCATATTCAACAAATTTATGAGTTCCTCTTATATTTATTGGCAAGTATGGTGAAAAGCGTTTAAGGATCCATTTTTCTGGCACGGTTTTTCTGTTTTTTATGGCATTTGAGAAGAAATTTTAAGTGATAACAAGTTCAAATGAAACCAGTGACGGAATCGTCTGAAAATATTACTAGTGTTTCATAAAAAAGTGATAGTTTTTTCCTCGGGTATTCCTCTTCGTTTGGTTATAACCATGGAGTTGTTATATTTTATTAGTTTTAATCTCATTTTCCTGGCTTTGGCCCGGGCCGCTTTTTACAAGGATCTCAAATATTTGTGCCTCGAGTGCAGCTGTGATCCGGACCAGCTACTCGGCTGGAAGGATAATATTACGCGGACTCATTTATTCATCGACAATCTCGTTGTTCGGTGCGAGGAACAACTATCGAAAACTCACCAACCAACGCTTCTTGGACAACGGTTTTTGGTGCTTGCCGACACGCTCGTGTCCCCGGAAACCGAGATCCAAACCGTTGACCTTCTCATGAACAACCTGAACCTAACATCGTTGGAACCTCTGCATCTATTCACTAAAACAGGGATCGAGTTCCGTAATATCTCATTGGAATCTAATCAACTCAGAGAAATCAACGATGAAGATTTTGCAGATTTGCAGTATCTAGAACTTCTGAACTTGTCTAAAAATAATATAACCAGGCTGGGGAATTCGAGTTTGAGTGACGTGATAAGCTTGAGATTTTTATTTTTGCAAGATAATGAATTGAACAGGATTGATTTGAACGCTTTCGAAGACTGCCCGTTGATCGAAGAAATCAATTTACGGAATAATAAGATCAATCAAGTTCACTGCGAGACTTTGAAACTTTTAAAGTTGACGAGAATCGACCTGTCCTCGAATTTCTTGTACTCCGAATCACTGTGCGACTCGACTTCTGAGTTCCCGCAATTGAGTTACCTGAACTTGTCGAACAATCAAATTGATCTCGTCTCGGAAAGTACGTTCGCCGGCATGCCGAGGCTTCGAGTATTGGATTTGTCTGGTAACAGATTGGTTAGTTTCTCCTTCGACGCTCTCGGCAGATTGGATTGGTTGGAGGGATTATTTCTTGAAAAGAATCGGATTCGATCCGTTTTTGTTTTCAGCGTAGACCCGACTCCCGATAGTCTAATCGAGGTGAATATGGCCCATAATGAGATAGAAGGCGTCACAGGATACGGCTCGGACGCACGCGGTATGCAAAGATTATACAAGACGGCCAATTTGACTAAGCTCGATATGAGTCATAATCGTCTCATTAGCCTCACCTCACTTGAGCCGCTCCTTGGTACATCGTCTAATCTACAGGTGATTTGAATCATGAATCATAAACAGCTATAGCTATGTAGTACAGTGGGCTTAAAGGATCAATTCTGTGGTCAAGGATAGTTAGGGTGTAAAATTGCTTAAAAATATTGTTTTCATTGTAGTCAAATTTTTATCCACAAAATCAAATTTTTGTCTAAAATTTGTTGGGTATATGTGCGCGTGATTTAAGATCGTAAAATTAATTTTTGAACTTTTTAACGATATTTTTAGGTGATTTTAACTTTTCGATTTTTGGCCGCTGAGTCGACCATTTTCGCCCATTGTGCATCGTGCATTGATGCATGACGAAGAATGTATGAGATCAATTTCCGTCTAAAGCCAGCATGAAGAAGGTTTGCCGGTTTCTCTAACCTAAAGTTTTAAAGGACCTATCTGTAATACATCAATAAACCTATCCAATTAGTCACTGTTGCAAATTTTGGCAACATCGGTCACCCTTCAGCACTGGGAAGGACAGATCTGGAATATTTAATTCAAAGTCTGTTTAAACTTATAGGAATTGAGTTATGCACGTTAATTCTAACCGGAATAATTTATCTTCAGCCTCTCATTAATAAAAAATAATTGAAAAAAAAAAAAAAAAAAAAATCACAATTTTTCCCTATTTCGGCACCCCATGATCTGAATACTAGTAAAAAGATTTGGTTAAAAAAAAAAAAAAAAAAAAAAAAAGTTGCTGTAAAGGAAAAGGCCCGAGTCATTAAGCGTGTAAATAATAATTTCGAAATAATACGTTGAGAGCATCGAAAAACTCCAAAATTGACACACAAATTCAATAAACGCGTTTAAACAAAATTCCAAGATGGCTGTGCGCCTAGCCAGGCCTGTCATAAATAACGGGTCACAATGGTTGAACACCATCCACATTTGTCAGTGCTCTATACATTATAATGAACTATTTTACCCCATGTAGAGAAAGTTACAGTTTGATGGGAATTTCTCATTGTATGGCTCGCTTTATATAGCACATTGACAACTTCGATATTTTTGATGGGGTTAAATTGACGAGTCAATATCAAAAGAGGGCATGGACAGCATGTTTTGAATTTCAAATGCGTGTTATATCCAAAACAATCTTGTATGTACGTTTAGCTTTAATGAAATATACTTATTTGTCCATGCTTTTAGGAGCTCGACGTCTCATGGAATTCCATCAATTCGATGAACCGTTCCGAAGTCCTTGGCAACTTAAAAAAACTGATTCTGGATGGAAACCCTTTAATGCCAAGCGCTCTGGACCTATCTGGCTTCAAATCTTTAAATAATCTTGGCTTGAGTTTTATACCCGATTTTGATACGTTTTTCGTCGCAAGTATTGCTTCAGTATTTGATGGTAAGTACGAGTACAAGCAGGAAAGAATGTCCATAAAATATGCCTGCTTCCAGCAAACGCGAATCATTTTCAAAATGTTTTCTTACCTATGGGCCAATCATTTACTTCCTCTTTTAACTAATGGGGCTTTTGCAAACTTTTGCTATGAGTCAATGAATAGTCCAATTTGCTGCAAAAGTATAGCGAAAATCACAAACATCACGCTGAGAAAGTGTACAATTTAGTAATAAACTCACATAACTGCTTAAACGACAAGATCGTAACGCGGTTCAACGCAGGTATATCATGGGAGATTTCTGTCTAATTTGTCACTTTCCCTACGGAAACACAGAGATATACCTACCTATGTCGCGATTTAGATAGGAATCTCCCATGATACCTGCGTCTATCCATCACTAACAAGGGGAGGCTCAGAAGTCGCCGCCTCCGATTTTGAAAACTATTGCACGAAAATGTAGCTAAAGTAAAACTATTAGACCCGTGTTTCTCACTTTTTGCCAATGGGCCTTCCTAAAGCGTCAGCAATTTTTTGAAAGTTGCCGAAATTCACGTAAATATTCGGGATGCTCTCCGGTCGGGTTTTTACGTGAGTTTCGGCAACTTTCAACAAGTTCCTGACGCTTTAGGAGGACCCATTGGCAAAAAGTGAGAAACACGGGTCTAATAGTTTTACTTTAGCTACATTTCCGTGCAATTGTTTTCAAAATCGGAGGCAGCGACTTCTGAGCCTCCCCTTGTAAGCCCAATTTCGAGAGTGAATTTTGTGATTTTTTAGTTTACTCATCGTCATTTTTACAGGTTTTTATGGAAGAACTAATCCTTCAATTCCCTGTAGCAAAAGTTTGCAAGAACCCCATTATTGAGACTGTCCATGAGTGACGGAGCTATATGTCTAGAATGGGGTTGTTGTAAAGGTCGGAATTTTATGTTTTTGATTACAGATTCTGAAAACGTTCGCCGAGTAGAGCATTTTCGTTTTTTTGTTTTTTTCCTACGACCAATAGAAGCCGAGATAATCGACTTTGAAACATCGCCAATTATTGCATCATATATACTAATTATTGCGCAATCCAGTGCACTACGGTTCTCATATCTCTTAAACTTCCAAAAAATAACCCTATCGACCTATACCTCATTTTGAAGCAGAAGTCAAACGGAATCGGTCTGTGCAAATTTTAGGTCACTAACTGCTGTCGTTCCAAAATGGCGCCGATCCAAATATTAAGATGGCGCCAGAATATAAAAAGAAAAAAACCCGCCATTTTGGAACGACAGCAGTTAGAGACCTGAGATTTGCACAGAACGATTCCGTTTGACTTCTGCTTCAAAATGAGGTATAGGTCGATAGGGTTATTTTTGGAAGTTTAAGAGATATGAGAACCGCAGTGCACTGGATTGCACAATACTTAGTATATATGATGCAATAATTGGCGATGCTTCAAAGTCGATTATCTCGGCTTCTATTGGTCGTAGGAAAAAAAACAAAAAAACGAAAATGCTCTACTCGGCGAACGTTTTTAGAATCTGTAATCAAAAACATAAAATTCCGACCTCTACAACAACCCCATTGTAAGACTTGGCTGTTGGTGGCCATGTCTTACAATGCTCGAGCATCAGCGACACTTATAGACAGAGCTAGGTAACTGTAGCTTTAATTTAAAAGTTAATGATCGTCTAGCAAAAAACCTACCGTTGGTACCGTTAGTTTGGTAGCTAAACCGCATAATAAAATTGGCTTGTACTCGGTGGGCCCTTTCCGATTTGGAAAGAAGACAATCATGAATATCAAACGGAGGTATAATCAAATCGGGAGACAAGATGGTCGCTTACGTTGTGTTTATGGAACGGAGTGCAAAGATCATATAGCGCCATCGGTTTGACCCGTTATTAATGGACCTAGCGTAGTATAGCTATAGGTCATCAAGATAGGATCAACTTCTGCATGCGCAATCTCGTGTTGCATCATTAGAATTTGAAGGCGAATCTTGTCAATCATGTAAAAATGGATTTGGTTCTTGACTTTAGAGGCCACACAACTCAAACAATAGAGGCTCGATCAGATTGATATACGAGACTTAAATATTATACTAGCGGTAGCGGGAATAATGATACCTGATCAGTGCATGAAAATGCAAAATACGGCATACCATTCACCGTAATTATTGATAGGTCAGTTTTTAGGTGCGTCGTTCAGCGTTAACGATCGACGACAGAAGTTATGACAGTTGCGCCTGCAAAATGTTGTCTAGGTAACAAGCGGTACACGCAAAATTTCAAGTCAAGTAAATGGCTGTCTAGTGTCTAGGGCTCGCGTTTCAGAAGTGTAGGCGCACCTAGACTGATAATCTATGGCTAATTTTTCATCTTTCATTCCTCCAAATCAAAACGAAACTTGCCTGCAACTTGAATGTTCCGCAATGAAAAGCCAGCGCTCAAATTCATTTTTACTCATTTTCATTATGTGATATTAAAAATAATGTCGGAAAATTCTAAAGGTCTGGAACGACCTCTATCTTGTGTTGAAATTTCGCTGGTCCTCACAAGCACATGATGCGTAAACTAAAATGTTGCCGTTTCTACGGAATTTTGAATTTGAATTATGTCAAATCCATGAACTTTATATTACTCCATACTTTCGAAGCAAGCGTTTTCTCTGTTTATTCTGTTATTCAGGTGATTCTGCTATTAATTTTAACTAAGTAAGAGTATTTGACTTTGAATTTTTTCAGAGAAACAACCCAACGGCTGCGCGGTTTTTAACATGTCACACAATCCAGAGCTCAAAACTATCGTTGGAACTTTTAAAGATAAACAATTGTGTCAGGTAAATGGTATACATACACATTACACATATGTACGAGGGTCGTTCAGAAAGTAAGAATCCCTATTTTTTTTCTCGACTTGTAATTAAGCTACAAAAAATTTAAACCTAGAATTAAAACCGTCATAAACTGACGATTCCAACGCTTTTTTAAAAATTAAAATCGGACCAACAGTTTCGTCACAATCTTAGTTTTTGTGAACCCACCTTTTTGAATTTCCGTCCACCTCCGATGGGATGCGTGCGCTTCAATTGTACACTAGATTACCTTAGTTCAAAATCAATCGTTGTGATCAAAATCGAAACATGTGATAAAATTGAGAAAAAAATTATGTAACCCTTACCTTTCTTAGCTTTTTTCCACGTAACCACCCTGCACACCGATACATTCGTCGCATCGCGGAATAAGCTTCTTGACGCCCTCTTCAAAGAAACTTTTTGGTTGAGCGCTGAAAAATCCCATAACCGCAGCCTTCAGCTCAGGATCCGTTGCGGATCCCAAATCTGAGGTTCATGATCCTTTATCTTGATAACGTTAGTCCGTCAAAACTGTTTATCTCAAATGCCGAAAGTTTTTACTCACACAGTGGGCATGAGTGAGCTCGTTACGCAGCGATAATTTTGCTGGAAAAATCATCGCTGGAGGTGGACGGAAATTCAAAAAGTTGGGTTCACAAAAACTAAGATTGTGACAAAACTATTGGTCCGATTTTAATTTTTAAAAAAGCGTTGAAATCGTCAGTTTATGACGGTTTCAATGCTAGGTTTAAATTTTTTGTAGCTTAATTAGAAGTCGAGAAAAAAAATAGGGATTCTTACTTTCTGAACGACCCTCGTATTTAAGTTTTTTTAAACGTTTGAAGATGACAATGTCGCAATTTTATCGTGGACTAATTGTTTGAATGTATGTTCTCATCAAAGCTTGAGATCAACATCCGTCAGTAGAGATCAAGAGTAGGCAAATCCATTTATATATTACAGAAAATTAAGTATATATTTTGAATTCACGCTCTTGAAAATGGCAGGTCTAATTACTTATGTCAGTATCAGAGCCAGTGTTGCCAGATCGAAGGTAAAAAACCGTATCGTCCCCATTTAAATCAATGTAAGACGTACGGCTTTTTCACCCCAATCTGGCAACACTGCACAGCTGCCATTTCGTGTATCTTTAAGGACATTTTTTAATGATATTGATGCGATGGTCCCATCAGTTGAGAAAAGGCTGCATAGTTCAGTTCAGTTTACAGCTGCAATGCACGAGAAGACTCTGATCTGTAATCTTTTTTCAATCGGTGGAGTTCACTGGCGGATCCAATGTATTGTCCTCTCTCTCTCTCTCTCTCTCCCTCTCTCTCTCTCTCTCTCTCTCTCTCTCTCTCTCTCTCTCTCTCTCTCTCTCTCTCTCTCTCTCCCATCTGTTCATTTGAACCCGTGTTTCAGAGGAAGATAGAAGAGGGGGCGAAAGTCACGTGACTGCCCCTAATATGTCCTTTTCTAACGCACGCGATCAAATGGGTATATCCCATATATGCCCAACTCTTTTTGAACATGTTGGATGTTTTTTGGTGTTTTTCTAAAAAACCAGTGCCTTAGAGTTAAAAAAAAGTTAAAATTTAAAAATTGTGAAATTTTCTGGTCCAGCTAAATTATAAGTAGGTGTTGAATGGTCACAACATTGATTTTTGAGTTCAATTGGCCTAAATTTACTGTAATATGGTAAAAAAACCCATTTTGAGTGGGTCATTAACGACCGAATGGGCATATATGAGATATAGAGAGACGGATAAGTTCCTGGATCAGCTATACACCGAGAGATTCATTTCTTTAATCCAAGGTGTATTTCGTTTGCGTTAAAGAAACGGCACAGTGAAATATTGACAAAGGGGGAATTCCTGTAACCCAAGGAAAATGTCTGCTGCTGCAAGTAGGTAGGTAAAATGATCCTTGTCGTTACACTGATTCTTCTTCATGCAACAGAACTTATTACTTCGCGCAAGGAAAACTGTCTCAAGTGAACGTGTTTCCTTGTAAAGAAGTGATTTCTCCCAGTGTAGTGGGGGTGGAGTCGTCACTGACTTAATAAAATTTGCGAATATTTTAATAACTTAACGGTGATTCCACCGATTGTGAAAAGATTACAGATCAAAGCATTTCCGTGCATTTACCATCACACCCTGAACTGAGTTTTGCAATCGTATCTCAACCAGTGGCGGCTCGTGTCATTTGGCAACATTGTTTGCCGTCCATTTGAATCTATGTGCAACAATCGATTGTTGATGAAGCAGCGCTTCACTATCGAATCGATTGTTTTACATTGAATCAAATGAAGGTAGAACCTTGTTGCCAAATCACACGAGCCGCCACTGACCTCAACCGGTAGAATCATCAGTATAGCTTTTAATTGAGTCATGGCCAAAGAAACTTCATCTTTTCAAAAAAGAACCCATAGTACCTATTTTGCGTTTTCTTGTTCCGATCAAGTTGTGAAAAAGTGGATTAGCCATGCTATTGATTCTACGCCCTTTATTTACAACTTTTATTTTTCCAGATTGATTTGAGCGAGAATCAGTTAACCTCAGCGGAGGAATCTATGTTCAATTGGGATGAACTGAAATGGATAGATCTGCAAGGAAATCCGTTCGACTGTCAGTGCTCACTCAAATGGATGGTCGATTTTCTCGTTCCGTTCCTCATGAATATATCGTCTCACCTCTTACTCGATCTAAGGTAATCGATTGTTTCATCAGGTCACTGGTTCCACGTAGAATTGTACAAGAAAGAAAAATACGAAACGTATATAATATCCTGGTCGTAATTAAAATTCTTTTTACTAATATTTTTCAGCTTTCGAGAGTGTAAGAACAAAGTGGAATGAATGCCACTTGAAAGCAGCGGCGGCTCGTGCAATTTGGCAACAATTGTTGATCTCCGTTTGGCTGTGTGTAAAACAATCGATTCGATATAGTGAAGCGCTGCTTCACCAACATGCAGTCGATTGTTGTACATAGATTCAATGGGGCAGTTGCAAGGGTCTGAAATGTTGTGTTTTTTATAAAGAAACTTATAGTACTTGATGAGCTGAGAACAACGGTGCCTTTGGTTTTTTCCTAAGTGTCCTGGTTTTGGAGATACACACGTGTAAAGATGTAAAAAATCGTGTGTGTAGTGACGTCACTACGCGGAATTCCCATTTAAAACAATGTATTTTGGGCTAAAATCTCATATTTGGAACAAAGGGACTTGAGGAGAAACCAAAGGCATCTTTATCCTCAGCTCATCAAGTACTTTCATTTTCTTTATAAAAAACACAACATTTCAGACCCTTGCAACTGCCCCATTGGAGGGCAAATATTGTTGCCAAATTGCATGCGCAACCACTGCCTTTGCTTGAAAGTAAGTCTAAAAATTGGTTTGCTGTTTGAATATATGTATAACAGATAGTTATAACAAGAACAATTAGGGCGTACTTCGGTAAAATGGCGGTTACAAAAGATGGCGTGCTCTTGCTCCAAATGCCTGATTTCAAATTGTCATTGCGGGAGAATCTGATGAGGAGGCCTGTTTTTCGTTTTTTGTTTTTTCCCCCAATTATTTATCAAATAGAGCATATAGTCTAATCGTTAGATCAAAATACCCGAGTGAGACACAGACAAGTTCAATTTGTGCCCAGATATTGACACTGTCATGCAGTTGTCTGCCGCCGCCGCCCCCCCCCCCCCCACTTTTTTACGTTTTTCAGGAAGCGAGAGGAAAGAGCCCACCTCGTTCTGAAAAAAAAAAAAAAAAAAAAAAAAAAAATGGAATTGTAAATTTTACCCTATGAATGTCACTGGAAAGTTCTAAATTACGTTGAAAAGGTTGAAAAATAATCATGATGTTTGATGACTTTTGGCCACTTGTTTCCATCTCAGACCAGAAGTTACCATGTCAGGGTAAAATTATCCTTTCACCCTTTCACAACCTCCCCCCCCCCCTCCGCACACCCACACACAAACACACACACGAATAAGACTTTGGTTTTTGTGTTAAATCTACTTTTACACATTACACACATTTACAGCTGTTAAACAGTCATTACAACGCCACACTAAGACAACAATTCAGAGTCTAAGGAGTGAGCTTTTTCAGGGCGAAGAGAGGGGAGCATGTCGAGCATCTCGGCGTATTATAGGTTTTGAAGTTGGCTGCGGAGAGGGGGTGACTGGGGTAAGAAAGGGAGGGGGGAAGGATAGGGTAAGTGTGAGTGGGGTTGCGTGGAGTCGAGATTGAGGGGGCTCTTGGCCTCTTTGGCTCCTCTTCCTTCGTGTGTTTAGTGGTTTTTCCCCCCTGCCGCGACTTGAGTCCTCGCTTGACTCTTGAATAAATCCATCCCTCGCAGCTGATTCGTGTGAGCTTACTCCACCTCGGTTGGCGTAGCGCCGCCCCCTAAACATGTACGTTTGTTGTTTTACCGATTTATTCTCTGCATCTCGACTCTTGTATCAACTCCCTCTATGGTAATGGGCGGATACAGGAATTTGTCTTTCTCTCTCTCTCCTCGCCCGTTTGAACGCATGTGTTAGAAAAGGATATCAGAGGGGGAAAGCTCGTGACTTTAGCCTCTATCTCCGTCCTTTTCTAACACACGCGTTCGAATAGGAGGAGAGAGAGATAGACAATCTCCTGGATCCGCCAATTCTGGTGGAATGAAATGGAATAGATGGAGGCTGGTGAGTGGTGATGCGTATAGGGACTGCGGTGTGAATATTACTCATCTTGAATTATCTACCACTTGAGACACTAACACTCTGTATAACTGTCTAATTTTATTTAGATCGATGGTTGTCGATAGACGATTTTAGTGTGACGACTGACGCCACGAAATAAATTGGACCAAATCAATGTTTCCATCTCACTCACTCCCATCACGGGCCTGTTTCCCATGAGGATCCTAATTTTCAGTTGCCTCATTCTTGCTATTATCATTGGCGTAACTGTAGGAAATAAGGAGTTCTTTAGAAAAACCACGTATAAAATAGGGGGTGTGCTTGTCTTGGAAAAAGAACAATTCAAAGCGTTATATGATATTTGTTTTTCTGGTGAGTTAAATGAGAATGTTCTTTTATCTAACTAAATGACCAAGCTTCAATTTTAAGTTAAAAAGAACATATGAATATGAAAAAGAACAAAACAGGATCAAAGGTAAAACATCAATTAAAATTAAATAAAATGATTGTGGGACGTTTCGAGGCTCAAACCGCACTCTTCTCTTCCCCAGACACTGAACGAAAAAGATCGGCAAGCATACAACCAAGCAAAGACAAAAGCGACGAAAACAAGACAGGTAAACAACAACAACAACAGGCTGTTTTCGTCGTTTTTGTCTTTGCTTGGTTGTGTGCTTGCCGAACTTTTTCGTTCAGTGGCTGAGGAAGAGAAGAGTGCGGTTTGAGCCTCGAAACATCCCACACTCATTTTATTTTATATTAATTGATATTTTAGCTTTGATCCTGTTTTGTTCTTTTTCATATTCGATTTTCGGGTTACTTGTGTAATTTTGTTGTTAAAAAGAACAGCTCGTTTAACTCATCTGAAACACTCAAAACAATTCTTTGAATTTTTCAAGACGATCACACCCTCTGTTTTATCATGCTTGGTTTTTCGAAAGACCTACTCAATTTTTCCAGGGAGGGGGGTAAGGGACACTTCATAATATGAAGTTAGCTTTTCCTCACTTTTCTTTTCCTTTCTCACGACATTTTTCCTTTTTTTTGCGATTTTATAGGAGGAGGCAGACTCCCTTGGCCGTTCGTAACTACGCACATGGCTGTTATATAAACAATTTTTTTTGAACAAATTGATTTCCAATCAGGTGCCTTGTTGCAACATGAGATACAATTAATTCTTTTAAAACACCGCAATTAAATTTTCTTCAGGAAAAATTTCGTTACAACTTTAAGTATGCTTATTTATGTTGTAAAATCACTTAAAAATGACGTTAGGAGCAGCGAAAAGTTCCAAAATTGACTCGCAAACTTAACGAAAGTTCAAGATGATTGTCATATAGCGATGTTTCACACTGAGAAAATCCCTGAAAAGAGAAGAACAAGAAAGGTAAGGGCGGTAAACTGCCGTGAAGTGTCAAAGAATGGGCAAAAGTGCAATCGCCCATTTTTATCATTTCTGAATCTGCCCCGTTGTGGTCTGAGATAAAAAAAAAGTGGCCAAAAAAGTATCAAAAATATCATCTATTGCGACCTTTCAAGCTTGATTTAAAACTTTTCAGTAACAATTCTTGGTTTACTATACTTGCGTAAAAAGTCTTGAAAGTTTGTAAATTATAGAATTTTTGAGAAATTTATACTTTCTGATTTTTGGCGGCTTTTTCAGGATCTCAGACCACAGTGTGCCCTAGCGAACGCGTATGCATAGGTTTTTCTCGATTACAATAATCACCTCTACGTAATTTTTGACCCTTTTCTGTTTGTTTTCAGCTGCAAGACACCGGAAGAATACAAAAACAGACGATTTGTGCATTGGTATAGACACAGCGAGGATTTCTGCCGATTAAACCCAGCAGGTGATAGTGATAGTGGTCTTGGACTTTTGAAATCGACAGGAGATGCAACGCCACGACCCGCCTCGGGGGGTGTTGACACCTCTTCCGACGGATCGAACGATAGATCGAACAGTATCGAATTTAAATTGTCCGGGATGATTATCGATCACAAGATGGCGATCGCGGCCGCGATAGTTGCAGCCATCATTGGTGTCATGATTGCTATCGGCTGTGTCCTGCTCAGAAAGCACAAAACTAGGAGACGCCGCAAAGAACATATTAAAAGGAACAGGATATATGAAAACAGATCAATTTTTTAACTTGCCATTGATATTTGATTTCTCTATTTTGTTATTCCTGATGAGTGCAGTGGCAGAGCGTACAATTTGGCAATGTTTTGCTGCTCATCAATTTAAACCCACAAAAAAGATCGAACTATTGGGGAACACCTTAGCCATTCGATCTTTTACAAGGGTTTAAATGGACACAATTCAACGTTTCCAAAATTGCGCGCTCGCAAAGGCGCATGAACAGGATCTCTTCTACCCCTCTCACTCTCCTTTTAAATGTATATAAGCATAGAAAAAGGATAGGAAGAGGAGGGTTTTATCCCCTTGTCTATCCTCGTCTAAGATACGCATTTTAATGGAGAAAAGAGAGAGATAGAGATAATAATCAGTGGCGCGACAGCCAGAATCTCTTTCATCTCTCTCATTTCTCCTTTGAATGTGTGAGTAGAAAAAGGATAGAAAGAGAGGGCTTTATCACTTTCAGTGGCGAAGCGTGAAATTTGGCAACAATGTATTTTCTCCATTTAAATTCACCAAAAAATCGAACGCTCCAGTCATCGGCGATGACCAGGCATTTGACCTTTCTAATGTGTTTAAATGGGGGAAAGGAACGTTGCCCAATCGCACGCCTCGCCACTGATCTCCTTGTATATATCCTTGTCTAACCTAAAATTCAAATTTCAATGGAGTAGGATAGTGGATTAGAGACTTTTTAGTTGTTTTACCGAGTGAAGGATCGAAAGTTTCCTTATTCTTGTAAATATATAGCTTTAAGAAAGGTTTATATACATGTGCGAGAGAGTTAGAGAACTGTGTAATTTAAGATTCACCTCATTGCTAGTCTCTGAAAAGTATGACCTCAAAACAACACAATCCAGAGCCCGAATCAGAGTACCTACGACCCGGGTTGGCTACATGGTGAAAAAAAATTCGCCTTTGTGAACTGAACTTTGGCTCATATGGAACCATACGGATACAGGCATTTGTCTTTCTCTCTCTCGTTCCATTTGAACGTATGTGTAAGAAAATGACGGAGACAGGAGATAAATTCACGTGGTGGCCCCTTTGCTATCCTTTTATAACATATGTGTTTAAATGACCAAAGTAGAGACAAAGAAAAATTCCTGTATCCGCCCATGTATGTATGAAACGACGAAGAGTTTGGTTGCGAGTAGAGAACTTCAGATAGGATTACCGGAGACTTCGGTATGTATAACAGATATACTGTGATCCAAGTTCGTCCCAACTAAAAACATTTCGGTACCTCTAACTGAAGTTCGGTATTCTCTACCGAAAACTTCGGTGTTTCATATTAACCGAAGTTTTTTTTTCTCCGTGAATCAATTCGTTCATGACGAAGTTGAGCTTTTGCTTCAATTGATTTTGAATTAAATAAGGAGATTGTGTTGTATAAATGTTTATTGTGTATACTACACACAGTTTTCTCCACCTTCAAAGATACTAAAAATTGACAGCTTCTAGCGAGAGCTTTCGAGACTGAATGTTCATTGTTCATTTTGATTCAGTAACCTATTTCAGTGATATAATATTAACAAGTTCCTATTTTCGGTGCCATCTCAGCGTATCTTATAGTAAATAGATACGGCCATAGTTAATTTATTATGTATTAAATTATTGTTATAGTATTATTAGTATTATAAGTTTATAACTGGGGATTCGAAGTAATCAGCCCTGTTAGTGAATTCAACGAGCCATGTTATTTATCTACAGCGACGGTTTAAAGGGTAACCTATATGCAACTGAGGGGAAGAATTTTTAGGTTAGGGTTATAATGAGCAAGTTTCCCCCATTTTCCCTCATGCTCAGTCGGAGATAAAAAAAAATGTCAGGCTCCTTAGATTTTAGCTATGGTATAGGCCACCTGCAATTCATTGAGATGTATTGCGGGTAGCTTATACTTTCAGGAGTCATCTGACACATTTTTCGTCTCGTACTGTACGTTGGTGGACTACAGAGGCTTTCAAAATGTCTTAATTCACTGTGTTGCACTAAAATGCATGAGAGTAGATTGAGAAAACTTACATCCGAACCCAAACCTAAAAATACTCCCCGTCGCACTGTGGTTTGAGATCGTCAAAAACTGGACAAAAATTAAGTCAATTTCTCATCAATTGATCAATCATATAACGGGGTTTGCTATCAGCGATTTAACAGTCGAGTCTGGTGTAAAAACCTCCAAAAATAACGATGAAAGCACTAAAAACTTCTGAAATCCACTCCTAAATTCAATAAACGCTTTTATTGGCGCGAGAGTAATGGCGGCTGAGGGCAGTAATAATGGGAGATTCCCATCTAACAATACTGTAACTCCATCAAGAAATGACCAATAAGAGACGAATTTCATTTGACACCGATGTCAATAAGGTGTTGCGGTACCATTCATCGGATGTGGATCACTACTCTGGTGACTAATTACTCTGTGAATCATCCTTGTCAGCATAGAAAGAGTGATGAAATTAAGATAGGAATCTCCCATTATTACTGCCCTCAGCCACCATTGCGCTCGCGCAAATAAAAGCGTTTATTGAGATTAGGAGTGGATTTCGGAAGTTTTTAGTGCTGCCATCGTTATTTTTCGAGGGTTTTACACCAGAATCGCCTATTGAATCTTTTATTGTAAAAGTGTGCATCGGCCCCATTAACTTACCTATATACAAGATCATTTTCAATCACAGCAAACGCTTTTAATAAGTATATACCTAGAGATACTCAGAGATGTCACTTATACCTAGAGATGTCACTGATAAACTTTTTACTTGAATTAAGCTTAATAGGTCCAAAACGATTATTTTTGCTGACTTTTTTTTCTCTGAATTTTGGCCACCTTTTCTCGATCTCAGACTACAGAGCGTCGGTTACGCGTACATAATAAATACGCTTTTAAGACATTGGTATATGCTATGGTTGTGCCCTATAAATAAACTATGAATTGGATCACCAAAACTTTATGTTTACTTTCCTTCAGTAAAATATAATTTTTGATAGCCAATCACAATCACACTTTTTTGTAAAATTGTAGATATTGAAATAAATTTATTTGCAAAAAAAAAAAAAAAAAAAAAAAAAAAAAAAAAAAAAATTAAAATTGCGAGTGCGTGTTGTCTGGTGTTGGTATAGTTCCTACCCTTACCCACTGAATGAGTCAGTTGCGCAAATTGTTTTAATCTTATTCTTTAACCCTTTCATGTGCGCATTTGGGATTTGAGTTTTTTTGAGATTTGATTAAACCATTCAAAAGAGGACAATTTTCTAATAATTTTGATGGGGTCACTTAACTTTTTGTGAAATGTCCATTTAGATTTCTCTAATTCCTATGTTAAATTGGATACCACATTCCATGAAAGGGTTAAGTGCTAGATGAAAGGAACTTACAGTATTTTTTATAATTTATTTGACCACGGGCTCGTGAATTAAAACGATTTCAAAATTGCGAAAATTGCGAGCGATTTGAAAAGGTCTGTGTTTGGTGCGGGAAACTAGCGATTGTGTGGAAGTACATACCTATAGGACATCTGGTGACCGGCATCCGAAATAGTCCATATTAGTTTTTCGTGCCATTGCGACCATGCATCGAAAAGTTTTGGGTTTAAAGGAAAGCATTACATTTACGGTCCATGTAGTTAGTCTACATTCTGGTAATGTAGAGTAATCAATCTAAAATTAGCAACACTGGCGCGAACCTTTTCCATATACTCTGTGCAAGTGCAATCGACAGTTTTGCGCCATTATTCGTATTTTCAAATTCGTTCCGCAGTGATGCTAAACTTATTGTTACTTTTTCTCTATTAGAGAAGAAGTTTTAGGAGTTTTTGTTGTATGCATCGGGTTTTTTCGTGACATTTTACTATCGCGAGTACCTATCGAATCAATTATTTCTGCCTTCATAGCAAAATAAAGTGCGCAACAGACCCTTTATATTGTGCTTTCAAGGAGAGTTCTAACAAGAAGATTTTATTTTCATCACTCAAATATTTTGCTGTTAGGTTTTGAGAATGTACTAAAGTCATTTAAACAATGGGAAAAGAGTCATTTTCAAGTTCAGTTTCGAAGTGGAAACCGATTTTTTCTTTTTTTATATTTATTTTTATTTTAAATAACGATTTCTACAAGGTATAAGGTGATACAGCCGATACAGGTAGGTATGGACATTGAACTAGGATCGTAGCTAAGATTTGTGTGTGCGTACGTGTGAATACTATTTATTTACTATCATGCCAATCTACTGGTAGGTATCGGGCAAAATAATTGTGTTGGCATGAAGCAGGCAGGTACAAAATTAAACCACTTAAAAGTATAATTTGTATTTACTCGATCGCAAATCGCAGGGCTAGAGACAAGCCCTGCTTTAACGCGCATATTCCGAAGATTATGGGGGCGTTATCCAGTATCCAATGCTTTTGATGATTTCACTAATATATTAATAAAGTTTCAAAGGACGAAGAGAAGGAGATGGAAAAGAGGGGGGGGGGTAGCGGAAAGAAGACAAAGTAGTTTTTTTATTGATTGATATAAGCGCATCGAGCTGAGCGCCGTTCGTCGGTTCATTTGATTTTGCGAAAATGAAAAATAATTTAGTTGATTCCAGTAGCGCGAGCTGCGTTTATCTCTCTCGTTTCCCATATGAATAAGAAAGAGGAAAAAGGATAGAGAAAGAGAGAGAGAGAGAGAGAGAGAGAGAGAGAGAGAGAGTTCTATTCAATTGTCTATCCTTGTTTAATATACATGTTTCAATAATGATAAGAGAGAGATGGATAATTTCTCTCTGTTGAGCTCTCTGATGGTTGATCCTTATGACTTCAACGGATAATGATTGTCAACGGATAATGTAACAAGATTAGCCCTTCAATGAAAAAGCCATAATTTCCGATGCGCGAATACCTAATATCATTCACTCACTCACTTAGTAACTTTTTTTTGTTCTGTTGCGACGACATGGGTGGGGAAGGGATGTAGCGTGGTGGGGATAGTGAGCGAAAGGGAGGGGGTTGCTGGTGAGGGAGTGAGGGGGAGGATGAAAGCCGTTGCTTCTAATCCCGCCCAATCCGATCCCAATCCTACCAGATCCCTTTTTAATAAAACAAATTAAGTTACTTTATAACATATGTAAGCAAACTATATTAGAGTTTAGAGGAGGCCCTTTTCCGCCACATGAACTAACAAGTGCCGCGCCGGGTTGTCGGATCAGTGTTGCCAGATCGAGGGTAAAAAGCCGTATCGTCCCCATTTAAATCAACGTAAAGTGTACGGCTTTTTCCCCTCAATCTGGCAACACTGTGTCGGATCGATTCCAACGAGCCGTGGACTATGACCTACGAAAGGAAGTACCCTACCCTGGTCGAAATGTTTACTTTTTTATATCTTGACATCCTCTACACGTGCAATATTGCAGCTTTCGAGTGTTAATCCCTAATCCCTTAATCCCTTATAGGCCAAGCCCCAAGTATACAGTAGCGTACACTGAAAAAAGTCAATTGTTAAAGCAACAATTCAAAATTTGCTGATTTAACAAAAATTAAAAGTTGCTAAATCAACCAGGGTTTTCTGTTAAGTTAACCATTTATTTGTTGAGTTTACAAAAATAGTTGTTCAATCAACCATATAATGGTGTTCTTTCAACAAAATAGACATTGTCAATTTAACAATTTTAAACAGTAAAAAAGATACAGGACTTAACAAAATTAGTTGATCTAACAATTTAGCTTGGTATATCAGCAAAATAAATTGCTGATTTTACTTACTAATTTGTTATTCCAGCATGAAAATTGTTATTTTTACTATTTGATTTGCTGGTTGGGCAAATTAGTTGTTAAGCTAACAAAATAAATTGCTGATTTAGCATCTGAGTTGATAATTTAACAAAATTATAGGTTAATTTAGCAAATCATTTTGTTCTGTACTTTTTTAACTATTTATCATTTTTTTTTTCAGTGTAGCGTGCAATTTGGCAATGTTACATTGTGTCCATTTAAACCCATGATAAAGATAGAATTATCGAGTGTTCGCAAAACCTTCGCATTCGTCCTTTTTCATGGGTTTAAAAATGGACACAATACAACGTTGCCAAATTGCACGCTACGCCGCGCCACTGCGAGTATACTAGTTTTCCTCCTCTAGTCTATTTCCACATTGTTTCTGTCTTCATTCCGGATAAACGCGATAATCGATGTTGATACTTTTACAAGATAAGGGTTCACTGGGAGCCTTCAATTCGCCGTATAGGCAATGCCAACTCCCCCGAGTACGAAAATTTAACTACATTTCCTGTGTAAAAGGAAGAATGTTGTTCTAATTGATCTAATTTGGCTCATAGAGAGTTGAGAACTGAGTATGATGCCTTTTTAAAGTACGTCATGAAATATTAAAGATTCTGTAGAAAAATGGGAAAATTGAACAGTAAAAGTTTCGAAAAGAGGGACTTTCTTTGTCGGGTCATAGTACTTGCATTTATCTACAGTGGCAGTCCATTAGATAACCTGCGTTACCAACTCACAGTGGATCGAACCATAGATTTTCCGTACAAGGGCAGATAAGGAAAAATCGACAATTCCATTGAAAACAACGGAAAAATTGAACAATAAAAGTTTCTAAAAGGATACTTTCTTTTGCAAGTCATAATACTTGCATTTATTTACAGTGGCAGTCCATTAGATAACCTGTGTTACCGACTCACAGTGGATCGAAACATGGATTTTTCCGAATGAGGACAGTTATACGCTTTTTCGCCTCAGGCGTTTTAGTTTTTATATGCTACTGCAAAAACCATTCAGCCGGATATCCGGCAAAACTATCCGGCCGGTATCCGGTATCCGGGGTTTCTGATATCCGGTCAATATCCGGTATCCAGGTATCCGGCAAAATCGATATTCAGTACGACCCTAATAATTACTGTATTGAGAATCGTAAACTTTACGATTCGAGCAGTAATTTCTACCGTTTTAAAATAGTAAGACCTACTTATACATTCAGTTTAATAGCAGTGTACAACTGTACAAGCTAAAGTCGGGTGGGGTGGGCAAAGTTCAAAATTACCATTTTTTTTAATCGCTTAAAATAGTTAACCTTTTATTTTTACGTTTTCCAGGGAGCGGGTGGTGAGCGGCCCTCCATGCCCCTCCAAGCCCCTCCCGCGAATATGCCCTTGCGAACAAATTAATGCACTCGCAGTTCCCAGATACCCTTGGCAACATTGGTGACGATGAAGGGATGATCGGGGGGGGGGGGGCGCATCGTAAGAGGAGGGAGGGGTAGAGCCTTTTAAAATGAGGGTGACGGGTCGCTAGTACTTGTGCTTGTGATAATAATATAAAAGAACAATGACTGGGAATGAGATTGAGTGGGAATGAGGGTATTGAGTGAGGCAGTGAGGTAGAGCGGAATACAAACACGGTAGCGATGGGCGCGTGGGAGGGAGATGCGGTGAGGGTGGTGGAGGGGGTAAGGGAGGGGGATGACGGGGGGGGGCGTGTACACGTAATAATAAAAGCGCGTCAGGAGGAAACTGACTTTTGATCTATATTAAGGGTTGTCTAACCGGAAGTGATGAGTGATGCAGCGGTGCGGTGATGCCCTGTTTAGTGTTATGTATGTTCATCGCATCACCGCGCCACCATCGCAATCGCAATCGCCACTTGAACTTGCGAATCGTCGATCTCATCGCCAACGGTGTGTTCTTGATGTTGCTCATTGTCAGATTATTGGTGCGAAGATAAATCGTCGCCCTTTTCGCCCCCCCCCCCCCCCCCAAGACACTTATTATTATTGTCCCTATACCAAATCAAACCAAACTTTAAGCGCTTTCTTAATTCTAGCCTTAATCTCCTATTAAGGTCTGCATTGTTGCCAGCTGTGGACGTTACTTTTGTTCGTTGTTCTTATTAACCCTTTCAATGGGTCTGTGTATCAGTGGCGAAGCGTGCATTCTGGCAACGTTGCAGTTCGTCCATTTAAACCCACTAAAAAGATCGAACAGCTGGGTGTTCGGTGAACACCTTCGCATTCGACCTTTTACATTAGTTTGAATGGCACAATGCAAAGTTGTCAAATTGCTCGCTACGCCACTGGTCTGTATTACAAACTTTTGCTGCAGCGTTATAGGGTTGAGTCTTACGTAAAATCATTAAAAATACCGTTGATAGCACCAGAAAGTTCGAAAATCTACTATTCAAATTCAAGAATTAAAATAATTCATGGATTACCAGGAAATTATACTGTAATTATGAAAAATTTGAAAATTGAGTTAGCTCCATTTCTTGGCATTTGATATCCCCAGGAACCCAAAAAACCATATCGAATAAAAGTCCCATACTGAACTGAACTGTGTAATTTTCTCAACCGATGGAATCATTAGTGAATTGAAAAAGTCCATTCATTGTACGCAAAATGGCAGCTATGCTGCAAGGGGATAACGCCGAATTTGCTACTTCGTGACGACATAATTCAAAGAAAATAGTACTTGCATCCCACGGTCAGCTGATTTTTTGAATCTTCGCGAGCCGGCTTATTTATGCGAAGTCTACCTTAGCTGAAAACTTTAGCCAAAAGCCTACTCTGGTGGTATACTTAAGTAAGTTACAAAAAAAAAAAAAAAAAAAAAGTGGTCTCAAAAGGTGAGAAAACTGGGGAAGGGATATTTGAATTAAAATCGCAAGATTTGTGACTGACCTGACGCATGAATATATTCGTGACCTATAGTCACTGTAGAAGAAACCTGATCAATAAGTAAAATTTACTTGAGACCTATACCTCCATATTACAAATGTTACACAAAACCTTTGTTAAACGTACAAAGTGGTTTGAAGCAGTTTGCAAGAAGTTTGCGATGATTGAAAACATCATGATCACCAATGATCAGCAAAGCAAATATTATGTTAGCATAGCAAAATTAACTTCAAATAATGGTGTATTTCTCAGATTTCTCTCATATCAAATTAGGAGCTCACATTATTCGTTTTTGTCTTGCATGGAAAGGTTTTTTTTGTTTTTGTTTTTGTTTTTTTAAATGTTAGATTAATCTGTAAGAAGGTAGGTTAGTATAGCGCAATTTTTTGGCTAGGCGCTACACTTACTCTCAGTATAATGCATGTGAATTGCCTGGTAGTTCAGTAAAAATATAGCGGAATTAGCAGAGGCAGTAAGCTGCACTGGTGTTTTGAGTCGCTTTTTTCATTTTTAAAATTATTGTGAGAGAAATTCAGCTTTGGGGGAAAAAAAAATCCTTTGTGCACCTATATTGCGGTTTTGATTAATTTAGGTCAAAGGATCTTTTTTTCTTTTTTTAAGTAAAGAGGGAAAAAGTGCATCAAGCATGGTGGAGAGCAGAATTCTATTTTTACTCCGCTCAGGAATATTTTATCCCCGATGAAAACAACCCACTCTACATTCTAGAAATTAAACAAATTTAATCATTGAAAAAAAATATAAAGACCAAAAAGGAATGAAGGAAATGTGGTCTGCATTTGTGACACTATACCGCTCGTAGTCCACCTGTGGTGGTTCGTGAGATCACCGAGTGACAGTGCTGCCAAATTAGAAAAACGTCATCTAAAGCCTAAAGCTTGTTCAACTTTGCACTATTGTAAATGAAGAATATGACACAGGTCTTTTTCTGCGCAATGGATTACTGAAATAAATTATTGATCTTTGCTTCACAGTTGCCAAACCATGCCAAAAATCACCTGATTGACGATAGAATCAATGCTAAATCTGGTGGTATTTTGGCCTAACCTGGTATAATATTACTCAGAGCGAAAGAGCGGATTTACCTGTTGCGTTTGCGCAATTTGGCAACCATGTTTTTTGCGCCTTTCGATTTCATTTAAAAGTATCGATTCCTCAGGGAATTTACTGAATCCCTGAGGAATCGATACTTTTAAATGAAATCGAAAGGCGCAAAAAACATGGTTGTCAAATTGCGCAAACGCAACAGATAAATCCGCTCTTTCGCTCTGAGTAATATTATACCAGGTTAGGCCAAAATACCACCAGATTTAGAATTGATTCTATCGTCAATCAGGTGATTTTTTGGCATGGTTTGGCAACTGTGAAGCAAAGATCAATAATTTATTTCTGTAATCCATTGCGCAGAGTACATATTACAAATTTTAACAACAACGGTAATTTTTTTTTCTTTCTTTTTTTTTATGCGGAGGATATGAAACCAACTCATGAATATCCTACGAGACATATGTTTGTTAACAACGACCTTTTAACACAGAAAAAAAAGACTATATAATTTACCAGTCTGCAAGAGAAATTGGTAAACACCATAATATGGTAAATGCAACGTACCTTGCGGTTAATTTAGTTAACCTATTGGTACATTTTACCATAATCTAGTGAAGTTTACCATACTTTCTGGCAGACTCCAAAATCAGTTATGCAGACGGTAAATTCTAACTGTCTTTTTTCCCGTGTATATGTACTGAACTTTTAAGTCACTAAAATAAACGGTTTATTCTTTTATGGGTCAACTAGTGGAATCATCGGTGAAATGAAAAGTGTCATTACTGCAGAAGATACATGCAGCTTTGATTAAATCAATTCCTGAGCCACGCTGCTGTCACCCCGCACATGCTGTCTCACTGATGCTTTACCTACCGTGCGGCATGGGATGAACGAAATTTAAGGTAACCCTCCTTCCCCTTCGCCACTCTTTCCATCCCCTCTTCTCCTCCCTCCCAGCTCCTTTCTCAACCTCTCTTAACTCCATGCCCGTAATCTAATTAAACATTCTTATAAAATTAATAAAGAGCAAAGGCACGACAAAAGGATGGGATATATTTTTAGACAATATGTCGCTCCCCAACAAAAGCGGGAGCCCAAGAGAGGGCCCTTTTTGACATCTATATTTTGCAGCTTCGCTCCTAAACTGATTGTGATTGCGAGCATTTGCCATTGTCCCCACCCTCTTAACCCTTTCATCCCCGCTCACTTCAACCGCTTTTAGTACTCATTGTTATCGCATCTTCTTCCCATCCACCCTCGCGCTCCTCACTGGTATCGCTCTCTTGATGCTGCTGGTGTGAACACTTCTCTCCTCTCACGTCCTCTCACCTTGTCACACCCCCTCTCTCCCTCTCTCCCACTCTCATTCTCTCCCATCTTCCCCCCTCTCCTTCTCTCTCTCTCACTCCCACTCTCTCTCTCTCCCTCTCTTTTTTCTCTCTCTTTCTCTCTCTCTTCCCCTCTCTCTCTCTCATACTCTCACTATCTCTCAATATCTCTCACTATCACTCTCTTTCTCACTATCGTTCTCTCCCTCCCATCCTCTATCTTTCTTCTCGCTCCCCCCATCTCTCTCACACTCTCTCTCTCTCTCTCTCTCTCTCTCTCTCTCTCTCTCTCTCTCTCTCTCTCTCTCCCCACTCTCTCTCCCTTCTTCCCTCTCTCATTCTCTCTCTCTCTCCCTTCTTCCCCCTCTCATTCTCTCTCTCTCTCTCACTCTCTCTCTCCCTCTCTTTTTTTCTATCTCTTTCTCTCTCTCTCTCTCCCCTTCTCTCTTTTTTTCTCTTTTTTCTCTCTCTTTCTTTCTCTCTCTCTCTCTCTCTCTCTCTCTCTCTCTCTCTCTCTCTCTCTCTCTCTCTCTACTACTACTCTCTCTCACTATCACTCTCTTTCTCACTATCGTTCTATCCCTCCCACCCTCTATCTTTCTTCTCGCTCCTCTCTCTCTCTCTCTCTCTCTCTCTCTCTCTCTCTCTCTCTCTCTCTCTCTCTCTCTCTCTCCCACTCTCACTCTCTCCCTCTCTCTCTTTGATGATCAAATCCGCTCATTGAGGAAGAGCATAAAGAGTAAAGAAGAAGGACTTAGGAGTAAAGATTCATAATAAGTGTACCGTTTTTCTACAGTGTAAAGATGAATGGATAAAATGTATACGGTAGGTAGTGTCAAAAGATTTGCGACTCGGATAAGTGGGTTTGACACTATAGGATAAAGCCAATATGGGCTCTCAGATAAAATTTCGATAAAAGAACCGAAAAGCGATATTCCATTGTTTGGTACTTTCACCCTTATTTTTGAAGTTATTGATGAGATATTTTGGAGAGAAATTCTTCATATATGCTTATTTAGTGACTGACATTCCGTTTTCTTTTATAGATATATGTTGCAGGCAAATCGCAATCTAAGGCAAATTGCAATCTTCAATCTGCTTGCGATTAGAGTCCCTTAATGGAAATATTGTATAGGGAGTACCGACACGAGCTCAACGAGTTGTGATTGGTCGTTGGTTTTAGGCTCTTACGGAGTCGAGCAGGAGTCGACGACATCGAAGGCTCCACACGAAAGGAGTCGATTCGTAAAGGAACGTATGGGAACGGACCGGAATGCCGGCAAATCCGCCAGTCCACCACTGGTCCACTGTCGAACTTAACCTTCGAATGCGTTCACGCGGTCGACAAAATCGACTCCTGTCAAAATGCATAAAGCGTCGTGTCGGTACTCCCTATACAATATTTCCATCAAGGGACTCTACTTGCGATTGGCTTAGGCAAAGAGCAAGCCTCTTATTTATGACATGAAGAATTCACATCAAGTATAATGTTGACTTACAGAATAATTGTATCGAGTTTTACACTCGGGCATTTGAAAGCTAATAATAAGCAGACGAAAATGGTATAGTTTCATCTGATTAGGTTTATTTTGATTAGTTTTTTACTATATTGGTGTTTTAAATGAAGTATGTTTCATCGCTTTAAAAGTTCATAAAAAGAGGATCAGCTGAGAAAAACTTAATCTGTGGAAATTATAAGTGGCGATAGCCACCCCGGTCAAGTTTAAAACCCCAGAAGCAGTTGGCTAGCGGGACCACTTATATTTTTTACGAACATCGCGAAAAAGGCTCTGAGCAGGATTTCTCGCATGTTCGGTTAAATACCGCTTATACCGTCGCTCAAAACCCCATAACCCCCTGTATGGCCAGAACGGGCCCAAAAAGATCTATCAGATGGTATGAATTGATTTTTGATTCATGGTTCAAGCAAAAATAAATCTTTAGAAAACCGTCTTTTTTACGGTTCAATTTTGAATCGACCGCCAAAACCAATTATTCAATAAGTCACTCCACAGAGTAAACGCCTACACAAAACCCTAGATAACCATATATTGATAGATTCAGAATGACTGGGAGATGATACTTCCGAAGAGTTTAACTTATTTCATTCACTTGTAAGGAAATAAACTCGAAAATAAGCATGGGCCAATCAGACCACCCTTCAGTGTTGCCACAGACCGAAGCCTGAAACAAGTCCACACCATCACCGCTTGACACCAGGGACAAATCAAATCACGTAACACTGCAATCACTGCATAACATCAACAACCCGGCTATCTTTATTCTGACATTTCACATTTGACCCACGGTTTTCGTTCGAGTTTTAACAATTAATGACTGTCGAACGGGCCGAAGTAACTTAAATGGCTAAAACAGTAGCAAGAAATTCTTCAATAGTGTTATTTCTGTGATGACGGTACTTTCAGTTTCAAGCCGTGAAATTCGAGTTCGAAGCTCAAGACCTAACCCAATTTATCACCCCAGAGGGGGCAAAAGTTAAAAGTAGTTGTTTCCAGTTGATTTGCATTTTAAACTTGTTCTCTTGCTTTTGTCATTTTCTTGTGCCAATTTGATGGTGTGTGAGAGTGCGATACTATTTCATCAGTTTATCCGAGTCCCACCTGAATCATATAGGCTTATCTGAAATCTAAGATAATTCAGTGCAGTCCCACCCCCACGTAGCCTACGAGTCCCATCATTTCTGTGCCAGAATTTCTAGCCTGATTGAGTTATCTCTCATGTCCCTGTGTTGTGTAGGTACTTTGATTTACTTCAATTCCTTGTTACACTTCATTGATTGCGGAAAAAAACCGCGTACAATCACAGTGTACTCTGTCTCCACTCCGGTAGTGTACACATTCCAGTTTGAGAGGAAACATGTAGGCAAGTACATAGCTCTTGGTTTGCTGGTGTAACATCCAGCTAGTGTCCTATTTTGAAACCTGATTTGCAGTAAATGGTGGTTTGATTTATAGACCATCATTTGCGGAACTCAGTTCCAAAGAATATCAAGGAACTCAGAGCTGCGGAAACTTTTTTCGGAAATTTGCAAACTCCCAGTGCGGGTATGGTGAGCATCTTGTAGTGATTTAAAATTTACTTATAGTGGTCCTTTGCAAGATGCAACTCCTTATTTTCATGAAGCAGTAGATGTGTCAAGCTGTATCTAGCTTACAGCGTCAATTACTGCGGTAAGTCATCAATCTGATCTAAATGTTGACATTTCTGGCCATGCAACAACTTTAGTAAAAAGTACAAATTACAGTTGGAGAGCAAGAATGTAGGTATTATCTCTTGATGCTCGAGTGAAACAGCCAACTTATGTTATACTTTAACTTGATTTGCAGTAAATGGTGGTTTTGAGTCTCAGACCATCATTTGCAACCTCAGTTTTAATGTTAATTCATTGATGGAACTCAGAACAGTGGAAACTATTTTTGGAATTGCAAACTTTAACTGTTGGTAGGTATGTACCTGTGGTGAATAAGTACTGATAAAAAATTGCTCACTTTTGAAACCTGATTGGAGTGTAATCAATCCAAAAAACTACAGAGGTATTGTTTGCGGTTTGCACACACATTGTGCTCAGCAACCAGCAACACCAATTTCTCATGCCAGTTCTTCATTGGGATAAAGTTTTTTATGCTGGACTGGAAAAGGTTGTCTTAGCCTCAAGAGTGGGTCAAGGCTTGCATTCCACTAAAAATCAAACTCAAGCTGCGTGGAAATTGAATTGCGCAGATATACTCATGAATTTCATGCGCAGATTTTTGTCAGGCGTAGTTGAAATAATGTCAGTGGCTATGGACCCATTCTCACTGTTATTAAGTTTAGATGAATGGCTTCAAGCCAGTGGACCCTTCATCTACTAATCTTGCCAGTAACATGCTAAAATGCCTTTTCACCTGACACGGCGTAGTGAAATAAGTTAGCTACAAACAAAGACTTTCCATTCTGTGTTGAGTGCTTGTCGCACTGTGTCTGTACTCTTTAGAATAGCAGTGCGTACCTACAGGCAATTAGGAAGTTCAAGTACAACAATAAGAAAGTTAAAATTTACCACAAGGCTCATACCTACCAACAGTAAAAGTTTGCATTTCAAAAAAGTAGTTTCCGCTGTTCTGAGTCGCATTGATGATTAACTTTAAAACTGAGTTTCACAAATCAAAACCACAGTCTTGGAATCAAAACCACATTTTACTGCAAATCAGGTTTCAAAAGAGAACATTAGTTTGTTACACTAGCAAACCAAAAAGACAAGTATTTGTTTTCTCTCCAACTGCAATCTATTCACTACGCATGGAGAGACGGAGTCTGCTGTGATTGTAAGTACACAGTATCCTCTACTCTAATCGGAGTGCAACAAGAGATGGAAGTGAATCAAGTACCTATTTACGCAAAACAATGACCTTAAACTTGGAGGATAACTCAATCAGGCTAGCAATTTTGGCATAGAAATGATAGGACTTCACACAATCATTTTAGACTTTCGATGAACCTGTGATTCATGCGGGACTCAAATGCACTCTTATTAATAAGTACCTATTTATCTTTAAATAAAATACAATAGTAATAATACAGCACACCATTATTGTTTGGACTGTATGAGCCATTATTATGCCAACCTCTAAAATTTTGTTTATAATCATAATAAAAATAATGATGTTGTTGTTGCTTTTGAATATTGGCACGTGGCTTGATATAAGTTCACGATCTGGCTCATAGAGTGAGCCACAAATCACACGCTTCTACAGTGACTAGATAAACCACAGTGCGGCCATTTGCCCTCCACCCCTCAAGAGTGCACCCACTTTAGCATTGGCAGCATGGGGAGTATGATTGTTCTTGGGTTTCGGAATGAAGATTTCTCTACCCCCCTGTCTGAAAAAAGTCATTAATGCCATATAAACATTTTAGGGCGGGGGGTGTTGCGATATTTATTTTTTGCGAGTAACTTAGGAACACACTTCCTCCCTATGGCGCCCGTGTTAAGTTGGGTGCGCAACCGCGGGGGGTCAGTTACGGGGAATCGTTGATTTCTTTCAATTTTGCGAACCAATATGTTTCAAATTTGACAAAAGGCCTTCAGTCGTGTCTAACTTGCGTACGAGAACCCTATGAAACCGTGAAACTACTTCTAAATCCTCAAATTTGCGATTTAAGGAATCCGACCAATCAGAAAGACGACCGAAATGGCCACACTGTGGTTTATCCAGTCACTGTACACGCTTCTACAGTGACTCTATAAGATTCACACTTTTGGAGTTTTTAGCTGTTGTCCATTTTGCCTGCCTCACAAATCACAAAATTATGGTATTGTGAGGTATTTCAGGACGTGCTTTTGAGGCACCACGGGGGCATTGCAGTGGTGCGCCGGGGGGGGGGTGTTCCCTTTCTTCGGGCGGCAAAATTAGGGTGAACAAGTAAAAAAAAAATGGAAAAAAAAGGGTTATTTCTAGCAATGTACTTCCCAAGGCAGCAAAAATCAGTGGGTACTTACAAGCGAAAAAAAATTCAATTTCATAATTTTGAAGGGCGGTCAAATTGCAATCTTGTCTCCCCCTCCGGAAACCTCGGCACGCCCGTGGAGGCAGCCATGATTTTATTGATGAAAATTTCATACGGGCAAGTTTGTTTGCCTCGTTTTTTTTAACATAAAAAGCTAAAAAAAAAACAAAACAAAAAAACAGATGCACCTGAAATTGGTTTTAAACGAAAGTGCTAGTGTTTCAGAGTGGCTCTGTAGGCACAGAATTCTGTGTAACTGTTTCTTCAAGGAATTTACGCCATTAAGAAACGGACACATGACAGAAACAAGCGAAATTTACTCACCTGGACAGTTGTACTAGAATTATGTGTCCAGAATAACCACTCTGAAACACATGCTTTTTTGTTTTAAACCAATTTCCTCTAATTAATCATAATTTTGGATGTGAGGTTGAAACAACGAGGGCAAGCAAGCTAGAATCAATCTAATGGTTTGTTTATTTTCTTACCTATCAATACATTTATTTGCATGCGCGCTGGCAGAAAAGGGGCAGACCGGGACCCCCCCCCCCCCCCCCCCCCCCCCCCCCCCCCCCACCCCGAAGAATTTGGAAATTCAATGGACAGACATAACCAGGACAGAGTACCCTAGAAAGAAAGAAAGGGTTGAACTGACATGCTGTGTAGAGGGATGATTACTTTGTCACTCATTCGTAATTTGTTGCATATTCATAATATAATAATAATAAATAAATAAATTTACATTCGAGCTATTGTCATCTTCAAAATACGCACAGCGAGTAAACGGCAAAGATAAGGTCCAATACTATGCAAATGTAGGAGGCTGCCCTCAAAGGAGAACACTGCTAATTGAAAGCACGTGAAAAAAGAATCTATTAGAGCACTGAACACATTGGTTTTTGTTTCTGCATACCTTTACTTTCACATTCAGCATACCTATATTTTATTTCCTTCTCATAATGAGGCATCGTAAATTATCATATTCATTGGTTTCTCTCTGGGAATTATGAGATTAGACCAGCAGTGCTGAAACTAGCGGTTTTCTAAGAGCAGAAATCAGTCACTTTGCGCTCACTTCAGAGGCGGCTTTTGCAATCTGGCAACACTTCATTCACTCCCTTTAAGTCATGAAAAGGGTAGAAATATAGGGGCTGCACAGCGCTCTCTCAAATCAATATTTCACAAGGGGTTAAATGAAGGAAATGCATCGATGCCAAGTTGCACGCGCCGCCCTCTGACTCTGTCGTTGCTCAAAGAATGCCATATAAAAAAAAAAAAAAAACAAAAAAAAAAAAAAAAAACAAAACAAAAAAAACCTTTGACTACAAAATCAGCTTGATATGTCACAAAAAAATCCAAAACCCTCTGGGTTTAAAAAAAAAAGCCGGTCTAGTTTAAAAAAACTTTCTCTTAGGGATTGATACAAAAAAAAAAAAAAAAAAAAAAAAACTAAAAAAACTAAAAAACAAAAATCTGCTCCTAAATCTGATTGAAAAAAAAAAAAAAAAAAAATGCCAATGATATGTGCTGCGATCAAGTCTCAGGTTCTGTTTCATCTTTCTTCAAGGTTTCTTGTGACCACAGGTGTCATTTTGGGCTTTACATTGCGTTTTACCGTCCAAACATTGAAGATCGGTCGTAAGTGTGTGTTTGGGGGGGAGGGGGTCTTCCAATATTAATCGCTGAAATACGTTTGATATCCGATGCGATCAAGTCCCAAGTGCACTCTCTTCCTACACTTAATCTAAGGTGCCCTTAATAATGGGGGGAAAAAAACTTGAGCCGGCAATTTTTTTGCTTCCTCGTCTATCCCGTTTCAATTTCACATCGTATCGTCGACCCGTGATTCATTAAATGAAAAGGTGGACAAAGATTTCACCAGTCTACTCTACAATTGTAATAACTGTAACATATTATGGCTTTAAAGAAACGAGTGGAAGATGGCCTACCTATACTAAACCGTTGATGAACAAGGGATATGCTATCCCCAGTATAAATGGTCCATACTGGTCCACAACCAATTCTTCATGTAGTATGGATGTATGGCTATATCGGAGTGACGCTTACTGGAGTATTATTGGGTTATGGACCATTTAAACATCACGGTTATGACTCAAATGGTACATGAATATCCTTGAGTACTATAAATTCTTGTAATAAACTTAATAAGAGCACCTTGAACCATTAAGAGCACCTTGAACCAAAAAAAGGCAAAAATGAACATTTTGATACCCTAAAGGGTCCTACTTCTCTCGTGAACAGAAAATGTTATATGGTCAACGATCATACTTAGCATTCACTTGAATCACTTTTACTTAATTTGCATCGGGAAAACGCAGTTTAACAGACCTCCGTAGATCAGCGCTGGTATCAGCAAAGGAATAGGAGCAAAAAAATTGCCGGCTAAATTTTTTTTTTCCCCCCTTTATTAAAGGGCACCTTAGATTAAAGTGTAGGAGAGAGTGCACTTGGGACTTGATCGCATCGGATATCAAACGTATTTCAGCGATTAATATTGGCAGCCCCCCTCCCCCCCAAACCACACAACGACCGATCTTCAATGTTTGGAGGGTAAAACGCAATGTAAAGCCCAAAATGACACCCGTGGTCACAAGAAACCTTGAAGAAAGATGAAACAGAACCTGAGACTTGATCGCAGCACATATCATTTGCATTTTTTTTTTTTTTTTTTTAATCAGATTTAGGAGAGATTTTTTTTTTAGTTTTTTTAGTTTTTTTTTTTTTTTTTTTTGTATCAAACCCTAAGAGAAAGTTTTTTAAACTAGACCGGCTTTTTTTTTTTAAACCCAGAGGGGTTTTTGGATTTTTTTGTGACATCAGTATATGATCGAACTTCCAGCTTTAGAATGAGCTAAATCAAAGCTTCGTGTTCTTATAAATAAATTACTATTAGCCTGTATAGACATTAATCGAACGGTATAGCACTCTGGCGGCAGAAATCTATTTATTTATTTATTTATTTATTTATTTATTTATTTATTATTTATTTTTTTATTTATTTATTTATTTATTTTTTTATTTATTATTTATTTATTTTTTTATTTATTATTTATTTTTTTATTTATTTTTTTATTTATTTTTTTATTTTTTTATTATTTATTTATTTATTTATTTATTTATTTATTTATTATTTAAATTTTTTTATTATTTTTTTATTTTTATTTTTTTATTTATTTATTATTTATTTTTTTTATTATTTATTCATTTATTTTTTTTTTATTTATTTATTTATTTATTTATTTATTTATTATTTATTTATTTTTTTATTAACTAAATTTAAAACAGGAGCCACCCTTAAAGGGGGCTATGGTACAGGTCCAAGAGATAATAAACTATGATACAGGGAATAAAGTTGTTGTACAGGGAATAAAGGATAGACAATACTAGACTAAACTACATAGTGCTCTCAAAAAATTCAGGGAGACAATGAAAGGCCTTAGCCAATAGAAAATTTTCAAGATTTACGAAAAAGGAATTTAAATCAGCATTTTTAAACAATATTTTTAAATCGGCACTAAAAGCTGAAGAACCACCTCTAAACCTAAAAATTCATGGAGAATTGGGTTTGAATGAGAGGATGGAAGGGTGGGGGTGGGATTATATACAACATCGCTCCTGTAAAACGGTGGATTGATTTTCGTGTAATTGTAGGAGCGCAAGAACAAAACACGGAACCTCGCATGCTAACTGTCAAGTTGATTGAAAGCATGCCTTTGAATGAATGCGGGTGACTCCGAGTGACGAGCGGCAAGTGACGCGATTGGTTCTTTCAACCGTTGCCAGCTTTCAAAGGACCCTAACCTCATCCACACGCTCCTTACGTAATAGATCCTGGTTGTTTTCGAACTCCCACGCGGCAATATAATACTCGCGGGCGCGGTGCGTACTTCATTTAATTGTCAGTCTGTCTCGTTGACTCAACTGGCCCATTCGACCAATTTCTGTCAACTTTGAGCTTTAATGACAGAAACTTTTGGAGAAGGACTGCGGGAACTTTTCCTCGTTATTGTCAGAAAGTGAAACGTCCTTTCCTAGACATTGTCCAGAAGCGCATACGAGACAAAGATACCAAGCCAGAGTATGCAATACGCAACGCACGTAATACATGTGTTGATGTGTTGAATGGTATACTATGCATTGCGTATTGTATACCCTGGCCAGGTATCTTTGTCTCTGCTAGTACAGTAGGGAGGACAAAAATTACAGACTATGCAATACGCAACGCACGTAATACATGTGTTGATGTGTTGAATGATATACTATGCATTGCGTATTGTATACCCTGACCAGGTATCTTTGTCTCTGCTAGTACAGTAGGGAGGACAAAAATTACAGACTATGCAATACGCAACGCACGTAATACATGTGTTGATGTGTTGAATGGTATACTATGCATTGCGTATTGTATACCCTGACCAGGTATCTTTGTCTCTGCTAGTACGGTAGGGAGGACAAAAATTACAGACTATGCAATACGCAACGCACGTAATACATGTGTTGATGTGTTGAATGGTATACTATGCATTGCGTATTGTATACCCTGGCCAGGTATCTTTGTCTCTGCTAGTACGGTAGGGAGGACTAAAATTACAGAGTATGCAATGCGCAACGCACGTAATACATGTGTTGATGTGTTGAATGGTATACTATGCATTGCGTATTGTATACCCTGACCAGGTATCTTTGTCTCTGCTAGTACAGTAGGGAGGACAAAAATTACAGACTATGCAATACGCAACGCACGTAATACATGTGTTGATGTGTTGAATGGTATACTATGCATTGCGTATTGTATACCCTGGCCAGGTATCTTTGTCTCTGCTAGTACAGTAGGGAGGACAAAAATTACAGACTATGCAATACGCAACGCACGTAATACATGTGTTGATGTGTTGAGTGATATACTATGCATTGCGTATTGTATACCCTGACCAGGTATCTTTGTCTCTGCTAGTACAGTAGGGAGGACAAAAATTACAGACTATGCAATACGCAACGCACGTAATACATGTGTTGATGTGTTGAATGGTATACTATGCATTGCGTATTGTATACCCTGACCAGGTATCTTTGTCTCTGCTAGTACGGTAGGGAGGACAAAAATTACAGACTATGCAATACGCAACGCACGTAATACATGTGTTGATGTGTTGAATGGTATACTATGCATTGCGTATTGTATACCCTGGCCAGGTATCTTTGTCTCTGCTAGTACGGTAGGGAGGACAAAAATTACAGACTATGCAATACGCAACGCACGTAATACATGTGTTGATGTGTTGAATGGTATACTATGCATTGCGTATTGTATACCCTGGCCAGGTATCTTTGTCTCTGCTAGTACGGTAGGGAGGACAAAAATTAAGGTCATTCCCCCTTCCTTTATTGGATTGATTGTAGAAACTACCTATTTTAATGAAAATTTTCCTGATAAATAAAACTCCTTATAATTAAATCGATCGATTAGATTTTCATGAATACAATGATAGGTTAAACGTGATATTTTTGGCCGTAGATTTGATCAAATATATCAAATAAAAAGTGTTGTTTTTAAAAAGATCGAAAACGATAGCCTCTGATTGATTGGAACTTTGCGTCCCAATTTTTCCGGTCTTTTATAGAAGTTACATCACGGAAAAAAAGACTGGCAGAATTTACCATCTGCGTAGCTGATTTTGGCGTCTGCTATCAAGTATGGTAAATTTTACTATCATATGGTAAATGCAACATACCTTGTGGTGAAATGTACCAACAGGTTATCTTAATTTACCACAAGGTACGTTGCATTTACCATATGATAGTAAAATTTACCATACTTGATAGCAGACTCCAAAATCAGATATGCAGATGGGAGATTCCTGTCTATTATGCCACTTTCTCTACGGAAACACAGAGATCGAATTAGGTATGTCTCAATTCAGATAGGAGTATCCCATGATACCTGCCTGCGTCTCTCCGCTATCAAGCCCAATTCTGAGAGTGAATTCCGTGATTTTTAAGTGTACTCATCGTCATGTTTGCGGGTTTTTATGCAAGGACCAACTCTTCAATCCCCTGTAGCGAAAGTTTGCAAAAGAGCCCCATTGCGACTTACAATTACTAATATTTAATAAATGATTATGCCTCTAGCGCCTACAATGAATCGTGTATGCAAGACCAGCACCACCGTGTAGGAATATTTAACTACCCACTTAATTTGAGCGAGTGAACATTGGTTTTTCTTCTCAATCTGGTCGTAAAAGAGTTAACTACAAATACTTTTTGCGATAGTTTAGTAGGTAGGTCTAGTAGGTTTTGCTGCGAATAGTGTTCAATTTTGCCGATTGCACAAAGTAAACTTAATTAAAAGTCACTTTTAAGTACAACAAAACTCGAGACATTTTGCAGAAGTCTCTCCGTAGAAAAGTACGACCAAACACCAAACATCAGTACAGAGTAGCATATCCTTCCATGTAAAAGGTTTCGCACACGAATTCTATAATGAGGTGTACGTGTAAACGGCCCTTTACACTTTTAGCGACGCAAATATAAAAAACTGCGCCCGAGAAAAATGCTCGAATAATTTTGCACAACCAATTTACCAAGACTCGGGTGTGTACGCTGTATACAGTGATAATATACTTGCATACGTTGAACGGATGCAGCGCATCATTACATCAACTTCCTGATGACACTTATGCTTTTGTCAAAGAGCTTTCTTCTTCGTTTTTTCCTTTTTTCTCTTCCCGTGAGCGAAACAACGAGAAATTTAATGATGCATTTATCCGACGCAAAACGTCTCCTTGGCTCTGGGCTCCTTGATGCCACGGCACGGTTACATCATAAGGTAGATTGCAGAGCTTAAAGGGACTCAACTCGTTCGTTGTCTAATGAGGTTTTTATGGTTTGAGTAAAGTAACATAGAACTGTAGCATCATGCAAATTTACGTTGTCAGATCTTTGAAAAAAAAAAGGAAAAAATTACTATCCTGATAGTTTTAGCACAGAATAATACAATCAGAACGGAAACTCTATCGGATTTTGAAGCAAATTCATTTCGCGTCCGCCATGTTGGGATATAGGATGTTTACATCTGGCGAAACAAAAAAATAGGACATGATTCGCGAAATTTTCATTTTGAAATGCGATTAGAATAAAAGTGAGGCCGGAAACTTAAAATTTCTTTCCAGAATTTACAAAAATAAATGAGTTTCAACACAAATCACACTCGTCCGCCATGTTGGAATATAGGACCACAGCGTTACCTATTGGTGCCGTAAAATTCCAAACTTGCTTCCATTGGCTCATATGGGAGTTTCCGTTCTGATTGTATTATTCTGTGGTTTTAGTGAAAAATTTTCAATTTGAGCCCATATATGCGAGGGCTACTGAAACAAATCTAAAACTTTTTCATGCATGATTTTTTTCGACAAGTAATTATGGATGTTTTAATTCACTGGGTGGGGTCAAATATACGGGGAAAATAGGAACAAAAATATTTGGCAGGTTTCCCCGTCAAAATACTAACTTTTCAAGTTTTTACCAATTTTTTACGTACTTGATATAACACTGCAAGAAAGGCGTCAGAAAAGAAAAGAAAAAATCGAAATTTCATTTTTTTCTCTTTCTCTTTTCTTCAGTTGGTCAACACTGGGTCAAATGTCCTCCTCGAAATGATTTCGATTGTTGAAGCATTTCAGAGCAGGCAATTTGTTGGAAATTGTTTGAATCCGTTTTATGTTTTCCTGTATAATATAACACTGATACTGATAAGTAGTGAAGTACAATATAAAATAAGTCACAGTGTCTAACAGTGTCTAACAGTGTCTAACATATATGTAATAACAGTGTCTGATAAAGGTCTTTTTACATCACGAGTCACTAGTGATATACACTATGTAGTGAAGGGGGGAAGGACTAGGTTATACATATTACATATACAAGCTCCAAAAATTAATCGTTTTAGCAGGTAGTAAAATAATACGGTATGACACTATATTAGTCATAGTATACTTATTAAAGTCTACGAGGTTCATTCAGTATTCTATTTGTATAGTATTATAATACGAGAATATTAAAACTAAATTGGCCAAATAACTATAAAATGAGAAGGGAAAATGAGAACTAAGCCAAAAGGATATAAAAAACCCGAAACGTTTCGATCTAAATTACAAAATTTTTATCAGTCGGCAGTTAAAACACATAAAGAAAAACAAAAAACCAAAAAAATGTGAGTCTGACCCAAAATTACATCGGATACAAGACTTGACGGATATAAGACGGTCTTGTATCCGATGTGGTTTTGGTTTTGGGTCAGACTCGAATTTTTTTTGTTTTTTGTTTTTCTACATGTGTTTTAACTGCCGACGGTTGAAGATTTTGTAATTTAGATCGAAACGTTTCGGGTTTTTTATTTATCCTTCTGGCTTAGTTCCCGTTTTCCCTTCTCATTTTATAGTATTATATACCTACTCTAGTTTGTGTGCAAACGAATTCAAAAACCAATGATTTTTATAACGTATCTGGCAACAGTGGCCAATGTTCTAAGCTCTCTTTGCATGAAACCCCTAAGACCCGAGACACAAGACCCTCTTTCCTCGATCTCAAAGGCTCAACGTCCTTAAACACTCTGCATGTTCTTAAGTGTCTTGCTAGAATTTCCCTGCATGGCTTGAAAAAAAAAGAAAAAGAAAAAAAAAAGAAGGTTAGCCTCTGAATGGATGGTCTTCATTTTCTTTGAAGACTAAGATAAAGTACCATGTAGATTGTTGGTACAATCGTTCCTTAAACTTTTTTCTTCAAAAAAAGCTCCATAAGAAGAAAAAAAAAAATTGGTTCAGGGAGAGTTCTAGAAGTGGCGCGGCGCTGATGCGTGTCTTGACCACGTTGAAATTTTTTAAGCGCCTTCAAAGCAGAGAGGCACGCAACACGCTGTGCACGAAGAAAATCATATGCGATTTTGATTGACTTCAAACTATGATCAATTGGCCTAGTTTCATCAGTTCAAAATCCTCCGTTTTTCATGAAACTTTCGGGAAACATCACTCAGGGTGTTTGAAATCGTTGAGATGGTTAAAAACCGACAGATTTTGTCTTCAATTATAAAAAAAATTACGTTTCTCCTTTCATGTTACGCAAGACAGCAGTAAGTCCTATAAAACCAATGGAAAAATCAAGGTAGATGACGCTGCGTTCAAGCTCTCACTGCTCTCTTCCGTGACAGTAGAGTACACCGAAATACACGGCAGGAGCAAGCCGAAGCGCGACCTACTGCTGTCTTGCGTGATAACGTAGACTTACTGCTCTCTTGCTTAACTTAACAGCAATTTTCACGTACTTACTGCTTTTTGACAGCTCTCGTTTATTGCGAAAACGGCATATTTTCCAACTTTCTTTAGGTTCAATAGATTCTACAGACTTAAATACATTGAATTTTGAAGAAAACACAATTACAAAAATTCGGACCGTACTGCTCTTTCCGGTAACACGGCAGTATAGAGTTTCGCTACTGTACAGATAAGTATACTGTGAACTTACGATTCGCGTGCTTTTACACACTTGTGGCAATGTTTTGTTTGCCGGCTGGCGCCAGCCGGCAAACGATACAAACTTAGAGTGAGAGAGGAGCATCAGAAGTTAATTATTATACGGGGGTAGGATGTGGCAGGAGACCCTTTGGTGAGTGCTTTCATTGCACGTGCCGCCTATTACAGATAGAGAAAAAAAAAGTAAAAAAAAAAAAAAAAAAAAAAAAAAAAAAAGCGGAGGACGGGCAAGACAGGAGAGGCAGGCGACACTGGTTCCTGGTGAACAGGAATGAGGGATAAGGGATAAGAGATAAGGGATAAGGGAAACGGGCCCTAGCATCGTTTCCTCTTTTTATTCGCCAGCCCAACCAAGCTTCAGCCCAGCCTCCATCATACGTCTCATTAGCCTCTTGTGTCAAATCCCGTATCCCATTCCTCGAGAGTCGGGAATCGGCCGGATAAGCCGCCAAGGCACCAGCCGATGAAGTTCACGAGCCCATTCAAGGAGCTTTGAATTTGTCTGAGGACTCGGAGGTGACGTGAGCGTGACTGGTGACTCCAAGGTTGCCAGAATGTCTTTAGGAATATAAAAAAAGAACAAAACAGGATCAAAGCTAGAATATCAATCGAAATAAAATTAAATGATCGTGGGACGTTTCGAGGCTCAAACGGCACTTTTCCTAAGCCAGATTGCTGCAAAATCTTTACTCGTCGTCGCTTTTAGTTATTCGATCAAAAATGAATCCGTAGGTCACCTATACTGTATTCATAGGTGAAGTTCCATGAAAGATTCCACGGGAACCCGCTGGTCAATTGGGTACGTCAAAATATCTTGACGCAAGCATCACCACAATACAATCTCTTTTATAAGAGAACCTGGGGTGTGCTCCGTGGCAGGATATTTTGCGGGCAACAAACGTTAATGGGTCTGTTGCAAACTTTTGCTTCAGCGCTATAGAGTGTTCAATCTGATGCAAAATCTCGTGAAAAGTCCATTGGTGGCATCAGAAAGTCATAAAATGCAGTATGAAACTCACGAGAGACGTTTAATGAAATCCAAGATGGCGGTAAAATATCGAGCAACCTGTATGCATGCACCATGAACATACACGAATAGCCAACCTCACAATATCGATCACACCCAATCACAACGTAAATAAACACATAACCTCTGAAGCTGTGAGGTTGTCAACGTTGGCAATCCTTTGAATGTTAAAGGTGCATGCATACAGATTGCTCGATATTTTACCGCCATCTTGGATGTCATTAAACGCCTCTTGTGAGTTTATTATTGCATTTTATGACTTTCTGATGCCACCGATGGACTTTCCAGGTGATTTTACATTAGATTATACCCTTTTAATTGTTGTAGCAAAAGTTTGCAACAGACCCATTCCTGAGTCAATCGAAGGGTGTGGGTAAAGCAATAAAGACCACCTCAACATATGGAAGCCCAGTAGCCAGTGGCTGAGGAAGAGTGTCGTTTGAGCCTCGAAATGTCCCACGATTATTTTATTTTATTTTAATTGATAGTTTAGCTTTGATCATGTTTTGTTCTTTTTTATATTGTGAATTTTCAGGATACTTGTGTAATTCTGTTGTTAATGTTTTTAGGCAAACCTCTAGATGGAGCTTTTGCAAGGTATCGCTGTAGGCTATAGTGAGTGGCTCGCACGGCGAGGCAAGTGAGGCGCTGTCTCAACTGATTCAGGAAAAGGAATAAAAGGAATCGTAAACCATTCTTAAAATCGCATAGAAAATAGTTAACTATTCGTACGCAACTGTACCGTTTTAGTCTATCTCTAAAAATGAAGGCGCACCATAAACGTAAGACTATAATCGGTCGAATTGCGGGAAGTTTCGGGTGGAATATGTGAATCAGATAGCGTTATTTGGGATTTGTAAAATAGTTAACTATTTGTACGCACCTATCTCGTTTTAGTCTACCTTAATAAATGAGCGCGCTTCCATAAAAAGTAAGACACGATTTCCCGACCGAATTGCAAGATCTTTCGGTGACACTTGACAGTATATGAATCCGATACCGGGAGCTGTGCTCGCATTACGTCAAACCGTAGTTTAGTTTTCAATTTAGTTTTTTTTACTAAAAAAATCAATATACTAGACGATAGCTGATAACAAAGGTGCCTTTGATTTTTCCCTCAGTGTCCTGGTTCCGGAAATACACAAAAGTAATAATCTGCAATTGAATATATTCGAAATGTTTTTAAAAGTGGAATCTTTTGATTGTGCAACTGACTCAGAGAGACTTTCGTTTACTCTTACTCTGCATTTAAACTTTTAATATTCCCTCCCCGTTAAATCTAACAACACTGTTTAGTGCTACTCTCATGCAATAACAATAATAAAGACAAGACGGCACAACGCACACGTTCAACATTCATCAACAGCGGTGGTGACTTTGGTTTTGATTCAGTTGCTAAGTTGAATTGCAGCAATTTAAACGAACGAGTGTGCGTGCGCGTCGCTAATGTAATGATATTAATTCGGCGAATCAACTTATTGTTAGAGAGACATTGATGAAATTTGACGTTCTTTTGATCTTCTCTCATTGCTGTCACTTATTGAGTCCCTATGCATATATACTGTAATAGCTAAGACTTGAAGGCAGTCTACCTCTGATTCACCGAACTTCCGCGAATGATCTGTTGGATCATGAAAAGCCAATCCACGGATTTCGTATTTTATTTTGAGTCAAGCAGAAGTTATTTGGGGCTCATGTGATGATTGGTGGATCTCATCGTAAACCATAGGGTTTTTTTTTTTTTTTTTTTTTTTTTTTTGCGTAAAACTCTCATTTTTTCGCATTAAATATTAAATGAGATTTCGTGGCATTCAAGGATCTGATAAAGCCGATTTATTCTCGCCAAATTTCATGTATTTTGAAAAACTTTGTAGTTGTAATTAGGCTTCCTAGGCTTTCAATTCTTCATATTTTATTTGCAAATATAAAAAAAAAATTCTAAAACTCGTTTTCCATCAATAAGTTGCATTTTTTTTTGGAATCGTTACTCTTTCGAAAAGTAACCTTGAATATCTAAAACTTGGTATGGTTTAAGTACATTATGATAAGTAGTTTGAAAACATTTGGTCATAAAACTTTATTCAATTTCTGAAAATACTTGTTAAAATAAAACAAATTCCAGGACTCCCCCCCCACCGCCCCCACCTCCGCCACCAGGACCAGGATATTGTTTAAAATAGACGATGACCAATTGCGAATTCGGACTCGGCGATAAAAATGTTATATCATCAGCGCGTGCCTAAGTGAGATAGTCTTCTTCGGGTACTTGTATACTTTTCTATACAATGTCAATGACAAAATTCCCTCCTAGACAGAATATAGAACGTATATAAATACCATTATTTGCTCTTTCTCCACTCTTCAGCTTTCCGAGGCCTAATTGAATCAACTAAGAATTAAATACAAAGGGCCGGAAAAGAAAGCACCTTATTATTTTCCAATATCCCTTTCCAATATAGCGGATCCAGGATATTATCCTTCTCTCTCTTTCCCCATTCGAACGTATGTGTTAGAAAAGGATGGAAGAGGGGGCCAAAATCACGTGACTACCCCTGCTCTGTCCTTGTTAAACACACATGTTTTATAATGGGAGCAGAGAGAGAGAAGGATAGAATCCTGGATCCGCCAGAGTCCCGTTCCCTGATTCGCGGCCTCGAAACTCAATTCCAATCTGGTAAATTCAATCTCTCCAATCGCTGTATCAAGCGCACGTCACATCGCCGTCGCGTCGTCGGACTGGGCGTCATAATATTAGGAAAAACTATTAAAGAACCTAAGGATCTCATGAAAAACTCGCCGGGTAATTCGATAGATTGAAGCTCTATACTCATACAAGCAATTCGCAACACAACGTTGCCGTTGTTACTTCGTACCCTTATGGATCGAGCGTTCGCCTCCAATATCCTTCCCCAAAGTCATCAATAATTGGTCAATCTAGAGTACCTATAAAAGGAGAGTATGGCGGTCTGCGATCATGGAGCTCTTAGGGCCCAATTTCAAGATGGCGGCGGTCGTATTGTTTGAGGTTATGTTACATTGTTGATGAGAACGGTGTCGGTGAACGGTGAGTTTCATGACCGTTTCCCGCTAGAAAATGTTCTACGGTTACACCGGTTACACAATCGACCCGGTCGGCCATCTTGTAATTGGGCCCTAAGAGCTCCATGAACGCTTAAAATGTCGCAGCCAATCAGCGTAGGATTCACAGACCTATAATCTATTTTATATGTAAAGGTACTCTAGCTAGGTCAATCAGTCGTTGACATTGTCAAAAACTATTGTCATACTTGTCTTTTATAAATGAATAGATTTCCCTCTGTTGCCTGAGAAGTCTAATCGATTAGTACAGAATGTTAGCTGGAAAAAACAAGTCCGGCGCAGTAATTATTATTATTTTTGAAGGCAATATAGAAATTCTGATTATTCATATAAAAAACTGAAAGAAATAAAATAGTATTTTTAATATTAGAAAGTAATGGGGGGGGGGGGGGGAAACAAAAAAAAATTAAAACGAAAGCAAATCTTTATTATTTTACCTTTCGCCGGTCAGAATTTCTTGGGATTTTAAAAATTAATTTCTGTTGATTTCAGGTAGAATTTTTGTTTGGAAAAATGCTATCTCTATAGACTAGCATTTCCGTTCAGAAATATCAAAATTTTTTTTTGGACTATTTAATCATTCCAACTGCCGCGCCGCTTTCACCAGACCTTTTTTGCCAGTTTTTGGCAATGTAGGACACTGTCGAGAATTATCCTAAGCGTGCAGAAATGCGAGATTAGGCAATGCCGCACAGTGTGACCTCTTAATGGAAGATGCGGCAAAAACCTCATACGATGCAAGAACCTCGTTGAATTTGAAATCAAATACGTAAAAACGGCGGTAAAGGTTTATTGGTTCACCAAAAAACATGCAGTGAGCCTCTCAACAAGATTTCTTTAAAACCCGTGGGGGAGGGGGGGGGAGAGATTTGTACAATCTCCAATTTCTCGGCTTTTGTCCCATTTTGGTGAGGATATTTCGCATAGCTGATTTGCTAATGTTTTCGTCGTTGTCTTTATCTTTATCATTGTTGCTCTTGATGGTGATGGGAGTGGTAGTGGAGGTTGTGATGTTGATTTTGTTGGTTTTCTTTGTTTTCAATTGTTTTTTTTGTTTGGCTTTGCTACTATACAGGGTAATTCAAACCAAACCACTCAGCCTCAATTTTTTTTAAGATAGCAGCTGGAGATAGTAAAAAGTGGACCAAACGTTCACGTTATAAATCTACCCCAAGGAATTAAAAGAAAATATTTTCAGCACCCCAAAACCAAGCCATCAGTGCTTTTTGGGAGATTAAAAATTGTTTACTTAGAATTTTCGGTGACAGTTTATATTGGTGCAGTTTGTTCCAAAAACTGTTATCAGACAACTATGAAAGTGATTACCTATCAAGTGGGTGTTGTAGCAATATAATGATGAGCTATGTGGAGAGAGGACATAAATGGTTGTGTGCGATTTCGGTGTTGTCAAGTCGAAGGATCGCAGCGAAGTAACTCAGTGCGACAGTGCAGTGGAGTGAGCAAGGGAGCCAGCGCAACGCGACAGGTTGGAACTTGTCTCGGCAACGCTGCTGTGCTGTCGTCCGCCGGAACTTTCGAGCCTACTAAACCTTGTGCCGTTCTCCCTCATTTTTCTCCCTTCCCGTGGCTTCTACGTAAAAATTGCTAGAGACCAAAATTGAAGACCATAAAATTTCCTTTCTTCTCATTGAAAGTTTTATTCCTTTAAGTGATTTTTAACTGAGATATGAAACAAAAAGCCAGATATATAGTTTCATTGAATTTTCTGCAGCCCCGCGCACGACCCCGCTTCGCTATGTTCAACGGCTCATATCTTCCAAACCCAATGAAATCCGGTTACAAATTTTTCAGGGTAGTTTGTCCACATATCCAGCATGCCAAAAATGCCAACGAGAAACCGGAGCTCACCGGAGGTAGCTTTTGAAAGTCTATAACTTTGCAAAAGTTCCTTCTAATTCGAGGAGTTGGCAATATAAGTCTTGCCAATGCATGATAATTTTTTTTTTTTTCAAACTAACCATGAAGGTTTATTAAATAGGTCTTATGTTGTCCAGAAAAGTGCCTCCTATTTCAAAAATAACGATTAAACAGTCTAAAAGTACCGATTTAAAATTTCCAAAAAATACAGCAAATTTCGGTTTTATGAATAAAACTTCAATTCCAAGCCTCATATCTCCAAATAAAATGAAAAAAAGTCGAAATAACCGTCCAAACCTATTAGTCTATACCCTAAGGAGTAGAATTACCTTAATTTTGAAGAGTTTCGATGGATTTGGATAAATAGGGTTTTTGCCGCATAGGACACACTGTGTGCCGCCGCGTGGTCCGGGAATCAAGGTTGTCTTGACGCGAGACACGAGAAAAAGGCGGAGCGGGGGATGGACCGAGCAGAAGCGCCACACGCCGAGGTTGGGTCACGTGACCTAAACGCAAAACCCAGAGGGAGTCTCCAATTCAGCCGCTGTTTGATTATCCGTCTCAATTAGAGAAACTAATGTCTATCAAAGCTCTCCCCCTCCTCCCACCCCCCTTCCCCAACTAGGAGCATTGAGCGCTGAAATCCGCCCGGTAACGAAGTTAACGCGAAAATCATTGTACTCGTGTAAAGTAGTTTATTGCTTTCAACCCGCTCAACAGTCACCACACTCAATTAGACCACCAAAGAAATGGTATCAGCGCTGTTTAATTTGACAAATTTGTTCCATTACCATGACCAAAAGCCCACCCGGAGTATAGACAACGACCGACGAGTCACCACTCACCAACTTACCGTAAAAGACTAATACCAGAAATATCGCCGCCGTTGATGGCTCGCCATTCGATAGATCGATTGGTTTCGGTATAAATACAAAAAGCGTATTTTATCGACTTTGATGCGTTGACTGATGCAATCCCTCTTCTAAAAAAAAAAAAAAAAAAAAAAAAAAAAAAAAAAATGCAAATTATCATTTGATGGTGTTTTCCGGATATCGGTTCTGACATCAAAGTCCGCCGGCCCATTTGAACTCTCTCGAGTAATTTAGGTTCAAATTGAGCTTGATTGATGTTTTGATGCCACCAATATTCGGGAAAACCTTCAACAAATTTGTTTAAAAGGTTTATAATGAACCCGATTATGTGTACGCATTAAGAACATGCAACATTGAGTGTATAACATACACACACTTCTTTGAATTTGTTTGGGACTAATTTAATTGATCACAAAGTTGTAAAGTCGGCCGCACTTGTACTACGAGTATAATGTAAGCCACATCAGATCGATCGAAATTTTTGGGCTGCGATTACTAGAATTGACTATTTGATTTACAAGGTTGATTAATGCGGGCAGATGCTTTAGCTTAATTTGGAACGTTCAGCGAGATCAGATACACTTAAAAAAAAAAAACAAAAAACAAAAAACAAAAAAAACAAAAATTGAAAAATTGAAAAAGTTGGTACCTACTAGAGGCTATTTTTTGCCTCACTTTCCACGTACCTTAAAATGTCTACTATAACTCTTCAACAAAATGTTTGAAGCAAAAATGAACAATACGCATTGAAGAACTTCCCGATATAAGGGCGCTGAAGAAAATGTATGCTTTTGGTCAAAGAAAATTTATGATTTTGAGAAAACGCGTTTGAAAGTTTCAAAGTGATTAAAACCAAATCTTGTTTTTATTTATTTCTTATTTTAAAGTAACTTTCGAAAAATCACTTTCAAAATTTCAAAAGCATAAATTTACACGTCCTTCTATCGGCAAGGTATTACATTAAGGATATGTTTTATTCAATTAAGGATTGCACGAGGATTCGTCAGTTACATTTCGAATTCTTGACTGCCAAAATTCTTGCGTTTGATACAATAATCATATGAGAATATATTAGTGCAATAAAATTTGAGGAAATTTGTTGATGTTTACTAGCATGAATTCGTATTCGAAAATGTGTATACAACTATTAAATTTAGGGATAGGGAATCATCAAATAAGTAGGGAATATCAGGGACAGATACATATAATGAGTGTCTAAAGACAAGAAGACTTTTTAGTATATAAAAAGTACAAAGGTTATGAAAAAATATAACATTAGAAAAGAAAGACAAAACAGCTGTGACTCTGACTGTGTTGTCATGTTTACATATAAAGCAATTTTATCTAACAACAACTTCCTGTGGGTAACTTAACGAGAGTGAGTGAGATAGAACAGTTGTTTAGCCCAATAATTTTGATGGTGACGTCATTTTTAAAACGGTCTATGATGAGCCCCATTATGCGCCAACATATAGACGGTTTTAGTGCGAAGTCAACGGTTAGCCAACAAGCACAACAATGCACTCATCGGTCGCAATCGGTTGTGATAAAACTCGCGTAGCGTTCCAAACTATCTCACTCACTCTCCCGTGACCCTCATGTATACACCCATCTCTTTTTAGTATCGAAATTTGTATACAGGGCCTTGTTCTGCAACATATTATTATCAAAATCGCATTAAAATGCCTCGAGAAATTCATTTCTGCCATAAAATTTCACAAAATAAGTCTCTAAATACGATTTTTGAAATTAGAGCGAGATGGCAGTACATAGGGGTCACGTGAGAGCGAGAGAGACAAACTGGCTTTGTTTGGAACGCTCATCGCCGGCAGTCGCCATTACTAAAACCCTCTATTTGTGTAGAAGTGTGCATGGATTTTTTTCCGCATGGGGATCTAATTAAAAAGAGATAATATAAAACAAAGTGATTCAATAATGAGAAAGTACTTGAGAGTGGAATATCAATTTCAGCGGCGGCATAGCGATGAGCGCAGCGTGGCGCAAACTTGAGCAGAGTGTCGAATGTGGGTTTTTAGACAGAGCATTAGCAACCCTTCCCCTTCCTCTCCCACACCCTCTCCTATTCATTCACCCTTCACCACCGATCAAATGAGCATATCTACGCGTTTATGCTTATAGACCCCATAATAGGTGGATATAGGTAGGTCGTTAAGTATCGAATCGTTCGTTTGAGCGGTTCTGTAAGATGAACGAATGAATTGGATACTGAACGGATGAAATTACGGAACTTATTAAGAAACTAGCGGCCGGTGGCCGCTTCGCGGCCAAGAGTGATTTTTGTTTCGAGTTAAGAGTTTGCGTTTCAATATCATCTCCTTGTCTTATTTTTAGACTCGAGCACTTTTGCCTACCCCTTAGGATCGTTATTAAAAAAAAGGTTCTTTTTGTTTTCTTTAATGTTTATTTATTCATGCCTTTACTAATGGTTTTCTGAAAATCTGGATTTTTCATTTTTTCATTTTTTTTTTGTTTTCTTCATTCTCTTCCTTTGGGTTCCGTTTTCGGTTGGTTGCGTATGATTTCCTTATTTTCTTTTTTTTTCCTTGCTAGTAATTGGAGAGTATTCTGTTTGCATCTTGTTTAGTCTGTCAGTTTTCGTATTCCATGTAACCTTTAACTGTGTCTCGCCATATTATATACGGAAATATGTGCATGTGAATTTATGATTTCATCTTTTGGTTTGTATTTAAAAGCTGGAGCGTTTTTGCCTCAAATGACTATGAAATATTAAGCCTCAGATGCCCAAATCTCTTTTTTTAGTCTAATGACTAATAAGCCAGGTCCATTGGACCGCAGAGTGTGCAACAAAAAAGGATCAGGGGCGAATATTTCGGAAACGGCTTCGATTTTCGAAAAACGGTCAAGCAAGTGTTCGCTCATTTGGATGAGGACATCTTTTGGGGGAGGGGAGGTGGCGCCCCCCGCCCCCGCCCCCCTCCCATGGGGGGCTCCGAAGGTGAACCCCCCTCCAAAAGATGCCCCCTCCTAATAAGCGAACACGTGTTTGAGCGTTTTTAGAAAATCGAAGCTGTATCCGAAATATTCGCCCCTCATCCTTTTTTGTTACACGCCCTGTATATTTATAAAATACGTGGGTTTTAGCAGGTTTTGTCCTTTTTACTCCATTCACTCGCCAGTATCTTAGCTTCCTGGTGTTAGAAACAGAATACTTCAACGTTGTTGAATAATTTTTCAATAATGTTCACGAAACCCTCTCTTCCCCTCCTTCCTCCCTCAACCCATTCAACCACCCCCTACTGACCCCGTTTGCTATGCACCCACTTAATCTTGCTCCGAAAAACAAAATCTAAAAACTTAGGCCATTATTCCTGAAATTCTAAATTGGTATCTTCTTATGTACACCAAAGGTTTAGAAAACAGAGGCATCATTTGGAGGGGCATACATAGTCCCCCACCCCCCGATGAAACTGAAAAATTCTCGTGGAAGACGTGAAAAATTTGGTCCTGTGCTCTTATTATGTTTCCCCCAAAATGACTTGCGTGAACACAGCCGGTTTTAGCGTACTACGGGTCCATTAGACACAGCTCCGGCATCTAGGGGCTTCTCATTTACACTATAGATTTTTAGAGTGAAGTCAGCGGTTATCCAAAAATTGCAACAATGCACTCATCAGTTTCAATCGTTTGTGACAAAACTCGCGGCGAGGCGTTCCAAACTATCTCGCTATCTAAGGGCATTTAAACTGTGTAGAGTTTTAGTGTGAATACAACGGTTAGCCAACAATTATAACGATGCACTCATCGGTCGCAATCGGTTGTGACAAAACTCGCATGGCGCACAGTGTTCGGAGCAACCCGGATCTTTGGCGGAAACCTCTAGCATGCTCGCATTTCATTGAAACTTGGTACTATGCGGTTTCTTAGGTCGTAGATTTCATTTCTTATATCAGATTTAACTTTAGATGTCATTTATTATTTTTTTATTTTTATTTTCGAGAAAATGACTAAGTCCCCCACAAGCCACAGAGGCACGTTTAAACACAAAAATACGAAAGGGGGGCAAGTTGGGGCAGGATATTATTGTTGGATCGTTCAGAAAAAATGTTTTTTTGAACTTTCCTTACCATATTTCCCCGGGGCAATGCTGGGAAAAATAGATATTGACACGCGAACATGGCTCATCTCACGATCGTGAAAATGACTAAGTCCCACACAAGCCGCGGAGGCACTTTTAAACACAAAAATATGAAAGGGGGGCAAGTTGGGGCAGGATATTATTGTTGGATCGTTCAGAAAAAATGTTTTTCTGAACGTTCTTTGCCTTAGATTTGCCGGGCAATCCCGGGCATTTTTTTAAACGTCCTCCAAAAAGGGCACAAATGCAGATGAAAAGTCGATTTTTGAGGGGTCCAGCCCCCCCTCATAATAAACATGAAAGAAATATTTAAACGGCTTAAAAGTAAGTTCATATGTCCTAATTGAAGTATAGAGGTCTAAATTGGAATGTGAGTAAAATACTATTGTTTTTTTTACAATTATGTGTAAACCCACCCAAGTTGACTCAAAATTCGCGTCAAAACCGGTACTTTCACATGTCTGTGGGGGCAAGTATGGGGCTTCCAAATTCATCAAATATGGCTAACATGCATGTTCTATACCCTTTAGAAGGTAGCTAAGGCCTTTGAACCAACTTCAGAGCCGATTTCAAATTTGAGGTTTCTGCCAGAGATCCGGGTCGCTCCGAACACTGTGTGGCGTTCCAAACTATCTCACTCACTCTCTCGTGACCCCCATGTATACACATATCTCTTTCTAGTTCCAAATTCGTGGACAGGGCCTTGTTTTACGACTTATTATTATCAAATGAATCTCATGAAAATGCCTCGAGGAATTCATTTCTCCCGCAAAAAAAAAGCTCAAAAGATGTCTCTATACATAAGTTTTTTAAAATGCGAGAGTGAGATAGCAGTACCTACATGGGGGTTACGTGAGACCAAGAGAGACAGTTTGTCTTTGTTTGAAACGCTCATCACCAAGTCATCACTAAATCAGTCTATTTCGAAAAAGAAAAAAAAAAAAAAAAAAAAAAAAAACGCCTTCATTTAATCTGACGCACTTTGACTGCACAAATTAAAAAATAACAGGTGTATACAATCAAATGAATCATTAAAAACTACAAAAATACCCAAGAAATCTAACGATTTTTTTTTTTTTAAGTTGGAAAAAACAGACCTTTTAAAAACATCATAACCTCACCGAGATGCGAACTAATACGAAAACAGCTCAAATCGCCAACTTTGAAATAGACGAATGTGTAACAATATTCTGGGTCCGTTGGTAGTATTCTAAGATGAATCACTTATACATTCAAAGTAAACAACACATTTTCAACAGGAAACCAATTATTTTCATTACTCACTAATATTCGAGAGCATATTATTGATAAGAAGAGAATAACCACCATCTCAACTCATCATCACTAATAGTTTGGTTTCTTTAAAAATTCTCGAAATCTAGCCCAAATTTGCTGGGTTACAATCAAGATAATCAATTCAACGCACCGATCTCAACAAAGTCATCTCTAGTTGATTGTACTATTCTATAAATCTGCCTTTAATACATATGATAAGTATCGAAGCTGTACTTCGGGAAGTTATACAGTATACAGCAACCTCGTCGAGCCATCAATCGATGACTGTACAGTGCTGCCAGATTTGACATAAAATATACACATTTTACATTAAGTCTCAAGTGCCTGAATATTTTACAACACATCTAGCAGCACTGTGACTGTCCCATTGTTTACATCTACGTAAAATCATGTGATAAAAAGTCGAAGCTATACATCGATATCATATGAAGTGACTTCATTGAAGTCGCTATTAAATTAAAATGCTTCTATACCCGAATGTGTCCTTCCGCGCAAAAAACATATGATCACAATCGCCACGGTGACGTCAAATCGCTCGATCAAATTTAAAAAAAAAAATTGACAGAGCATCACGTTTCTCGCTCACACGCGTACAAAATCGTATGCTCTTCCGCACGTATGCATTTAAAAAAGGACGACAAAATCTCGCATCTCTCTCCCACCCTTGCAAAACGAACTGATTCGCATCCTTTTCGCACTCGCACAACTTTTTGAGAGAAAAGTTTTTAGCATTTTAAAAAGGGACGCGGGGCCCGCACGGAAAAACTTATAATTTTCCCGAAGCATTGGAGCCGAGCCCAACCGATCGGTACCAGGCCCCTCCCGAACGGTGCAACGGTTCTCCCGGAACTTAGCTTTATTCCTACAAATATAATATAGGATTGGGGTAAAAGGACAATAATAATTCTTATTGAATTATCATTGGTCCAATGGGTCTGTTGCACACTTCGGCTAGAGCGTTTTTAAGTATCAATGGGGCAGTTGCAAGGGTCTGAAATTTTGTGTTTCTTATAAAGAGAATGAAAGTCCTTGATGCGCTGAGAAGAAAGATACCTTCGGTTTCTAATTAAGTCCCGCCGTTCCAAAGATGGGATTTTGACCCAAAATACATTGTTTTAAATGGGAATTCCGCGTAGTGACGTCACTACACACACGATTTTATAGAACTTTACACGCGTGTATCTCCAAAACCGGGACACTTAGGAAAAAACCAAAGGCACCATTGTTCTCAGCTCATCAAGTACTATCATTTTCTTTATAAAAAACTCAGCATTTCAGACCCTTGCAACTGCCCCATTCTTATGTAAAAAGCCGTAAAAATAACAATGACCGCATCAGAAAACATCAAAATTTATTAATAAACTCACAAATTGCGAAAAACACTAGACACTATTCACCCCTGTATCTTTCCACCACGTGCACGATATTTCGCGAGATTAGCGCGGCACATTCAAATAATCACGGCCGACTGTCATTACAGCTGACTTCATAAACAAATAAACAGTAAATACTGGCGGCGTCTGTTCGAATTCTTACGTCTCAATATCCTCAATTCCTCTCAAAAGATTGTGAAAGGTACGGAAACCGATATTTGTGTCGAAAACTTATCAAAATGAAACAATAACACACAGGCATGATAATCGAAGTTGGAATCATCCTTGGAACTCCTGTGTGTTATTGTTTCATTTCTATAAGTTTTCGACACAAATATCGGTTTCCGTATACCTTTCACAACCTTTTGTGAGGAATTGAGGATATTGAAACGTAAGAATTCGAGCAGACGCCGTCACCCTAGTAGCAAAAGTACTAGTATTGAATATTTGTATTTTATACATAGATTTAATACGTATTTAAAACGTATTTAATACATATTTAATATATATTTAATGCACCATCTATTTAATACGTATTCAATATGTATTTAATAGTATATTTAATACGTATTTAATTTTACATATAAATACAAATATTAAATACGCATTTAATACGTATTAACTACGTGTATTAAATCCAAATATTTAATACGTATTGTCTATCATATTTAATATGTATTGAATTCATGTATTAAATACAAATATTTAATAAGTATTATCTATCATATTTAATATATATTTTATATGATTCATCCATGGTGGATCCAGCCCATGCAAATGGGGGGGGAGGGGGGTGCGCGATCTCTCCCCTCCCCCTGCATGGCCAGTGGACTCATCGCAAAGATCAATTAACTGGAACTTGATCTCGAAACAGTCAACGAATTTAAAAATGGACGTATATTATCTATCGTATTGAAAATATATTTAACGCATGATTCATCCCAAAGATAAATTCGAACTGGAAACATATTTAATAACAGTGGGTCTAGTTTGACAGCTTTGACTCAATCGCTCAAGCGGCTAGGTGCAATTGTTACATTTCCCATTCCCGATCGCCTCTCATAAAAAAAAAAATATTTTCCACCTCATGATCATCTGGGAGGTAAAGATGTTGACACATTCCGCTGGGTCGTGTCAATAAATATTGATTTTTCACCCTCCTGTAATCTCTTCAAACTGTGAGAACTCGCTAACGCCAACTGATCTCATTTTAATGAGGTTCTTCGAGACCGGTAGATGATGTATAAAGTGTTGGAGATGAACTAATTCTCTTTACAGTACTGATACATTACCAACTTCTTTACCCCTTTGACATGGTATTGTAGATCCCAGTCATATTCTACTTCAAAGACAAGGTATCTCTACTGATAAGCAATATGTCTTTACCATGCACATCTTTTGGATATGCGGCAATTCTTACTTTATGAGCCAATCATATAACCTCTCCTTCAAAAGGGGTGCAATAACAGTCCTTACCCAAATTAATAATAATATCCATTTCAAATGAAAGTCTATTTACTTAATACTATTTAGTAGATATTCAATACGTATTTAGTACATATTTAATTTTTTATTTGATACGTATTAAATACCATATTATAAATGTATTAAATACCATATTAAATTACGTCAAAAATTGGGACAAACCCACCTATAAATACATATTTAAAACACATTTTATACCATATTAAATAGAAGTATTTCTTATGTATTTTTGCTACTAGGGGCAGTGTTTACTGTTTATTTGTTTATGAAGTCAGCTGTGATGACAGTCGGCCGTGATTATTTGAATGTGCCGCGCTAATTTCGCGAAATATCGTGCACGTGGTGGAAAGATACAGGGGTGAATAGTGTCTAGTGTTTTTCGCAATTTGTAAGTTTAATACTGAATTTTAGTGTTTTCTGATGCTGCCATTGTTATTTTCTTGGCTTTTTACATAGGAAATTGATACTTTAAAACGCTGTAGCCGAAGTGTGCAACAGACCCATTGAACGTCCTGATGATTCAGAAGAATCGCCAGAAAGAATCGTGGAATCAAAAAGAATTCTTATTATTTTAAAAGGAATTTCCTTTTACCCCAATTTTTTAATACGTTCCGTAATTTCAATCAGAAATTTTTTTCCGTGTGGACACCTCGTTCAAAGTTCATTAAGTTCATTAATCAGATCCATGTAGTTTCGCAAATCTTAGACCTTAACCCTTTAAACCCGGATTTATTACAAACCCTTCTCATAAATTTTTTTTATCAATCTCAATGAATAGAATGAATTTTTCTCGTTTAGTTTGATGTGCATGGTGATTTTTCTGAAAAAGTATTTAAAACCATGTTAATTTGGTGGTACAAATTTGTACCGTCAGGAGACAAAGGGTTAAACTTAAAGGTAAAAACCCCAGTAGTCGGCTCCCCTAAATTTTGCACCAGTAGTCGGCACCCATTTTTTAATATGTGAAAAAGAATAGTCTGATGGCGTCACTGGTGTTCAGCTTAGATTTTTCAAAGACTTTATCAATAAGATCTTTGAAAAAAATACTCGGTACAACCGGTGTTACCATCATTCCATAATACTTTTCTTTTAATAAAAAAATGTGTGCCGACTACTGGGACCGGGGTGTTTGCCTTTCTAGTAAATCGAATGGCTATCCTTATAAAATTTCGGAAACAAAAAACGTTTAGCTATTTGGCCATATGATTTGGCACAACCTAAGATGTCAGATCTCTTGGAGAAATCAAGGAGCAAAAACAAAAAGGTTCGTGCCTTAGGATCAAACGCATGAGAAGCAAAAAAAAACAAAAAACAAAAAACAAAAACCAAACACCAGTTTTTTGCCTGCTCAGCCCCCCCCCCAACAAATAAATTCCTAGTTCCGCCTATATGACGAGCTGCCACTTAGAACGAATCATCGAGACTTTGTAATTGAATTGAATCTTATGAACTTTAAGGATTCAGCCCAAATCTATGTAGAGTTATAGAGCAAAACCAGGACCTGGAAGGGTGTGCTGAGTAAACGGAGCGGAGTAGTAATTGTTACGCTCCATAAGTACGACCGGCGCGGTTCTCCCCACCCTTCCGCGCTCACCATCATAAAGAGCCGGTCCCCGCTCAACGTCTGATTACTCTGTTGACATTCTCAGATTTCATGGCTTCATAATAAGGGACTCCTGTTTTCACCCCCTCCGAGCGCCTCCTCCTCCTTTAGCTCCATCCCCAGGGACGTGGGTGAGGCATCCCCCAGTATAACCTCGTCATCCGCTCATCTGCGGAATGATTTGTTGGCGTTACGCTAATCGCCCGTAATAAACATCATTATCCACTGCTGCATGGATCTTTACCCTTACTGTCCTTCTCTCTCTCTCTCTCTCTCTCTCTCTCTCTCTCTCTCTCTCTCTCTCTCTCTCTCTCTCTCTCTCTCTTTCTCCCTCTCTCCCCCCCTCTCTCTCTCTCTCTTTCGTTTCGGTAATTTTAATATCTTCTTTCACGACACTTATAGTTTCTATTATTTACATTGAATTTTTATCTATACATAAATTTAAGCTTAATTTTCAGTTTCATACTGTTCCTGAAGTTAGAAATAAGTATGATGATCAGTAGCGTAGCGTGCAATTTGGCAACGTTGCAGTTCATCCATTTAAACCCATGAAAAAGATCGAACTGTTGGGTGTTCGGTGAACACCTTTGCATGCGACCTTTTATACGGGTTTAAATGGGCACAGTGCAACGTTGTCAAATTGCACGCTACGCCACTGATGATGATCTATTTTGTTCTCACCTGTATGTAAGCTTTGATGCGATTAAGCATAAAAATAAAACACATTCTCTCCCTCTCTCCCCCTCCCTCTTTTAGTCGGCTCCATCTCAACTCAATGATTTAATTATTTAGGGATTGCTTCATCCTCTGAATGCAAGTAGAGTCCCTACTTTGTAGAGGAGTTTAGACATGAGTAAAATCACGTGAGCCGCAATTGGATGCGAATTTGCACATAGTTTGTTTATTTACTGAGAACCGTTTGTCCAAGGCAAATATTACAGTGCTGCATATAGAAAAACACACTTTGGTAGCGCTTACAAAATCTGGTAGAAAAATGACTCAGCAAAATCTCTTTATTAATAGGAAGTGTCGAGAAACATAATCGAATTTGGGATAGGTTTTTGATGTCCGTCTCTTCCATCCTGATTGTAAACAGCTTTTTTTTGTAAGTACAAAAGCTTATATTTTGTTAAAAAATTAAAAGTAGAACTTTATTGGTGCACATAATAAATAATGGTACATTATTATAGTACAACAAAAACAAATTAAAATGACGTTTAAATAAAAAATAACGAGAACATGATTATCAAATTGTTTGTGGATTTGGGTCCATGATACAGGAACGTTCTTTCTCAGATCATCAATATAAAGCTATAAGCCAAATCATGGGCCGATTAAAATATAGTGGCAGAAAATTTGAGTGCATCTTCTCTTCTTTTTTTCGGCTTCTCGTTTTACTGCCACTAGATCCAGCGATTTCTGTTCATTACGATTTACCTCCACACCTACCAACTGAATCAATACTGATTCAATAATTAAAGAGGTTTCTCTAGAGGTTCCATTGTCGATGTTTTTTATGGCTTTGCATCATGCAGACTTGCTTGAGCTGCAAGCCTATGGCATAATCTCAAAATCACTAAAAACGCAATCACGAGGTTTTGCAACATCTAGCTATCGATTTACACACTATAATCGATCAATGCTTAGCATTTTAAAAGCGCTGCAGGCTGATTGTAACATTTCTAGTCAATGCTTGTCATTAAAGTGCCATTGAGACACACTGTAAGTCAATTTGCAAAGAAGTTCAATCACTGTTTCCATGATTTAGGTATAACATCTCTAAGCTACCGGTTAGTTGAAGATTGTCGATGTTCCTCTTTCAAAGTAACAATCTTTACCTATCCTGGTTATGGTGCTTTAACTTATTATTTGACCAATGGCAACACCTTTAACGAGCAAGCACACGGAGAAAAGAATATTTTAAAACAGAAATTCTGTTCACAAATGTCAGAAAAGGACTTATGTTGTAGCAAGAAATCAACGGTATCTCGCTCAATTTAAGAGGATAGTTAAACATTCCTACTCCACGGTGATAATTTTGCCTATTCATGTAATTGAAGGCGCAAAAAAAGTTCTTTTGCAAATGCTGACAATTTGGGATAGGTTTTCCTACGAATTCAATTGGAATAGTGGACGGTAAGCCAAGTTACGATTACAAATACACGCGGGCGGGGTATTGGAACTTGGAAGGGTTAAATTACTGTCGTTAAAATATTCCTTTCTTCGTGCAGTTTTAACGATCGATGTATTGCAAAAAGTGAATAGTTGACTCGCTTGCGCTGCGGTACCAGTAAATACGTGTGTGCCATTTCCTGGTAAACTTTTCATTGTTGCGACTGTTGACCGTTGACAGAATAGCACAGTGGATAGTGAACTTGAGTAAAGTTGGTTGCAAGGATCGACTTATGAAGTGTGTTTGAAATGATCTATTTTGGGAACATCTCTTCGAATGGCTCCATCTGTGTGATGATATTAGCAATGGGCAAAGCCGTTTTGGCGAATTCGGAGCTGATGAACGGCTGGAACTCTTGATTCATAACTTTCCAGTTCTCGTTCAGGATTTTATTTGCGGCATTACCTGTAAAAATAAGAAAAATAATGTAGGATAGGTGAGAGCACATACACTGTCTTGCGAAAACGAGTCTTCACTCGAGAGAAATTCACACGAGAATTGGTCTCTCTGACTTCGATCATAGATATCAATGATCACTGCAAAACTTGAGAATGGGTCTGTTGCAAACTTTAGCTACAACGATTAAGAGTGTTTAATCTAATGTAAAATCGCCTGAAAAGTCCATTGGTGGCATCAGAAAGTCATAAAATGCAATAATAAACTCACAATAGACGCTTAATGAAATTCAGGATGGCGGAGAAATATCGAGCAATTTGTATGCATGCACCTCGAACATCCAAGGATGGCCAACTTTGATATTCTCACTGCAGGTAGAGAGGTCCAGTGTTTGTTTACGTTGCGATTAGTTGTGATCGAGGTTGACTATCCTTGGATGTTGGTGGTGCATACATACAAATTGCTCGATATTTTTCCGCCATCTTGGATTTCATTAAACGCCTCTTGTGAGTTTATTACATATTGCATTTTATGACTTTCTGATGCCACCAATGGAATTTTCAGGCGATTTTTCATTGAATTAAACTATCTTAATCGTTGCAGCAAAAGTTTCCAACAGACCCATTAATTTTGACAAATACGAAATGATTTTTCCATAGAATTTCTAATTTCAACTCTACAAAATACTTCCGCGGTAATTCTGTATTTTACATTTTTCACTCCTGTTTCATTGTTTGTTTTTTGTTTTTTGTTTCAAATACTCGTTTCACTGGAGAGTCGTTCATTTGCATCATTGACATGACAGCCGGCGTGATGTGGCGTGGCGGCGTGGCGATGAAATTCAATGCTCAAACATTTAAATATTATCTGATTGCGGTGTTTGGGATGCATCAAATACGGACTCGCCAGACGTGTTTTACAGTTGTCGAGGGTGTATTTGTATTGTATTTTATTTAATCTGTCTTACCTAGTTTCTTGTCTCCATTGAATAGACCCGTGTATTCCATCCTTAATTTAGTTGGTTTGAAGGTGATATCAAACACATGCACTTGCCAATACGTTTTGCCATCCTTCTCTAAAGGCTTGCCTTTCATAACCAGATCAATCCAACAATCAGCTGAAAAAGATTGTAAAATGAGTCACATTGAGTCGTGCGTATTTTAGAAACACACAGTTGTTTTTTCTGATATTTCTCAAAAGTACGTTTCGTAAGGTTTACGAAGAAGGAATAATGACCAAAACGAAATCGTATGAAAGCAACTTACGACAAGGAATTTCTATGTATTTGTGAAAAATGAAAAGCTTAACACTACCACAATAACTCCGTAAATCCATAATATTTATGCAACTTAGAACAGTTATTATAACAAAACAACTAAATAATTGATAAGACTTCGTCACTTGGTCGACTCCTGAACAGTGTTGCCAGATTGGGGTGAAAAAGCCGTACGTTTTACATTGATTTAAATGGGGACGATATGGCTTTTTACCCTCGATCTGGCAACACTGCTTCTGAAGGCCTTCAACTCACGAAAGGACTCTGGAAGAACTAACCTGGTAACTTTGGCGTGAACAACAGTAATATAATTTATTCAAGGTAATTTGACGAAACTTATAGTCATAGATGGACATAATCGGATCTTCGAAATTAAAGGCCCTATGTCTAGATTATACATGTGTCCCTTCATAGCATGAACAGGAAGGGACGTACGTCGTACGTGTGCCTCTTCCGGCTAATCTGAGAGACCGTTTCTTGTTTTCGGTTTCATTGAAAATAGCACTTTTTACTTTACAATTACTAGTTTAGTTTTAAACAAGCACTGTTAGTTTATCATAGACTTGTTATTAAATTCACCATTCACCAGCCAACGCAAAAGTGTATTACCCCTTCATAAAGGCTTGCCGCGAAAATTAATTAAATTTTCTACAACAAGTGAATGGGACAATCGATATACACAATTATTTTTAATGAACTTTTGATAGTTCACGGTAGTGTTTCCCAACATGTTGCTGTCTGTCCACGGACCATTTGAAGAAGAGCAGATCTGAAAGATCGCAGGCCTCCTTTGAAAATTGATGACCCTTTCTTTTTGAGATTAACGATTTTTTTTAAACCGATAAGGAGGAAATTAAGAGGCATGTCAAATTCTTCACTAAGCAAAATATTAGTTTTTCCTTTTGTCGTGAGGACCTCCACGATCACCCGTGGATACATCATGGACCACCGGTTGCGAAAAGCTGGCTTAGGGAAAGCTAAACGCAAAGACCGAACATCAGTACCTACATCAGTTCAGTTCTTGAATTTCATGTTCCAAAATAAAATTAGAAATAACTATCCTCTTACTTGAAGCCATCCTGGCGTCACCCTTTCCTTTGATTGGCACCGTTAAAACTCGTCCATTCATTGTGTATTTAGTGGTGATATTCATATGAGGCACTCTTACTTTCAGCCTGAATTCCATGTCCTTTAGTTTCGACACGCTGCAAGTTCCAAAATTAAACAAGTGAGGTTACTGTAATTCTACCACACATATCAGCGGGTTAATTGTTCCTTTTTTGGCTGAGGCGATAGTAAAAACTGTAAATGAGCAATACTATTGCGGTCGAACAATGTAAGACTCGGCCAATACTGTGGTAACCATAGTTAACAGTAACGTTCACAGTAGTATTTATAAAGGCAGTCTATGAGTAGCCTCTATCATACTACCATGAACGGGAACTAACCCCAGTCTGCCGAACAAGTTTTTTATACGAGTTTGCCAATTCCGGGTCTTTTAGACCCACATACTTGTGTTTAGCGCATTTATGATACATTTTTAATGTTTTTTACGGTAAATCGCAGGGTATGGCATACATACTACATAGTGAGTAACCCACCATCTATCGTCCCCCACCGAAGAGAAAGCCGGAGATCGATACCGTTTTTTGTCAGTTTTCGTCGTTTGTAGATCAACCTTTGACATTCGATATCTCAAATTCGAAAAAAGATATCAACCTCCGGTTTGCGCCAAAATGCTCAATTTTTTGTGCTCTTTCAATCAATAAATCATTTGATAGGGGTCATCTCTAGGAATTTTTGAGATAACACCCCCCCCCCCCCCCCCCCCCCCCGAGCGTGAAGGGGTGAAAACAATAAAAAAATTTGGAGGGGGGCCTAAAAACAAATTTTGACCAAAGGACATCGCACGTTTCTTATGGCGCGTGGACCCCACTCAAGGTGTACTTTTTTTTGCATAAATCGATTCTAGAGACCATTCTGAGCAAAAGTTCTCACGGGCCCAAAATATTTCCATGTTAAGTTTAGCCGCTATTAAAGTTTGAAAGTTGGATCAGCACAGTTAGTGCATTCGTTTTTGGGCACACTGTAGCGGAGTGAGAGAACCCTCTAAACGATCGCCCGGCCCCGTCCCTACCTGCCATTTGACCGACGGCGGCGACCCAACCTCAGGTCTCGCCGTCTCCTCTCCCTCTCCTCCTGTCCCTACGAGCGACCGATTCATTCTTTCTTTTGTTGTCATTTCCCTTGTCTTTTTGCACTCTCTTACTCCTATTTAACCCGATTTTATTTTTGTTATGCCAGCCCCGAAACTGGTCGTAAATACTTTCGTGATTATCAATTAAATATTCTAGCTTTCCGGCTTCTACTTCCTCTCCCGTCACCTTCTCGTTCGGGTTATTGTTTAATAACTGAATACTGAAGACTTAGGTTTAATAAGTTGTGATTTCGATTGATCGATGGCATAGTGATCGATTTTTTTATCGGATTTCCACGAGATCTTTATTTGCCCCCCCCCCTTTAGTGAAATACTATTGTTTTCACGACCCAAATACTTCAGCGGTGTCACTGAGCCATTTGAGTGAAACTTGCAATCAAATTAACAATCCATCTTCCAGAGCTGTAATTGCACCCCCCCCCCCCCAACGCACGCGCAGAGAAAAACGCACTATGAGAGGTAGAGAGGAAAGAAAAGGCTTGAAATCCGAGGTTGGGTCGTGTGCGTCGGTCTAGTGGAAGGTAGGGACGGGGCCGGCCGAACGTTCGGTGAGCTCGCTCACTCCGTACAGTGTGCCCAAAAACGAATGCACTAACTGTGCTGATCCAACTTTCAAACTTTGATAGCGGCTAAACTTAACATGGAAATTTTTTGGGCCCGTGAGAACTTTTGCTCAGAATGGTCTCTAGAATCGATTTATGCAAAAAAAAGTACACCTTGAGTGGGGTCCACGCGCCATAAGAAACGTGCGATGTCCTTTGTGTCAAAGCCGTATTTTTTTCTGAAAAGTTCTTGCTTTTTTGAGTAATTTGGACTAGCAGTTTTTTTAAATTCCGACTTTTCATTTATGAATAGTGTTTTTTTGAAAATGCAGGAATGAATTTTTGAAAATCGGCTTCCACCCTCGATATCTCGAAATTGAAAAACGATATCGACTTTTGGTTTACGCCAAAATTCTCGGCTTTTTATGCCCCTTTTGATGATGTGTCACAAGATATAGGGTTTGCTATTTGGAAATGGTGAGTTGTAGGGCCCAAACAGGGGGAACAGGGGATGGGTCTAAAAGACCCGGCATTGAAAATATTTCCTGTGACTTGCCATTTATTTTTTTTTTTTTTTTTTTTTTTTTTTTTTTTTAACGCACAAATTGGGTTTCTAAAGATATTTGTAGAGCTATTTGTGAAGCACAAGTTTTTTGGGTCAATAGAAAAAAAATAACACGACTTTTTAGGAAGCCTCGGGTCTAAATGACCCATGTCTGGCAGACTAGGGTTAACGGGAAATTCTACCTTTGGCTCACTTTTACTCAAGTTTACTTTATGGTCATCATAGCAACGGCCAAGCCCTACAATGCTCGATTAATAGCATCACTCATTGACAGTCTTAATTATCGATTTAACGAAAAAACAAACGATCAGCCCTCTGGTTTCGCAAACATGCCGATACAATGACTTTTCCTTACTCAAGAAACAGACAAAAGTTGGAAGTTGAGAATTCTTTCAAAATGTAGTTGGCGATTATTGTTCGATGTCCACGGCAATAAGGATTGAAGGTACTCTGAGAGTATCAAACAATTGAGAGCTCAAACCATGACTCTAAAATGTTTTAAGGAACGACTTGATTCGCTCTTCAAAAATTTTCTCGGAACAGAAAACATGTTATATACATATGTTACATGAGCTACGAGCAAATAATTTGACGGAAGTTGACTCATTCAAATAAAAGACTCTAGCAGATAACCAAATGTAAGTCCTTATTTGAATTTTCAATTTAGGTAGGAATCGTGCGTATTTCTTGTTATAGCATTGCCACTTTAATATTTTCCCATCGTTAATTCTGTACGTTTAACGTGATTCCAAGAGCTTTTATGCATATGCATATAGAAGTCCTTCGTTTTCGTTTTCCCCCTCTGATTTTTTTTCTCAATTATTTTCCAAAATTCAGTTAAGACCAAGAAATGTTTTTCAAAATAAGTTTGCAAAATAAACAGTAATTCATACCTAAAATAAAAGCGTGAATCTTATTCACAAAAGCAATTTCAGTTTGCAATAAAATTTATCAAACTGAGATCAGTTCCGCGAGAAACTCAGTTTTTTTTTACAGGTTTAACAGTGAACACCCTGAACACTCATTCTTTTGAAGACAAAGAAGCTTTGTATCGAACCACTGGCGCACCGAAGGGGGGGGGTTACGGTTAAACCCTCCCCCCCCAAGCCTTAAAAAAAAAAAAGGAGGGAGAGAGAGAGAGGGAGAGAGGGAGAGAGAAAGAGAAAGAGAGAGAAAGAGAGAGAGAGAGAAAGAGAGAGAAAGAGAGAGAAAGAGAGAGAGAGAGAGAGAGAGAGAGAGAGAGAGAGAGAGAGAGAGAGAGAGAGAGAGAGAGAGAGAGAGAGAGAGAGAGAGAGGGGGGATGTGGAAAAAATCGAGGAGGATACGAGGGGGATATTTCTACGCGCCCTCCCGCTATTTTTTTAAATTTTTCTCTCTTTTTTTAGACTCCTATAAATAATAAATCTGCTCGGAGATAGTTTATTCAAAGAACAACAGAAAATGGTCATACATCGTAGAAAAGAGGCTAAAAGTCAGAAAGTTTTCTCATAAATTAATCATTTATAAAATTGTAACACATATTATATGAATCACCGAGAACACTTTCAACACAAAATGAAAAAAAGAAAAAAAAACACAGAAATGTCACTGGAAAGTTTAACATTGTAAGCTAGGTCAAAACTGACGATTTACGATTATTTTCGATGGCATTTTTTCACTGATTTTTGACCATTTTTTTTTTTTTTTTTTTTTTTTTTTTTTTTTTTTTTTTTTATTTCAGACCATAGTGCCTCCCCCGCCCAAAGAGAAGGGGGGGGAATAGAAAATTTGAAGATTTTTTTTCTTTTTTTGCTTCTTACTCTTCTTGAGCTCTCTTCTATAGTAAAGTGGGCGAGAGGTCCGTGTTCCGACCTTTTTTTTCCCTTTCTTGAGCCCTTATCCAAAAAAGAAGGGGGCTTGGGCCCTTAAAGCCCGGACAACCCCTCAAGACCGCCACTGTATCGAACCAATCGAAACTTAACCATATTGATTGATAATTTACTGTATCGGCCCGCCAATCGCCGTAAACATATTTTACCAAACGGATCTATCGTTGACTACGGATATTATACAGTTCATTCGCCTACTAAAAAAATCGTTATAGGTACCGTCCGTTAAACGCAAAAGTACCGTTTTTGTTGAATTTAGGAATGATCGACCGAGAATCCCATTTCAAGATTTCGATCGGAGGCGTCAATGACAAGTCTATGGACAACCGATAAATAACGATAGGCGTTCATCGTTAGATATCAGCTTTAACGAATTGCTTCGCGAAGAAATAAATGATGATCAGCCCAATGGCAGACCATTGCCCAATAATTAACAACTACTCATACATGAGTTGCTGTTATATAACGGGGAACTTATAGCGATGGTTAGAATATTAACGGCAAAGTTTTACAATGATCAAACTGTAGCGTAATTTGATAGACATAGTCGTAAAAATTGGTTCAGGAAAAAAAAAAATATTTGATCGGTCTACTGGTTTGTATTTTAATTTCATGATAAACATCGAGTATAGTGAAAAGTCTCTAATAAAAATGCCACTTACTCAACTGACAAATCAGTGAAATCGGTTATTTCAACGCAGTATGTGTCCTCCATTACCAGTTCCAAATTTACAGGCCCTTTACCGCCCGATTTTAAAGCCATCTTATCAATTTTAAACGGCTCGAATGGTGGAATATTATATTCTTTATTGCCTGAAAAACAAACATTGACAAATTTACTGTGACATTATCAACTCTCAATGAAAATCCTAGATCCTGTGCGGATTATTACATAGATCAAACTTATTTATTTGGATAAGAGTAAAATGCGAGAATCTATTTCTGGAGTGAGTCCTTTCAATTCCACATTTTAGTAAAGCGTAATGGCGAAGTGAAAATTCCAAATTTCGCACCATTTTCATCAATGAATTTTACTATGAAATTAACGGAAGTTAAAAAGCTATATAATTCAACTATTCAGTAAATTTACGGTCCGTTTTCGTAGAACTTGCTAAAAAAAATTTATTTATCAGAAGTATTCATTCATAAGGTAGCTTAAGATGTTTTTGTAATTTAATTTCTAAAGTATTTTTCGGCGTTGCGTCATCGAAAAGTTTGCATTACCATGGAATTGCCCTTGGACTTAGTTTTACTCAAAACTACATGTTTTCTATACCTACATTATTTCTACAAAGAACTCCTCAATAATAATTGAGACACCTACGAACTGGAACTGCAAACGATCATACAACAGAATTTTTCAGAAAATGAGATTTACATCATTGATTTACTAACCTGGTCTCAAATCAATGATCATTTTTTTACATGCCTCCGTCAGACAGTCTTTGAAGTTAGGGTCTGAGATTTTGCACCTACCCCATTTATCTGCAAATTAGAAAACGGGAGAAGGAGAAGAAAACACTATTATAAATCAAGTGAGTAAAAACATCAATAAACGAAAGTTTAAATGATTGAGTTCTTTAAAATCAGTGGAGAACATTTCAGTGGCGTAGCGTGCCCTGGTAAAAATGTTCCATGACCAATTTTGGAAATCGATTTCCATGGAAAATGATGCAATTAACATGGAAACCAAGTATTTTTCCATGGAAACTACATTAATTTCCTATTTCCATGGAAAACACACCAATTTCCATGAAGATTTGCGTGGTTTTCATGGAAAAATACTCGGTTACCATGAAAATTTTATATCAATTTCCATAAATTCTATTTCCATGTAAAATTGGTCATAGAAAATTTTTACCAGGGTGCAATTCGGCAACGTTTCAATTCGTCCATTTAAACCCATGGAAACGATCGAAGTAATGGGTGTTCGGTGGACACCTTCGCATTCGACCTTTTACATGGGTTTATATGGAAAAATTAAATCTTTGCCAAATTGCACGCGACGCTCCTGGAACATTTCGATGAACTGTACATTCTCTGACTTTGATAAGACCGTTGAGAGGGTAGAGATGGTTTCCAACTCAAAAATCTTCTTGGTTTTTAAATTATCTGGATAGGTATTGGTACATTTCTAAAACTTCCAGAGTTTCTAAGGATATGTACCTACCATAGTATATTTCATCGAAGAAAGGAAGTATGGAAATATCGACAGCTTGAGGAGCCCTTTAGCTTTAGGAAATATCTCAGGAACATTTTTGGGTTCCGTAACCTACAAGGTTTTATGAGACATAAAAAATGGCGGACTGCCTCTAGAATTAATAAACCACAGAAGGGAGCGAAGGTATGAAGCTGATTGACGTATACAGGGTGGCCCAAAAGTAACTTTAAAATGGTCATAACTTTTTTAAAAATGAATATTTTTGAAATCGGTTTGCGCCATTCTTCACCATACAGAGGGGCTGATTGATGAGGGGCATTTTCAAATTTGGAGCTTCCCGGAAAGGGCCCTTTCGGGGGGGCAACTCAAAATTTTCAAATGGCACCCCCTATCGAGTGATACCTCGTTTGAAAGAGGATAAAAAATGAAGACTTTCGGCGCAAACCGCGCATCGATATCTCGATTCAAGTTCGAGATATCGAAGGTCAAAGTTCGATATCGACTGATTTTCAAAAATTCGCAGCGCCCCTCAAAATGATCCAAATAAAAGAAACTCTGGGTGCAAAATATTCTACTAAACGAGCTCTTTAAGAAAAAAAATACATCTATCCCGAAAATTTAAGCCAAATATGACGTTTAGGTCCTCAAAAATGTTCTAGATTTTTTGAAAAATATTGAAACGCCGATCGTCACGGGTACGGTCCAAATATCAGAATGTGGACAGAAAACTGCTGCCGGAGTCTCTACAATGGCCTAGGATCCCTCAAAAGCTTAAATTTTTTCACTACAACCCCAAAAAAATTGGCCATTATCGATAGTGAGATGAGGAACTGTTGGATGGTCAATTTTTTTTTTTTTTTTTTTTTTTTTTTTTTTTACTTTTTAACGGATAGAGATAAAAAGTTGTGGGTTGCGGCATTATTCAAAGTTAGAATCAGACCCTTGTCTCCCTATTTTTTACTCCGACAAAATAAGTCGTCAAAATGCGTTGAAGACGGCAATTAATTGATAGGTTGGGTTGGGTGTCAACACATAATATTCGCATGCTGATTTTGTTATCAGCGTTCATTCCACTGCCGTGGCCGAACTGCGCTGAGCTGCACTGATGATACTTTGCAAAGCGCAGCTTTTGAGGACCTAAACGTCATATTTAGCTTAAATTTTCGGGATAGGTGTATTTTTTTCTTAAAGAGCTTGTTTAGTAGAATATTTTGCACCCAGAGTTTCTTTAATTTGGATCATTTTGAGGGGCGCTGCGAATTTTTGAAAATCAGTCGATATCGAACTTTGACCTTCGATATCTTGAACGTGAATCGAGATATCGATGCGCGGTTTGCGCCGAAAGTCTTCATTTTTTATCCTCTTTCAAACGAGGTATCACTCGATAGGGGGTGCCATTTGAAAATTTTGAGTTGCCCCCCCGAAAGGGCCCTTTCTGGGGGGCTCCAAATTTGAAAATGCCCCTCATCAATCAGCTCCTCTGTATGATGAAGAATGGCGCAAACCGATTTCAAAAATATTCATTTTTAAAAAAGTTATGACCATTTTAAAGTTACTTTTGGGCCACCCTGTATGTGTATGAGTGGACATTTTCACTATCCTAGTGAGCCCAAAGTACGTGACCAACGTTTGTGACAGGTGGAGGGGGGTGTCAACTGTCCAAAAAGACCCCAAATGGTTTTTCATTGAATACTTTTTTTTTTAAATCGTTGCTATCATTTTTTTTTTTTTTACCTTAGTATTTTAAACCATGACCATTTTTGGATATTTATCGCATTTTTTTTTTTTTTTTTTTTTTTTTTTATAATAAATGATGATAATCCCCCCCCCCCCCCCTCGAAATTAACAAGCTGGAAATATATGGTTTATCGTCTTTTATTTTTCTCTGTTGTTAGCCATTTGACTATGAAGAATTTTTACTCACTGCTCCTAAAAGTAAATTGGTAAAACTTACAAACAAAGTAGCCAACTTTGCTTCAATAGATAGTCAATTCATGAACAAATATGAGCCTTTTCTTCAAAAGTTCGTTTTCGTAAAATTCAAAGTCAAGTTTCAGATATTTTTCCATAATCCCTAAATCGACATTCACGCAGAAGCTTGTTTCACACTCACAATCAGTTTTTTTTTTATTCTGTAAAAATCCCTTTGGTTCTGCGATCTCCTTTTTGTTTATGAACGGCCAATTTTTTATAGCTGATCGATTTCTAATCATTCACTTACCAATAAGAGATGAATTTACCGAGGTGAAACAAATCCAAGCCACGAAAAGAAACGAACACAAGGTTTTTTGATTACTCATTTTGATAATAGTTAAACAATTTAAAACAATAATGCACTACAAAGAGCCTTACGAATTTCAGACTTAGGAAAAAAAACGAAAAACAAAAAAACAAAAAATACAAAACTGTCAAAGTCTGCAGACGGATATAAAGAGTGCTCAAAGCACACTGCCACGACTAACAGACTTTCACATAAAATGTGATTAAAGACTTTGAGCGATAATTATTTTTTTCAAAATATAAAATTAAAAAATAATTAATACATTTTCTTTGAATATTAAACCCATACACGATATTATCATCTCCATCTCATCCCTATCTATTTTGTTTATGACTTTATCCCACTAGCCAAAGAAGAGGTTTTTCTTATAAAAGCGGATAATTTGCATGCATACTCTGATGATAAGTTGGCGAGGCTGGTCGTAAGTGAGCATAATTTCCTTATCATTATTTTCTTTACAATTGTCAATTGACGTCGAAGCCAGCTCCAAAGAAGGCTCTGTAAAATATCAGATGAGCTTGCAAGTCAAAAGTCTCCACTTACTCACAATGTTAAATTTTCAGGAAGAGCAGACCCCATTTTCCCATGAGCACCGATCAGGAGAAGGAGGCCGAGCAAACTTACCAGTGTTGGCAGATTTTCCTATAAGTAACAAACTTTTAAAATAAGTAAAATTGGAAAAATCCGAGAGTTATTCGAAAAATGGCAACACTGCAACTCATTGAGGAAATGGCTTCGGCTTATCTTGGACTTCCGATCTTAATTCAGTTGTATTTATGAGAAAGAGTCGCTGAGTATGAGAACTGTTCATGCTCATTAAGCATCGTGGCGGAGGTGGAGGTGTCGTGGTCGCTAGGACAAACCAATTTAACAAAGCGAAGGTTAACTGCTACTGGTCATTTTAATTTGATGCGAGTCAGTTTTTTGGGGCCAAAAGTGGTAATTTTCCCACAAGATGAATTCTATTCGCGCCGAAACAGAATCGATTTGTCACAAGCTGCACTTTTCAAATTAGAATAGTCACGTTGAAATTTTGTGCAATCGCAATGGGGCTCTCGCAAACTTTTGCTGTGAGCAAATAAATAGTTATACACCTGATGTAAAAAACCAGCGAAAATCAGGAAAATCACACTCATCAAGTCTAAAATTCAGTAATAAACTCACAAAACTGCTACAACCACAAGATCGTAATGACGGCTCAACGCAGGTATCATGGGAGATTCTCGTCTTTGTCACTTTCTCGACGGAAACACGTAGAGATTTGTCTCAATTTATATAGGAATATCCTATGATACCCACGTTGAACCGCTACTAAGCCCAATTTTGAGGGTGAGTTTTGTCATTTTTTAGTGTTCAAATAATTTATAGCCATTCGCACGGTAAAAGTGTCTAGTTTTTTACTTGCTTGTCAAAAATATTTATTTCAGTTCTTTGCGGTATCCTGAAGAATTCTAACTAAAGTACTTTACTTTTGTTTTAAAGGTATAAAAATTGGGAAATATTGTGGGTTCAAATGAAAAAAATGTAAAAATAGGAAAAAAGGGATTTAATCTCATTAAAAGTTGTGCTAATATTTTTAAGGGAATCATAAATTTCCAAAAAAAAACTTATCTTAATGTATTAATAAACTAATTAATCACTATAGTAACGTTTTTGAGATGATAGAACGATGATTCAAATGAGGGTCTGAAGTTTAAAATTAGTAAATCTTTGTTGATGTATGACAGTCACCCATTCACCGATATTAAATAAAATGGCAATGGGTATACTTGGCAGAAATGTTGGGCCTAAAATTTACTTAGGGAACATCTGATCAAACGGTTCAAGTTTGCCTAGTGTATTAGCGATTGGTAGTGCAACCTTTGCAAACTCAGTGCTGATGGGTTCTTGGAATTCCTTAAACACGAGCTCCCAATTGTCATTCAAAACCTTATTTGTGGCATCCCCTGATAATTAAAATAAAAGACAAACAAATGAATAAAATGACAAAATGTCAAAAAAAGAATAGTAAAAAATTGAAGCAGACAAACGAATATAAATTTGAACGAATTTTTCTGGTGCAAAATATTCTGAAGATAGCACTGCGACATGAGATTCTTATGAATGATCGTATGCACTATAACTGACCAGGGGGGTGATAACGGAGGATCGGATCGTTTTGGTATCGTTATCGTTATCGTTTACATATAACCTTATGGTGGCTCAACTGATCGAATCGTTTTGAGCCCCTCGTAACGATTGAAACGAACGAAAGGAAGCGATGAGTCGGAGGCTGTCGTAATCTCAATCTTTTGAAGAAGGAAGAGGAGAAGAGGGGATCACCTGCGCGATCGAGTTGCGCAGAAGCAAGCCCATTTGATTTGATGCAAACGATAACGATAACGATAACGATAACGATTATCAGAACGATCCGATCCTCCGTGATCAAGTCCCAGAGTTACGAAGAAGTTTTTTTTGTTTGCTGACTTACTATTTAAATTTCATTCTATTCTTTCGAAGCGAAAAGTCTCGACGATATTTCACGATCAAATTGGAGCCTCAAAGAGGCCATATTTTCAGGTGGACGGAGCGCATAACGGGAACTTATCAGCGAATTAAACTTTCAAAATATGTTGTATAAGTATTTTGACGGTAAATGAATCTGTGTCATGGTGATCCATGACAACATCGATGATCGTTAAACGTTTACGGGTCCTAATTTATGATGGTGGATGGTGCTCATCAATCACGGGTCGTAGGAGGCTACTGAGATTGTAAAGAGTGGCCAGAAATCGGATTAAAAAAAGTCATTGAAAATAATTTTTTTTTGGACCGACCTTTTAAGCTTAAATTAAAACTTTCCAGTGACATCTTCAGTTTTGAAGTAAATGTTAAAAGTATTCTCCTTGGTCAAAATTGGTCTTGAAAATTGATAAATGATAAGTTGATGAGAAATTTACTTTCTGATTTTTTGCCACTTTTGGACCTGAGATTGTAAAAAAGTGGCCAAAAATCGGATTTAAAAAAGTCATTGAAAATAATTTTTTTTTGGACCGACTTTTTAAGCTTAAATTAAAACTTTCCAGTGACATCTTCAGTTTTGAAGTGCTTGCTAAAAGTAATCTTTGACGATCTCAGACCATTGGGAGTCGTCAATTGAAGAAAAAAAAAAACCTCATCCGCAACAATTTTTATGGCGCTACCTTCTAAGCAGCGAGGTGAATGGAAAACTCACCTAATTGTTTATCACCGTTGAAGAGATTAGAGTAATGCAACTTCGCCGCGGTCGGCATGAAAGTGAACTTAAAGTAGTCGATGTCCCAAAACTTTTTTCCGTCCTTGTCCAATGGCTTGCCTTTGACCGCCAGCACAATGTGAACTCCGGCTAAAATGAGAGCAAACAAAACATTAGCAATGAATATTTCGGACAGAACAAGATAATAAAAGAAAAAGAGAAATTTTGGATGGAGAAATCTACATGTTTTATGTACAGCAGAAATCGGTTACAGCGACGCATCTTCACAAAACTCAGGGGCGTCATTTGAGGGGGGGGGGGGGGGCAGGGTGGGACCCCCCCCCCCCCCCCCCCCCCCCCCCCCCACCCCCGGACTCGAAATGACGCCCCTGACAAAACTTATAGGGTCCGCAAATCGATTACACTGACAATGAGAGAAATCACTTCTTTAAAAACAAGGAAACTCGTGACAGTTTTCCTTGCGGGAAGTAAAGTTCTGATTGCAAGAAGGAGAATATCACTGTCACAACAAGAAATCTTTTACTTGTAGCAGCAGACATTTTCATTGGGGTAAAGGAATTCCTCCATAGTCAATATTTCACTGTGGAGTTTCTTTAACACAAACGAAATACACTTTGGGTTAAAATAAGATTTATCTCAGTGTATAACGACCTGCGAGGTCCGGAGGACAGGATACTTGTATATCAGTGGCGAAGTATGCAATTTGGCTACGTTGTGCAGAGTCCACTTAAACCCATGTAAAAGATCGAATGCGAAGGTGTCCACCAAACACCCAATAGTTCGATCTTTTACAAGGGTTTAAATAGGCGAACTGCAACGTTGCCAAATTGCACGCTACGTCACTGATTTGTATGCATAATGCATGCGTTTGAGAAAGATTGAAAAATAGTTATTGTTAAACTCATGATAATTTAGATTGCTATTAGTACAAAATTAAAATAATGTCTAGTTGTCGTGATCACAAATACCTTCATATCGAATTCAAATTAGAAGTTTGATCAGTCTTTTAAGTTCATGCGAGAAAGCTACGAAAAAATAATGGTAAAAGGTAATCGGTAAGGCGTAACGTGCAGTCGTGCAATTTGGCAGCATTGTATTTTGTCCATTTAAAACCATGTTTTAAAGGTCGAATACGAAGGTTTCTGCACCGAACACCCAATATGTCGATCTTTTTTATGGGTTTAAATGGACGAACTGCAACGTTGCCGAATTGCTCGCAACGCCACTGCCACTGGACTGCGAAGTTATTGCAAATTGACTTACTCATGAACATTTTAACGGCTCCATTTCCTTTAACTGGTACTGCTAACAGACGGCCATTAATATCGTATTTTCCTGTTACGTTCATAGCGGGCACGGTAACTTTTATATTCATAATCATGTCAGGTAGTTTCGACGCGCTAGAAGAAAACAACTTTTTAATCAATAATTCTAAGAAAAACTGAAAAAGAAATGAATTCTTCTCATTAATTTATTGCTTCACTATAGTCACAACTCGGAGTTTACTAGATGACCATTGTATAATTATACCACTTACATGCATAGCAATATCGACGTTCCATGAAGTTAGCTTGGTCATGAAAGGCACACAAATCAAGGGACTATAGTCTTAATATTTTGAGCGTATAGCTACCTAGTAAGTGCTTTTTTCGAACTTGGTCCGAAAGTTCAGAAAAAAAAACATAAACATACCAAAAATGAATCAAGGTTATTATTAAGAGTATGCAATTTTGAGAAATCGTTCTTATAAATCTAGTAATATGACGCTAAAGTGACAGTTGGAATCATCGCAGTATTTCCGGTGATGTAATTAAAAATTATATAATTGACCTTCAAGCTTCTGATTTAAACAGTTGTTTTCCTTTTTCGCGTTTTTCCTTTTGTTTTATAAATTTAAAGAGAAACGATGTATAAAATTATAGAATAAACAAGAGATTGAGGAACTGTATAGGAAATGTTTCACGTACTCGACTTGTACGTCGGTGATATCAGTTATGTGAATTAGTTGAATATCCTCCAGAATTATTTCCAACTGCACTGGGCTGCCCTGACCAGATTTTAAGTCCATTTTTGATAGTTGAAACGGCTCGAAGGGTTGAATCCCTAATTCGGTGCTACCTGTTAGCGAAACATTCAAGTTAGCACGTTATCATTCTCCGTGGCAAAGGAGAAGAGAAGAAATAAAAGAATTTTAAAAAAAAAGTTGTGGCAATTTGTAAATTTAATTATAGCCATAAGAAATAAAGTATACTAATACGGATAATGGATTCAAAATTATCTGTACAGTATATTTATGTAACCTAGAAAAACACGAATTTCGGATAGTAGTTATCTTTCAAGGTTTTTGAAGAGTATAGAAAACGAGGACTGTAGTGGACGCTTCTGTTAAAGGATTCTACGTATATGTTTTCAAAAAGGAACGCCACCAAACCTTTGTGCCAGAGTCTGATTGGGCAATTTGAATAGCCCGCTTAAATATAGAAACATAGAACAAGGGCGTATACAGACCACATTTTAGGAGGGAGGAGGCAAATTGCAATTTTTGTTAATTTTTCGACCCTATCAGACAGTTTTACTGACCAACCCCATTTTATTTTGGTATTTTTCTGGCATTTTGCCCTCCTCTCTCCGGACACACCCTTGAAACATAGACTGGTTAAAAACAAACAAAAAACAAAAACAAAAAAACAAAATAAAACAAAAAAAACAAAAAACAAAAAAAAAAACAAGAAACAATAAAACAAAAAAAAACAAAAAAAAAAAAAAACAAACATTATTCATTAGTAAAATTTAGTCTATTTTTTTGGAAAAAATACAACAGAACTTCAATACTATCGTCGGGAAAACGAACTTTTCGCGTGACAAGTTGATTTTCTAAAAATTGATATACTTTTCAATATGATTTCGATGAGCACGAACATTCGTCGGAGTTTTTACATCAAAGAGGCGTAACTCAATGCAATGTTTCAAAATTTCGCGTTACTGTAACATTTTCAAAAGAACAGCAAAATGTGTGAATTCTCTGGTTTTCTTCCCCTGGCGAACCTGGCTTTCCCTGGGTTTCACTGGCTTTCCTGCATGTAACCAAGGAAATCTTCACTGGCGGATCCAAGAAATGGTCCTTCTCTCTCTATTCTCATTAGAACGCATGTGTTAGAAAATGCTAGAGGAGGGGGCGAAAATCAAGTGACTGCCCCTGAATTGTCCTCTTCTAACACACGCATTCTAATGGGGAAAAGAGAGAGAAGAACAAATTCCTGGATCCACCAGATAATCTCGAGAAGATTTGCTGGTAGCTTCACCTCTGAGAATAGAAACTGTCATTTGATATTTGCAAACGTTGAACATAGATTTATGTCTCTTTGTAAAACCACCGACGAATTAACATGCATAAAATGGATTAGCAATTCGAAAAGGAAAAGGAACACATGTATGAATAACAGAGAATTTTTAAGACCGATGCATGATATAACGTACCTGGCTTAAGACTACTTATCATATTTGCTACTCCTTTCGACAAGCAATCGTTCAAATCATTAATAGGCGCCGAAATTTTACACCTACCCCAATCATCTAGAAAAACACGAGGTGGTATAAAGCAGAGAGTCATCACATAGTAACAAGTGAATTACTTAATCTCTAACGCAAATGATGAATCGATCTCTATACGCGGGTTACCCACAACCTATACTTGTATTAATGCTTTTGAATTGACTTCAGGGTTTGAAACTATTTATGAAAAAATCATTGACAATTAAATCGCATTATGATCACGTGAACTCCGAAGATATTTGCGTCAGCTCTGAATAAATTTAGATAAAAAAAATACATTCAAAACATCATTAAATAAAATTCAAGATAGTTTTACAAACATTTGGTTAATATTTAGACATTCTTTACTCTGTGCACTACTCTTATCTTTTACGCCTACCTTACATAAAATGTCCACCAAATTTAATCAAACTTCACATAATTTTTACCCGGTTTTTGCTCTTAAGATATTCTCATTTTCAAAACAATATCTTTACTTCAGTTACTTCTTTTACAAGTCTTAATTGCAAATTTTGATCTACGATATAAAATGTTTCATCGAGTTCAAACTCGCTTGAAACAACTTATTTAAATCCATCTTGACTCATTTTTGAAACTTTTACATCGACTCTTTGAACCAATTATCAAACACACAATGTGGTACGCCCGGAACCGCGTGCAATAGAGTTGGTTATCAGTTATTTATCTGACATTTTTGTTTCCTTGGCTTTTGATTCTGTATTTTTTGCAACGTTAATTATAAACTTATACTTACTTGCGTACTTACTCCCTAACTTACTTAGGTGAATGAAGATACTCACCAATTCCTAATGTGTTGACAGTTACAAAATAAAAACTAGCTGCGAAAAGCACTGTGAAATAATTGCATCGTAAACTCATTATGGACATTTGAAATATAGATGAAATTTATTAAAAACTAAAAACAAAAAAATGGACTATAAATGAAGACTGTCAATGCTTGCAGGATACAGGACCTACGAGCATCGAGTCGAAATTGAAATAAATTTGCGGACAAGTGAAGATTAGTCGTCGTAGTTTTCAACGCACTAACTCCACAATCAATTTTCACACACATAATTGCATCGATTGTTTTCCAATCGACATAGGTCACGAGTTAGCATTGCGGTTGGGTGATTTCGTGATATTATCAAAATATTTGCACTTGTAATTGATTCATAAATTTTAAATAGGAACTTCTCGAATTTCTCTGCTTGGGATCATTACTTCTTTCATCCTTTTAATATGTTTGTATAATATTTTTATTCATTAATATTGTTACTTATCATAATTTTCATTTTTTAATAAACTAATCTGTCTCATACCAAGGTTATAGATTAAAGAGGTATGCTCATCTGACTTCGCGCCTTAAATTCAGTAGCGCGAAGTTCAAAATCCAGATCCAAGATGGCCGACAAAAGCAAAAAACATTGTGCACTCTTTCCAGAAAACATCGGACTATTTTCTGCTTTTCTGGAGAGGGAGCCCAATGTTTTCTGGAAAGAGTATACAATGTTTTCTGCTTTTGTCGGCCATCTTGGATCTGGATTTTGAACTTCGCGCTACTGACTTTGAGGCGCGAAGTCAGATGAGCATACCTCTTTAATCTATAACCTTGGTCTCATACTTTGTTTTCATTGCTGCAGCTGTTTAATAGAGCTTTAAGGTTAACATCCCAGTATATATTGGCACCTCTAAAATTTGCACCAGTACCCGCGGGCACCTATTTTCACAATGTGACAAATATATCAGTGCAGAAACAATTTTGGTGTTTTGCAATTTTTTTTTTCGAATGTTTCACAATTGACCAGAAAAAACCAGAAAAACCAAAACACCAGTATTGCCACCAAACTAATTCTTTTCACATTGTAAAAAGTGGGTACCGGGTACTGGTGCAAATTTTAGGGGTGCCGGCTACTTGGGTGTTTACCTTCTTAACCCCTTACGGGCCAAGCCCGAGTATACTAGTTGTTCTCCTCTAGTCTATTACTCATTGATTCAGTCCTCATTCCGAATAAACGCAAATATAGATGAAAAGATTACGAGATAAGGTCTCTTCGGGAGCCTTCAATTCGTAGGATAGGCAATTCCAACTTAACCTAGTACGAACAATGGGGCTATTGCACACTTTTGCTCTGAGCTTTTAAATAGTCGATTATGGCGTAAAAACCTCAAAAAGTAACGATGGCGGCACTAAAAACTTCCAAAATCCACTCTTAAACTCAGTAAATGCAGTTATTTGCGCGAGCGTAATGGTGGCCGAAGGCACTAACAAGGGGAGATTCCTATCTTAATTTCGTTACTCTTTCTATGCTGACAAGGATGAGTCACAGAGTAATTAGTCATCAGAGTGATGATCCACATCCAGTGAATGGTACCGGAACACCTAGTGACACCGATGTCGAATGAAAGTAGTCTCTCATTGGTCACTTCTTGATGGAGTTTCAGAATTGTTAAATGGGAATCTCCCATTGTTAGTGCCTTCGGCTACCATTACGCTCGCTCAAATAACTGCGTTTATTGAGTTTAGGAGTGGATTTTGGAAGTTTTTAGTGCCGTCATCGTTATTTTTTGAGGTTGTTACGCCATAATTAACCGTTAAATTGCTTTTCGCAATAGTGTGCAATAGCCCCATTAACTGCCTTCCCTGCATAAACGGAGGAGTGGTGTTCTCTTGAACTAACCTGGTCAATAAAGGGTTAAATATCAAAAAATAAGGGATTCTTTTGAGGCGCGACTTTTCAAAATGAAAATTGCCGAGGCGTTATTTTTCGGTAATGATTGATGAATTTCCCATTCGATTCTTTCGGTGCACATCAATAAGCTTTCGTTTGTACCTCAAAAAATTAATTGTTTCGTTTTGTAATTCTATCTCATCAGTTTCACTCGTCGGAAAATGATTTTGCGATAAACTATACTAAATCGATTTAAGTTGCCACTAAGTTGCCTTTGATATGTAGATTGTGTGACAGTGGATTGCAAGTGTCAGTTTCAACAAATCATTGTTCTGGACCCATCTGGTTTGTCGAATGCGATTGATAGAAAATAAAATATCTGATGAAATAATCCTTTAGTTATTATTTTAATTGCGTTCTGCAATATTTACATTTTTCACTTCATACTTCATACATCAAAGGAAACTGGTAATACTTAAAATTGATTGAAAAGAACATATTTACCATCATATTTGAATGAGCAGCGGAGCTACCGGAAAAGGGGGAAAAGTGAATTTTTTCGATTTTGATTCTACACTCTTTCTGCCACTTTTTCCAAGGCACGGAAATTGAGATCTCTCAAAAATGATTTTCAGGACTTCTTCCTGATCCTGTTGAGCATCAAAATTAATTTTTTCACATTCCTTAAAGAACTCAAATTTCCTTCCTTAAAAGAAGTTTGAGGAATAGTTTTCGTCTCTCCTATGAAAACGGTTTTTTTCTTTTTTGTTTTTGTTTTTTCACATGTGCCTTTTTTTCCCTAATGTCCATTCATTTTTCGTCTGAAAAAGATATAAATGAAAAAGTTCAAACTCCAGTTGAAATTTTACATCGATAGCAGTTCAAAAATATTCTAAGAGGCGAAGATTTCCTTAAAACTGTGGCAACTCTGGAATCACGGCATTTGGAGGTCGGGTCGCATTCTATTTAACCCAAAAATCAACGCTCAATTATGTGTCAATTTACAGGCTCAAAGCGAAATTATTATCCAAATTAAAGAGGAAAAACTGAGTTGATTGCTTGGGTGTACGGTTTAAGAGCGAGTGTGATGGGTATAGATGGAGGAAATATAGGGGGCGAATCGAAGAGCTTTGTGGGGGAGGGGGAGGGGGAATGGGGAGGAGACTATAGAAACGAGCTCTGCCAGCCAAATCGAATCAAAGAATTCCTTCAACTTCGGTACAACCGGAATAAGAGCTATGAGGGGGTTTACATACCTCGGGTGGATCTAACTTTAATTCAATTCCTCTATCGAATATACGATCAAAATTGAATCATTTTAGCACCCGATTTCTGCGCTACACAATCTACAACCTCCGGACACCCCCTCTCGCCGCCGTGTTCTTCCCTCTTGCTTACCCACATCTCTCACCCCTTTTTTTGGACCCCCTCCACCAATGTTGTCAGATTTTTTCTCGAATAACCAGCTTGATTATGTAGTCAAATGAGGAAAATCGTCAGATAATGATCCAAAAATGGCAACACTGCTCCCCACGACGATATAGGTACAAAGTCTCGGCCTGGCTTTCAAACTTTTGCTACAGGTGATTGAAGAGTTGATTCTTGCAAAAAAAAGAAAAGTAAAAATGACAATGAGTACACTAAAAAAAAATTACGCAAAATTCATTCTCGGAATCGGGCTTAATGGCGGAGCTACGCAGGCATCATGGGAGATTCGTATCTTATTTGAGACGTATCTCTGTGGAGGCATAAAGAAAGTGACATATTAGACAGGAATCTCCCATGATACCTGCGTTGAACCGTCATTACGATCTTGCCGTTACATCTGTTTTGTGAGTAGATTACTGAATTTTAGACCTCTTCATTGCAATTGAAGTGATTTTCGCTGGTTTGTACATACGGAAAAAAACTACGGTGAAAATAACCATACGGATACCTGATTTTGGCACCTGCTAGATGTTATGGTAATGTTAACCAGAAGTATACTATGTTTTGACTAGGTACTAGTTGATGTTACCTGATTACATGTCGAATTTACTTAAAGTATCGGTAAATGTACCATCCTTCTGGTCAAGTTTACCATAACATCTAGCACGTGCCAAAATCAGGTATCCGTATGGTTATTTTCACTAATCTTTTTTCGTGTACAACCGATTTAACTATTTATTTGCTTGCTGAAAAAGTTTGCAAGAGCCCCATTAGTATGGAACGCAAAAAGTTACAATATGAGTTTGTTGCGAACTTTTGCTACAGCGCAGCTTTCTGGAGAGTGGATTCCAAGTAAGATCCGTGAAAATCACATCGGAAACATCCAGAAGTTTCAAAATCTGCTCATGAATCCACAAAAAGGGATTTAAGATAAACCCAGATGGCAGCCAAATGAGCGGGTCACAATGAGGGAGTCCCATCAGTGGCGTAGCGTGCAATTCGGCAACGTCGCAATTTGCCCATTTAAACCCATGCGAAAGATTGAACTATTGGGTGTTCGGTGAACACCTTCGCATTCGACCTTTTTTATTGGCTTAAATGGACACAGTACAAGGTTGCCAAATTGCACGCTACGCCACTGGGTCCCATGTAATGAGCGTTTTCTTCATGTTAGATCGCTTTTCGTAGCATAAAATGCTACGATTAAACGGGACTATCCCATCATGTGACCTACTCATTTTTCGAATTTGAGAGTAGATTTTTGAACTTTCTAATGCTCCCATCGGAGTTTTTTTTTTTCAAGAAATTTTACACCAAAGTATACCCCATCTAATAGCCGTAGAAAAAGTTTGCAATAGTCCCATTTGAATCTTTGCGTTGAAATACCGCCCATTCTGATCGTGCCCAGAGCGTATTCGTCCTTTTTTCAGAGTATAAGACGAAGAGTCATAATCGTATAGTAAACACCCTGTATTCAAAGTATGTTTGCGAGGAAGACGTGAGGTCCGGGGATCATGGATGGAAGCGTTCCGCGTATACAGTCGCTCGCTCAAGTAGTGAGGAACCAGGAACGCCATGCCAGGGACCATGACGGGCCGGGAGGGTCGGGGGGGGGGGGTGCTGGCGCAGTGCAGGGTGCTCGAAAGAGTCTGTGCGAGAGAGTAACTTAACAAGGTTGATATTGCATTATTTGTGGTGCGCTGTATTTTCTCTACCCCCGCCCACCTCACCCCTTCACACTCTCAGTCCCTGGAAAGCTCTGCCTTCATCCCGTCCCCGCCCTCATCCTTCTTCTTTCGTACGTCTCCATTCCCTTTTGACGCTATTGTTGCGTCGCTAACAAGCTCCAATTCATCCCTTTCCCAACCTCCACAAACTGACAATTACCCGAAGATATCGCTCAAAACACCGCCGCCACGTGTTTCCCAGAATTCCAGGAGGTGAGGCCCACGAAAACTTGGGCTCCGCTCTTCCGCGCAAATCATCTATATGACCAATTACGTATTTCGTAGCAAGAGCATACGTGTTGTTTCGAGGGTCCCACTTCAGGAGACGGGCGGAGCCTCAATTTTCATTCCCCATTTATTTCAATTCCATAATTTTCATCTGTTATGCTGTAAAAAAGAATGTGGATGGGGGAGGGGGGAGGGGGGAGGGGGAGGGGTGGGATGATGGGGAGGGGGGAGGGGGAGGGGTGGGATGATGGGGAGGGGGGAGGAGGAAGGGTGAGGAGAGGAGGAGGACGGGGGGAGGAAAAGAGGACAAGCGTTTACGCGCGTTTTTCTCCCTCATATATTTTTCACTCGGAGATGCCATCCATTTGAAGAACGAATGTAATAGCTTGCTGCTTGCCACAGTTACCCAATGTTATGATTACGCCGCAGAACACAGAAAAAACAGAAAAAATCACTTTGGTTGCTCTGACAGAACCTTTGATAGAAAAATGACCTAGCAAAAGGTTTTAGTTGAGCCAGCTTAATCTTTGGCTCACCCAGCAAAATATTTTAACCCTCTAAGGGCCAGCTTAGTTCAAAACAAAGTGTATCTTCCGTTTACGTAGGGAAGGTAGTTAACTGTTCGTACTCGAAGGAGTTGGAATTGCTTATACCATACATTGAAGGCGCCCAAAGACTTATCTTGTAGGTGTTCTCATCGATAATCGCGTATATCTGGAATGCAGACTGAAAAAATGTGAAATAAACTAGAGAGTCGAAACGAGTATACTCGGGCTTGGCCCTTAGAGGGTTAAGTTAGGCGTGCAAAACCTTATTGGTTCGCTCTAATAAAGTATTTTGCTGGTTCATTCTATTAAAGGTTTTGTCAGCGCAACCGAAGCGTTTTTTCTGTTTTTTTTTTCTGTAAGGTCGATATTGAGACATTGTAAAGAAATAAATCTTAAAATGACCAGAACTCGGATGAAAAGTCCCGGAAAGAAATTCTGGTCTCTATTGCAAGAATTCTGGTATTTTTAACTAAAATTGCGCAAATTTTTACGAGAAATTTTGGAATTTTTGCATCAGTAACCAGTAATTTTATCTAGATAATAATCTGGTGACAAATTCCAGAATTTACGACAAAAATGTAAAAATTCCTGTTAAAAATACCATAGTTCTCGCCTAATTTCTTCTCGGAACTTTTTATTAGATTTCTATCCATTTTTAAGGAGGACTTTTTTCTGAATGGATCAATTGTTTTCTTCATCATGTAAAACCTGTGGAAAAGATTTGGTTTTTAGGAGGTGTGCAATCGAACTTCGAGATAATAGATTTTTTTTTTCGTAGGATCAAATTCGAAAAGAACGATGATCGATTAATCGCACGCGGGCCTCTGTACTTACGTGATGCTAAAAATAAATCTGCCTCTTTCTCACGGAGTTAAATATTTCCCCGTTCAACCAGGCAACTCTGTAGCCGTGCCAGCTCCTTCTTCGCTTGGCTTGAAAAGACGCTTATCTTTGATTTCGAAGCTTACACGCATTTGGCCCGCTTATCCTCTGCCATTTTAAGCTTTGTGCTCTTCGCTTTAGCTGCGAATTTATCCTTTGCTTGTCTTCGTTGCGTTCCTTTAAGTATATATGTATACATCATAATGACTAATTTTGATAGAGGTAAAATTAACTTTAAATTTTCAATGATACCCTTTTACAGCCAATCGTAATTGGGTCGGATTATGCTTTTGTAAGTGTTGAGGGGGCGAGAGTTATAATCTACTCGCTCTTTAAAAACCATAAAATAATTGTAATAACCTTCACTGAAAAAAAAACATAAAAACAAAAAAACAGAAAACAAAACATCAGAATTTAACCTTTTGAATATTTACTCGAAAGAAAGGACAAAACTTAAAAACTGTAATTTTAACCATTTTAATAATAGTTAAAGAACCTCTGCGCTGCGTAAAATCAATTATTTTAAATGGCAAGACTAGAATTTTTTAAGTTTTGTTCATATTTTTTGAGTAAGTATTCAAATAGTTAACTTCAGCACTTTTTTCCAGTTCATTGTTTTTGTATCATTGTAATTTTCTTGTCGTTCTCAATGTAACCACCTCACTAGAGGTCGTTTCAGAAGTGCAGGCGCACCTAGACCGATAATCTTTGGATTTTTTCAACATTATTGCACACATGGTACAAAATGAAAATGAAAATTTACAACGCACCAAAGATCATGGTCTAGGTGTTCCTACACTTTTAAAGCGAGCTCTGACCTATATATCCGACACAAAGTTTCGACCAGAGTCATAAATAGAGACCCCAGCAAAAAGCTTGCTACAAGTGTCCACTTTTCTGGCTCAATTTTGGTCGGAACCCATCGAAACAACAGCCAATATTCGCCTATTGTTGACCGATGAGCACGTGGTTTGCATTTGTCAAGCAAAACCTTTTTCCGTTTCCGGGACCGCGGACCAATCACAGCCTTTTGTTGAGCACACTATCCAACATTAGGCGAAGGTTATGATCGTTGAGGCGGATAAGTCCCGACAATAGTGGTTCACGAAAAATGGACACCGCGCGCTACCACGGGAAGAATAGGGAGTGCACGGTCTCTATTTGTCTCTGGTTTCGATACGCGCATTATTTATACTAAAAAGTTTATTTGTCCATGGTGCTTTTCGATGCGTGATACGCTTTTACGTATGTAGAGTATTCACATACGAGTAGCCATGTTGGCAAAACGTAGAGCCGAGAAAATCACTTTCTGCTCTTTGTAGCGCGTTGTCATTTTATAACTAGTTAAGAGTTTAATCAGTCTAATCGATAAAATGTCCTATGCGAAATGCGACGAATGGAGCGTCTAACGGTTTAACTACTCAAGTTTGGAGGCAAACCTGCTCCAGGCGACCGACCACCGCCCGCTGGCGTAAACTTAATTATTTCACCGGAGGGTAGATTGCGTAGAAGTGGTCACCGGACCTTATTGCCTGCGCAACTTGTCTCGTCTCCACTCCGATGAAGATATAAAGCTTTCGGAAAATACTCGTTGGATCCCGTCTTTGGATTCTACGTCGACTTTTGAATCAACTCACTCAATAGTGAGAGAGTCAAGAAAGCGGTTTGAATTGAGAGGAAATTTTCAAGTCAAATGGTTGCAGTGTTGCGAGATCGAGGGTAAAAAGCCGTATCGTCCCTATTTAAATCAATGTTAAGTTTACGGCTTTTTCACCCCAATCTGGCAACACTGAATGGTTGATCGTCGCGCGGTAGCTAAACGGTTCATTCTTGAGCTCATAGCCGTAGCCAAGACATTGTCTTTCTCTCTCTTAGCCTATTCAAATGCGTGTGTTAGAAAAGGACAGAAACAGGGACTGAAATCACTTGACAGCCATATCCATTCTTTTCGAACACATGCGTTCAAATGGGCTGAGAGAGAGAAAGACAGTGTAGCCTAGCTACGGCTATGCCCGAGTCTCATTAGATTATAGACAACGAGCGGATATCTTTAATTATAATTAAGACTTCGTTTCAGAAGTTAAGGCGAAGCTCAACCAATAATCTTTGGAATTTTTCCAAAGTTATTACCCAAGCCGCATATGGGGTTGTCAACCGGGATTAGTATTTTGAACCTGTTCAAAAACCAGTTCAAATATCAAGCGGCAATTTCGGTTCAACTCTGGTTTGGGTTTAACAGCTTCGGTGTTGCGAATTTCGGTTTAAGGTTCGGTTCAGATTTCAAACTGATTCAATTTCGGTTTAACTTTGGGTCCATGAGTGTTAACCGAAATCGAATAGATTTCATAACTATAGGGGAAAAAAACTTACGAAAGGAAAAAAATTAAAGCATTTTTTTTTTTCTTTCTTATAAGAATGATGACTTTGGTCAAGGTTTACCATCTAGTTTTGGAGGTGCAAAAATCAGCCCTCATGATGGTATAAATCTTACCAATTAATTTTTTATAGGTGAATTTTCGGTACCTTCAAAGGAGTAGGGAATATTTATGCCAATTAGTATAGGAGACTGAAGCGATGCAAAAGATAGAGGCATGGAGTGAAAAGAAGGGGTTAAGAGGGAAAGAGAGACGGAGAGAGAGTCAAAGAGTGTGTGTGAGAAAGAGAAAGAGAAGAGCAGTATGAAGAGTCACGAATTGTTATTGTAAGCGATAAATAGATGTAGGTAGGTAATTAGAGTGTTCAAAGCTGAGCACGTCGTCGGCGCGGCGCGGTAAACACGAAACTTTTTAAACTCTTGCTAATTACAAACACTTCAGAATCGAGGGGCTTTGCCTCTGTTTATATCTTGTTGGAGGTCGCAGGGATGTTCATGCAGATAAGACACGTTTATCTGCCCTTTCGCCAGCCCCTTCAATAGACCCCATCAAAGCATCAACCTTGGTACACACGTTTATGCAGATGCTTCTTTGTAAGGACTTAAGACTTACTGTTGTCCTTGTCAGTAAACCGCCTCGTCAACTCTTAATTAATCGGCGCATCATAAGTATTTTATAAGATGCTACTTTTTATAGATAGTTCACGCAGAGTGTGGGAAATAGTTTAACTTCTTTATACCACCCCTACATATACCCTGACAATGACGACTATGAAGACTGTACGACTGTTCCAAAAACGACTATGAACATAGTTGGCCGACTATAATTGGTAGTTGGACTACTATAACTATATGTTTGAAGTTGTTTTTGGGACAGTTATAGTTGTCATTTTTATCAGGAATAAATATTGATGCTGTCTTTGCAATAAGAGCCCTGTGACAGTTTGAGCTAATTTGAGTTTGCCTCAGTGGCGAGGCGTGAAACTTGGTAACAATGTATTTTCTCCATTTAAAGTCACCAAAAAAGTCGAACGGTTCAGTCATCGGCGATGACCAAACACTTCGACCTTTCTTATGTGTTTAAATGGGGAATAGGAACGTTGCCAAATCGCACGCCTCGCCACTGGTTTGCCTATTTTTTTAAATGATCAAAATGTTTTCAGAGATAAATAGAGACCCAGCACATGCTATATGCTCCTCGTGTCATTAAAGTGAGGCAAGTAAAATGGGTTCATTTTGTTGTAACGGACTCAATAAAACAACAGCCAGCAAGTCACCTATACATGTACTGTTGAATGGAGAGCATTGCTATAGTCGAAATCTACCTAAAATGTTGTTTTTGAGTCAAAGTGCCAACTAATGAAGGTAAACAATTTTGGCAATCAATTAATGTCGGCTTGCAAACAATCTATAATTGTTTTTCTTACCATAATTTCCACAGGGGTGCAATTGAGCCCCCTGAATATCGATTTTTCCCCATAAGAGGTTCATACGGTGGAAAAATCTATCCGCGGCAGCTTTTGAAGAATCGGTTTTCGTTTTATTCCTCA